>WOXC01008153.1:0-600000 GCA_011680675.1 Gymnobelideus leadbeateri | reverse complement strand
CTATTCACTGTGCCACCTAGCCACCCCTGCTTTTTTTTTTTTTTAAGGTAAAAAAGGCAGAGTTGGGTAGGGGGAGAAGAGGGGAAGGGAAGAGGCCTAGGGGAGAGAGGAGAGGAAAGAAGGTAAAGTATACATGGAGGAGAGATAGGGTAAGGGAAGGGAAGAGAAGGCTAACAAGCTCAGAATAAGTTTCTCCAAGTTCATTTAAAGTTTATGTTCAGGGATGTAATGTGAATGGATGTAGGCTCTGTGGGAAGAGGGGAAACTTGGGATCTTTCCTTCCACCAGGGAAGCTGTCCCATTTTAGCCTGAATTTTATGTTTTTGCCACTGGTTTATATTTCTACAGAGATTAAGTTCACATTCTGATTGACTGGAAAAATCCCCCTAGCTCTTTGGTTAAGGCACTTTGAGGAGTGTCAATCAAGGGAATCTGAGGTGAACAAAGCCTCTGATTTAAAAAAAAAAAATTAAAAGTTGCTTCAGAAGCATCACCCTCGATAACTAATTCCCATCCCTACCTCCAAATAATCTTCCCCAAAAGTTTTCCACTATTATTGATCGATGAAGAATAAAGGATTTCCTCCCTAGTAATGATGAAAGTGACTGAATTTTAAACCCCAATGTCCTTGTAACAGGGAGACTGAAACTGAATCAGAATGGGAAAATCTTCATTTTAGTCAGATTTTTAACTGTACCCTTCACCCAGCCAACAAACCCAGCTATTCATTCCCAGAACAAATCACACTTGCTTTCACCTCTCTGCCTTTCCTCACACTTTTCCCTGTTTTTCCACCCTTCTCTTGGTTTGTCTAAGGCCTATTATCAAGGCCCAGTTCAAACCTCAATTTCCCTTGTGAAACTTGCCCTGACCACTCCCATGGTACCACATTTCTACCTTTTACTGAACATCTTTAAGTCCCTCTGGTTTAAACTCACTACTGTGGCATTCATGAGAGAACTAGTATGGGGTGAATGGGGCTTTGGCCTAGGGCAGCAATATCTTGTGGGAAGATGGTATGCTTGCTTCTCATGGCTGTTCCTGAATCATCTCACAGTCCTCATGGCAGCATGTGGTGGAATTACCCTTGGTTCCTACCCTCAGGCTTTGGTTACCACCATGATACATCTCTCTTGAGGTCTATCAACCTCCTTGGAGGGAGGCAAGAGCTGAACTGTGATGACATCTTTTGTGGGGCTTTACTATGCTTGGGTGTACCACCTCTATCAACTAAATTTGCTCCTGGGCAAAGCTGCTGTTAGTTATGGCTCAGGAAGTCATCATCTGCCATCTTGTACTGTTATCTCTCTTTTCTAACAGGAAAACTGTGTATACATATACACATAACTTGTGTATCTCAAGCACAGTGCTGTATGCAAAAGAGCTGTTCAATAAATAAATGTTCATTTGCAACAAGAACAATGACAATATACTCTGGAATTCTGAAAAAGATGGATATTTTTCTAGTTTGAAGTAGACATTAAAGGTTAGGATGTGTCTAGTTAAGTATTAATGAGATTAATGATACACTGCTCCATTTATCAAATTCTATATTACTTAGCTCCTTAAGGCTTAAAAAGAACATTGAAGGTTCTTAAATCCAAGGAATTTGTTTTTCTTAACTATGCACATATATATATATATATGCATGTATGTATATGTGTGTGTGCATACGTGTATATATATATATACATATGTATATATTTTGTTTTTGCTTTTTCTTCTTTTTAATTGGCTGAGGTAAAGAGAAAAAATAAATGCTTGTTAATTTAACAAAAATGAGCTAATTTAACAAAAAAAAATGAACAAATTAGCTCCTATTGTACACTAAAGACATAGACAAAAGTCGGGGGTTTTGATAGAAGGAGGGGAGAGGCAAACAGGACAACTCTTCACTCCTTCCCCCTTTGCCTTTCCATTCATTATACTGGCCTCCCATTCATCATATAAAGTCCCAGTGAAATGTTACCTCCTCCATAAATCCTTATCTGATCCCTCTAGTCAGTACTTTCCCCTTAGACTTTTGCACCCATTTTTCTAACTCACAAGTACTTCTCATATATTTCTGTACACTATAGCCATTTGTGCTATCCTAACATCTACTAAACCAACGGGGTCCTTGAAGGAGAGGACTACGTATTACCTTTGGATTTTTTTTCAGGGCCCAGAACTGGGATGTTTATGAAGCAGGCACTTAATGACATGTTTGCTGATTGATTGATTAATTGAGGGAAAAGTCTAAAGCATGAGGGTGGGGTTGGGGGGGTAGGGTGCCATGATTAATAAATGATTGTTTAACTGAACTGAGTTGAAGAGAAGGCTGCCTTCAGTGAGCTATAAGATAGACAAGACAGTGACAAAGGGAACTGGAGGAGGAAAGAGACATAAGTGAGACCAATCTACCCAGGTCCTAATGATCGAGAGAGGAATTATGATCGCTTGACCCCTGGGGTCAGGGAAGTATCATTTAGAGTAGGACCATAGAGATCATCTAGCCAAACTTTCTCAATTTTATAGGTGAGGAAACTGAGGCCCAGGCAGGTTATGATGATTCAAACAAGAGTTTGAAGGTAGTGGTGAAGCAGTTTTGAATGCAGTGGCTGCATTAGCCAGCTGAGGAAACCAGGGGAGGGCAAACCTTGATGCCTCGGCCTGGTTGTTATGTACTGGGCAAACAGGGTAAGACGGGGGAAAACTCCCACAGTGCCAGGGTACTTTACTTGTTTACTATGAAAACTTACCCCACATCCCCAGTTACCCCAGAACCCCAATGGCTCCACCCTGGGCTTTGGGGAGATGGTTCCTTTACATCATTTCTCATCACTGGATCTCAAGGGAAAGAATAAGAGAACTTATTATTACTGACTCAGAATGTTAGAAGCTGGAAGGGCTATTAGGGATCAGCTATTGCTCTTCCATCTTTTTACATAGGAGAGGACTAAGGGGAAGAGACTGGCTCACAGGGGGCATAGTAGGTAGCATGGCCAGATTAGAGACAAGACAAACACCGATTAAACAACATAGAGAACAAAGACGCAGAGTCAACAAAGTCAATTCGGCTGGCAGTCACTGAGTGCCTGCTATGTTCAGGGGGTGCAGAGGACAAGGTTTAAGGACTTGATTCCTGCCCTCAGGGAGCTTACAGTTTGGTAGAGGGATAGAATATAAACACAAATAATTATAATAAAAATTATTACAGATTTAGAGGTAGGAGGGACATTTAAAATCATCTCATCCAACTCTTTCATTAAAATGAGGAACCTGAGGCCTAATCAGATTAAGTCAATTTTCCAATATTAGGAAGGGAAGGAATGGGCAGAGCCAGGAGATGATATCAGTCCAAAATAAGTGCTCTTCCCACTGAACTGCACTGCCTCCCTACATCTTCAAGTTAAGTCCCAGATTTAACAATTTGGGTAGGAGGTGGGGACAGGAGATAAAAGGAAAGCTTTATAAAGGAGGCTTGAAAGGATGAATAGAAATCCCAAGGTAAAGAAAAGGAAGAAGGACTTTCTAGGCACTGGCAACAGTGTGAGCAAAAGCAAAGAGGGGAGAAAAGCCCGGCTGAATTAAGTCAAACTCACTGTCATCACAGACACTGCTGTCTATCAGAAAAAGAGACCATATCACTGGATTTCAGCATCTAAAGTCTAGGATTAAGTTCCAGTTCAAGTAATGGTCTTAAGTAACTTACAAATCTGTAAAATGGGGATATTACCTGCCTTGCCTGATTCACAAGATTACTGTAAGTATGAAAGGAGAAAAAATGTGCTCAAGTACTTTGTAACTGCACGGGGCTGTATCAATGCAAGCTATTAAACTGGTAGTGATGCTATTTAAAGTGTTGTTGTTTCCTGGCTCTTTCCTTCTACCCCTCCCTCTCTGCTTTCAACTCCCTCCCCTCCTACCCCCTGAGATGCAGCCAACTATTTCTGTCAATCCAGCTGTGGGACTGGCACAGAACCCCTAGCATGTTTTACCTAATGAGGACACACGTTCTGAGCTGCAGCTAATTATATTCATCAAGTCTTCAGGGGGCCTTTTGCTGTTGTTCTAAGCTGGCTGTGGTCACTGAAGGTAGAGAGCTCAGTACCGTCCCCTCTCTATTCCTTCCACCCTTTCTCCCTTCAGATCCTGCTGCTGCTGGGATTGAAGCCAGGGCTTCAAGTGTCTAATCCCCAAGAAAGCTCAATGCTGGGCCCCTGGAAGGACAGGGATGGGTGAATTTGGGAGGACTGGCAAGGGCTTATGTAAAAATTCAACCAATGGCTCCCTATGGCCTCTTCCTTTACTCCATCCATCTGGAAGAGTAACCAGACTTGGACTAATTTGGGTCTTCTAGTCCAGCTGTGTGTGCTCTGGGTTAACCTAGGTTCATGACAGCAATTTGGGAGAAATCCTTCATCTGTGAAAGAACAGGAAAGGAGAGGAAGAGGGAAGTCAGGGAGAAGTAGGAAGAAATGTGAAGAAGACAGGAAGGAAAAGGGAGGAGGGGATGGAGAAAGATTGAAGGGACAAAGAAAAGGAAAGGAAAGTGGGAGAATGAAAGAAAAAATAAAAAGAATGAATGTAACAGAGGAACAGGAGGAAGGACAGTCAGTCTGAGAAAGGGAGAGGGAAGACAAAGGAAAAATGGGTTCCTATACTGGGGATTGGAAAACGGAGAGAACAGATCAACAACAGCACCACTATGCCTATGGATTCTTAACTATTAGCCTGTGAGTGTCTTGACAGCAGGGATTGTTGGGATTGTTTTGTGCCTTTCTTTATCCCAGTGCTTAGCACAGAGCCAGGCACACAAGAGCACTTAATAAAAGTTGGCTGACTGATCTGTGAGATATCCCTTTACCACCTGGATCATATGCCCAGAGTAACAAGGTAATCTTCCTTCCCTATCTCTTCCCTCTCTGGGAGGAGACATGCAACAGGCTTGCCTCTTCTTGGGTCCTCTTCCCTCTCTGGACAATCCACAGATGAAAAACCCTACCAGGGAATCTCAGACATCCTGTCTTTGCTGTTGGCACCCAGGATGTCCTCACCACAGGGTGACCCTATGACACTTCTTTCTCCTTTTCCTCCTCCCCAGTTTCTGTGTGAGGCAGTGGGTAGAGAAAGGGAGAACAGCTTTTCTCAGATCCAAATCTAGAGTTCTGGGTCTGACAGCTGATGCTGCCATCCCTAGCACGGAGGTTGGAGCAGCTTGGGGAGCAGCTGCCATGGGGACAGCTGGGGGAGCTGACCGGCCACTTTCTAAACTCCTTTTCACAGAACTGTCACGTTGTTTGCATTGGAGAATTCTGAAGCCCTGGAATACACCCAGTGGCCATGTTCCCAGAGAAGTACAAAAACACACTTCGGAGCCAAGTATTTTTCGATTCTCCATCTCAGCGATCCTTACCATTAGCATGGATGGCTATAAGAAGTCTGGATTTCTAGTGTACCTATCAATAAAAAGCTTTCAAAGGAAATGAAAAAAATGTTGCTAGGTTTCCTACCTTTGTTTCATCCTGTCAGGACCTCAAGGAAAGAAAACAGGGCAGAACACTTTCTGCACCATTTATTCTTACCCTCTTTGGACTTGCAATTTAAGCACCTCAACAGCTAGGAAGCTATTCCCACTAAATTGAAAAATTAAAGCAACTTTGCCTTACCTGTAATTCAGAGTCGGATGAAGAATCAGGGGAAGACACAGCAACATCAAGGCCACAGGAACAGTCATGGGGGTAGAGGAAAAGGAAAAAGAAGACAAAAGGAAAGAATTATTAGTAGTAGAATTTGTAGTTCACTGTGCACAAACCTGCTAAGTAGAAAAAAGTTAATTGGATTGACTTAACCTCCTCCCATCAAGTGAGAAATATGAAGAAAACAACCACAGAATGCATAGCACAATAGAAAACGACTATGGGTGGTTGCCCTTCATTAAATGAGGCTCTTAGAATGAGGAAGAATAGAATTTTGTGTTTCTAAACAAGGACTAAAGACTATCCAAGGTCAGGAGAAGGGCTGGAAGGAACATTTGTGGCTTCTGGACTTTAGGACCCAAGGGGTGTTCCTACTTGCTTTGTGCAGAAAGGAAAAAGGGATAACAGAGTGTCATAACTTTCGGGGATCTTAGAGGCCATTTTAATTTAACATTCTCATTTTACAGATGAGGAAACTGAGGCCGAGAGAAGTTTTTTTCTAAATGTTAAGCTATTGGTAGGGCTAGGAAGAACGCCCAGATCTCCTGTCCTTCCAGCCAGAACTCTTTGCACCACACTATGTTGCCATAATCCCTCACTTTCAAGCTTCAGAGAAAAGTTTTAGCTGTGACTAAAGAAAAGGAAAAGAGTTCAACCCAGAATCCATCAGGTGCCAGTTTTCTAAGAATATTGAGATTCAAGAATTTTGGAAATGTGTAGAGGTTCGAACTCTAACCAGCACTACTGTAGCCAACATACACACACACAGACTTAAACTGTCTCCACAGTTTTTCCCAACTGCGTAGGAAGTCAGTCCCTTTGAGACCCCAAATGTCTAAAGGCTCAGGCTAAATATGGATTTTTTTTTGTTTCCTTCCCCTGGAGCATTTTTGAAAAATAGCCTAACTGGAAACTTTCAGGCAAATGCAAGTTTCTAGGAATGTGTCCTCATTTGAAGAACGCTAAAATCATTTTGAGTTTTGAGGAAAACAGGCCAATTTTGACACCCCGAACCCTCAAGGAAAAAAACATCCACAAAATTCAATTACATTCATGGGAAAAAGAATCCATAATCATGCGTCTCTCCTGTCTTTTCTCCCTCTCCTGTCTAAATCAGCAACATCTGGGACTCTTCACACATCACACACTTGCACTAACCCCCCTTCCTCTTGTGCATAATTTTATCTATATTCACAAAATCATATATCCCCATCCCTGTTTCTACCTATGCAGATCTTGCCCATCATTCGAAGCCACACCTCCTCCCTAAAGTCTTTTCTGACAGCTTCAGCCCAGCAATCTTCCATCTTTCCAGCCTTCCAACAGAACTTATTATCTATTATTATGCATTTTGGCCCTTGAATTAATGACACAAACTCATTACATATAGGTGCTAAGTGAATGCTTGATGATTGAATACATTTAGCACTTTATTGTATCACGTCCTGTTCTGAGTCATGTGTGTTAATCCTGTTTTCCTTTGAGGTCAGAACCCTTCCTCACTCTGAGGAGCAGTAAAGGAGCAGATTCACAGAACTTGAGAGCTAGAAGGGACCTCCAGTATCATCTAGTACGACCTCTCTCATTCTGCTGGCCCTTATTTGACTGCACCAGAGCTTAAAACCAGAGCAGGGGGCAGACTTTATATCCTGGTTGCATTCCTGCATGAATCTGCCTATTACTGATCTTAATACCCTTGTCTTCATGCATACTTGAGTCCCAACCACCAAGCCTATGTACTCAGGTCTGTACCCTAATGCTTGGCTTGGGTCTCTAAACACCAACTCCTGGCTTGTTTAATTTCTGCTGTAGTCTCCTTCCTGGCTAGATCCTTTGATTGCTGACTCCCTAGTGTACCTGATGAGACTGAATTTTTCCTGCATCCTCCAGTTGGGCCTGACATCTTGGTGTCTGATTATTCCTTCAATGTCAATAACTTCAATAAACATTTACCAAGTACCAACTATGTGTAAGAGCTTTGTGCTAGGTGTCTCCTAGGAGAGACAAAAGTGAAATATGACTAGGTCATGGGATGACAGGCTGAAAGTTAGAAAAAACTTTGGGAATCCTTTCGTACAAAACCCCTTCATTTTTTTTATTTTATTAGGCAACTGAGGAATTTTATTTACCACTCATTACAAGAATAATTACAAGAAATTCAGCACTTTTTTTGTTTTTAAAAATTTGAATTCCAAATTCTCCTGCTTTCTCCCTTCCTATCCCTCCTCATTGAGAAGGCAAGCAATTCTGGATAGTTTATACATGACACCCATTCATTTTTATTGATGAGGAAACTGAGACTTAAAGAGTTTAGGTGCCTTGCACAAGGTCATAAAGACAGTGAATGGCAGAACCGGAGCTGAAGCCAGGTCCTGTGACTCTTGTCTCATACTGTCTGGCCCTTCATGGAGCTCACAATCTAGAAAATTGTGTTCTTGCCCTCAATACTCAAAATAAACTTATGTCTGTGAACTCTACTGTAACCTCTACTCTATTCTACTTGTCAGTCTGGTCTGGGTCTTCATGAGAGAGATGGTGGCCTCTCTTATTTATTCCTGATAGTTACTAACAGTAGGACTGGAATATAAAATTGAGAGTCAGTGTGGGAAAAAATAATTGCTTACATTTATATAGTGCTTCTAAGGTTTACAAAGCACTTTTTCTACAATTCCATGAGGTAGTATTGGGGAAAAAAAGCAAGAAAAAGAAAGAAAGAAATTGATGGTCTTAGATAATTAGTATTGTCATACCTCTTTTCCCTGTCCTTCAGTACCCAGACTGAATCTTAGTCAAGTACCCAAGCTCAGACTTGGGAACATCCTGGCTCTCTCTCCTGACTGCTTGATTCTTCTTGCTTATGCTTCCCTTCCTATCACAATTATGGGTCTTATTTCTTGTTGGACTATATCTCAGGAACCCTCCTCAGATCTCTAGTTTGAAGCAAGACTGGGCTGGAAGCATAACCATATTTCTACTTGATTAAAAAGTGACATAAGAAGCTACCTTTCCAACATGATTTCCCACAAGTTCCCTACTGGAAACTTTTGCTGGAAGCTTTTTTTTTTTTTTTGTCACCAGACGTATTTCCTCATTAAAAAAAAAAAACAACACATATTGTATTTCCTGCCTCCACTCTTTAGCTCATATTTTCCCTTGCCTGAAATGTCTTCTTTTATCTTACTCCCCTACTTAAAAGGCCTACCTTAAGTTCTATCTCTTCTAGAAAGTCTTCTTTGAGTAGCAGTGTGGTACCACATAGTTCCTACTTAATTTGGAGTCAGAAGACCTGAGTTGGAATCTTGGTTTTATTGCTTATTACCTGTGTGACCTTAAGCAAGTCATTGATCTGTTTAGGCCTCCATTTCCTCCTCTGAAAAGTGAAGAGTCTGGGCTAGTGGTTCTTAATCTGTTTTGTATCTTGGACACCTTTGGCACTTCCCCCTCCCATTCTCAGAATAAGACATACTAAATTTCAGCTAAGAGCTGGTGAAAATAAGGATATTTACATACAATAACTTCTAACAATGACAACATTTACATTATGTTTTAAGATTAGCAAACCACTTTACCTTATATCTTTATATGTTTAGTAACCTTTTCATATGTCCATAACTTGTCCTCCCAATTAGATTCCTGAGGTCATTGAGATTAATGGCAATGTCACACTCCTTGGGATCCCCTCCCTCACAGTATCATCAAAGAGATAGGTACAGAGTACATACTTAGTGTTTATTGACTGATTGAAGCCAAAGCTTGCTACATTCCAAAGGTACCAATGAGATATCCTTAAACAGTATATTATTTTATAACATATACTTGGAAATCAATAGGTTTTTTTTGTTTGGAAAATCTGAGAGATGTCACAGACAATCTGCTGGATAAATTCCTCCAAAGTCCCATAATACTTCATTTCTGCTAGAATTGTTAACTTCAATAAGCATAGCCCATTGATTCCACTGGCTGAGATTTGGAGTGCTATTGCAAAATCCAGAGGGACCCTGGCTGGACATCTTAACAACCTGGAGAGACTTGTCTATGACGTCAGGAACACTACTGGGGACCACTAGAGATTGGCGGGGCTCTGGAAAGCTTCCAGGGTATGGGAAAGCTAATGACATATAGCACAGTCCTTGTAACATTAGCCTCAGCTATTCTAGGAAACTAAGCTACAGCAACCAATTCGTAACCACCCAAGGAAAACAGAAGCACTCATTTACTCCAACCTCTCAGTGGGGCAGGATTTCAGATAACCCATATGTAATCAACCAGAATTTACTGATGTATATTTGCATGCAAGGTATTAGGAGGAACAGGGTTAGATACTGGAGCAGAATATTAGTCCCATTACCTAAGTAGCCTACAGTGTATTTGGGGAGACAATATATGAACAAATGAAACAGTCCCTCCTACTGAAATTCTTCTCTTTGTTGCAAGACCAGGTTGGGTGCCCTTGGTTGAAAGTGATCTGTCACTCTTCAGACTTCTTTTGAGTGCTCTGTCTGGACCCTTTCTTTCTGTCTATCCCATCCTACTCTGTATCACATTTATTTGTGTCTGTATATTGTACCTCAGCATTATACTGTAAAACCACTGAAGGGCAGACTGTCATTTTTCATCTTTGTTTCACCTCGTACTTAGCTCAGTGCTTTGAGTATAGCTGGCACTTACTGAATGGAATCTATTACATTTAGGGCAGGGCCTCTTCAACATCTCCTACAAAAGATTTACAAAGAATCAAACAATGAACTAGAAACCAAGACATTCTAACTGTTGTCCTTTCCAGTCTTTTTCTATGCACCTCTTCAGTCTGGCACTTAGTTCTATGGACAGTATAGATCCAGTTTTCTCTCTCCTTTAAGACCTTACAGGTTAGCTGGGGAGGCAAGAAGAAGCAATTGGAAACAAAACAAAAACCCCCAAACCAGCAATTTGATGGCAGAATCCCTGAAAACAGCAGCAATGGGTTTTATTTTTCTGTATCTACTACAAAGTCTTGGGTGGGACTGGGCACAGAGTAGGTGTTTGATAAATATCTGTGGACTAATTTCTAGTGTTTAAAATGATGGGTATGTACAAATTCCAAAGCCAGACCAATGCTAGCAACGTTCATGATGTTCTGAGAAACTATTCTACATTTTTGTCTCGATCTCTAGTTTTTGCTAACCTTGGATCAGCTATCCACCTTTTCTAATAATTCACACCTTGATTCCCAAGGCTTAGAGCATTTAAAATCAAGAGCACCCTGAGGACCCTACCTTTTATAAGACCTTCCTTTGGAGTCAGGAAGACTTGGGTTTGAATCTCACCTCTGATAATTCCTTGATGTTTTTGGTCATAAGCAAGTCACTTAAACCCTTAAGCCTTGGTTTCTTCATTTGTACAATGGGGTATCTATCTTGCAGATGGAAAATGAGATGTATGTTAAGTGTTTTGCAAACTTCAAAATGTTACATAAATGTCAGTTTAAAAAAATATTGTGGTTATTTCTGTTGTTTCCTTTTGCACGACTGCTTTCAAACCAAAGTGTGTAAGACTGACCTGAAGGCATTTTTTCCTGCATGAAGCCTTTCTCTCAAAGATTGGGGGCATGTATTCCTTTAATAAATCAGTCCTTTCCATGTATCCCAGACACATCCCAAATACCTACAAAGATCTATAATGTGAGATGACCTATTCTTGGAGCAGGCATCTGTGACATTTTCTTACTTTAACATACATATTAAAAAAAAACACAAAAAACTTGGATGTCAGAGCTGACAAGAGATTTGATTTAAGAGACTGCCTGGTAGGGTTGCTTCCTAGGTAGTTAAAGGCCCCCTTACTCAAAAATATCTTTCCCATGTGTTTCCCTGTGCTTGAAATTCCAAAGAGAAAGTCTCATTCTTTGGGCTAAATGTTCCTGGGTTACTTTTTTAAATAAGCAAATTCCTGACTATTGAGCTTCCTAAAGTCTTTAATACATTAATGAGAATTAAAGCATCATGTTAGAGACAGAGAGTACCCTAGAGATTGCCTAATTTAAACCTTTTATCATGTTTATTCTTGGTTATTTGTATCCCTAGCATATAGCAGGTGCTTAATAAATACTTGACTGGAATAAAGAAATGACTGAATAAAGCATTTACTAAGTGCTTACTACATGTAAAGCACTATGTTAAATGCTGGGGATACAAAGAGAACAGTAAGACAGTCTCTGCTGTCATGGAATTCACATTCTGACTGGGAGACAACAGATATGGAGGGCTTTAGCTTCAAGTCCCATGGAAAAGTACCATGGTCCTTATGGGCAGTGGCAAAGTAGATGCCTTTCATCAAGTCCTTTCATAACCTGATCCCTTCCCACCTTATTAGCTGTGTGCTCATCATCAAGTCATTTAATTTCTTTGAGCCTCAGTTTCCACATGTACAAAATGGGAATTGTAGTATCTGTAACCCTTACTTTATGGTGTCATTTTGAAAGTTAAATGAGATAATGTAAAGTGATTTTCAAATTTAAAGAACTATGTAATTATTACTTAATACTATTCTTTCTGCTTGCTATGCTTTTCCTAGTCCTTTCTACTTACATAAAGGGAGGGAGGGGGAAGGGAACAAGCATTTATTAAACACCTACTATGTGCTGGACATTGTGCTTTACAAAAGCATCTCATTTGATCTTCATAATAACCCTAGGAGGTAGGTATTATTATTAGCAAAATGGCCCACATGTCAGCCAACTCACTTGCCTCGTTTCTTCTCTCTTTTCCCCTGCCTATATATCAAGGCTCAGCTCAAGTGTTGCCTTGTCCATGAAGCCTTTCTTTATTATTTCTATCCACACTGAATTTTCTCTTTTTTGAACTAATGCATTTGGAGTCCAGTATGGTTGAGATGACTGGTTTTCAAAGTGTGGTCTGCTGAGCCCCATGGGTCCCTGAGACTCTTTCAGGGAGTCTGTGGTTAAAACTACATTCATAACAATTCTAAGGTGTTATAAACATATATTTCAACCAAAACAACATATTATAATAGATCAAATTGTAAAAGCAGATATTAGAATCTAGCTGTCTTTTATTAAGTCAGACATTAAAGAGATTTGCCAACATATGGAAAACATTGCTGCTTTGTGACCCACTGTCCCAGTTTTGGAAAAGGTGGAGTCAAATTCCAACCTAAAACAGGTCCTCCTGTATACTGGGCAGCTCTTTTGGGGCAGTTTTATTTGTTCTAAGGGAAACATTGGGCACAATGAGGCTGAAGGTTTCCTGGGAAAGGAAGGGCCTTGTTTCCCATTGAGATTTATATTGTCGGTTAAAATAACACCAATTAAAAAAAAGTTAACAACAACAACAACAACAACAACAACAACAACAACAACAACAACAACAACAACAACGTACTACATCTCAGTTAGCAGGTGCTCCAAGTTATTTGGGAGCCAATTCACCATAGGGGAGGGGACTGATAACCGCTTTGGAGCCAAGCTTCTCTTCACCCCAGCAACACCTTATGTCCATCTGCTATTCATAGGAAGCAGAGACAGAGAGCCGTGTGAAGAATGGAAAGGATTCATAAAACCTTCATTGCTTCAAAGCAACTACCTCAGGGCACTTGCTTTCCAGCAAAATTGAGTAATGGCTGCCTCAAGGGGTAGGAGCTCTAAGCTCCAGTCTGATATTGGGAGTAAACCCACCCCTTCAACAAGATCCAAGGCTTTCTCTGCCAACTGCCATCTCTGGCTAGTAAGCATGCTGAGACTTAGCTTCCCACAAGTTGGGCAACAGGGTTTTCCCTCCATGCAAGAATATGCTGGCTTTCTGCCTAAACTAAACAATACTTGGTAGTTGGAATCTTGAAATATCCCTGATAACAGACTCCCAGTGTACTGGAAACCCTACTTTTCTGGCCCTACACTAAACTTATTGTTTTGTTGCTTCAAATTTCACAGTTAGGTCAGAGTCACATGCTGTATCTAAATCCTAGTCATCTAATCTGTGACTGTTAATTATGATCATTTTCAACTCTTCATTCAGAAGCCTGCCCATCTTTTTCCTTCCTCCTAGTCCCTCTGGTAACCTCCTCTTGGTAATCAACTGGAGTCAGAAGACCTGAGTTTTAATCCTGTCTCAGATACTCCCTCGTTGGGTGATCCTGGGCAAGCCACTTAACCTCTCTATGCCTCAGTTTCCTCATCTGTAAAGTGGGGATAATGATAGCACCTCTTCACAAGGTTGTTGTGAGAATTAAATGAGTTAACAAATGTAAGCACTTTATAAGCACTGAACCTAAAATCTCTATATAAACGCTAGCGACTATTAATACTAGGGTCCTTTCCCCAGTCTCACATGTTCCATAATTTTTTCTAATTTACTCTTTCTTTAAAACCTTCTGTGTCCCATATACTCAGAACTACACTGTCAGCTTCCTGACAATGGGTGTTAATAAGGTAATAAAATAAATTGATTCCTGCTAATATGTAATTCCATCTGGGGATAATACATTCTTTAAAGGGAGACTTAACCTTTAAAGTGTAATCCAAAAGTAGAATCCCAGGTCCTGTGTCAGGCAGGTCAGTAACATATTTTTGGTTGGGGAGGTTTTTTGGGCACTCTTGATATTTTATAATATAGGCATCCACCTATTCTGCCTCTAGTCAAGGCTGGGCCAGCCCAGAAAAACTGAATGTATCCTTGATTTCACATTTTCCTTCTCAGCATCATAATTTGGAGGTCAGCAATGAAAGGAGTGGAAGGAACCTTGGAGATTTAGTTCACTCCCTTTGTTTCAGAGATGAGGAAACTTGAACCTAGAAAGGTCACATGACTTGCCCAAAGTCACAGAACAAGTAAATGATGGATCAGGGTGTAGAACCTAGATCTCTGAACTTCTAAGGCAGTGGCCAATGCTCCCCCTGTCATAACACTCCTAACTACAGCCTTATCAAGATCTCTATTTTTGGGGTGGAGCCAAGATGGCGGAGTAGAAACAGCTCATCCAAGCCACTCTGCCACCAGATTCCCCCCAAACTATGTAAAAGGGGACTCTGAACAACTTCTGGAGCCCCAGCACCCACAGAACGACACAGAGAAGCTAACCTCCTGCTGAAGACAGCTCAGTAGCCCTGCAGGAAGGACCAGCGCAGCGGTCTGGGAGCCAGCAGCGGGCAGCGCGCAGAGCGCAGGGAGCTGAGCCGAGCCCAGGTCAGCGTGAGCCGAGGTTTTAGCCCCAGGGTGGCAGGGCCAGCAGCCGGCTGGAGGAACCCCAGAACACCAGGAGCTGTGGCAACTCCAGAATTATTAACATAGACATGCCTAAGACAAAGTAAGAGGTTAGTGTCCTATGGACTTTGGGACCAGTATTTGGGGAATGCGTCAGCTTCCTCCCCGGGGGGCTAGAAGCCGCTGAGGAGACACGCCATTTTATAGTTTTCAGAGAAAGCTCCGGCTCCCGGCCTGCAAATTGTAGGGAGATCCAGTGATCAGTCTTGGGGGGTAATCACTCTTGCTTTAACCTCCCTGGATCTGGATTGTGATCTAGGGTGGAAGTTGTGGGTGGGTCTACAGCTTGCCAGAAACGGAAGTTGCCCCCCCACACGTTTGGGACGAAAATTCCTCTATCTGGCCTTAAAGCCATAGTGTGGCAACAAGCCCAAAAGTCAAGTAATTAAGTGGCAACATGCCAAGGCAAAGGAAACAGAAAAATGCAACCCTAGACTCCTATTTTGGGGGCATAGAGCAGGAAAAGGACTGTGAGGTCAGAAGTCCTGCTCCAAAAGCCCCAGGGGAAAACATGAGCGGGTTGCAGGCCATAGAGGACCTTAAGAAGGACTTTAAAAATCAAATAAGAGAAGTGGAGGAAAAATTGGAAAGAGAAATGAGAAGGATGCAGGAAAAGTATGAAATGAGGGTCAACAGCCTGACTGAGGAAAACAACACCTTAAAAAATAGACTAACTCAAATGGCAAAGGAGGCCCAAAAGGGCAATGAGGAGAAGAATGCCTTAAAAAGTCGAATTTGCCAGATGGAAAAAGAATCTCAAAAGTTCACTGAGGAGGTTCATTCCTTCAGAGTTAGACTGGAGCAAATGGAAGCTAATGACTTTATGAGAAATCAAGATGCTGTTAAGCAGATCCAAACAAAGGAAAGATTAGAAGGCAATGTGAAATATCTCATGGGAAAAACCACTGACCTGGAAAATAGATCCAGGAGAGACAATTTAAAAATTATTGGACTACCTGAAAGCCATGATCAAAGAAAGAACCTAGAAATCACCCTTCAAGAAATTCTCAAGGAAAACTGCCCTGATGTTTTAGATCCAGAGGGCAAAATAGAGGTTGAAAGAATCCACTGATCACCTCCTGAAAAAGATCCCAAAAAGAAAACTCCCAGGAATATTATAGCCAGGTTCCAGAATCCCCAGATCAAGGAGAAAATACTACAAGCAGCCAGGAAGAAACAATTTCAGTATTGTGGAAACATAATCAGAATAGCCCAGGACCCGGCAGCTTCTACACTGGGGGATCGAAGGGCATGGAATATGATATTCTAGAGGGCAAAAGAACTGGGAATGACCCCAAGGGTCACCTACCCAGCAAAACTGAGTATTTTGTTTCAGGGGAAAATATGGTCATTCAGTGGAATAGAGGACTTTCAAGCATTCTTGAGGAAAAAACCAGAATTGAATAGAAAATTTGACATCCAGACACAAGAAGGAAGAGATGCCTGAGAAGGTAATCAGGGAAAAGAAATCAAAAGGAACTTATCAAAGTTGAACTATTTACATTCCTATATGGAAAAGCTTGTGTGATGATATCTTTCTCACTATGAAAATAATGGAAGAAGGGTATGTGGTCATATGAATACATATGTGAATGTGTGTGTATATGGTTACAGTTATATATGGATAGAGGGCATAGGTTGAATTTGTTGGGAAGGGAGAATACTCAAGGGATGAAATTATGAGGTGAGAGAGGAAAGTGGCAAGAGGAGATGGGGAGAGACAGGGTAGGGTAAACTATCCCATGTAGAAGAAGCAAGGGGAAGTGGTTGCAAGGGAGGGGGAGAATAGGAAGGCTAAAAAGGCAAAACCACATTCACATTGAATTTGGTTCAGGGAGAGAATGACATACATACTAAATGGGATATCTCAACCTGAAGCAGGATAGGGGGAAGGGGGATGAGAGGAGGGATGATGGATGGGAGGGCATCCTTGGGGGGAGGGGAGGTTGGAAGTACCCACTATAGAAGAGGGACAGGATCATGTAGGGAATGGACCAGGTGGGGGGTGGGATGAGTGGGAGGGAATTATAAGCAGCCTTGTACAATATATCTACTATGATAATGTTTTGCATAGCTAGACATGTACAACATATACTGAATTACTTATCTCCCCAGAGGGAATGGGTGACAAGGGAGGAAGGAAATGGATCTGAAATTCGAGGTCTTAACATTAAATGTTTCAAATATATATAAATACTATTATTAATACTCTTTTGCTTATAATTGGGAGATAAGATGTGCAGGCATTGGGACACAAAGATTCACCTTCCTCTAATGGAAAAGTCGAAGGGGGTATGGGAGAAGGTATGGGAGAGAGCAGATTGGAGGAAGCGATATCTTGTGGGACTGCTATTCTGGAAGGTTGGGTAGGGGAATAATGGGGGGGAAATGATTGTAACTCAAAATCTGGCGGAAATGAATGATGTAAAACAGAAGTTAATAAAGCATTTGTTTAAAAAAAAAAAGATCTCTATTTTTTCTTGATCCTTAGCCCGCTACCTGGTATAGAGTGAGCACTTAATAAATGTCTGCTGACTTGTCTTGTTGACTTCATCTTCATCTCCCATTCTGGATTCTTCCTTTCAACTTTCTACTTAAACAAAATCCTTCCTATAATGAATTCTTCTGTAGAGAAAAAAATACTTTCTTCTTTCAATGTTTTATTTCATTTATCTACTATAATTTGTTCTACTACCTTTGTAAGCTTGGGGCAAAATGCTTTATTTCATGGGCCTTCATTTTCTCACCTGTAAAATAAGGGGGCCTGGGCAGTGTGGGACAATGGGTGTAATACTGTATTTGGAATCAGAAGACCTGTATCTGAGTCTCGGCTCCAACTTTTCTGAGCTATGTGGCCATGGGCAAGTCACTTAACCTCTCTGAATTTTAGTTTCTTAGTCTATAAAATGTGGAGACTGGACCAGATGACCTTGAAGACTGGAATCAGAGAACTAAAGGTTTGAGCTAAGAGGGGCTGTAAAGATCATATAAATTCAATCCTGCCCCTCCCCCTGAACTAGATGAAGAAATCAAGCCCAGGGAAGGGATTTCCTCAAGGTCAAGTCAAGATTGGAACTCAGTCCTTCTGACCTCAAGAACAGAACTTTCTTCTGTTCTACCACACTCTCTTCCTAAGCTCTAACAAGTGAGGAATCTATTAAATAAAGCCAGATTTCTCCTCATTGGCTTTATTTAAAGTATACTATCATTATGTCTAAAGAATTATACAACTGTGTATATTCTTTGGCCTAGCAACACCAATATTAGGTCTTTCCCCCAAAGTGATTAGGGAAAAAGGAAAAGAATTTACATGTTCTAAAATATTTATAGCAGCTCTCTTTGTGGTGGCAAAGAACCTGGAAATTGAGGGGGATGCCATGGCTGAGCAAGTTGTGATATGTTATTGTGATGGAATACTACTATGCTGTAAGAAATTTATGAACAGGTTGATTTTTAGAAAAACATGGAAAGATTTGCATGAAATAATGAAGAGCGAAATGAGCAGAACAAGAGGATGTTGTATACAGTAACAGCAACATTGTCTGAAGAATGACTGTGAATGACTAAGTCACTCTGAGTACTATAAATACTCAAGTCAACTACAAAGATCCTAAGAAGGAAGATACTATCTGACTCCAGAGAAAGAAGTGATACACAGAAGTATGCATAGTATGGTGTGTGCATATATATGGATGGATGGATGTATCCACACACATCTATATCAAATGGTGGCC
Source organism: Gymnobelideus leadbeateri (assembly GCA_011680675.1). Taxonomy (NCBI): domain Eukaryota; kingdom Metazoa; phylum Chordata; class Mammalia; order Diprotodontia; family Petauridae; genus Gymnobelideus; species Gymnobelideus leadbeateri. The sequence goes on along the minus strand of WOXC01008153.1, from coordinate 581,328 downwards.
TTCTCTAGTGGGGGTGGGGTGGGGTGGGGTGGGGAAGGAAGGCCACAGTTCAGAACTTAAAATGTAACCAAAAAAATTAATTAAATAAAAACAAAACAACCCTTTCAGAGGCACTTTCTGGTAAAGTATACAAAGATGAAGCTATACTTATCTTCAGGGAAACAAAATGAAACCTCGCTCAATTTTCTCATTTTATCCATGAATAACCCATTGTAGCTCTACAATGCACTAGAAGGCTACCCCACTCCCCCATTCTTGTAATATTACAGATGCAACATAAGTCTAATTTTTAACATATGACCAGTTCACTTCCCTTTGTTGTAATACATGTCTTCAATATATCTATTCTCATGTACATGTATGTGTATATATGTGATTTACATACCACATACTCTATGAAGACAGTGGCATTATATATCACTTACAGAATGCACGTAATTAAATCACCACATAGTCAATATTGGACAATAATAAGATATGTGCATTAGGAACCCTATGTAAGATTATATATATGTGTGTGTATGCATATATTTCATGTGAAAGTATATCTAAGCCTGTGTTATATACACTTTAACCTGAGTTTGAACATTTAAATTTATGAAAAGATTAAAAAAGAAAGTCTGTCACATGGATAAGTGTGAGGTAAAGATGCTCTCAATTCAGAGGACTATTCCTGGTGCCCAGAAGGGCCAGGCTTTGTAGGCGGGCAGGGAAAGAGAATTACAGAGCTTGAAAGGCGTGCCAGGCGAATGCCCCAGCGGGCTTGCAGTGCTCAGAGCTCTAAGTCATCAATTTGCACAGATTAGGCAAAACTGGAAGTCACTGCTCTAAGAGCTCTGATTTATTCCTTAAAACCCTTCTTGGCTTGCCGCCATTAGACACTAGGAAAGAGATTAGAATTATTGGTGTCTGATGGCTCCTCCTGCAAGGAATGTGAGGGAAAAAGTGGCAGATATGAATCATTAGGGGACATTTTCCTTTGACTCTCATATTTTACAAAAATATACTTTTGAAAACACAAACAGACTGCAAATTACCCAGCAAGAGTTTTCAATGAATTCGTTCAAGGTATGATTTTCTCAAAAGATAAACTCCCCTTCTCCCCCATCCCCTATAATTTTCTAATGTTTCCAGGTAGTTACCTCGTCTCACATACTCACATTGGGCTAACCCCTCTGTGAAACTGTAGAGTTGACAAAGTTTGTCTTTCACTGCCAACCCTCTCCTTACAACAATCTCCCAGTCTGGTGCTCAATTCTTTCATGCTGTCACCCAGACCTACCTTGCCCTTTTCTTCCTGGAAACTACTATACTTCCAAGTTATCCTCTCCCGACTTTCTACCTCCTATCAATGATGCCTTCTTTCCTCATTTCTACCTCTCAGAATCCTTGACCTCCTTCAAGGTTCTCTGCTTCAGTCCCAGTTCCTCCATGAAGAAGAAATAACCGTACCATTACCCTCTTCCTCTGCCCATCTTTGCCTTAATCTAGCCTGTGTTAGATTTATTTGTATATTCATTGTATTCATCCAGCAGAATATAAGCTCTTTGAAGTCAGGGGCTCTTTCTGTCTTGGTATTTCTAGTACCTAGCATAGTATATTAATAAATCATATTGAATTGAAAAAAATCCCATTCCCTCTGGACCAGGGGTGGGGAACCTATGGCCTTAAGGTCCCACCCAAGATGCTCTCCTCTCCTCCAGGTCAGAATCAAACACACTGAATCCAAACTGGTCCAGGGTCTAAACATTAGGACTCAGTCTGCAGTGCTCCTTTCCCAGCTCTCCCCAACTTCTCTGAAGTTGTGAAGATGGGGAAAACATAGTGAACAGAAATCTTTTCTTTTGGGGTCCTATAATCCTCCAGGGTGGCCTGAGCTGAGGGCAGGTCTTATCCTTGGATAAAGTTCTGAAGCTGGCAGACTGTCCAGCATCCACTGGCTATGGTAGGGATCAGAGCATGTGTATGACTGGTCTCACCTAATAGTGCCCTTATCACAGGGGTGATTCTTGGGCATGTTCACTGGCTCTTGGGGGTGTAGAAGTGTAGAGAGAACCCTATAGGCTCACAGAGAAGGAAGAAGAGGCAACATTTGCCTTTAGGAATACCACAGACATCCCTTAGGCTTTATTTCAAAGCACTTTCAAGGACATCTGATCCAAGCATCCAATAGTCCTCTAAGGTAGGTGGGGTAGGGAAGGTTACCTTCATCTGAGGGAAATACAGACACTGAGGAATAAAGTTAACTCACCCAAGAATACACATCGAATGGGAGCAAAGCCAGAATTAGAAACCAGGCCTTCCGTTCCTCACTCCTTCCACTAGGTAGCATGGTGTAATGAAAAAAGATCTGGACTTTGAATCAAGAAACCTAAGTTTGAGTCCCACTTCTGGTACTTAAAAGCTACGTAGCCTTGGGTAAATTATTTGACCTCTCTAAGCTTTTTCCCAGTCTATAAAATGGGCATCATAATGTTTGCACTAGTTCACAATCTGTAATCCTTAAAGTATCACAGAAATATGAGTCATTACTTCATTCTTCTGCCTTCCTTTCTCCTGGATTTAATGCTCATATCCCCTTAAGGGATGTTGTACCACAAAGACAGACACACACGCAAATAAGGCTGTCCAATTCTCCCTTTCTGAGATATTGTTCTTCCAGATCAGCAGACCCTGAGAGGCCCCCCCCGGATTCAATCCCTCTCTGGACTGGCCATGGATTGTGGATCCCTTTTGTATCTTCCTGACAAGATCATACAATACCCTGTGGCTTGGGGTTCATATGAGGGCCAATGCCCTTTTCTTTCTAGTGAAGAAGATTCTAAAGCAATGTCTTGCCTTGGAAACAACACCTTGCTACCTCTCACTTCTCACAGGGACCCAGGAGAGTTGGGAGATTTTGAATGAGTAATGCAACCTTACTTGGAGGCCCTAGAAAGAGAAAGAGAAACATTTTTATACTGGGGATCTGCCCAGTTTTCCTTCTCTGATGGGCAAATACTAGGCTTAGGGCAGTGCTCATAGAAACCTAGTCACTTAAGTGTTGTGATGGAACATACAGTCAGTAGGAAAGGGGGAAGAGACTATACTGTGTGACAATATGCTTTTTGGGGAAAGTGAGATCATTTTGCAGTCTCCAAAGTCCTGCTGCTCAAAGGGAAGGCTGGAAAAAAGAATACTCAATTGTAATAAAGCCAACAATAGAATGTTAGAGGTGGAATCTAGTCTAGCCTTCTTGTTCTGCCTCAGATAAGTTAACTGAAGCCCAGGGAGGTCAAGCAACTTGCCTGAGGCTGGAAATCTCATTTATTCCATGCTCTTTCCATTCCACCAAAGACCTCTGCCAGATGAGGCAAACTTCTCGGTCTATCCAAATGCCACCTACCCTTCAAGGTTCAGCTCAAAGCCCACTCCTTTGCTGAAGCCTTCCCTGATTACTCTGGCCCAAGTTGACCTCTCCCCTCTATAAAACTCTCCCTTTCTATATTGTTTGTGTCTCTAGTTTTGACACTTAATCATATGCCGCCTTGAATTATTATTTCAGGTATGAATTATTGCTTCAAGGGTGTAAATCCTGTCTGGTAGCCTAGATTTTAGGCAGGGAACATATCTCCTGAATAACCTGGTGAATCTAGCAAAGGGATGAAGACACGGGAGGTGCTAGAGAGAGACTGGTTGAGCTGAACTGAGTGAACCACTATCATAGGGGTGCATGGTTTGCCTCCCTCATTACATAAAACAGAGCCTATATTATATGAGTTGCCTTATAAATTGTGTTGCCTTATCTTATATCATTTCCCTCCATTTATTTTATATTCTAGCCCAAACTGACTTGCTATCCAGACCCCTACCACACACTTCCCTGTCTCCTCATTTTTCTCACACTATTGTCCCAAGCTCTTGAATTCTTACCTATCCTGTCAAATCCCACCTCTTCCTGGACTCCTTCTGCTGATCCCTCAATCAGTAATAACCTTCCCGCTGCCTAGGACATTGCATAGCCCTCTGCAGCTATTGTATGTTATTCATATTTTTTAAAGCTTCATCTCTCCTGCTAGCTGGTAAACTTCATAAAGACAGGGACTCATCCCAGAACTTAGTATGAGCTCTGCGTTTTTGTTGTTGAGTCATATCTGACTCTTTGTGCCCCATTTGGGGTTTTCTTGGCAAAGATACTGGAGTGGTTTGCCATTCCTTCTCTAGCTCATTTTACAGATGAGGAAACCGAGGCAAACAGGGTGAAGTGATTTGCCCAGGGTCACCCAGCTAATGTCTGGGGCCAGATATGAACTCAGGAAGATGAGTCTTCCTGACTCTAGGCCTGGTACTCTATCCAAGGCACCTCCTAACTGACCCATTGAGCTCTATAGGTGCTTAATATGGAAAAATCTGGCAAGCTGTTGTTGAATTGAATGGATGAATGGTATTATCTTGCCCTTAATACTGGAATTATAACATGAATCAAGCCAAGAGTGCCATGCTACAGAAAAAAAAATAGGCTACTCAGTGAAGAACTCAGTGTCATTTTTTTTAACCAATGCTAGCTTTCAGAGTAAGAAACAGCACCAAGTGTGATGGTGTGCCCTTATAATTGCTATTACTATGGAGGCTGAGGCTGGAGTTCATAAGTTCAGGAGTTCTGGGCTGCAGTGGGTTATGACAGTTGGATGTTTGCACTGTCTGGAGCCCATAGCATGAGCCCCCTGGGAGCAGGGTGGGGGCAAAGAGGCAAAATGTCCCAGGCTGAGTTTGGAAATGGAGCAGGTGGAGCTTCCATGCCAATCAGTAGTGGGACTGGGCTGTGAATAGTTCCTGTACTTCTGGCCTGGTTGAGATGGGGAGACCCAGTGTTATTAAAAAAAGAAAGAAAAAAAAGAACAAGGGTCAATGACCTGAAATGAACATTCTTCTCCAATGAGTTGTCAGTTCTGCCTGGCGACAGTCCCCCAAAATGTTTGGCTGGCTTATTTCATGAAGGACAGAGCCTCCGGCATGAAAACAGAAGGTCTACATCGGGCCTGCCCTGGCAGCTCCTATTCCCCAGCAGTGGAAGAGCAAGGCAGCAGGGGGCAGGCATGTGGCCAGCCAGGCAAGCCCCCAGCTGCTTCCTGAATAAACATAACCCCAGCTGCCCATGGAGACCTGCTGCTTCCCTAGGTATATGTGGAGTGGGAAGCTTCACTGAAGCATGGCACCGTGGGGAGAGCAAAGGAAGCTAAAAATGATTTCCCTTCGACAGGTGACATACTTGGGCAAACAGGATCTCAGACTCTACCTGTTAGGGAGTAGTAGAAAGAAAGAGAAAAAGGGAACAATATGAATAAATCACCCAGTAGTCTCTTGTCTCACTGCAACCTGTTCCATTTTCAAAGTGGTTTCACATCTGTTCTCATATGATGCTCTGACTTACTCCCTTAGATAAGAAAGACAAATTTTGTGATTTCCACTTGGCATATGGAGAAACTGAGTCCTAGAAAAGTTAACTGACCCTGTTGTGGCCAAACATCCAGTGAGCAGCACAGCTCAAACCTGAACCCAGAGCTCTTCTAGTCCAGTAAGATTAATTTCTTTAATTATATCACAATGCCAAGATCTTAGTCCACTGTCTGGAATTACCTAGGAAGTCATTTTCCCCATCGAGGTCTCATTTTCCTCACCTATAAAATGAGGAGCTTGCATTAGATTTGCCCTAGGGTCCCTTCTGAATCTAAAATACTATGATCCTAAAATGCTAAACTTTCTTGAAGATAAAATAGCATTTTCTAATTCTGAGAGTGGTCTGTAAATTAGTCCTATCACTCATTCTGACCAGCTTTCCCTTAGATTTCTCAACTGATGGAAGCCTAAAGAGAACATGCAAAGGCTGGAAAGAATCAAAAAAGAGATATAAAATTTACAGTGAAGAGGGTGGTGAGAAGGGAGGAGGCCTGCTGGAGGTGGTGAAGCAAGAGTGCTCAGGTGCTCAGAGAATGAGGATGACAGCTGGAACAATGAAGTTCCCAATCTCTTGAGGGAATGGGGGAAGAGGGGAGGCTGTAAGTGTAAGACTCCACAACAACAGCAGGGGCCACCCAAACAATCCATGCCTCTTGAAGATGCTAGTTGGGGATTACATGCTAGCATTAGCGTCGAAGCCCCGTCAGCTGGAAAAATTAATGAAAAGTTGCCGACACTAATCATGTAAAAGGCAGCCCCTCTCCCTGAATGCTTGCTGTGATGTCAGGGAGGGGGAGGTGAATCAGACAGGCTTTCCTTGTTGCTGGCAATGCTGGAGAGACATGAAACACATATATTTGCTGCCTGTGATATGAGGTGATTCCAAGTACCGTCTGGGTCGGTGCAGCCTGAGGGAGTATCGCACAGAGGCAGACTCTGCAGCCCTTTCCTCTCTCCTTTCCCAGAGAAAAGAACTGTTTTATTTCCATGTGAACATATTAGTGGATCCCAGGCAGAGATGGATGATTAATCAGTACTTTAAATGGTTGCTCACCACAATGGGAGGGGACTCCCGCCGGGCTCCAAGGTTTAACTATTTATTTATACAAGACACTGATGGCGGAGCAGGAGTTCTCAGAAGAAAGAAAAGCAGAAAGAGCTGGAATTGATGAATGCTTCAGAAACACTCAAGTAATGATAATCACAATAAGGATATCTTAATTTTGGATAGTGCTTTACAATGTTTGTACATTCATTGTTTTCTGTCATAAGCTTAGCACAGTGCTTGGTATAGAGTGGGCACTATGTAAATGTTAATTCCCTATTGCCTGTATTCAGCATCCTTGGTGTAGTAGGGACAACACTGGTTCTGAGGTCAAGAGACAAGGGCTCGGGTCCTGGTTGGCTTCTCGGTTCTTCCATTAATTTACTCCGGGTCCCTGGATAAGTCACCTTTTTGGGCTCAAGTTTCTTCATCACTAAAATGAGGGAGCCTATATTTTCTCTTTCTATACATTTTTTTGGTGTAAATCTTTCCTAGAATAAAAAGACCCTGAAGGGAGTAAGCCTCCCTTCCTGTGTGTTTTGTTTGCCCTGCTGTGATCACTTCCTAGGCAGATCACAGGTGGATGAGGCAACCTTTAAGATTCCTTCGAACTCTGAGAATATCTGAGATCTGACCATTGATATTCACATGTATTAGACTATGGTTAAGAGGAAATAATAATTTTTCATACTTGTATCACTTTTGAGGTTGTCATATCAGTTTTATGTTGTTTGTTGTTGTTCAGTCATTTCAGTTGTGTCTGACTCTTCGTGACCCCACGTTTGGGGTTTTCTTGGCAGAGATACTGGAGTGGTTCACCGTTTCCTTCTCCAGCTCATTCGACAGATGAGTGACCTGCCCAGGGTCACCCAGCTAATAAGTGTCTGAGATCACATTTGAACTCAGGTCTCCCTGACTCCAGGCTCAGTGCTTTATTCCACTGTACCATGCTAATTTAATCCTCCCAATACCCCTCTAGGTAAACAGATCAGGGATTATTATTCTGGTTTGGAGATACTGCATAATCAAATGATATATCAAATCATATGTAAAATGTTTTGTAAATGTCAAAGAACTCTATAAATATAATATTCTATTATAAATATATTTTATCACATATGTAATAGAGTGGTTAAATGATTTGTTACATGTCTATACAGCAAGTCAGTGACATACCTAGGATTAAGAAGCCATGTCTTCATATTCAAAATCCAATAATATGTTCCTAGGACACCACTCAATGATTCTAGTAATCTTGCCACCCCATCCCCACCCCCTTCTATTGTTCCACATTGTGTGTGGTCAAAATGTGTAAAAGGGTCACTCAGAAACAATTCAATCCAACTGTTGCCAGCACTCTTAGCTGTCCCTCCCTGTCCACATGGTCCAGCATGGAAGTGAGGGAAGTTCTGGACTCCACACCCAACTCAGTCTAGACCATTATGAACACCAGAGGATTCATGTTCTTATAAGCTGTCAGGCAAATCTGTAAGGATTTACTAAGCACCTACTGTGTTCTCAACCCTGAACCAAGTGAGAAGGGTTCATAAGAAGCACTGGTCTCCCTGCTTCCATAGACTCTTCCAATCCATCCTTTGCACAGCTGATAACATAATCTTCTGCAGGAGTGGTCTGAATGTAGCTCTATCTTGCTAAGCAGCTTTCAATGGCTCTAAATTGTATATTATCCTGTAGGATAAAATACAAACTCAGCCCGAGATTCACCATCTGGCTTCCGACTGCTTTTCTTGCACTATTTACACTTTCCTACACAAACACTGCATTCCAGTCTCTGTTCCCTGACCACGCCACTTTGTTCTGGCCACTAGCTGTTTTCCAAGCCTGGAATGCCCTTACTCCTCATCTCTAATTCTCAGAATCCTTGTCTTCCTTCAAGGCTCATTCAGATGCACCTCCTCTGTGAAGTTTTCCCAGGTTCTCCTAGTTGTTATTCTCTCTCCTCAATGTTCCTTGTATTACATGTATTTGTGAACATATTGTATCTCACTAGTAGAATATAAGTGGGCAGCTAGGTTGCTCAGTGAACAGAGCACCAGGCCTAGAATCAGGAAAGTCTGAGTTCAAAACCAGCCCCAGATACTTGCTATATGTATGACCCTGGGCAAGTTACTTAACCTGTCTGCCTTAATCCATGCGAATCCATACGAGAAGGAAATAAGAAATGGTACCTCCCCCCAGTATTTTTGCCAAGAAAACCCCATGGGCAGCATTAGGGGGGGCTATAGTCCACAGGGTCAAGAATATTTCAGCAAGACTGAATGACTGAACAACAGTAGAATATAAAGTTGAGGGCAAGGCTATGTTGTTGTTTGTCATTGTGTTGCTAGTGCCTAATATAAAGTACTTTGTACATAGTAGGTACTTAATAAATGCTTATTGAATTGAATCACTTTGAAGATAAGGCCCTTGCCCTCATGGAGTTCACACAATCCAGATGGAGACTAACATTCACAGAGAGGACTATAAAATAACTGAGACTGCTTTTGGCTCCTCTTCTGCCTTTCCATTGCCCACTTTCTCCTCTCTCTTCCTTGCTCTTTCTCTAATCTTGCCTTACCACCTCCCATCCACTAAAAAGGCACTATAAACAAAGCTGGGCTTTTTAGCTCCATCTCTGGAATAGAAACAGACATCAGAAGCATCATGTAAAATAACCAACCCCATACACAATCACAGCCACCGATAATCTCTTTAGCCAGGTTTTGTCCAGTCTGGAAGGGCTGGCTCTTTGAATCTCCATTCAGAGAACTCCATTCTCCATCCAAAAGCACCCCTGGAGAGCCCAGTGGGGAGCTCCCCTTCCCTGACTTGCCGTCTGCATTTCCCATCTTGTCATTGGTTGGTTCCTATTCCCCATATTCCTCTCCCCACTCCCTAGCTTTTTCTCTTTCTTTGGTCCTATGAAAACACTCTATAGGGACTTAAAAGTGGGTGTGTGTTTCCAGACATTTCTGTAGAAAGAATCTGGGGGTTAGAGATGGGGCTGTCCCTACTTTTCCTCAAGCCATCTTTTTGGAGCCAGGGCAAATCCAAGTCAGTCTAGGAAAGAATTATTCACCCCACATTCACTGTTTTGTCCTATTTTAGTACTTATTAACTCAGCTGCTTTCTGTCTGCATAATAGAATTAATTCCTTTCATCCAAAGTCCCACATGAACTTGTTAATTTTCCCAGCATTCCCTAGAGGGAAGCAGCCAATATGAGGAAAGATTTCTAATGTGCAGAGGGTAGACTGAGGCCCCAGAGAAGTTAAACAACAGACTATGTGTTCCTGTGACAAGAAAAGGCTTCTATTTGGGGTGTACTGCTGGTAGGTTAGTGGGTAATGGTACATGTACAAAAAAAGAGACCATTAATAAGGCATTTTTTAAATCCCCCAAAGTAAACAGAAGTATAGAAGGGGACACAAACAGAGCAATTTTGCTACTACTTTTGTTAGATACTATATACGTTTATGTTATATATTTCATATGTAAGTATTGTATATACATACACACTGAGATAGAAAGACAGACACACATAAATGCATATACACACGTATACACCTACATATACATATAAGTATCTAGGCATATTCATGGGGTAGCTACTTGGCATAATTCATAGAGTACTGGGCCTGGACTCAGGAAGACCTGAGTTCAAAACTGCCCTCAGATATTTCCTAGTTGTTGGACCCTGGGCACTTATGCCACCTCTGCCTGCCTCAGTTTCCTCATCTGTTAAATAGAGATTAAAAATATCACCTACGTACCAGGGTGGTTGTGAGGATCAAATGAAATAGTAATAGCACTTTACAAAAAGTTCTTAGCACAGTGCTTGGAACTTAGTAGATATGACAGAAATGCTAGTTGTGATTATTATTATTAATTATCACTACTTGGATCTCAAACATAACTCATTCTCTTCTTTCCTATACCTGCCTTATCCTCTTGGCTTCTCTCTGTTTGTCAATGGTACCACCGTTCTTCCCAGTTACCCAGTTTCAGGATCCTGAGTCATCTTTTACTCTCTATTATTATTAATTACAAAAACAAACTATATAACAGAAGTTCAGTTTCTGATACAGTCTTCTTGTTCTTTTTATGTGGAGAAATTTGTGTTTGTGGATGATGGTAAATTCATAATATGAAAGAAAATTAAGAAAAAAAATTAAGCAACAAAACCTGGACAGTTGGGGCAGCTGAGTCAGAAATATATGGTCACATGGTGGAAGGAGGTCTGGACTTGGGATTAGAAGACTGGGCTCTACCACTTTCTGGCTGCATGGCCAAAATTACTTTATTTTTTTAAACTTTAATCTTCTCATATATAAAAGGGGGATAACAATATCTATTTCATGGGGGTAGTTAAGAGGAGGATACTTTATATAAACTATAACATTCCATAAATGTGGAATATTTTGTTATTGTAATAACGTTCACATCCTCCCTTGGCTTTTGTGACACTGTCACTTGTCCAGGTTCTTTTCTGACTTACCTGATGGTTCCTGTATCCCCAGGGTGAGCATCTGTCCTGGGCTTTCTCTTCTTTTTCTCTTTTCTTTCCCTTTGTGATATTTTCTCATGGGTTCAATGATCACTTTTATGCAGACATGATGCCCATCTCTAGATTTCTACTCTCAATCTCTTCCCCGAGATCCAGTCCCAGACTTTCAGTTACCTGTCGGGGTATTTCAAACTGGATCTCAAACAACTCATTTTCTTCTTCCCCATGTCTGCCTCATCCTCTTGGCTTCTCTATTTCTGACAATGGCACCACCATTCTTTCCAGTTAATCTAGTTTTAGAATCTCAAGTCATCTTTCATTTTCCCCTATCCCTCAGCCCCAACATCAAATTATTTCCCAAATTTTACTGAGTTTCTCTCTCTCTTAAAACCTTTCTCAAATTTGTCACCTGATCTTCACTCAGATTTCTACCACCTAGTTCAGGTTCTCATCACCACTCACTCAGACTAATGCAATTGCCTCTTAAAAGACTCCCTGCCTTCGGACTCTTCCCTCTCTGATCCAGTCTCTATAGAGCTAAGAAAGTAAGTTTCTTAACTCACAGGTCTGATCATGCCATTTCTCTACGAGCAAAAAACAACAACAAAACAAAACAACTTTCGGTGACTTGCTGTTGCCTAAAAATTAAATACAAACTCTTTGATCTGGTTGTTACCACTCTTCATAATCTGCTTCCTATGTACCTTTCTGGTCTTATTTCATGTTGCTCCCCTTATATTCCAGTCTAACTGGAATACTGGTTCTTCTTCAAACTTTTTTTGGTCCAGTCCTACATTCTAGGCCATGCTTCATACTTAGAAGAGAAGCCCTTTACATCTCCAACTGCTGAAATTTTTGTGTTTCTTTAAGGCTCAACTCACATGCCAGCTCCTACAGATTGCCTCTCCTGATTCTGAATGCACTAAAAATTTCTCAGTTTTGTTTTGGTTCTCTCATTTGCCTTTGTTACAGATTTTATTTGTTTTCTTGTTTCATGTTTCATTTCTGTGTTCTTAGTACCAAATAGTACCTAGCTAGGTGGCACAGTGGATTGAGATGGGCATAGAATCAGGAATCCCCAAGTTCAAATCTAGCATCTAATACTTACTACCTAGTTGTTGGGTTAAGTGGCCAGGCAAGCCATTTAATCTCTGTCTGTCTCAGATTCTTCAGCAGGATAGTACCCACCCTTTAAGGCTATTATGAGGATCAAATAGGATAATATTTATAAAGTGCTTAGCCAGTGCCTGCCTAGCAAATAGTAGGTCTTAATAAATATTGTTTTGTTTCCTTCCAAGTAAAGCCTTGCATACAGTTGGCACCTAATCTTTGTTGAATAGAATTTGACACTAGAAATGTTTGCATGGGATCACACATACCCCTCCCCATCTAACAGCTCCAAAGTACAGCTGAGATAAAGGCCAATGTCAACCTGAAAATAAACTTAGGCTTTTCCCTCCATTTTCCCTATTATTTCTTTGTATAAATTTTTTATGTGTAAATCTTTCCTAGACTAAGAAGATCCTGATGTTTGCTCCCAGGGAGGTGTGAGGCAAAACACACTTTCTGTGTTTTGTTTTTCCTGCTGTGCTCCCTTCCTGAACAGATCACATCTGGACCATCCTGTCCACTCTGGGATAACTCTACTTTGGAGGAGGTACTGACAAACTGGGGCCCAGGAAGAACTGAGATCAGCAGAGTAAGGGGACTAGAGACCTCTCCATAGAAGGACCACTTATTTAGCCTGGAAAAGAGAAGACTTGGATCACAGATGGCTTCAAGTTTCTCAGCGGTTGTCATATGGATGAAGAATTAGGTTTGTTCTCCTTGGCCCCAGAGGGCAGATCTAGCAGCAGTTAAAGGGAAGCGGATTCTTGTTCAACATAAGGAAAAACCTTTCTAATAATTTGAGCTCTCCAAAAATGGAATGAGATCACTCCCATTTCTCTTCCCCAAGGGGTAGAAGGGATGGGAAGAAGAGGAAAGAAGAGGTTTTTGTTTGTGAAGTTGTCAAAGCAGAAGGCAGATGACCACTTGTGAGGGATGCCCTGGATGAGGCTTATATTTCAAGTAAGGGTTGGACAAGATTGTCTTTGGAAGTCCCTTCCAAGTACAAGCTCCTATTTGGGGGGGGGGGGAGAGAATAACCATTTATTGTGCACCTACTATGTGCCAGACACTGGGGTAATATTTTTTTTTTTTACAAATATCATCTCATTTAACCTTCACAATACCCTGTGAGGTAGTGCTAGCATAATCACCATTTTGCCCTTGAGGAAACTGAGGCAAACAGATGTTAAGTGGCTGATATAACTGAAGTCACATTTGAATTCAGGTCTTTTTGACTCCAGACCCAGAACTTTATCCAATTTGACACCTGGTTGCCTCTATTATTCTCAAAATCACCCAACTTTGAGTTATAAGGGGGATTCCTTTGATCTGGAGTCTAGTAAATAAATACAGTCTGGATAGATGGAAAAGTCAAGAGAAGTACCTTTTCCCTTCTCCCAAAGGAAAGACAACAGGGGAACAGTCCTCAGCTGACATCAGCTGGAATTGCTAGGAGAATGTAAATATTTGTCCTAAGCAGGAAAGAAACTGATGTGATCCAGCCTGCATCTCTGGAGGCCAGTAAACACTCCACTGACTAGGAGGATGGAGTCGCACTTCTGACATGAATTAACTTGATTTTCACTCTTGGCTTATGCTATTCTCACCTCGACTCAGCCCCCTTTCTGCTGATTCAAATCCTAATCATTTTTCCATGCCCAGCTCAATCCCACCTTTCCATGAAACCTTCCTGTGCGTTCACACTCATAGCCTCCCTTCCTGTCACACTGCTGAGGGCACCTGCTTATCCACAATTCTATAGCATTCTGTACAGATTCATGCTTTGTCTCTAAAGTTAGAACTTTAAGCTCTCCAAAGGTAGATGCCCTGCCTTCCCCTTCTTTTACATATCTTTTACAGCACTACCCAGCATAGGATGCTTACTCAATAAAGACTTGTTAACTGAACTATAAAAAAACACTCTGAAGAAAAAAAAAAGTTGCCAAAAGAACCCTAAGTTGTTTTTTTTTTTAATCACTGTTGTCATCAACACTTACCTCTCCACTTTCAGAGCCAGCACAAGCCAGAACAAATGCCCAACTAAAATGCTGGAGAGGGCTCAAATTGGTCTAACTTTTTTTGGGTAGAGAAGAGAATGATGAAAGATTTCTCCCTGGAGGGTGAAAAAGGGTGCACCCACGTCTGCTTTAGACCCTGTGTCTTCTGTCTGTGGCTGTTTGATCTTTTTCAACAAACAGCAAAGCACGGCTGGAAGTCAGGAGACACCTGGGCTTGAGCTCCAGCTCTGACACCGACTTCACTGTGTGTGACCTTGGGCAGTATTTAACCACTCTGGGCTTCACATTCTTTTCTTTTTTATATGACATGGAAATAAGAATATCTGCCCTCCCTATCTCATAGCATTATGGAAGTGAAGTGAGGTAATGTACTGTATCCAAAAGTACCACGGGAAAAAGGTAAAAGTACTATAAAAGTCAAAGTGCTATCACCACCACCAGCACCACCAGCACCACCATCATCACCCCCCAGCTGTTCATCTGTGTGCAGGGCTGTGAATAGTGGTGGTCCTGTGTGGTAAATCTTCTTGGTTCATCTTTTTTAAGATGGGAAAAATATGGCAATTTGTTCATATGGTCAAACTCTGATTTCCCCCTTTTGCCTGGCCCAAGAACTTCAGAGAAAATCAGGAAGAATCTGATTCATTCTCTGCTACTAAAGTACCTTCTGACCATTGGCTAAACCTTATATACTCCCCTTTATGGATTTTTCTTTCCCTTCCTCTCCAGAGACCTTTTACATTCTCTTTTCTCCACAAAATAACCCATAAAACACTTTTGCAAATAAAAAAAATTCTTACATTCACCAGCCCACATAATTTGTCTTTTTCTTCCCTTCTTTACATTTTTCTTTCACAAATGTTGATTTTCTTTCTATTTAGTTCTTATCTCTTTCCCCCTCAAAAACAGTTTCACAGGATAAAAAGTGAAAGATGTCTTTAGTCTTTCTTACTAGCTTGGAAAGAAACTGTTAATCACACTGACCAATGGGTTAGTAGCTATTTCCAAGATTTCATGAGACCCCTGATTTCACCTCACTGCATTTACCTTCTGGCTCCCTTCCTCATTTATCCCTCATTCCTTCCTGCTACCTTTTAACTTTTTTTTTAAGGTTTTCTGAGTCCTTGGGATACCTTACCAAGCCAGAGGTCAAATGGGCCCTGTTCACGCTAATGCTAAAACACTGTAACATTTAAAAAAATCAGTAAATCAATACTGGGCTAGTGAAATCAATACCTAAGAAGTACTTATCACTGCATATGCAATGGACACAAAGCTTGTGTCTCGTTCATTCATTCATTCACTTAAGTCTTTATTAAGCATCTTACCAAGTATGTCTGCAAACCAGTGTTGGACATTTCAGGAGGTACATGAGAATGAGAAGCCCCTGTGTTTCAGGGGTTTAGGTATCACTGGGTAGACAAGATATGTACATGTTTGGTGCCCTATGCATAACAAATATTGGATAAATGTTTACTGATAAGGATGATATTGAAGAGTGTTACTGATAAGTGCTACAGAACCCAAGAGCACTGAAGGGTCTTGAGGGCATGGTTAGGCTTTGGAGAAGCTTCATGGGGGAGGCAGCACTTAATCTAAGCCTTGAAGGACAGGTAGGATTTGGATAATGGAGGAGGAAGGGAACAAGCATTTATATGGCACCATTTATATCATTTGATTATCATAACAACCCTGGGAGGATAGGTGCTGTTATTTTATTATTACCCTCAATTTACAGTTGAGAAAAACGAGGCAAATAGAAATTAAGTAACTTGCCCAGGGTCACAAAGCTAGCAAGTATCTGAGGCTGGATTTCTTCTCATGTTTTCCTGACTCGGGGGCCCAGTGCTATAACACTTATCTTCCTAGAAAGGAGGGGGAAAGTAAAAAACAAGGGCACAAAGTAGGGGGTGGGGTAGGAGTGATCATTGCTGGACAGAGCCAGCAGACAGATCAATCTGACTGTGGGGGGAACCTGTAGGAGAGCAATGAGAAATAAGATTTGAAAGGGAGAGAGAGAGTAGGTTTATAAGAAATGAAAAGCTAGCATATTCCAAGCCCCTAGCACTACCCCTCCCCTTCTTTTAAATTTCCTTTCTTTCTGTTCTCTTTTTGGGACTCTGGCATGACCATTTTGTTTCAGTCAGGACGTTTCCACTTCATGAATTCTTCTATCTCATTCATCAATCTCCTGGCTCAATCCTGTGGAATAGGCTCACCTTGCTCAGGCCTGCCCTACTGGCTGGCTAGTTTGTGATTATTTATGACATAACCAATACTCTTGCAAGCTCAGACATTTTACAACGGGGGGCCACATTCCAGAACACAGAGCATGGGGTTTCTTGGCTGGTGCTGTCAACATGTGTGATGGGGCACACACCTTGAATCCAACAATTCAGGTGCTGCTCTGCTGCCTCCCAATGTGTGTGTGTGTGTGTGTGTGTGTGTGTGTGTGTGTGTGTGTGTGTGTGTGTGTGTGTGTGTGTGGAGAGGGCAGGCAGCTAGGTGGTAGCAGTGAATAGAGCACCGGCCTTGGAGTTAGGAGGACCTGAGTTCAAATTTGACCTCAGACACTTGACACTTAACTAGCTGTGTGACCCTGGGTAAGTCACTTAACCCACATTGCCTCTCAAAAAACAAATAAGCAAGAAAACAAGCGGGTGGATGGGAGTATCAGAGATATGGCTAACTTTCAAAGCACCACACTTCCCCGCACCCCCAACCTCTCTCCTGAACCTTTACCCCTGCTTCTTCAGAAGCCTTGTCCAAAGCCAACTGGAAGTGGAGTCAAGATTCTTGGCTTGGCTCTTTCCATTATACCACACAATATTTAAAAAATGGCTGAGTAGAAATGAAGAAAATAATGAGGAAAAGTGTGACCTTCCTTTGTCCCTTATTCCATGTGTCCTAGTCTCCTAATTCTTATTTTCCTCAGAGGGAGTGGGAGACTTGGAGGGAACACTGTACTATTCTCAGATCTCTGCCCTTCCCCCACTTCCCCTCAGCATCACACAGGCTGGTAAGAGACCAGGACTAAGAGCTCATCAACAATTCCCCTAATTAATTCATTTCCTACAAATTACTGGGAAGAGTCTTGATTATTTTCCCCATGACTCTATGCTTCCGAGTCTGGTTTCTCCACACTGGGCCTCCCCTCACCCCCCGGCCCCCCAGAACTCATACCTACATTTCATTCTTAGTCTAAGAGACACAGGCTAATATTTGGAGTGTTCTTCTCTTTGCCAGGGCTGAAGGATAAAAAATGGAAAGAACTTTCTCTTCGTTCAACACCCTAAGGTGCTGGAAAAAAGAAAGTGAATAGAGGGGGTAACGTGCACTTTAGAAAGCTGTCTTTACTTGTCTGTCTATAATACAGGACTGGTGTGTGTGTGTGTGTGTGTGTGTGTGTGTGTGTGTGTGTGTGTGTGTGTGTGTGATGCTCTACATAATTTCCAATTCTAGCATTTTATGATTTTGGTATCTCTATCCTTTTTGTGCACCTGTGTTCCTCCTGTATGCACTCATGTTTCCTTGTGTGTGTATATGCTCTTGTACCCCCTTGACAAGAAGGTCCTATATGGATGCCCAGGAACTCCCCAGCAGCTGTTCCTCTATTTATTCAAGGTGCCTCCCATTTCAGGATTTGCTCTGTGCCATGGGCTTGATGGATGCCTTCCTGCTGAGTTAGGGCATTTCTGGTCAGGGAAAATAGAGGGTAACTGCAGTGAGAGGGGGAGTATGTGCACCCAGGTGAGAAGAGGGGAGCTAGAGAAGTAAAGGGGGCTTGTTGTTACAATTAGCAAAGGCGTTACCATGAGCACCCCTGGAGTGAAGCCAGTTCATAGAAGTTGGCACTTGGTGCCCTGTAGGAACAGGCTGGCACCCTGGTATCTAGCTTTGGAAAGAGACTCAGGCTGGAACCAATGCTTCCTTTCCAGCTGACACCTGACTCAGTCCAGCCCTCAACAGGAAGAGCGACATCTGCAAAAAAGCCTGCCTCTTCCTACCCAGGGAATGAGGATAGCCTAATACAGGGGCCGAAAGGAGCCATGACTCAATTGATGAGAAGTGATTGGGCTAATGACTAAACAGATGGCGTTTGGAGAAAACAAAACAAAACAAAACAAACAAAACAAAATGAGGGAGGGCTGCTGATAAGAGGGAGGGATTTCGGATGGAGTAATCAGCTTCCTGCAGATAACATGGCAACTGGTTTTGATTCTAATGGCAAACCAAGAGCACCAGCCAGCTTCATCCAGCAGCTGGGGGACAGAAACAGGTGTGTTTTGGTGCCAAAGGCCCAGAATGGGGATGGTTATTGTGAACTGAAATGACAAATGCTCATTTTCTGGTTACCTGCCTTGCCATTGCTCTGGAAGGGGAAGTAACTGAAGACAGTGCCATCAGAGGCATAACTAAGAGGAAAAACAATCAAATAAAGGGGGTGTTATTGGCACAGAGGACAGCCGGACACCAGAAGGCTGTAGTAGTGGCAGCCGCTGTACCACTTAGCAGGCCTGTCTGGCAGAGGACCTTGAACTGAGGTGTGGAGACAGCCTTTGGAAGGGGAGTATGCCTTTTTCAATGCTGGCCCTTTGGCACATAGCCCCATTTATCCTATGCTAGTCATGGCTCTGGATGTCAAAGGTTCATTATAATTAAGACATTGGATTTGGAGTAGTTTCTCAAATGGAGAGCTGTCCTGCCCTCTTACCCTCAGATTTCAGGATCAGGGACACTCATTTGTGAAATGTCTAAGCAGCATAAGGGGGTCAGTCTGTAGCCAGAGTTTGGGACTATCATAGCTCAAGATTAAGGACTGTTTGGGGCGGCTAGGTGGTGCAGTGAGTAGAGTGTCGGCCCTGGAGTCAGAAGGACCTGAGTTCAGAGCCGGCCTCAGACACTTAACCCACACAAACAAAAACCTAGCCGTGTGACCTTGGGCAAGTTACTTAACCCCAATTGCCCTAAAAGGGGTGGCTAGGTGGCCCAGTGAGTAAGTGCGCTGGCCTCGGAGTTGGGATGACCCGAGATCAAATCCGGCCTCAGAAAATGAGCACCCACACATAAATAATGACTAGCCGTGTAACCTTGAGCAAGTTACTTAACCCCAATTGCTTAAAAAAAAAAAAAAAGATTAAGGACTGTTTGTGGCCAGTATGCTAAATCAGCCTGTGGTCGGGTTTTGGAATCAAAGAGAAGACACAGGAGGAAGTTCAAGTAAACTGTCTTATAAGGGGATTAATCCCCAAACCTTGTCTTCATTAACAATGTGTTTTAAACAATTGAGCTAACTTTTATTTTTCTTGCAAAGCCAATGGAATTATGATAATAGAGAGAGATTAGATAAACACAGACCTAATATTTTAAGGGTCATCAATTTCTAGCAATCTGGGTGTGGAAATGTGGTTGCAAGTTATAGCCTGCTCCTTGCTTTAAGGAGCACAAACTACAATATTTCATGGTAACCTCATTTAAGCTTTGAGGAAAACTGGCCAATCATTTATTTATGTCAGATCTTGCCCGACAGTCACAGTGAAGCCAATGGAACAGGAAGCTGATAAAGCTTGCATACCTTTTGATTTTCATAATATAAAAGCTTGGCCTCTTGCCTAAAAAGGACTTCAGAGGGCATTAAAATGATCACCTGCTTTCAGGCAGGGCTATATATAAACCAATTCAATGGGTGCTGACAGCTGTCGTTCTTTTTTAGGGGAAGAAACACATTTCAAGACCCACAGACATCTTCATGTTATACTTTATGAGCAACTGAGTGTACTTACGTGCTATGTGGCCTAAAGAACTAAAATCATGCCCCAGAGTAAGAGCTCTAAATCCAGAGGCTGAAAAGACACCCGCTCACAAATTCTGATATTTCTGTGGCTCCCAGCATGGGCTGGAAAGAAAGAATATTGGTCTAGAAATCAGTCCTGAGGCCCAGATCAAGAATGGAGGTTTCTTGAGCTAAACAGCTGTTGCCTATGAAGACAGGCCAGTCACTCACCTTCTGTAATCCTAAATTTCCTCATCTGTGGAAAGGGGTGAATAACACTTGTCCAGATTATCCTCCTCTAGAGATCTGAGGATCAAATGAAATCACAGATGTGAAAGCCAAGTGAGGAGGACCTGGATTCAGATCCTACCTGGGAGGCTAACTGCTGGAGTGACCTTGGATAAATCACTTACAGCACTCTCAAATGAGTTTCCTGAGCAGAAAAGGAAGGAGCTGGGCCAGATGGCCTGTGAGGTTCCTGCAGCTCCAGGTCTAGGACCCTATAATCACTATATAAACTAGCATTTACGTAGCACCTGCTTTACCGATCGCTTCTCCTTTGTTCCTCACAATAACCGTGGGAAGTCGGTGCTATGGTCACCCCCCATTTTACAGTTTAGGAAACTGAGGCAAACATAGGTTAAAGGACTTGCCTGAGGTCATGGAGCTATATATAAATGCTAACTTATTGTTATATAACATTTTCATCATCAGGCATTTATTGAGTAGTATTTACTAGGAGCCTATCAACGAGTGGTGCGGAGAGTTAGTGCTGTAAGATTTTAGAAGAAGAAGGCTCTGTGGTATCTGAAAAGTCCTTTATGGAAGAATTGTTTGAGCTGGCCCTGTGACCCTCCTGTTTTAGTTAATCTCTTTCCCCTTCGGCCCTGTAACACTACAATAAGGCAAAGAAACCTGGTTCTGGCCTCACTTCCGGTGCTTACTACCAGTGGGACTTTGAGCAAGCCATTTAGCCTTACTGGACCTAAGTTTCTTTAGTAAGTAAGAGGGTTGGACTTGATGGTCTCAGGTCCCTTCCAGCTCTAATCCCATAAACCAGAGGTGTGAAACACTCCATAGTGCCACCAGAACTAGATTAAAATGTGATTGGAAAATAGTTAAAGAAAATAATAGAACATAGGTAATGTTAATATGTTTTTCAAAGTCAATGAATCCTCTTTGAGTCTGATACCACTGTTACAAGCTACCCCAATACATGGATGGGGGACCTAGAATTGGAAAAATTTCTTATTCTAAAAGTCTCTTAATGAAACAGTGAAGGCATGGCTGGCACTAATGGGCACTGACAACTAACCAGATACCTCTCTCCCTATTTTGCTTCAGAAAATGCTGATGTGATCTGAGCTTACCCACCAAACCATAAGGTCGATGAATAATGTACCCCCTTCCACCAAAGCCAGACAATGCTGTACCTTGGGCATGCCCCAACTGAATGGGAGTTATAATGCTGGAATGCAAGGCAGCAGTTCAAATCAGGCGTCGGCAAGCTTTTTTTGTCCTGGACCCCTTGACAGTCTGGTAAAGTCTATAAACCCCTTTTCAGAATAATGTTTTTTAAATGCATAAAATAAAATACACGGGGTTACAAAGGAAGCCAATTATACTGAAATATAGTGATCAAACTATTTTTAAAAAACACAACAAATTCATGGACCCCCAGTTTAAGAATCCTTGCCTGAAATAAACTCCATTGAATATAAAAGTCATAAAAAACAACCAGACAGGGAAGTGCAGAGAACTACAGACTAAAACAATCTCAGGAGTTGTTGGAATGTGAGTTGGAGGCAGGGGGCTCAGGCCAAACTATAACACTAGGTTTATTAGTTATTGCTCAGGGTTCCTCCTATAGGGAGCTCTGGCCTAAGGCAAGAGGTGTGGGAAGGGAAGAAAAAGACTCAACTAATTGTTTGGTTATAGCCAGAAGCCAATATTGATTACATAAAGGTAAAGGACAGGACCTACTTCTAGGTATTACCGCCCCCCCCCCCCCTTCCCCAACACAGAGGTAGACACTTTAATGTCTCTATTTTGGGTTAAGCAATTCTGAGACCCAATTGCATGTCTTGGTATCCTGAAATTTTGGTATCACTTCCCAAAGGGTCACACTCATTTTTCAAATGTTCTGATCAAAGTCACAAAATCATAAATGTCCTTTTGAATATTGTAAAAATAAATTCCATCAATTTCTTTTGTTTTTATATCAGTCATCCCTTTGTAAAGCCCCCAAGCCTGAATCAAATGAATTTTCCTTTGTAACACAGAAAAACAGTAAAACAAACCAACTTAGTGACCACATGTGACTGTGTGTGCAACACTCTGTACCAGCAGCCCCTCACCTCTCTATTGATTCCTCATATCTTCTCTGGTCAGTCAATTATTCAATTTTTGGCTTCATTTTAGTGTTGTTTTGTATATGCGTATCTCTCCCCCCCCCCATATATATTTTGCTATTATCATTCTCCTTTTTTGCTTAGTTCACCTTATCCTTCAAAAAGGCAAGTTAGGTTTTCATCATTCCATCCTTCAGGGCCCAGTTCAAATAATTCTTTCATAAAGGATTCCCCAAACACCACAGAGCCTTCTTCTTTTTTTGGAGGGCAATTGGGGTTAAGTAACTTGCCCAAGGTCACACGGCTAGGTTTTTCTTTGTGTGTGCATTAAGTGTCTGAGGCCGGATCTGAACTCAGGTCCTTCTGACTCCAGGGCTGGTGCTCTACTCACTGTGCCACCTAGCCGCCCCCACAGAGCCTTCTTCTAAAGTCCAATAGCATTCATTCTTTGCACCACTCATATGATACATGAAAGGCTCCCAGTAAATGCTACTCAATAAATGCCTGATGATGATGATGATGATGATGTTATATAATAATAATAGTATTTATACAGCACCTACTATATGCCAGGCACTGCACGAAATGCTTCATAAATCTTATCTTGTTTTGTTCTCCACAACTGTAGGAGTTGCCATTATCTCCATTGGGGAAACTGGGGCAAACAGGATTTTTTTTTTTAAGTGACTTGCCTGAGGTCATACAGCTAGCAAGTATGGGAGGCTGGATTTAAACTCAGATCTCCCTGTGTCATATGGGGGCCTCCAGTCTTTAATTTCATAAAAAAGATAAAAGTTACAACTGCATCTATCTTTTATGTAAACAGTCTTGTTTCTCCAAGTAGACTCTAAGTCCCGTAAGGGGTATATTTCTACCTCTTTTTGTGTCTTTGTCTCATCGGGGCCTATTCTGATGCCTTGAACAGTTGGTACTCCATAAATAGGATCACAGATTTGAAAATGTTAAGGGACTTTGGAGGTCAGCTAGTCCAATCCCTTCATTTTGTAGATAAAGAGACTGGGATCAAGACAGGTGAGAGGATTTGCTCAGCATCACAGAGCTGTTAAATATTGAAGGCAGAATCTGAATTTGGGTCTTCCTGGCTCCTAGTCCAGCCCTCTTCCCACTCAGCTTGATGACAATGGTATTAATGAGATAAGCTTTTAATGTAAAATGCCTTGGATCCTATGGAGAAAGCTGCAATAACTACATATTGAGTTAACACAGCCTGCAAAATGTTCTTAGCTTTGTCAGGATGGACAGTACCTAAGAAGTGTTCAGCGTACCCAGATAATGTGATCCTTGGGGACTGACCTCCTCATGAGGGTCTTTCTGCACTTCATTGATCATTTCCCTGCAATAGGGTGAAAGACGGATCTGACTTGTTTCTAATTCTGGCCTTTAATGAAGATTGTTGTAGAGAAGGCTCAGGGTAAAATTTTTGCTATTCACTGGAATAGGGTAGAGCCAGGTGGTGCAGTGGATAGAGTGCCAGGCCTGGGGACAGGAAGACTCCTCTTCTTGAGTTTAAATCTGGCCTCAGACACTTACAAGCTGAGTGACCCTGGGCAAGTCATTTTACTCTGTTTACCTCAAGTTTCCTCATCTGTAAAAAGATCTGGAGAAGGAAATGGCAAACCATTCCAGTATCTTTGCCAAGAAAACCCCAAATGGGGTCATGAAGAGTTGGACATGACTGAAATGACTGAACACCAACAATTTATTAGAATAGGCCCTGATGAGACAAAGATACATATAAAGATAGAAATACTTTTCTAACCTCAAGGGATTTATAGTTTATTTGAAGAAATAAGACTTTATGTGAAGGATAGATGCTGCTCTATCTTTTATCTTTTTATGCAACTTAAAATTGGAGACAGTAGGTAGCACAGTGAACAGAGCACTGAGCCTAGAGTTGGGAAGATGTAAGTTCAAAGTCAGACATTTACTAGTTGTTTAACTTGTTTGCCTTGGTTTCCTCAATTATAAAATGGGGGTAATAGCAGCACCTCCCTCCCAAGGTTGTTATGAGGAACAAAGGAGATAAAATTTTATAAAGTATTTAGCGTAGTGCCTTACCCATTGTAGGCATATATAAATATAAATATACTGCCTATAATATAAATATATAAATATACTGCCTATAATAATAATAATAAATTGTTTTTATATTTCAAAGTTGAATTTTCCTTTCCTTTTAAATTCTCATTGAACTACTACTTTTCCCCTCTAACCTGCAAACCAATAAAAAAAAAAATCCTCAAAATACCTCCAGAGAGCAAAAATCCTAAGATGCCAGGTGAACATATAAGTCAAAGGCCAGAACTCTGCTCTCTTCTGGGCAGAGAGGACATCCTTCAGTTCACTGAGAATTATTTTGACTCTGTCTCATGGGGAGGTGGCCTCAGAAACCCAAGTGGCATCTAAATCAAATAAAGGGTCAGTGCCTGATCCTGGATCAGCTTCACAGGAAATCAGGGATGACTTTGGGCTCAGGGGTTCTCAGAAGCCAATGGTCACCAGCATAGTCAAGTCACTTCTCTGCTATTCCAATGAAATAACTGGATGTCAGCACTTGGAAGGGGCCTTAGCATCATCCATTCCAACCTCTCAATTTCAGCAAGTATTTTATTAAAAAGTTAGTAAAGGTCTGTTTAAGTACTGTGAGGGTAAGGGAGAAGGGAATAAGCATTTACATAGTACCTACCATGTGCCAGGCTCTCTGCTGGGAGCTTTTCAAATATTATCTCACCTGATCATCACAACAACCTGGGAAGGTAGGGGCATTATTATACCTATTTTACAGGTGAGTAATCTGAAGCAGACAGAAGTTAAATGACTTGCCCAGGGTCACACAGCTAGTGTGCGGTTAAATGTGAACTTAGGTCTTCCTAACTCTGGCCCCAACGCTCTGTTCACTGTGAATACTTTAATATTAGGAATTCTGACTCACTGTCAGGGAAATTTATGAGGAATATTAGAGGACAGGCAAAGTAGTGTAGTGGCAAGGGCATTGCATCAGCAATTAGGAGATCAGGGTTCTAGTTTTGACTTCACTTGTGTGACCTTGGGCAAATCACTTCTCTCTGGAGGAAGTGTCTTTGTCTATAACATAAGAGCAGAGAAGTTTGCACTAAATCTCGAAGGTCCGTTCCAGTTCCAAGATTGTATGCAAAGACAGTCCTGGCTTACAAGGGACTCACTTATACTCTAAGTTGGACAAACACAGCCATGCTCAACAGAGAACTAAGGTAGACTATAATTAAGGATGACGTGGTGCAAACAGTAAGGATGGCCTAGAAACCTGGGGAGGAAAATGGCTGAAGAAGAAACCCTAAACTGCAGTATTCAGGGAAGCCTTCTTAGAGCACTGATTTTTTCCCACATGATCATAGTAGTATTCACTAGGGAGCGGTGGGAAAGAAAGTTTGCTGGGTAGGTTTGGGCAAGATTATGGAAAGCCTTGAATGCCAGGACAAGAATTTGTACCTTGAACCTGTAGGCAATGAAGACCCTTCAGAGAATCTCTTCCTGCAAGGTCCAGAAAAGCAACACTGATTGAGGAGGGCCTGGTTTTCTGCTGTAGCAGCAGCATACTATAGGGCAAGCTGACTCTTCATATTTAATGGTTATTGATTTTTTTTAAAGCCCAGGCCAACCCCTTTAAAATGCTTCTTTACATGAAAAGTGTGACAGAAATCTAGCAATGCAGTTTTTTGCACCCACTTCCTGAGAGGGTGGAGGAGGTGAAGGGATTAGCAGAGGCAGGGTAAGTATTAGTGACATTTACTGCCTCCTCCTTTCCTAAGGCAGAGGAAGGAGAGACTGAGAAATGGTAATATTCTAGCCCAGCACTATAGCCTAATCAATCACAAGCAGAGTAGATTCATAATGGATGTGACTTGAGGGGTGCCTAAAGGGTGCCCCTACCTTAAGACATCTTCCCTACCAGCCTGACATATACCTAAACCTGCCTGTTTTAAAGATTAATTGCTTTCAGGTCTAAAGCTTTCCACTTATAACTGGCTAGTATCCTATAAAAGAGATCCTGCCCTTTGCCTAGGCATAACAAGAAGTCTATTCTAATTATTGTGGACTTTGCCTTGAGGTATTGAATGAAGCCTGTCCTCCCCAATCTTGGAGATATGCAGGATGGCCCAAGAAACAGGTCTTCTGGAGCTTAAGACTCTACTGTAGATGGAAGAACTGTGGCTTGGTGCCTGAAACTCAGTGCCTGTCATGGTCATTTAGATGAACCAGAGGAAAGGGCAGGCATTCTTTATTTTGTGCCACAGAGCCATTTAAAAGCAGTCTGGTGAAGCTTAGAGACCCCTTCTCAAAAATGTTTTAAAAGTAGTAAAGCAGAATATGAAGGATTGA
Organism: Gymnobelideus leadbeateri; assembly: GCA_011680675.1. Taxonomy (NCBI): domain Eukaryota; kingdom Metazoa; phylum Chordata; class Mammalia; order Diprotodontia; family Petauridae; genus Gymnobelideus; species Gymnobelideus leadbeateri. The sequence continues at coordinate 554,709 of WOXC01008153.1, read as the reverse complement.
AAAGAAAACCAATTCTATTTTTAAAAAAAGGCTCACAGACCTCAGGTTAACTAGCCTTGAGTTAAGGGAGCTCTGATAAAATCTCTGAATCCTGACAAGATTAACTAGAATGATTAATTCAGTGTGACCCACTATGAGGACCAATGAACTAGGAGTCAGGGGATGTGGGGTTTAAATCACTTAACTATGTGATTTGAGAAAAGTCACTTAAACTCCCCTCCCCCCAATTTTCATCCACAAAATTGTAGAAGGGGGACAACTAGGGCGTCACTAAGATTCTTTTCCATTTCTGATGCTGTCTGTATGATTTCTTTGAATTCACTGCTTTGAGAGTACCTATATCAAAATGAAATGAGCCTGGGAAGAGGGATACCTTAAATTCTTATTGTTTTCCTCTTTAGCAGGGGTTAGAGGAGCTATTTTCCTTCTACCATATATACACGAGGGGATTCTGCAGTATAAGGTCCTAGAGGAATAGGTAGGGGACCCAGGTAATGGAACAGGTGTCAGAAAGAGAAAGCCTTGGGTCCTAAAGACCACAATTTTACTCTGTGCTGTTCCTGAACATGGCAAAAAGAGCTTAAACAGGAGGAGTCTATAGCCCAGATGGGACTTTGCCATTTTCCCTTTCAGCCTCCCATCTGCTGGGCTGGAGAAAATCAGGTCTGAAAGAAGAAGGGGATGGGAGGATGGCAGGGAAGGGGTAAGTGCTTTCCTGCTTGTCACAGATCAAAAGCTTTTCCTGCCTAGCCCTTGACTGAGGGAGAGGAGACTAGACAGCTGCCACATTTCACAGCAGGGTGGGAATCTTGCTGGCCTCTTATTGAAGAAAGAACTGGAAAAGCACAAGGACCTAGAAATACAAATAGAGGCCCCCCACCCCTCCATGCCATTCTCTCCCCAAAAAAGGAAAGAAGGGGGAAAGAGGAAGTTGAATTCTACAATGTCATCTTTCTTATGACATCCTTTGGCAGGAACATAAAACTTGGAAAGCCTGGGTTTTTCTTTGGGTTTAGGATCAAAGTCTTCTCTCCTACTCCCATCCCCTGCATTCCCTCCCAGGTCAGAATATTCCCAGTCCCACTCTGAACACTGACGGAGCTGCTGCTTGCTTCAGGTAACAGGCAGCTCTGTGCAAAGGGGAAAATGTAGAGAATTCCTGCCCAACCAAGCGAGAGGCCACTGTCTGCCTCCTGCTGAGGTAAGGGGCTTGCCTCCCCCTCCCCCCACACCCCCAGCATGAGCATTCAGGAACATGCTTCACAACACATTAACACAGCCTGATCCACAGTGAGCTCCTCTAAACCCCCTCCCCAGAGTGCTTCAAGAAGGAAAGAAAACAACAGCTTCCTGTGCCAGGGAAACCAGGAGGCGGGAAAGCATCTTACACAGCCATCAGGGAGTTTAAGCAGATGAGGGTGAAAACCCACCTTAAAGTCTGGCTACTGAGTAGCTCAATCCAACCACCTCCCACTGTGCCTTCTAGGACTGAAGGGATGCTGCCCTGCACTGCTGGATCATGGTCATTCCTTCCTTCCTTCCCAAAGTGTGCCTAACTGTGTGCTAGAGGCTGCAGGGGATAGTGAGTATTATCCTTGCCTTTGAGGAAATTAACAGTATAGTTGGGGATGAGATAAAATATACACATCTATATATTCCATAAAAAGAGTATATATTGTATCTTAGTATATATAGTATATAGTGGGTGTGACAGACACATCTATTTCTATATATCCATCTCTAGTATATATGCAAAGAAATATACATAACACACACATATATATACAACATATAGTATATCTTATCTTAGTATCTAATATATATGCATTTTATTACATATTTGCATAATACATGTCATAGTATATATATCATGTTAGTATATATAGTATATCTATTATATGTACATATATACTATATATATGCAATATATACACCCTAAATATAGTATATATCTTAGTCTATTAGTATAGTATATCTAGTATATCTATGTACATATACTATATATGGATAACACATACCATAAATATAGTATATATTTTAGTATATCTTATCTTTATATACATATAATACACACACACACACACACACACACACACACACACACGAAAAGTTAAAACTATATATAAGAGATCGTGGAGAACTGAAAATACACATGTATGCAGTATAGTGGAAAAAAGCACTAGGGGCATTGGACCAGGGTTAAAAACCCAGATGTGTTGCTTAACACTTGTGTGACCTCAAGCATGTCACTGAACCTCTTTGGGCCTCAGTTTACTTGGTTCCACTAGTTCTGTCCTGCTCTAAATTGTGTGTGTGTGTGTGTGTGTGTGTGTGTGTGTGTGTGTGTGTGAAGAGAGAGAGGGAGAGAGAGCTCAGAAGAGAGAGAGAGAGAAAGAAAGGGAAGGAGAGGGAGAGGGAGCTTCAACAAGAATGTGAACTCCTTAAGGGCAGGGATTATGTCTTCTAAATCTTTCTATCCCTGGTGATTACTGCATAATAGAAGCTCAATACAAGTTTGCTGCTGCTGCTGCTACTGATAATGGATGGGAAAGAGCTTTGAAAGTTATGATGAGCTTTACAAATAGAAGGTATCTCAAATGAGATCAGATTTGTAAAGCACTTTGCATACCTCCTGGCACATAGGAGGCACTTAATAAATGCTTATTCCACTCCATTCCACTTTTTAAACCATTTCTGAAGGCTGTGCTGCCAATACCCTTTGAGGTCAGATTCTGGCCAGAACACAGAAAGCTGAAATAGACTGTCTTACGTGTTGGAGCGGTAGGTATGGGAAAGAGGGAAGAGGAGGCTAAAATCAGGCTAGTTGCCTCTTTCTTAGGAGGACTGTAAGGGGAATGTGCTGTTAGCATTCAGAAATAAGTCACCTAAGGGGATACTTCCAAAAAGTGCTTTTCACTAATTCTGCAGAGTCAGGGTCTTTCCCTGGCCCTGGTTAAGAAGTTGACTCAGCTCCTTGCCTGGGACCAGCTGCCTACAGGGATGATGATTCTTGTCCTGCCCTGGAAGAAGGGTGGGCAAAATGTTCCAGCCTCAAGGTTTTACATACCTGGATTCTACCTTTGAGCCTGGGGCACTGGCACTGTGATCTGTAAGAAGGCAGAGTACCCCAGAGAAGTCAGTGACAGAAGCCTCCTGATTCCTGCTATGGGATTCTGTTACAATATATGGGTGAGAACTGGGGAGCAGGATGCCTAGATTCTATCCTCAGTTTTGTCATGAAGTAGCCATATCACCTTGGACATTTAACTCTTTTTGCACCTGTTTCCTCAATTGTAAATGAAGGGGCTGGAACACATAAGTGCTGAGGTCCCTTTCCAGCTCCAGTATTCTTTAACTGCTCTGACTCCTAAAATTTGATTCTCATTTGATTTGGTGGCTGATCCTGGTATACTCCTTGGTATCCCTGGAAGGCAACCCTATAACCTATCAGGGGAACCTGACAGACAGTACATTGAGGTCTGGGTGACAAAAGAACCACCTGACCAAAAAAAATAAGGCAGTCTTTTAGGTCGTACTGGAATATCTATGTATGCCTGAGGTTCATTAAAAGATTTATGATTTTCAGTTTAGTCCTAGGTGAAGGGGAGAGGTTCTAGCTTGATCTTTTGTTACTACCTTTGCTTCATGGCTTCTGATGAACTGATTTAATATCACAGGCCTCAGTTTCTTTATCTGTCAATTGGGAGATAAACTATGTTCTCCCTATCTCACAGGTTTTAGGAAGATCAAAGGAGATTGGATATAATTTTTAAAAAGCATTTAATTTTTTTCAAGGCACCATATACATGGAAAATGGTGTTATTAAAGGTGTAGTGTGTGTGTATAAAAATCACAAGATTTCTAACTGTAAGATAGAAATACTGTATTTCAGTTCTTCTCTTTTGTCTTCTTAATGATCTTCCTCCTCTCTTTCTGGGACACTTATCCTTCCTCTGCTGTTTCTTTACCACAATTGGAAAGAACTGACCCTCTTTGTGTCTTCTCATTTCCTCCCTGTAGTCCTATGGCAGCCTTGATAGTGAAAAGAACATAGGATTGGGAGTCAAGACAACTGTGGGGTGGGTGCTGAGGGAGGGAGTATTATACTAGATGATCCCTATTGGTTCTTCTGGTTCTAATACTCTGTGATTTGGGGTTGTCCAGGCAGTTTCCCATAGGCCCTTCCCCACTAGGGACACTGGGCCCTTCCCACTGGATACCCAGACTCAGAAGCTACTGTCCAATGTGGTTCCTTCTGTAAAATTCTATTCCTCCTTCTTCTACGTGTCTTCACCCCGGAACATGTTACAGCACCGGGAGTTTCCTCTGTACCTGAACTGTCTGTCCACCATGCCTGTCCCCTTCTTTAATTTTTGAGTTTTTCCTGGGGCTTTCATTTTGGGGCTCCACCAAGGCAGTCCTGGCTTACTTCATGTGTCTCAGTCCAATTCAGTTTCCTTTTATGTGTGGTCTTTTCTCCTTAGAATGTAAGCTCCTCCAGGCCAGGGAGAGCTTCTTCTTCCTCCTCCTCCTGCTCTCCTCCTCCTTCTCATACTTCTTCCTTATATTTGTATTCCTAGCACTCAGAATAGTGTTGGACATAGAGTAAATGTTTAATAAGTGCTTACTGTCTACCTGTCTACATAAACAAAGTGGATGATTCTATGGGTATGGTGGCCTGACTGGAGAATCTTTTTCCTTAGCGGCATAGAATATTGACTCAATATGTATTAACTGAATACCTACAAATTTCTGTGAGGCACACAGAGGAGAAAAATACAGGATCCCTCCCTACCCCTCACATAACCTCCCTAGGTCTCAGTTTCCTCAGGTGCAGAATAAGAGGATTAAACTAAATAGCCTTTGAGGTCCTTCCCAGGACTAGATTTGTGAACTTCTGATATTCCTAGGGAGCCTAAAGTCACCGGACAATTTTAACCACAAGAATCCACTCATCGATTCAACAAACATCTATGAAGGGTTACTTTGTACAAGGGGCTGGTTATAGAAAAATGAAGTGACATAGACCTCGGCCTCAAAGAGCTTACAATAGAGTAGGGAGATGGGGCACATATACAAATAACTATAATAATCTAAGGTATATTATAAAATACATACAAATGCCAGATGGCATCTGATTAAAGTTTTAAGTGCTATGTGTCCCAAGGGTAGAGATATCAATGTGAGCTATAGTGGTCAAGAGATATTTCATGGAGGATGCTGGATTTCAGCTTGGCTTTAGAGGATGGGGGAGATTTGGACATTCTCAGATACCATCTCTTATGTGCAAGGTCAGATTTTCCTTTTCTGTTTGTCCTGTCAGTGGAATTGGCCACCCAGCAATCTTCTGCACTCAGCAAACAGTAATTCCCACACATGCAAAAATTACACCTGATAGTTATCCTCCTACAAAGTAAAGCTTGCCTCAGGGCAGGAGATCTCTCAGCTTTTCCTGTTCAAAGTCTGGATATGGAGGCCTATTTTTAGTAAGACAAGACTTAACCTGCCAAATACCACCTTCTTCCTAAACTCAGGCGGGGCTTCACAAGGGGGCTGGAATCCCCCAGGAGGGATGATAGTGAAGAAAGAAAGGCTTGATTGGGGAACTTAGGAAGATGGAAAGAAAGAAAGAGAAGTGCACGTGTGGAATCCTTAACAGTCAGAGAGGCATGAAAGGGAAATTGCTGTGGGACAGTATCCAGCTGCCCCACCAGTTTTTTCTATAGCATTCTCCATTATTTTGGCAGTACCTGCCATGGGCATGACTTAGCACTGGATGCCAGAGCATGCACGACCACTGCCCTTGACTCCAATGGGGCTTTTGGCTTCTAGCTCATGTGACACAGAAACAGTAACATTTGAGAGGATATTATGTGTAAGGAACAGATGGAAGAGTGTAGTGAATAAAATGAGGTATACAAAAGTAGATAGGTAGGTAGATAGATAGATAGATAGATAGGTATATCTTTCTTATTATCTACCTGTTCAAATCTCCCCCATCCTCTGAGGTCAAACTGAAATCCTTGATGACCTCCAAAGTCCCACTGACCTTGAAATTTATGCTCCTATATAATCAGAGAATTTAAGAGCTAGTAAGTAGAAGAATCTAAGTTCCTCCAGGGCAAGAACTTTTTAACTTTCTATGTTGTTATCTAACACTTAGCACAGTCCTTTGAACATACTAATGCCTAAAAAAGTGTTTGTTGCACTGAATTAAATCAGACACTTAAGAAAGCTAGATCACCTAATTTAATCACCTTATTTTACAAATGGAAGCTCAATTACAATATTAATCTGAGACTAAGAAGCCCAAGTCACTTGCCAAGGTTGCACAATGAGTTAGTGGGAGAGCCAACATTAGAACCCAAATTTGTGGGGTCTTGGTCCACTGTTATTTCTGTTATATCATAATGAGCAACTCTTTTGGGGAACCTAACATGGTAGGAATGTGAATCAAAAAGCTTAACCAAATGAAACAGTCTAAGTCTTCCTTATTTCCCCAGCTAGAAATGATCTTTCCCTTGGCCAATCTCTCATGCCTTTCTGATCTCTCCTACGCATTTATCCCATTCTAAATCATATAACAGTTCTCTGTACACATGACTTATCACTGTATGACTGTAAACTCTTTGAGGACGGGGGTTGTGTGGTGGTTTCATCTGTGAATCAGAGCATTGTAGAAGTGGAAAAGACCTCTGAGAGTATCTAGTATAATATCCTTCTCTTAAAGGATTTTGAGGCCCAAAGAGGTTAAGTCCCTTACTTAAGGTCTCCTGAGTAGTGTCCAAGGTGTGAATTAAAGCCACGTGATCTGACTCTAGATACAGGCTCTTTCCAATGTACCATGTAATACCTAGGACAGTGTCTGCACAGAGTAAGTAGGTATTTAACAACTGTCCCTTGAATTGAACTGAATGAAAGTGAAGAAAAATTGCCAGCTTGAGACCAGGCTGTATTTTGCCTCCTGAATAGATGACTGAGAGGAAATGGAAAGGAACTTGGCTTAGGTGAAGCTACAAAGTCTGTTTTGGTTCTAAATTTCTAGCATTCTATGAAAGGGAATTAAAAAGAATCTACCAATGGACCCACCATTCACTGACTGAAAACAGAAATTGATGAAAATAAACATATTCTACTTTTAAGTAAGTTTCATTTGGGCTGATTTTTAGCTTAATTTCTTTAGACTACAGATCTGAGGGTGATCCCATCTAATTAGAATGGTCATAATAAATGACTGGAAGTATCTCCTTCAAATGTTGGTATCTCCCTTTACCATGGTAGGAGGGCATAGGGGAAAGAAGGATCTCTGCCTCATCCTCTTAGCAGGGGGATGGTAGGTTGACTTTTTGGATTATCTGCACCTTCTACCAGGGGACTAGAAGTGATCCAAATTCATTCAGTGTGAACAAAATAGGGAATTCAGGCCTTACTTTTTAATAGGGCTTCCAAGAGCTGGCCATCAAAACAAAAAATTTAAAACCCCCCACAAAATCTCGCATTTTTATAAAAATTGATTAAAATAGTATTCAAATTGCAGTCATTATTGCTGTCAGGTTGCAAAGTATTTTTTTCATTCATCATCTCATTTTGATCCTTACAACAACCCTCTGAGGTAGAGATACAGATAAAGAAACTAAGGCTTACAGAGGTTAAGTGTCAGAGCTGGGATTTTTATCTATGTCTTTTGACTGTGTCAAATGCTCCTTCCATTACATCCTGCTTCCTGCTTGATGACGATCTTTAAAACAGATAGCAGCCTTTTCAGGAACTGTACTCTGTCTTTATGCTTCCAAAACGGCTCAGTTTCTCTGGGCTCTACTCAACTAGGGAGAGAAAGCTAGATGAATTGTATACACAGAAAAACCAATCCCCCAGGGACTTCTGGGAGATAGAAGTCACAGAGTCATAGAATTCTAGAGCCGGAAGGGACCTTTAAGCTCTTCCATTGTTTCATTTTTCAACTCCTTTCTTCATTTAGAAAGCAAGTAAAGTGAGGGTTGTCAAGAGGTGGCTATAGAATGTAGGTGAACATAATCTGGCTTAGTGTCGCTTTAAACAGAAAGCCTCTCTCGGAGACCAGCTGAATAAGCTCTGTTGTGTCTCTCCAATTGAATAATGGTCCCAAGCTCTACTTTCACCAGCCCTGGCAGCCCAGACTCCTCTGGTCTCCCAAGAGCAGGCAAACACACACATACACATACTTGGCTATCGATCAGGAAAAGTTCCCAGGGAAATAGAAAAAAATCTCCTCTTCATTATTAGCATTTAATGAGCTTACAAGTTCTGGAAAGGTGAAAATGGGCCTTTCAGCCCCCAGCTCAGCCAGAGAGCTATTGGGGGTTGCTCTAACTAATTATCCATTAATGAGTCCAACTGCTTTGTGGTACTCTAAATGAGAGAGCAAACAGTCCCATACACATGTAATAAAATCAAGTTAAGGGAAGGTAATTCGACTTATTTGCCATAATATCCTCCAATAAACATACTTTATTTAACTTGCTGCTGTTCAGTCATTCCAGTCATGTCTGACTCTTGTGACCCCATTTAGGGTTTTCTTGGCAAAGATACTGGAGCGGTTTGCCATTTACTCATTTTACAAATGAGGAAACTGAGGCAAACAGGGAAAGTGATTTGGCCAAGGACACACAGCTGGTAAGTAAGGCAAGAAGATTTGAACTCAGGAAGACAAGTTAGGCCCAGCACTATGTACCCACTGTGCCACCTCGCTGCCTCATTTATTTAACTACTTAGATGGAATCTATGATCTTATCAATAAGACGAATTTCCTCTGGCAAGGAAAATCATGAAAAAATCCATGCCTGTCTGCGTTGTATAACTCTTGTCCATGTTGTCATGTATATTCACGCAAGGTGATCTTTCTAATGTGGCAACCACAATAACTTTAAGAACGGTAAAGCAAACCTTTGTTATAAGTATGAGACCACCTTGGTGCTGGAGAAAGGCTTTCCTTCAATGCTGCTACCAAACCGATGAAGAGGCATAGGAGACTCTACTTCTAATGACTTGGTGGGTTAATTTAGGCTTTCAAGTTAAAAATTTCTTGTTTTGTATCTGTTCTATGTACTAGACTATGTGAGGTGTTTAAATAAGGAAAAGAGAGAAGACTGGTCTTTCTGCCCTTGGGGAACTGACAATTTAGAGGAGGAGAAAGGGAGACCTAGTGATCTAGCAACACAGGGAGATGTGTCTAAGTACCAATCCAGTGGTTTAGACATAAAGTACCAGAACAACTCTCAGAACTAAGAGACTGTGGTATGGGATTTTGCAGGGAAGTTTTCATGAAGAAGTGCTGTTGGCTTATAGGATTAATAGATTTAGAATTAGGAGGGACTTAAAAGCCATGTAGGTTAACTCCCTCACTTTACAGGGGAGGAAGCAGGTCCAGGGAGGTAAGGGACTTGTTTAAGATTCCTATAGGTCATCAGGAACAGATGTGAGGCTTTTGATTACAAATCCAGGACTGTTTCTCCTGCACAGTCCTGGATCTGGATTGGTGGACAGAATTTTCATTTCAAATTTCTGTGAAGACTGGTCTAGGCAACAACATCACAGGATCACAGATTTAGACCTGGAAGGGACCTCAGAGTTCATCTAGCTCCACCTTCTCAGTTTATAGATGAAGAAACCAAGGCCTCGAGAAAGGTACAGGAGCAGTGGAACTGGGATTCAAACCCAGGTCTTCTGATTCCAAATCTAGTATGCACCATATGGCTCTCAGTAATAATAATTATAAATAGCTTATAGAGAATTTAATTTCTTCACAACAATCCATATACTTAAAACAACAACAACAAAAACATCCGTCTTATTTTGAAGGAGCACACCTTATTATTTTGAAATTTTACTTATTTCCAAAATAAAAAACTTTTAATTTTTTGAATCTCTCTTATTTTCCTCCTCGTCCCTCCCCGCTTTGCCCTGAGGTTGGCAGGACTTTAAAAAAAAAAAAAATCAAAAAACAAGCAAACCTAAAAGGCACAGATTCATTTCTTTATTTTCCCCTTTAGTGTCTCTGATAATAATGGCTATATTTATAACACATTTTTTGTTGTTTAAAAATGCTTCCCTTACAATAACCTCTACTGATCAATGGGACATGTGTGTGGTTGACAATACTGTTGCCTTCCCCAGACACTGTTTTCATGGTGGAGGATGGAATGAGGAGGCCCCTCATTGTCATCCTGGGAATAGTAACATTCCCGAATTGTCAAAGAGAGGAAAAGAAAGGGAGAGCTGCCATTCAGTAGGTTTCTTTGTTACTGGCATAAGCTAGCCCCAGAATGAACAGAGACCGGCTTAAAGGGGTGGTGGCCCCAAACAGTATAGTATATCTTAGTTAGGCCTAGTGTGTCAAAGGTCCCCAACACCTCAACAGCAAAGCTAAGACATGCTGAGGCAAACCCTGCATAACTGCCAACCTATCTTAACATTTAGTCAATGAATGAGTTTTCCCAGATATGGAGGAAGGAAGGGAAAAAAAGAGGTTCCCTCACACAAGGTCTATTTTGATCAATGCTAGCTAGCCCTTATACACAGCAAATATTTCACAAGTGAAACAACAGGTGATGTTTTGGGAAATTACTTTAAAAGAAACACGTAAAATCTAAACTTCAAAGCCCCCACCTTCTCTAGCTGGAGGAAGAAGAAATGAAAATAATTTGTAGCTAGTGTGGTACACAAACTGCATGTCAAAGGCTGCTCAACTATAAAAAGCAGGTGTAACAACTAGGAAAGCACCAGAATCTGGACCATTTGCTGTTGGGACAAAGACCCCTGCCTACCTAGGTAAGCCCTGAGGATGTCGCTGTACTGTAACAGCATGCAAAAATTCATGTGGCAGGGGGATTAGACTAGTTCTCTTTGGCCCTCTAGGTCACTAATGGGTGAAAAGAAACTAGAGGGAAGCAGTGTTTAATATGAAGAAAACTTCCTAACAATTAGTTCTCAAGATGGAATGAGCTGCCTAAAGTTGGGAAGTGGGGATGTCAGCAAATAAGGGCTTCCCCATTTCTAAAGACCTCCCTCCAAAGGCTGGATGACCAATTTTCCAGAATCCTTAACTGTGATTAAAGTCATCAAAAATGATTGGATTAAGGCTGAGCATCCTCTGCTAAGAAGTCAGGGAAGTAGTTATATTTTAGAAACCTTTCTATCCAAAAGCAGGTACATTTTTAAAAACTGGTTTTTATACTTTAAAAGAGTCTCAACTTATGGGAAAATCTGGTTAGGTCAAAGCCCTTATTTACTGGGAAATTCTGAATAATTGGGATGTCACTGTAAAACAGGCAGTCTCTCTTATACCCTTATTGATACTTCTGACTTATTCAGTAAGTCCTTTTCTTTACAGATAATATAAAGTATAAACTCTAGCTCAGCTGACATTGGGATAAGCACAAATTAAAAATATTTAAATGAAGTCTCTTTCCTGTACTCTGTAGGCTTTAAGGATAATCTCAAAATGAAAGATGAAGGCAAAATGAAGGTGTATATACACACACATATATACATACACCCCTGATATATGTACATATATATGCAAACATACATATGTATACATACACAAATATGTCTATGTATTTTCCTACCTAGAATCCTTAGTAAGCTCACCATGAACACTTGATTGAGAAGCACTAGATTTGGAGCAGACTTCACAGATTAACAACCATCTAGCATAGCACTCCATTTTGCAGATGAAAAAATGGAGCTGGCACTCAACACTGGTCTACTCACAGCTCTGCTCTTATGGTCATTAATCATAATGTCACACTAGTCTCATGTTTTGCAGAGTGCATTCCTCACAAGTTTGAGAGGAAGGGAACATAAAAGCATTCCTATTCACATCTGAGGTGAGGAGAATGGTCCGGAAGGGGTGGAATCGCCTGCCTATTGTCCCACAGGTAGAAAGCCTCAGAGCCAGAATCTGAACTCCGGGTCTCCTGCCTTGGAGCAGGAGGGCACCATACAATCTCTTATACTACATGGAGCCCCACAGAGCAAAGACGGTGCCTGACAGGTGTCAGGTCTGCCTCGGAGGCAGGCAGGGGGGGTTCTCATCACTGAAGGGCATGACATCTGAGAGGCATTCTTCACTCAGTGAGTGATGCTGACAACAAGAGGCTGCTGGCATCTGGATCATTCTCTAATGAGCAAGAAGACCTCGCTCCAGGCGTGGAGGCTACAATCAGGGAAGCTCACTGATGAACAAATTGATGAGCACAATGTTCTTAAAATGCAATTTCCAATCCCAGTCCTGCTGTCTGCCCCAGAGCAGCACAAATACTCCTTTTCCCTCAACTCCAGAAGGTCTATCTTTCCACTGAAAATATTCCTCCTCACCCTGATAAAAGGCATCAATAAACTTACGTTACCCTTGAGGTGCTCCAAGCACCTTTCCCAAAACAAGTAATCAACCAACAACTATTTATCAAACACTATGGGCTGACCTAGGCAGTCAAAATAGTAAACAGTCCCTGCCCTTATTAGACTTACATTCTATTAGGGAATAATTTAAGGCTCTCCTCTATAACCTCCCTTGGTCACCAATTATTCCTAAATATAAGGACATTCAAGGGCAGCTAGGTGGCCTGACAGACAGAGTGCTAGGAAGATTCATCTTCCCGAGTTCAAGTCTGGCTTCATATACTTACTAGTTGTATAACCCTGGGCAAGCCACTTCACCCTCTTTGCCTCAGTTTCCTCACCTGTAAAATAATCTGGAGAGGGAAATGGCAAACCACTCCAGTATCTTTGCCAAGAAAACCCCAAATGGAGTCATGGAGAGTCAAACACGACTGAACAATAACAACAACAGGAAATTCTTTTCGAGTCTAACCTAAATCCTCCATTCATAATTTAATTTTATCCCTTTTGTTCTATTGATAAGAGAGCTCACCACTGCCTTTAGTTGCCCTCTTCCTGACTCTTTCCTTTGTTCACTCATAAGACTCCCTAGGGTCTAAAAAGAGCAGCAAGTTTACCACCAAACAGTTGGAGTGGGGAGTGGGAAGGACAAAGAGGAGGGACAGGTACTTCTGAGATATGGATGCTACTCCTTGCTCCAGCACTGAGTCACTATATAAACTGGAGGCAATTAATTCCCTTAACCTCTTCTTCCTCTGTGAAATGGGGCTAAGAATGCTTGCTCCATGTATGTTACTGGGCTGTTATAAGACTCCAGTAAGCTAACACATATGAAAGTGCTTTGAAAACTGTATTATATAATTATTACTATAACGAAGTATATTTAACCAAAAAAAGGTTCCATTAAGATAAGCTCTTCTTATCTTTCTTTCTTGTATCCAGAGTCTCTATCATGCTCTCCAGAATAATGGGATAATTTTCTCTCCAGTACTTTCCTGTTACTGTTTGAGTTGTCCTTGTTCCCTCTGCTTTCCCTGTTTTGAGGATACTGAACTCATTTTTTTTTTTGAGGTTCTTAATCTATGTTCACTGGCAGATGAGACCGGGGGAAAGAGGAACTTAAAGCTAGCATGTGAAAAAGCTCTGAATGGATCAGAAATGAAAGGAAAGCATTTTAGAAATGTGAATGTCTGTCCAGCAAGGAAATAACCAAAACTAGTAAGAAAACCAAACCCTGTGAACAAATTTCTGATCCCTGCATAACCTTCTAGGGACACAGACTATGATGCAACATCAGGAACATCTGTACAGCAGTATTTTTTTTTCCTGCTGAGTCTGAGAAGTCTCTCTTGTGAGGCCCACAGAAAGGGTGTCTACTTTATGGGTCCTCTTCTTCCCACCTGGCACCAGTTACTGGAGCAGAGATGGGGATGCTCATTTGCGAACTTCACCAGGCCTCTGCCTAGCTTTCTTCACAGCCAGGCTGGGAAATTTTACAATACTGGGAGACGACTAAGCAATGCCAGGAATAGGTGAGAGAGGCAGCTGCCTAGGGCACCACGCATGGGGAAGGAGATGATAAGAGAAACTTTTTGACATTTGGGAAAGCCTAAAAGCCTCAGGTGGACAGTAACACACATGGGAAGGCGTGTATGTAATCTTTAAACTCTGCCAAAAGTGGACAAATGCTTCATCCCAGCTTTGCCAACAAGCGTTGTGACAGGCTCCTGACAGCCTCCAAAATGGCATGTCTTGCCTCCTGGGCAGGCTGGCAAGAAAAGAGGCTGTTTTTGCTCAGCAGGAAGTAGGGGGACCCCTTGGAGAGAAAGGGGAGCTGCCTAGGGCTTGCCTTACATAAGCACACATATGGTGTTCACAATCCCAGGAGCAGAGGGGGGAGTGGGAGTGGGTGGGAGTTGGGGAAGCTATAATTCTATTCACTGCTGAAGAATAGTACTTTGTCCTATTACATTCCCTCCTCACATTCTCTCCCTCTTGCCTTCAGGAGGGGCACCATGTGCTTTCCCCATCGCTGTGCAGCTGTTAGCCAAGGCTGCCTCCTCCAATCACTTCAGCTTGCTTGGGGAGTGGGGCTGGAGGCCCCAGATTTGTTCCAGGATGAATGTTTCCTACTATAGATCTATAATGATGGCTAATCTACACTCTGGGTCCCTCTGGCTCACCTGGCCCTGCTTTCTCCTTTCTCTTGGGCAATCCTACTCACAGTTCAAGGAGACAGGGGAAAATTATTCTCTAAGACAGTTTCTTCAACTGCAGGGTCTTGAAGATATAAAAAAATAAAGTAAAAAGTCTCAAAACATTTAGGACAAACTATTTACTCTGGCATTCAAAACTTTCCATAATTTGACTCTACTTTCTTTATTTAGCCTCTCTTCCAGAATCATCCATTACAGTCAGGACACTCTATTATCTCCTCTGCCATACTTGACTTCTCTCTGTCCATCTTTTAGAACTGTCCCTTTCTCTTAATTTCTACTACTATCATCCTCATTATTACCTTCTTGGACTATAGAAAAAGCCTTCTGATAATTCTCCTGGCTTCTACTCTTTGGCCCCTGTAATCCATCCTTTGCACTGCTGCCAGCCAGACTTATCTTCTTTATGTATAGATGTGGTCATGTATCCTCTGATCAAATGCTTTCAATGGCCCCCAATTATCCATTAAGTGAATCTCAAACTTGTCCGTGGGCCATTAAAGGCTCTCCAAAACCTTGCGTAAAGCTATCTTCCCAGTCTCATCTCATAATCAGTAGTCAGTGTGGCACAATGGAGACAGTGTTGAATTTGAAGGTCTGGGTTTGAATCTTGGCTTTGATACTTACTATCTCAGTGTGACTCTGGGCCAGTTCTTTCTTATCTTAACACCTCATTTTTTCACTTCAGTAAAATCTAAGGGTTAGAATAGATCATCTATCATCTAAGGTCTCTTCTAATATGCTAAATCTATGACCCACTCCACACTTTCTTTCTTTCTTTTTTTTTTACTTTCATTAAACAAATGTTTTATTAACTTCTGATTTATATCATTCATTTCCACCAGATTTCGAGTTACAATTTTCCCCCCATTTTTCCCTACCCACCACCCCAGAATAGCAGTCCCACTAGATATCCCCTCATCCAATCTGCTCTCTCCCATATCTTCTCCCATACCCCCTTCGACTACACCCCACACTTTCTATGGTTTAACCAACAGAGTCCACTGTCCACCTATACGCCCCACACATTTCTGCTCCTTGCCTCTGAACACACCATTTCCTATGCAAAGCTTGAGGGATGCAAATAAGAAAAGAGGGCCTCCAGCCCTCAACAAGTTCACAATTTAAAGAGGGGAATACAACACATAAAAGGAAGATTAAAATGGTGGGGGAAGAAAGAAGGCACCTGGTACAAAGGTGTGATGGGAATAGAATTCAAAGAGTATCTAGGGTTTTGTTTTATTCCAACTGTTAAAAATGTCACCCCCTTCTTCATCTCCCCTGGGATCTCACGTAGAACTTTGCTTGCACCACCTCTATACATTTATCATGTAGTATTTTATATTATGTGCACTGAATCATGCTGCCTATAAGACTGTCAATCACCAGAAAGACAGATACCTAGCCCACAGCACACTTTTCTGCACACAGTCACTATTTGTTGGCTTGGGTTGAATTCATCATTTTTTACTTTGGCTCATGCTACTTCCCCTTATAGAATATTCGGCCCCCCCTCCCTTTACTATCCAAAGCCCACCGAAAAAGCCTAGCTCTTCCAGGAAATTTCCAATGACTCCCCCTGACAGTGACTATTCTTTCCTCCTCAACCACCCATAGAGTTCATAGCTTCCACCACATATTTTGGCATTTAATTACATTCAGTTTGGTACTTTATACTGCCTTGTATTACTCCTGAATCAATTTGTATACCTTGTCTTCCCAGCAACACTGTACAATACAAGAGACCAGGTCTTTTTTGTTACTGTGTCCCACTAAGAACATAGCTGGGTATGTAAGGTGGGTTCAAAAAATGTTTGCAAAAGATTTTAGTGGTTTTTCCCAGTTATAAAATCCTACAGTTTTATGAATTAATATAAAATAATTGTATTTTCATAACTGGCCTTGGAATTCCCAATCCAGTCAAGATGCACAGACTTTGGCAAATCCGAGCTGATGAACAGATTGACAGAATCTTAAGTCCCTTTTCAACAGTTCACGAGGAAATGACAGATTATGAATGTGTGGTCATTGTTATAACACACCTGTAGAAGAAATGGAGGAGAATTTTTTTTCTTTCCTTTTCACCTCAGGAACTGTGAACTCCATGGTCAGCTATATCTCATCTCAGTGTTCTGGCTACAGATATTTCCCTCTTCTCCACCATCACTACCACCCCAGGAGAGCAGTTCTTCAGGGTGGTATATATAAAGAGAGTCAGGGCCAGATTCCCTGGCCATAACCATCACAGGTCCATAAGACCTTCATAGCCCTTAAACTGGAGAACCACAGAATATCAGAACTGGTAGGGACCTTTAAGTTCATTATGCCACTTGTTTTGCAGAAGAGGAAATTGAGTCCCTGGGATGTCAGAGGATTATAACATTAAAACTAGGCAACATGGTAGAGTAATGGAATTGGATTCAGAAAGACCTGAGTTCTAATCCTACCTCAGACTCTTACTAGCAGTGTGATCCTGGGCAAGTCACTTGGCCATTTTCTGCCTCAGGCTCCTCATCTGTAAAATGCTGATCATACCATGTACCTCATGGACTGCTGTGAGGATCAAATGAGATAATATATAAAAAGCACTCTGCAAACCTAAAACAGCTATATAAATGTTAGCCATTAAAATTAGCTCAGAGATCTGATTCCAAAGCTAGGGGACCTTTGGATCGACACTACTCTACTCGCCCAAGCTCACAGAGTTAAACTGGCAGAACTGGGATTAAATCCATTTTCCCCCTGAGTTTCAGGTCTAGGAATCTTTCCTTTCTCTCTTTCTACTATGATTAAAAAAAAGGGCTCATACCCATGAAAAGGGTGCTTTTCCATTTTTGATTCATGAGCAGTTTCGGTTCAGCACAAAAATGAGACAAGCTCCTGACTCTCTTATGTGGCAGAGAAATTGCAGGACAGTCAGAAGAATGGAGGGCTGAGAAAGGGACCACAAAATCCAGTCTGAAAAGAGAAAGAGCAGCTGTCATCTTGGACAACTGTGCCCAGAGGGATCACATTCCCAATCTTTTCCACAGAAGCTCTAGTCTAAGGTCACAGGGTATTCAGATTGACAAGACACAGGAGCTACAATTACTGGACCAGAAGAGTTGAGGTTTACAAATGATTTGGTAAATGTTCATTCTCTTTGGCACTGAATCTCTCACTCCCTTTGTCTTTTTTTCCCCAGGGGAATAGTCTTGTTGACTCTTTCCATAAACTGTACTACTACTTACCAAATAACTGGTATTTTTATAGGGCTTTCAAGATTGCAAGGTACTTGGCAAACATGTTCTCATTTAAGTCTCCATCATGCTTCTAATGGAGATATTACAGTTCTTATTATCCCCACTTTACAGATAGAGAATTGAGGCTCAGAGAAATTAAGGAACTTGCTCAGGGTTACACAGATAGTAAGTATCAGAAGGAGGTTTGAGACACAAAGTCTCCTGATTCCTAGTTCAGTAAGCTATTCGCTTTTAACAGTACAGTACTTTTGCCAATACAAACTTCATTTGGACTATTTGAGGGAAATTCTATTTGAATGAATGGTAAATTCTAATTACATATTTTTTTCAAAATGCAGTTTTATTACTTTCAGATATGTACCTTCTAGTGTCTTAACTATAAGAAGGCTGGCAATATTGTTCGTTGACTGAGGGGTTTCCTGAGGGTCTGCTTTAATTAATATATAGAAATAATCTGTAATGAACAGATCCACTGTCTCTATGTAAATGGCCATTTCTTCATTAAAGCAAGGGAAGTCAAGAGGTATAAATTGTTTTAATTTGCTCATTAAACTCAGGTCCCCATTAGTACTTCAATTCAATAAATACTTATCAAACACCTACCATGTGGGAAAACAGTTTGTTCTTGTGGGCAGGTTATAAAGATTTCCTCTTGCAATCTACTTTGTGCCATTTATTTCCTTAGCATACATACCCAATTTTCAAAGCAGTACACAGACATGCTTTAATTCTGCCTCTGTTTAAACGAACTATGCTAAATCCATTTTAGTGAGGCCCAGATTAATGGGGTTTTATTGTATTCTGAGGCCACATCTGAAAACTCTTAAGAGGGAGACATTTATTTAGGAGAATTTTAAGGGGCATGAAAATAGAAGGTAGCTTTAAATTCAGGCTGTCCTTTTTCATAGAGAAGGGTTCGATATAACCTGGCTTAACCCTGGCAGACAGATGCAGACAAATATGGTGTGAGCAGGTAATTGCTGAGATAAGACAGAGGGAGTTTATTCCCAGTTTGTTCATCTCTATAATAGGCTTAGTGAGGAGTCACCAAAGGGAAGGAGCTGAGCTCCAGTGTGAGAAACTATTTGACCTTCGAGGACAGGGGTCAAGGTTCACATTGAGGATACAAAAAACCTTAAGTGCTTCAGCTAAAGCTGGAGGAGCCTGATGTATAAAACTGTCTTAATTAGCTCATTAAACTCAGTCTGCCATTAGCACAAGAGCTGCTGGCCCCGGTTCTGAATTCCACATCTGCTAAAAGCATGTATGAAAGGCCTGTGTGTTTTTAGCTCATCAAACTGCATTTTTCTTTTTTAACACACAAAAATTTTTAGGGCCAGTCAAACACAGCAGTGGATCAGGTTGGGAAGTTCCCAGGCAAGTTTATGCTTTCCTATAAAATCCTCCCATCTTAGAACAGATTCCAGCAGCTGCTGGCCAGTTTCACTGAATTCCTTGGCCTTGTAAAGCATTTAACCTACACACCCCTCCTGCCTTGTAGAGAACCCTGATTCAAATAGTCAAAATTCAGCACAATAATTGGCTGGCTGATTGAATTCCTTTTTATTTTTTTAAAATAAGGTTTTATTTCTGGGACCAAATCCTGGCTAAGGGGTGGAAGCTAGGTGACAGACAGGCACGGCTGTTCCTTTCACATAAAATGACCATTTCAAAGATCGTACCTTGCTTTATTCTAAATAAAAGTAGCTTACTCTACACACACATTTAACTCTTTGTTGTTTAGGCACATTACATCATTTGGATTCATGAAGTAGATAAGTATATTTTACTTTACAAAAAAAGGGTGGGGGGAGGACTTCCCATAAGGTTCCCTTCAGTAGAGCCAGCTCTCCCGTTGTGTTTGTGATTTGCAAGAATCCAATCCTCATGCCAACTTCCAAGTTACGTAAAGCATGGTTTACCTGCATGGAATCTGGTAATAATTTTTCATTGTTACACTTGTCCTTTGATGCTGTTCTTCAGTCTCAAACCTGACTACTTCTATATAAAAGGACTTCTATACCTCTGTAATAATAACAAACATTTATATAGCGCTTACTATGTGCCAGGCATTATGTAAAGTGCTTTACAATTATTATCTCATTGCTTCTCAGAATCACAAACAGGTATTATTATTACCCCCATTTTGCAGATGAGGAAACTGAGGCAAACAGGGTTCTTTTTTTTTTTTGAACGGACTTGCCCAGGGTCCCACAACTATTAAGTGTCTGAGACAAAATCTGAATTCAGGTCTTTCTGTCTTTAGGCCTGGGACTCTATCCTACGGAGTCATTGTAGCCAAGCTAAATGTCAGGGAGCAGAAGGTCACCTTCGTAAAAAGAAGAAGAGAGATGGGAGAAATAAACAAGAACCTTCTATTTATTCAATCGGTGCCAATTTCTTTATTGTTTTAAGAAAACACATGCTTGTTCCTTCCGCTATTGATTCATTCATATTGTTCCTTTTGCCTCTCCTTTCTACTGATAGAAATCTTACTCATCCTTCTTTGGCTAGAAGCAGAATAGTATCCTGGAAAGAACACTGAATTAGGAGTCAGGAGATCTGGGCTGTAATCTCAGCTCTGCCACTTACTAACTAAGTGAACTTGGAAAAGTCTCTGGGAGGACAGGAACCTCCCTGGGGGCTTCAGTTTTCTCATGTGTCAAGTTCCAGCCTTCACCCTCCTGTGAATTCTTACAGGGTTCATCAGAATACCACAGTCTGACTTACTCATGTGGAGTAGATTGATAGAATTAGGAACCACTGGATTTGGAGTTAGAAGACAACTTAGGTTAAGCATGTTGGGCCTAGAGTAAGGAAGACCTGAGGTCAAATATGGCCTCAGATACTGTATGACCTTAGGCAAGTCATTTAACTTCCATCTTTCTCAGTTTCCTCACCTGTAAAATGGGTGTTGTGAGGAACAAATGGGATATTTGTGGAGTGCTTCGCATAGTACCTGGCACACCTGACACTTTCTTCATCTGTCAATTGAGGGGACTGTCTTGGGAAACCCACAGGATTCCTCCCAGTGCTAGCCCTATGATCTTATGAAGGCAGGTATGTGAAGATCTAAGACAAGTTACTTCAATAAGCCACTGTGAATACTGATGTCATATCCTTCCTAAGAAAGACCAGGGTGTAAAGGAGTTATCATTTGGCCAATTAATAACATTCATGGGAATAATTTTAGGACAGGCCATTTTTGAAACATGCTAATTCTTTCTTCCTTAATCCAACCTCTCACCTCAGACATGCTGGTCCCCAAATCTTGAGATATGACTGCCTATCACAATGGCGCCTTGGAAGAAAATGTCTAAATGGTGAATTTTTTTGTTTGTTTTTTGGAGAGGGGAAGGCAGGACAATTGGGGTTAAGCGACTTGCCCAAGGTCATACTGCTAGTAAGTATAAGTGTCTGAGGCCAGATCTGAACTCAGGTCCTCCTGACTCCAGGGCTGGTGCTCTATTTACTGTACTACCTAGTCACCCCCTAAATAGTGAATTTTTAAAAAATGGGCTTTGTGGGGAAAAAAAACAACAACCCCAAACACTTCTGAGACAGCATTATTTTACACAGAAAAATACTGATCTCTAGGAAGAAATTCCAGAGGTGATGTGAAAATACGAGCAGCTGTGGAATTCATATCCCTTTAGGATTCCCAGAAGACTTTGTAAGCCTAAATATGTAACCTAGCACACTCTGGGCCCAATGCTATGGCAGACTGTTGTCTGCACGAGAACTTCTTTTCATTTTTTTATTGACATGTCTTCCCCTTTCTGCCTAGCTAACTTGGACCTGTCCTTAACAATCCTGCTCAAGTCTCACCTCCTGAATGAAGCCTCCCCTGACTCACTGTTTAATGAAATAGAATCTGAAAAGTGCTATATAAATGTCAGCTCTTATTACCATTACCATTACTGCTATCCTACCTAGTGGTGACTGATCCTCCTTTCCCCTGTACCCCCACAGCACCATACTATTTATCTGAAATTTTTATTATATTTTGTTTTTATATAACCTTCATTTTCCAACATATCCCTCCCTCACCTTTCCTTCAGAGTCAGTCCTTATAAAGAATTTAAGAAATTAAAAAAGACAAAAAGGAGTTTAGTAAAACTAATCAACATATTAATCAAATCTAATATTATATAGGGTTCCACACATCTGCAAAGAATGAAGATGAGTACATCCTGGTTATCTCTTCTTTGGGAGGGAGGGAAAGGCAATAAGCATTTTAATACAGTGCTTACTATATACAAGGCACTGTGCTAAGCATTTTACAAATTTACAAAATTATTTCATCTGATTCTTACAACAACCCGAGGAGGGAGGTACTATTATGATCCCCATTTTATAGTTGAGGAAACTGAGGCAGAGAGAGGTTAAGTGACTTGCCCAAGGTCACACAGATAGTAAGTGTCTGAGGTTGGATTTGAACTCATTTTCTTGACTCTAACTGCAAGGCTTTGTCCACTGCATGACTGAGTTACCTTTTTGGGGCTAAGCCTGGCTACACCATATAGGACAAACATATTCTACCTTGTACTATTCTTTGTTTCAAGGGTTCTAGTCTCATCTCCCCAAACAGACCGTAAGTTTCTCCAGGGAAAGAACCTTGTCTTTTTTCCTTGTTCTCTCCAATGACAGCATCCCACTGAAGTAGGTGCTCAAAAGACAGTTCAATTCAATTCGAGCACGTATTAAGTACCTATCACATAAAGCCCCGTATTAGACATTGGGGTTACAAAGGAAATAATCCCTACCATTAAGGAACTTACAATAATGGGGGAAGAGTTGGGAACGTAACATGTTCGTAGATGATAAAAATATAAAATATAGACAAAGTAATTTTAGGGGCAGAACTGATCACTAAGGCCTGAAGGCATCAGGAAATGCCTAATAGAGGAAGTGGTACCCAAGCCAGCCTTGGAGGGAATTTGATATTCCAAATGATGGAAATGGAAATGGTTGAGCAACCAAGTTTGTGACCAACGAAGAGGGTAGGGGTGGAGATTGTATAATATGAAATCTCAAGTCTGGAAAGATACATTAAATGTTGAACCCTGGAATTTTTGTTTTGCCTTGAAAGAACTGAGAGCTATCAAAGTTTCCCAAGTAGGGGAATAATGTGGTCCAAGTGTTTTAGGAATATCAATCTGGCAACAATATGGATTGAATAACATGAAGCTTGGCAAAGAAGAAGGGCTCTCTTATACTGGTACTGGAGGTTAAGGTCTTTGACAAAAACACCTGAGGATTTTACTTTTTCACTTACAATCCCATACTTTACAGTCATCAATGTTTCTTATAAGCTCCATAGCTGACTGAGGGAAGGGAAGAAACCAGAGACAATAGGAAAACACAAGAATAATTGACCCCCCACTTCTTTTGCCTAATAGCACATTCTTTAAAGGAAACA
Source organism: Gymnobelideus leadbeateri (assembly GCA_011680675.1). Taxonomy (NCBI): domain Eukaryota; kingdom Metazoa; phylum Chordata; class Mammalia; order Diprotodontia; family Petauridae; genus Gymnobelideus; species Gymnobelideus leadbeateri. Next base: position 531,448 of record WOXC01008153.1, on the reverse strand, counting down.
AGAAAGTAAAAATGAACTCCACTGTCATCCACAGGAAGAAGTGTCTGCTTTCCAAAATGGGAAATCTCCAAGGGGAGCAAAGCCTTTACATAACCACATTGGTTCTTACATGGGTAGGAGCAGACGAATGGGCACATTTAATAGGCAGACTTTGTCCCCTCAAACTGTGCCTAAAAAAGCACCCTGCTCAATGCTGGGCACACAAGTACAGAAGTTTGTGAAAGAAACCAAGGAGTGGAGGGTCTGGGAGTCAATACATGTAGTTTCGAGTCCCAACTCCCTGTGAAGTCTCAGACCAGGGCTACTTGGTGAACTTCAGTTCTTTATGTTAAACAGCTCACAACATGCATCTAGTGCTCCACAGTCTGCAGGGTACCTTCCTTCCAATAACTTAATGAGGGAGGTAGTGACAGGGCACTAACACCTGCCCTGCTTTTTTTTTTTTTTTTACCTCATGGGTTGGGTTTTGAGGACTGAATAAGATCACAGATATGAAAATATTTGGAAAAAACAAGTTCTTCCCATACCCAAGGGTACTGGACTGACTGCGTGGCATTGGCAATTCTGAAATTGGGGTCCTCTCTGTGGAGTCTATACGTCTGCCTCACCTATTGGAGCAAGGAAGTGTTGCAGTGGATAGAGAACACTGGGTCTAGGGTTAGCAAGGCCTGAATTCAAATCCATCCTTTGACACTTACTACCTGTGCATCCCTGGGCAAGTCACTTAATCTCTGCCTCAGTTTCTCATCTGTAAGGTGGGGAGAATAACAGGGTTGCTGTGAGGATCAAATGAGATAATAATTGCAAAATGTTTGGCACAGTGCCTGGCACATAGTAAGTGCTATATAAATGCTAGTTATCATCAATCGTCATCATTACTAAGATGCCACCGCCGCCAACTACTACTACTACCACTACTGCTACTACTACTGCTGCTGCTGCGGCTGCTGCTACTCTTGCTACTCATGGATAACATGACTATCTCATGAAATAAATATTTGAAGAGAGCTCCCCTTCCGGTGGGTGCTCCTTGGTGTCTGGTGCTGACACACTGGGGTTTAAATCAGGCCTTGTGAGTTGAGTTAGTGGATGCACATTAAATTTGAACATCCAAGTCACAAGATAGGATTCCCTTCACAAAGAAAGGGGTGGGAAAAGAAAGGAGGAAAGACTCCAAATCCCTAAATACACCATTAATCTCTAATGTAGATGGCTTCCTGTTATTCAGACACTTCCTGTTGTGTGTGGGGGAATCCATTGTGAAATAGGGCCTCATTCTTTAGAACCTGAAAGAGAATGCTTACATTCCATGATTCTACAAACAGAATAAGTGAGGAGAATGTGACTACTTTTTTTTTATACTAAGGCGCCTCTCCAGGAAGGGCTTGGGAATAAAAAAGGGTGCACAATAATTGCTTCCTCTCAAAGATATTCACACTGTTCATTTTGTTGGCACATAGACTTCTTTCCTGTAGGTTCAGGTGGCCTACGAATATCTTCTGGGGATAGGTGATGCCAGGAGAGTCTCTCCCTCATAATGTCATGGCTGAATCCTTAATTAGGCCACTGAAGATTCCCCATTTAAAAGACCTTTCCTTCTTAACTTGGCAAAACAATTACACATGGATGCCATTTCACCAAGTGGAAATGTTCTTAAAAAGCTAAAGGTAAACTTTATTTTGGTAGACAGAGGTAACACTTCCAGTGTCCTCGGTGTACTGTAGTGGTAGCTTGGTGTTATAAATTGAGTGGTGAGCTTGGAGTCAGACAGACCTAGGTTTGAATCTCACCCCTGACTCACTTAACTTGTATATACCTCAGGTAAGCTCTCTAAGACTTATTTACTAAGTTGTCGATGGGTTACAATTTTGTGTTCTGAATTGGTAGAGGGTGTTCCCATTAAATGGAACCAATATTTCAGGGAATCTTTCAATAAAGCAAAGAACTACTTCATAATGTGACTATCCCCTAATAACTGTGTATTGAAGGTCTCATTTCCTATAGTGAATGTTCTTAAAATAGAGCCAACCCATGTATGAAGATGTTACTGTTGATCTATCTATCACCAGTGGAGAGTGTACTTTCTGTTGTTCTCCAGTAGTGGAGATCAAGGGCATACAACAGTGAGACTGAGGTCAGGGATGCACCATGGAATGGTGGGACTTTTTTGTTTTTTGCCTCCACTCCATGAAGAAAACTGTCCAATACAAGGATTAAACCTATGACCTTGGCCTCATTTGCACTGTGCTCTATCTGAATGAGCTAAATGCCCCCAGACAGCTGTCTACTGGAACAAGGGCATTCATCTGAATATAAATACATGGGCTGCTCATTTGATTGCACAAGACAACACAGACCTCCAGAATAAGACCAAAGAGATCCCTTTTGATCTAAAGTAGGATGCCACATGTCTTCAAAGCCTTGTGCCATATTTTAACAAAGGAGATTCTAAAATAGGAATGGGGCAGCATGGCCCTGCCAAGCAACTGTCCTGATTTTCCATGTACTGTTATTATTAGTACATATTTTGGCTGTCTATCCACCTTTGTTCCAAAGAGCTTGGGATCCTCTGACCTACATTAATGAATAGTTATAGAAGTACAGAAATTTAGAGAGGTAAAATAAGGGGGTTGGACTACATGTCAGTTTTTCCTATTCCAAACTAAAGTGCAAAACCTGGTATAATAACCTAATCTCTGTCCTGTAGCTCAATGTACCCTCCTCAGTTTCACCTCAAATAATATTCTGGCTCTCAGTGGTTCAAGGACCAGAGAACTGGGGATCCAGATAGAATGGGATAGGAGCCAGGGCAGGAGGAGCTAACTTCAGAGAAAAAAGAGGAAAAGAAGGCCAATTTTTAAAGTCTGTAGGTTTTTTGAAGAAAAGGTCTTTGATAGTGTTATTGTGGGTTGGTTAAAAATTTGTATATCAGATAAACAGTGATCTAGATAATCTGAGAATCCTCTAAGGTTTAACATTTTATCATTCTATACCTTAGAGATCATTCAGTTTCCCCATCCCCACTTTATAAACTCAAGATTTAATGATTTGCATAAGGTCATGCAGCTATTTTACCAAAGAGCTGGTATGGGAACTTAAATATGTTGACTCAAGTCTAGTTCTCTTTCCATCCAATCAGAATCATGACCAATATTAGTTACCTCTGCCAAAATTGGGCATTAAGATGACTCCAAAAGGCCACACCGATCAATTCAGGAACTACATACTAAAGAAAACTATAGTAGACTGTAAGTTTCTTGGGGCAGGTATTGTTTCATCTTTGTATCTCTACCATCTAGCACAATGTTTTGTACAATAAAGACAACTCAATAAATGTTTGTGGAATTTAATTTGTTTCTAAGCTAAAATATTTTTGTGTACATAAAACATTTTTATTTTTAATTTATGAAATAAAGCAAGGGCGGCTAGGTGGCGCAGTGAGTAGAGCATCGGCCCTGGAGTCAGAAGGACCTGAGTTCGGATCTGACCTCAGACACTTAATGCACACACAAACAAAACCTAGCCGTGTGACCTTGGGCAAGTTACTTAACCCCAATTGCCCTGTAAAAAGCAAAAAAAAAAAAAAAAAGAAATAAAGCAAGCATTTCCATAACAGCAGAATAAAAAACGACTGCACATTATTTTACATTCTAAGGTAAAACATTTTAATCATATTAACCTGCAAATTGTCTGCCTCACTCAGATGAATCACATAACTCTGCAACTTCTTTCCATACCCAACATTTTATGAAAAGCTACGAAGAGCCAAAGAATCGAAACATACTTGGAAATTTTTATTAGTTATCCTTTTGTATGGCAAACCGAATCACAAATCAAATGTGTGCCCTTAGACCCCTCAGCAATTTCATCAAAATTATTCACTTCCTTCAAAAGTTACTGTGGGCCCACAGACCCATATGAAATGTTGAGCTGCTGTATTCAAACACTTTTATTTGATCAATTATCTAATTGCCTTCACTGTAAGGAAAGCAGGGATGATTATCCCTGCTTTATTTGTGTTTTGCCTCAACAGAGAATTTTAAAGGTATATGACCCAAGGTGATCCAAGAAGACTCACCAAGTTGGATTTTTGGCACTGATCTGTCCTTAGGATGAGTACATCTTCCTCACTTCTGTCTCTTAGAATCTCTAATTTCCTTCAAAGCCAGCTAAATATCCACTTCCTTCATGGGGTTCTTTCATGGTCCCCCCAATTACTAGTGCCTCCCCATCCCCAAATATACTTCATCTTAATTTTTATACATTTGTATGTACACACACACACACACACACACACACACACACACACACATCTATAGGTTTCCGTGACAGAATGTAAGTTCCTTGAGGTCAGAAGTTTTCCTTTTTTGTACTTGTATCCCTAGCATCTAGCACAAAGAGATATTTAATAATTGATGATTTGACTGACTAGCAATAATCAAAGTCCTGATGGGAAAATAGCCTGACAACTCTGCTCTCCTTAGTCTTCTAGCAGGCTCTCAGGCTCATGCTCTGGTCACTGGATTCTATTGCCATCTTCTAGAATCATAGTTTAGAGCTGGATGGGTCCTTTGAAGTCATCTAATTCAACACCCCCATTTTATTGTTGAGGAAACTGAAGCCCAGACAAGTCAAAGGACTTATTCAACATCACACAGGAGGCAGAACCGGGATTTGAACAAAGCACCTTTGACTCCAAACCCAGTATTTTTTCCCCAATGTCTCCAAAATGCCTCCCTAATAACTGATCCCTAATTCAACTACAAACTGAGCAGCCTCTTTCAGCTCCCCTGAAGTGATCTATTTTCTCAGAAGGGCCCTGCAACAGCCAGCCAGCCAGCCAGCCCGCTCACCAGCCCCAAGAGTGTGTCTGATGATAATATGCCATGCCCAAGCTCTGCAAACAACACTGCTTCACTCTGACACACACAAAATCATCAAAGTACAAAGTCTTCAATGCCCCAGTGTTAACCATAACTGACAACTCTTAACACATCCCGGGACAGAGACAGCTCTGTGGAACAGAATCTTTAATGATTTCTAGATATTGTCAGGACCAGAAGAGAGACACCCAGTGAGATTTTAGGGACTGTTGGTAGAGACAGACAAGGGCTTTGTTAGCCTGAGAAATGGAGACAGGAGGACGGGTGACTGAAGATAGCTGCTTGCTTACACTCATATGGGGTTTCTATTTGACGTTTTACCTTGCAAGAAAGTATTAGGGTGACTGCTTTCCCTTTTGCCACTGGAAGTACTTCTTACAGGGAATACAATGTAACATCCCAGGATTCTTTTTTTCTTTTTTGTTCCCTCTTCCCTTTCAATAAATTTTTATTGAACATTCCGCTCTGTGTTGAATCCCTGTCCTCAAGGAGCTTATAGTTTGGTTATGAAGGACTAATGTTCATGAGACAATGAGAATACGGAGTATCCTTTATTTACTCTACTATATTAGGTTCATCACCCATAGGAGAGATACACAATCTGACAGCACTGGCATTATATTGTTCTTTTATTCCAGCATTCTTACTGTCCTCCTTATCAACTGCCACCCCAAAGATTAAGTTGCCCATGCCTGAAACATCTGACATACAATGAAGCTAAAATCCCCAAACACCACCTTATTATGATACCTTCCCAGGGATCTGCAAGCTATAAGGCAAGCTGGCACTTTTTTCTTTCTTACTGAGTCTTCAATTTGAAGATTATAAACCTGTTTTCTAGAGGCACCTTTTTTTTCCTTCCTGTTTTAAATGACATTGCATCCAAACACATGGTTTCCAACTCCCACCAACATCAAGGCCCCAGTCAGAACATAGACAAGCCTAACATCTCACTTCAAAGAGATGCCAGTTCTTTAGATACAGCTGTATCTAGGGCAGATGCAAACCCCCAAATCACCACAGTTAAAGCATGAACTAGTACAAGGGAAGAGAAAGACATGCTGACGGGGAATTTGGCAGGATTGCTCTTGAAGGAATGGGAAAGAAAGGGAGAATTGACTTAACAAAAGCAAGAAGGCCACCTATACTCATTGCTCCTTTTCTTTTCCGCTAAGTTATACTGTGTCCCAAGGGAAAATCTGAACCACGATGTGCTCCAGGGAGACTTAGTGTCTATTAGTCCCTTTTCGAGGCAATTAGGTGGTACAATGGAGAAAGTCCTGTGTTTAGAGTCAAGAAGATTTGAATTCAAGTCTGGTCTCAGGTACTTACTAGCTGTGGGATCCTGGTCAAGTTACCAAACTTCTGTCTGTCTCAGTTTTCCCCTCTGTAAAATGGGGATAATAATATCATCCAATTCCCAGAGTTATTGTGAGGATCAAAAGATATTTGGAAAGTGCCTGGCATATAGTAGACACTTAATAAATGCTTGTTTTTTTCCTTTTCTTTCTTTCCTTCTTTTTCCCCCTAAAGCAGTTAAGGACTTTATATTATAAGGACCAGTGCAATCAGACCTGAAGGGGTCATTTAGAATACTAAAAAAGGAGGGCGCATTAAAAAGTCTAAGGCAGGGACTTACAGGAATACCTAGGCTACCAAGGCAGGCATCTCCCTAAAGACATCTTCTAGCTCTGACCAAGCAGCCTCTGACATCAATTTGGCTTTCTAAGTCCACTTATCTATTAGGAAGAACTATTCTCTCATAGTACATCATTTGACTAGCTTTTAAAAAATAATTTCAGAGTGGTTTGAGGCAGTATGAGCCAGTTTTCCCAGGGCTTAAAAGCATCAGGTGAGCCACTAAGACTCCAGACCTTCAGATATGGGAGGCCAAACCATGGGAGAGAGAAGGAAACTCCTTCCAAGTTCAATGTCTCTCCCATCCCTACTAGTGTCTACCATGGACCTGTGGATCTCCTGTGAGCCTCCCTGGCATTGTTTCTTTCTAAAGCTCCTGGGTCAGACAACCAAAATATCTTCCAATTTAAACAGATTTCTGAAAGGGGTGGGGTGGAGAGTCCAGACTATAATTTCTTCTGAAGCTTCTTAGCTGTCCTTCCTTATGAATGATTTATTTTACTCCTTCATTCATTCACTTGTGAGTGAATGTTTAGTAAGTACCAACAAGAACAGAAATAACAGTTAACATTTATGTATGTAGAGTAGTCATGTTTATAAAGTGCTTCATATACATTATCTCCTTTGATTTCTCTCAATTCGGTTAATAACAGTAAACTACATTTATATAGCACTGAAGATCTGCAAAGTGCTTTCTTCACAAGCCTGTGAGATAAGCAGTTTATTATTAACCTTATTCTTATCCCCAGGAGGAAAAAGAGGCTCAGAAAAGACTACTGGGTTATTCAGCCACTAAGTGGAAGAATCAGGATCTGATCCCAGGTCTTCTAACTCTTATGGCTTGTTGTTTTATAAGGCCTTATGTGCCTTCCTGAAGAGCACACTCTTCTCAGTCTTCCGGTCACCCCACAGGAGCAGAAAATACTATGCAAACAGGAATTATTCCATTCTGTCTTAGAGGGTTCTTGAGTCACTGAAGGGTAGAGAGTATAGGAGGGAGATAGTTAAGAAAGGATCTAGGAAAGAGAATTCTAGATTTTGAGTGGATGAATCAACACTTTCCTTTTGTTTCTTAGAATGATTAAACTTGAACTTTCTTTTAATCTGGATGCAGTGTATGAAAGAGTCAACCGCCAAAGTCTGCCTGTATAAGAAAGAAGGTGCAATACTTAAATGAAAAGCATGTCTGAACATATCCTCTCTAAAATCACCAAAGGCCTTTGATGACTAAGAGGGTGTGATTGGCTCTCTCGGAGAACAAGTCTTTTGTACAGGTGGGACACCTTTTTGAGAGAGGCTGGCACCATGGGAACAGAGAACCAGGATTGGGCCCTGCCTTATGCACAGGCAAGAGTAAAGGCAGCAGTGTTGTGAAGAGGGTGTAGAGTTTTCTTGATCTGGAGTCCGTATGACCTGGGTTAAAATCCTGCCTTAGACACTTACTAGATGTAAGAATTTAGGCAAGTAACTTAACTTCTCTTAGACTCATTTTGGTCATCAGTAAAATGAGAGGGCTGAACTCCAAAGTCCCTTCCAGTCCTAAATATATGATTTGAGGGACTTTGGGAAGGCTCTTCCTCACACACACATTCTTGTTCCTTTGAGTGGCCTGAAATGTTGATTAAGCACTATTCCTTTGGGTAAAGCAGCTCTTAGACAATGCCAATACTCCTTGAAGAAGGAACACATTAAAACTTAAGAGGGACCCTGAGGAAACGACTTTGGATTTGACTAAAAGCAGGGGTGTGGACAGGAGGCCCAGAGAGGGTGCCATGGTGAGAAAGCCCTAGGTATGAAGAAGGCAGAAAGTAGGTTCTGAGTAGCAGAAGTGGAGAGTGGGAAGAAGTGGGGTGGCAAATGGAGGAGGCCACAAACTTTGCCAACTTAATAATTTTGCTAAGGCTGGGCCCTACCTAATATTCAACTTCTCTGCTCAGTGAAACCAGCCCTCAGGATGAGTATGGGAGGGCTTGTTCAGTCATCCTTGAAGCAACAAATATCAATAGTCAGTGGTAAATAGAGAAAAGAATTGCCCCTTGTCTAAAAAAAAAAAATCAGACTAACGGGAAACCTAGCTGTTTAGACTATGAAACTATAATCCAGACCTCACTTTTCATTTGGTGTCAGCTACCCAAGTTCTAGGCCGTGTCTAGGCGCAGGGGTGGGGAACCTGTGGCGTCCAAACCCCTGGTAGAAAGTGAAAGAGTTGTAGTTCTTAGCTTGTCATGGATGTCTTGGAATTTTGTACCCCTTCTAGGCATAACATTTTTAAATACAAAAAATAAAATACAAAGGAAACCAATTATATTGAAATACAGTTATCAAAATATTAAAAAAAAAAAACAGCAACAACTCAGCAAGTCTGTGGATTCCAGGTTACTCTTATAAACCCTAATCTATGGTAAACTGCACATTTCTATATGAGGAAGTAGTCCCTGGCTTGCAGAGATGCAGACATTACAAAAGAAAATATGGTAGCTAAAATTCTGAGGTGATAATATAACCACAGAAAAACAGAAGATTCATCATACTGAATTAATATTGTAAAATGGTTATTTTTTTTATTTTTTTTTTTTGGAGGGCAATTGGGATTAAGTAACTTGCCCAAGGTCACATGGCTAGGTTTTTGTTTGTGTGTGCGTTGTGTCTGAGGCCGGATCCAAACTCAGGTCCTTCTGACTCCAGGGCCGGCACTCTACTCACTGCGCCACCTAGCCGCCCCATAAAATGGTTATTTATCTCTTTTCCTCAAAGAGGTTTAAAGTGGGAAGTTTGTCTTGAATATAAAGGAAAACAACACTGAAAGCTTGACTTTAGTGGGTGAAGGATGCCTCTTCCCTTTTGGCAGAGAGATGGTAGACTATAGGTATGGAACAAGGTATATATTTTCAGACATGACAAATGTGTTGATTTCTTTTGCTTGACTAAACTTACTTGTTAGAACAGAAAGTTCTATGGTAAGTAAGAAGAAGTGGAGTACTTAGGGAAGGGACAGCAATATTAAAAAAAAAAAGAAAAAGAAAGCAGAAGACAGGGTCAGGACCTTTTTCATACTTGGGTTTGACGTTCTCTTATACAGTTATACATGTTATCTGTCTATAAATTAAACCATGCTAAAAGCATTAGAAAACTCACTTCTTCAAGAACCTTATGATGAGTAAGTCCAGAAAGGAGAATCTTTTTGTAAAACAAGTAATATTCCTGAGGTCCAAACTCAATAAGCCATCTTCCCCAAAACCTTTAAAAGGTAATTACAGGGGGGCAGAGCCAACATGGTGGAGTAGAAACAGCACTTCCAAGGTGCTCTGCCCCACACCACTTCCAAACTTTGTTAAAGGGGACTCTGAACAACTTCTGGAACCCCAGCACCCATAGAATGACACAGAGAAGCTAACCTCCCGATGAGGACAGCCCAGCAGCTCTGCAGGGAGGGCCAGTGCAGCACTCTGGGAGCCGACAGCCCAGCCCATGGAGAGCTGAGCCCAGGTCGGTGTGAGCTGAAGTTTTAGCCCCAGGGAGGCCAGGCCAGCAGCTGGCTGGAGGGACCCCAGAACACCAGCAGCTGTCACCATTCCAGAATTATCAACACAGACATGCCTAGGACAAAGTAAGAGGTTAGTGCCCTACGGACGTTGGGACCAGTATTTGGGGAACACATCAGCTTCCTCTCCTGGGAGCTAGAAACTGCTGAGGAGACACTTGCCATTTTGCAGCTTCAGTGGCAGCATCAGCTCCTGGCCTGAGAACTGTAGGGAGATCCATCGATCAGTCTTAGAGGTTAATCGCTCTTGCTTTAACCTGCTTGGATCTGGACTGTGGTCTGGGGTGGGTATCCACTGCCAGAACTGGAAGTTGTGAAGACCCCAACGTTTGGGACGGAAGCTCCCCTGTCTGGTGGCAGAGTCCTACTATGGCAACAAGCCCAAAAGTCAAGTAATTAAATGGCAACATGCCTAGGCAAAGGAAACAAAATAAACAGAAAAATGCAACATGAGGAGGACTGTGAGGTCAGAAATCCTGCTCCAAAAGCCCCAAAGGAAAATATGAGCAGGTTATAGGCCACAGAGGACCTTAAGAAGCTGATAAGAGAAGTGGAGGAAAAATTGGGAAGAGAAATGAGAAGGATGCAGGAAAGGTATGAAAAAAGAGTCAACAGCCTGACTGAGGAAAATAACACCCTAAAAAATAGACTAACTCAAATGGCAAAGGAGGCCCAAAAGGGCAATGAGGAGAAGAATGCCTTAAAAAGCCGACTTTGTGAGATGGAAAAAGAATCTCAAAATCTCACTGAGGAGAATCATTCCTTCAGAGTTAGACTGGAGCAAATGGAAGCTAATGTCTTTATTTATTTTTTTTAATTAAACAAATGCTTTATTAACTTCTGGTTTACATCATTCATTCCCACCAGATTATGAGTTACATTTTTCCCCCATTTTTCCTACCCACCACCCCAGAATAGCAGTCCCACTAGATATCCCCTCATCTAATCTGCTCTCTCCCATATCTTCTCCCACATCCCCTTCAACTTTGCCATTAGGGCAAGGTGAATCTCTGAGCCCCAATGCCTGGACATCTTATGAAACATTTAATTTTAAAACTTCGATTTTCAGATCCATTCCCTTCGTCCCTTGTCACCCACTCCCTCTGAGGAGATAAGCAATTCAATATGTGTTGTACATGTATAGCTATGCAAAACATTACCATAATATATATATTGTAAAAGACTGCTTATATTTCCCTCCCACCAGTCTCACCTCCCACCTGGTCCATTCCCTCCTTTGATCCTGTCCCTCTTGGATAGTGGGTACTTCCAACCTTCCCTCCCCCCAGAATGCCCTCCCCTCCATCATCCCCCCTCTCATCCTCCTTCCCCCTACTCAGGAGAGTGAGTGAGGGTAAGATATTCCATTTAGTATGTATGTGATTCTCTCCTTGAGCCAACTTCAGTGAGAATATGCTTTTTCCTTTTTGCCTTCCTGTTCATCCCCTCCCCTGAAACTACTTCCTGTTGCCTCTTCTACATGAGATAGTTTACCCTACCCTGTCTCTCTCCATCTCCTCTTGCCACTTTCCTCTCTCACCTCTTGACTTCACCCCTTAAGAATCATCCTTTCCTTGGGGCGTTCGGATCCGGCCCCAGACACCCAACACACACACAAAAACCCAGCCATGTGACCCTGGGCAATTCACCCAACCCCAACTGCCTGCCAAAAACAAAGAATCATCCTTTCCCATCAAATTCAACCTGTGCCCTCTATCCATGTATACCTGTGAACATATGCCATGTACCCTTCTTCAATTATTTTCATAATGAGAAAGGTTTCATCAAACACAGTTATTGTTTTTCCATGTAGGAATGTAAATAGTCCAACTTTGATAAGTTCCTTTTGATTTCTTTTCCTTGATTGCCTTCTCAAGCATCTCTTGCTTCTTGTGTCTGAATGTCAAATTTTCTATTCAACTCTGGTTTTTTCATCAAGAATGCTTGAAAGTCCTCTATTCCACTGAATGACCATATTTTCCCCTGAAACAAGATACTCAGTTTTGCTGGGTAGGTGACCCTTGCCTTCAGTCCTAGTTCTTTTGCCCTCTGGAATATCATATTCCATGCTCTTCGATCCCTCAGTGTAGAAGCTGCCAGGTCCTGGGCTATTCTGATTGTGTTTCCACAATATTGAAATTGTTTCTTCCTGGCTGCTTGTAGTATTTTCTCCTGGATCTGGGAGTTCTGGAGCCTGGCTATAATATTCCTGGGAGTTTTCTTTTTGGGATCTTTTTCAGGAGGGGATCTGTGGATTCTTTCAACCTCTATTTTGCCCTCTGGGTCTAAAACATCAGGGCAATTTTCCTTGAGAATTTCTTGAAGGGTGATTTCTAGGTTCTTTCTTTGATCATGGCTTTCAGGTAGTCCAATAATTTTTAAATTGTCTCTTCTGGATCTATTTTCCAGGTCAGTGATTTTTCCCATGAGATATTTCATATTGCCTTCTATTCTTTCATTTGTTTGGATTTGTTTAATAGTATCTTGATTTCTCATAAAGTCACTAGCTTCCATTTGCTCCAGTCTAACTCTGAAGGAATGAATCTCCTCAGTGAGCTTTTGAGATTCTTTTTCCATCTGGCAAATTCGACTTTTTAAGGCATTCTTCTCCTCATGGCCTTTCTGAGCCTCTTTTGCCATTTGAGTTAGTCTATTTTTTAAGGTGTTATTTTCTCAGTCAGGCTGTTGACTGTCATTTCATACTTTTCTTGCATCTTTTTCATTTCTCTTCCCAAATTTTCCCCCACTTCTCTTATCTGCTTCTTAAGGTCCTCTATGGCCTGTAGCCAGCTTGTATTTTCATTTGGGGCTTTTGGTGCAGGAGTTCTGACCTCACAGTCCTCCTCCATGCTTTGAGCCTCTTTGCCCCTAAAATAGGAGTCCAATGTTGAAATTTTCTGTTTATTTTGTTTCGTTTGCCTAGGCATATTGCCACTTAATTACTTGATTTTGGGGCTTGTTGCCACAGTAGGACTCTGCCACCAGACAGGGGAGCTCCCGCCCAAACATGGGGTCTTCACAACTTCCACCAGTTGGGTGGTCTCTGTAAAGCCTCCACACACTCTGGCAAGTTGGATACCCACCCCAAACTTCCCCCCCAGACCACAATCCAGATCCAGGCAGTTTAAAGCAAGAGCGATTAACCCCCAGACTGATTGCTGGATCTCCCTACAATTCGCAGACCAGGAGCTAGAGCCGCTACTGACGCTGCAAAATGGCTTCTGTGCAGCTGCTTCTTCAGCAGCTTTTCGCCCCCAGGGGAGGAAGCCACGTGTTCCCCAAATACTGGTCCCAAAGTCCATAGGGCACTAACCTCTCACTTTGTCCTAGGCATATCTGTGCTGATAATTCTGGAATCGCCACAATTGCTGGTGTTCTGGGGTCCCTTCAGCTGGCTGAAGGCCCGGCCGCCTTGGGGCTAAAACCGCGGACCTGGGCTCGGCCCTGCGTGCTGCACTGTTGTTTCCCAGCGGGCTGTGCTGCCTGCTCTCAGAGGGCTGCGCTGGTTGCTCCCTGCAGGGCTGCTGGGCTGTCCTCAGCAGGAGGTTAGCTTCTCTGTGCCATTCTGTGGGTGCCGGGGCTCCAGAAGTTGTTCGGAGTCCCTTTTCACATTGTTTGAAATTTGTGTGGGGCAGAGCACATTGGAAATGCTGTTTCTACTCCGCCATCTTGGCAGCTAATGACTTTATGAGAAATCAAGATGCTGTTAAGCAGATCCAAACAAATGAAAGAATAGAAGGCAATGTGAAATATCTCATGGGAAAAACCACTGACCTGGAAAATAGATCCAGGAGAGATAATTTAAAAATTATTGGACTACCTGAAAGCCATGATCAAAGAAAGAACCTAGAAATCACCCTTCAAGAAATTCTCAAGGAAAATTGCCCTGATGTTTTAGATCCAGAGGGCAAAATAGAGGTTGAAAGAATCCACAGATCACCTCCTGAAAAAGATCCCAAAAGAAAACTCCCAGGAATATTATAGCCAGGTTCCAGAATCCCCAGATCAAGGAGAAAATTCTACAAGCAGCCAGGAAGAAACAATTTCAATATTGTGGAAACACAATCAGAATAGCCCAGGACCTGGCAGCTTCTACACTGAGGGATTGAAGGGCATGGAATATGATATACCAGAGGGCAAAAGAGCTGGGAATGAACCCAAGGGTCACCTACCCAGCAAAACTGAGTATTTTGTTTCAGTGGAAAATATGGTCATTCAGTGGAATAGAGGACTTTCAAGCATTCTTGAGGAAAAAACCAGAGTTGAACAGAAAATTTGACATTCAGACACAAGAAGCAAGAGATGCCTGAGAAGGTAATCAGGGAAAAGAAATCAAAAGGAACTTATGAAAGTTGAGCTATTTACATTCCTACATGGAAAAACAATAACTGTGACTGATGATATCTTTCTCACTATGAAAATAATGGAAGAAGGGTATATGGCATATGAATACATATGTGAATGTATGTATATATGTTTACATGTATACATGGATAGAAGGACAGGTTGAATTTGGTGGGAAGGGATGATTCTTAAGGGGTGAAGTTATGAGGTGAGAGAGGAAAGTGGCAAGAGGAGATGGGGAGAGACAGGGTAGGGTAAACTATCTCATGTAGAAGAAGCAAGGGGAAGTGGTTGCAGGGGAGGGGAAGAACAGGAAGGCAAAAAAGGCAAAACCATATTCTCATTGAATCTGGCTCAGGGAGAGAATGACATACATACTAAATGGGATATCTCACCCTGCTAGAGAGTAGGGGGAAGTGGGATGGGAGGGGGATGATGGAGGGGAGGGCATTCCGGGGGGAGGGGAGGGACAGGGAGGGACTATAGAAGAGGGACAGGATCAAAGTAGGGAATGGACCAGGTGCGGGGTGGGATGGGTGGGAGAGAATTATAAGCAGCCTTTTACAATATATCTACTATGGTAATGTTTTGCATAGCTATACATGTACAACACATACTGAATTGCTTATCTTCCCAGAGGGAATGGTTGACAAGGGAGGAAGGGAATGGATCTGAAATTCGAGGTTTTAAATTTAAATGTTTCAAATATATATAAATACTATTATTAATACTATTTTGCATGTAATTGGGAGATAAGATGTTCAGGCATTGGGGCACAGAGACTCACCTCGCCCTAATGGTAAAATCGAAGGGGGTATGGGAGAAGATATGGGAGAGAGCAGATTGGATGAGGGGATATTTTGTGGGACTGCTATTCTGGGGTGGTGGGTAGGGGAAAAATGGGCAAAAATTGTAACTCAAAATCTGGTGGAAATGAATGATGTAAACCAGAAATTAATAAAGCATTTGTTTAAAAAAAAGGTAATTACAAATTTTTATAGCTTATTTAAAAGGGAAATAGATATAAAAATCTTTCTATCATATCACAGAATGATGTCCAAACCCCAACTGACTCTCATTTGAGGCATCTGATGTACTCAAATTCTAGTACACGAAATTGTGTGGACAGTTCTTGGGATCTGCTGAAATAGGACTTTAAGTCATCATCATCATCATCATCATCACCACCACCACCACCATGTAGCTAGTAATGCTTTTATGTGCTACCCCACTTGATCCTGTATTAAGTAAAGTCAGATATGCATACCTCAGACAAGGAAGAGGGATGAAGTGTAGAGAGATTCAGATTTCTGCCTTTCAGGTTTTCTGCTTACAGAATACTCCTCATGTTCAATCTCAATCACAAGAGTCCCAGAATCACAGAATAGGGATGGACTGAAAGGACCTCAGGAGATATGGTATCCTGCCTCCCACCCTTTCACAGCACTTATGACAGATGATTAGGTAGTTATCTAGTCTCTATTTCAACAACACCCCCAGTCCTGAATTCACATTTTTTTCTAGAGAGAAAGGAAATATACTTTTAACCTCCCACAAACTATATCAGTGAGTTTAGGCTCCAAATGAACAACTGGGAAAATTACCAAAACCTTACACAGTGTTTTACTTAGTTCTTTGGAAACACATTTCTCTTCCCATAAAACCTGAAAGAACTGAAATTCGGAGGGAGAATAAGGACCAAAGGATTAATAGATATGTTTCTTAGAGAGTTGTAACACACCCAGACAGTACTTACTCAGAAAACAAAGTTATAATACATAAATACATGCATACATTCACAAAAATAAAATACAGGCCAATCCACTTACCTGTGAACGATCATGGCAAGAACACAGGTGGAATTAGAGGAGATCCAAAAATGTCAGAAAGGTAGAAGAAACATTAACAAAAAGAAAGAAGATAAAGAAACCATTAGTTGGTTGGCCAAAGTGATTTTCCTAAACCTCACCATGCTATTTATTACCCCCTTACTCGATTCCACTGGCTTCACATTACTTCTAGGATCAAATATAAACCTTTTAATTTAGCACCTAAAGTTTTTCACAAGTTGTTCCTTCCTGTTGCTCTAATCTCTTTTATGTATTCCCCCTCTCCAAGAACCTTAAGTTCTAGTCATAGAGGACTACTTGCTTTACCACATATATAGAACTCAATCTCTTGTCTATATACTTTTGCACTGGCTGTTCCCCATCTAAGATGCTCTTTCTTCTCATCTCTGCCTCTCTGACCCCCCTGGTTTCCTTTAAGACTCAGTTTTCCACCTTTGATAGGTTTTTCTTGGTCCCTTCTGATGCTACTGGCTTCCCATCCAAGCTACCTTGTATCTGCTGTGTATGTGTCTGGTAAAGATTTCTATTACATACATTTGAATTCATGTAATCTCACCTATTAGAATACAAGCTCCTTTAGGGCAGGGTCTACATTTTGTCTTTTATCTTCTGTGCTTAGGCCAGTGCTTGGCACATACTAGTAGCTTGATGGATATTTAATTGATATTATGCTATTTTATTTTTAACAAAGAACACAGAAAAGCTAAAATGCAATATTTATTATATAATGCATATCATTTTTAGAGCCAGAAAGAATTTTTACATATCATCTACAGCCACCTCCTTATGAAGATAAATGCAAATTCATTGGAAAATAAGATTCCCCTTACAAAATTCAATTTATGGACAATATTTTACAGATTAGGAACCTGAGGTCCATGAAAGGGAAGTGAAAGTCAAAGAAGCAGAAAATAAGAGAACTAGGAATTCATATCAGATTTTTAAACTCCAAACCATCCTCTTTCCATTATATTATGCTTAATAAGGCGACTCTTCCATTCTTTCATAGACACTAGATTTACATGTGTTAAAGCCCTCAACAAGGAGAGGCTGTCTCAGGAAGGCTGGTACAAGGGTACCTCACCTTAAGGAAATGATATAGTCTACAAGAAAGTTGTTGATAAATTGAATTTTTATAAGAGGAATCTTATTTTCCCATGGACATTTGGCATTTCTCTTCATTTCTGATTCCTCTTCAAAGACCTTGTAATATAGGAGTTAAAGTGGGAAGAGGCCTTAAAAGATCTAGTCCAGCCCCATCTAAAGTTTCCCCACTCTGAGTCATACTCTTTTTTTTTTTTTGGCTTTTTGGAGGGCGGCAATTGGGGTTAAGCAACTTGCCCAAAGTCACACAGCTAGTTTTTTTGTGTTAAGTGTCTGAGGCTGGATTTGAACTCAGGTCCTCCTGACTCCAAGGCCCGTGCTGTCTTCATTGCACCACCTAGCCATTCCTCTGCATCGTACTCTTATCAATTAACTGATGCTCTACTATAAATGAGGGGAGTTTGATATTTAAAATAAGACTAGGTAAAGGCTAAAAGCTATTTATAAGCAACTCAATCACAAGCCCAAAGGATGGAGTAGTTCTGATTGTAGAGAGTTCTGACTGATTTTCTTTGGTCCAGATGCATATTTTATGCCCCCAGAATTTGGTCCATCCTTGGTCTAAGATCTTTTTACCTGGTACCTTGAGAAATTTATATTTTACTATTCTTTTCTGACTCAGGCTGAACTTACATCCTAGGCCACCTAAGTCTCTCTTCCAAACTTTAATCTGTTTTTTTTTTTTTGCTTTTTGGAGGGCAATTGGGATTAAGTAACTTGCCCAAGGTCACACGGCTAGGTTTTTGTCTGTGGGGGTTAAGTGTCTGAGGCCGGATCCGAACTCAGGTCCTTCTGACTCCAGGGCCGGTGCTCTACTCACTGCGCCACCTAGCCGCCCCCCCCCCAAACTTTAATCTGAATAAATTTTTTCCCTCTTCCCTCCTCCCAATCTTTCTCTTGTCTTCACCCTAAACACTTGGGTTTTCTTTGTTCTTAAAACTTCAGTGTTGAAGGCACATCTCAACTGAGGGGTCTGAAGTTTTACCCCACTGGGCAGAATTTTCAGAAAGAGTTTCCCATCAGGATATGTTAAACAGAACAAGGACAAGACTAACGCCCAACTGGACACTATGTATGCCCAGAGGATAGAGGAAAGGCCTCCTGCTTCCCTCTGTCAAGGGAAGGGGGGGGGTGGGGAAGAATATTTGAATGCTAAAAACATCCCCTTTGAAAGCTCAGGGGCTCCAAGGGTGTGCCTGAACTTGAGTTTGACAGGTTCTATAAACTAAAAGAAACCATCACGGGCCTGAGGGGAAAAGGAGAGCAGGGATGGGGGAGGAGGTAGGGATCTTTTAATTGGGCTGGAGACTAACTTAGGGGAGAATGGGCTGTCTACATCAATAACCCTAAATGGCAGCTTCAGGGAAGAAAGAATGAAGTGAGGGTGTAATGATTGTTTCTGACCCTTTTGAATGACACCATCACCCCAGAGGAGATTCCAGAGAGCCCATTGTCTGCCTTCAGGGGCCAGGGGAAGAGTTCATTTTCCTCTGAGGACTCCATTAGAAAGTGTCAGGGGATGAAGAGAGGGTTTGGAATGGATTCACAGAATATAATATGTTTGGGGGGGGTAGGAGAAAGGAAGAGGAAGGACTGGGGGGAAAGTAGACAAGAAAAAGAGCAGGACCAGACAAAGGGAGGCTGTTCTATTCCATATGCCTACTGGTTGTCTGAAGAACTGGAAGACTCCTCCCTTCTCTAATAGGAAAGAGAACACTAGCTCTTCAATCAAAAGATGCCCATCTGAATCCTGGTTCTGCAATTCATTCTCTGTTGGAGCCTGGACAAGATTCTTCACCTATGTGGGCCTGCTCCTCATCTGTAAAATTAGGGGATGGGGTCGACTAGACAGCCTCTAAGGCCTCTTCTAGCTTTAAATCTATGACCCTGTGTCTAGGTGGGTACTTCCTGACTGTTTTTATGGAGGAGCAGGATAGTTTGTGCCAGGAACTACCTTGCTCTACTTGCTTATGCTCCAATCCTAGCAAGGTATTCTAGGCTTTGGCCTGCCCACATTCTGGCACCAATTCTAGCTTTGGATAGAGGAGGTATAAGGAGCCACTGGCTCAGGGGGCCCTGACTATCTCCATTTCTGTTGCTGGCATCCAGTATCCTTTACTCACTTAGACTTCTTGCCTACTTCTTTATGGCCATATTTGTTGGTCTGGACTTAGGACCCAGTCCCTTTGCCTATCCTCTTTGTCATGTGGTTTCCTAAACCTGGGTTACTGATTCCTGCTGCCTGATCTCTTGGATTATAGACTTCTGCCTACCTAGACCTATTGTGTCTGGTTTTTTTTCCTCTCCTGCCTTTGCTGAACTGCCTGGAGTCTGGAGCTTGCTTGTTCCTCCTTGCCTTTTCTGGCTTCTTTGAATATGATTACTGGCTTGTCTGACTTTATAGCATTTGCCAGCTCATTTCCTGTATAGCCAAGCTCCCTGTCTTGGCCTGCCTTATCCTGTAGCAAGAGGGGTCAGTATGAATGGCAGAGAGATGAAAGGGTAACTCTACTTGTTTAATCCATATTGCTTTTTAATTCATGATACAAATAACAGGGATAGAGTTTTTACTTTTTAATCTTCATTTTTTAAAAGGAGGGACATAGGGGAAAGTACTCCACTGCTCATTGCATAGCCATAAGACTTCTCTGTTCTAGCTCTCTTTCTGATTCTGAGTTCCTGCAGTCAAACTAGCCAAGGCTAAATGTGGGGGTGGGGAGGAAGTTATTATCAGGCACAATTTCCTTTTTAATTGATTTAGCTCCTCAGCCAGGCTTCAGCTTGCATAGTACCTACCCTTCCTGCAAACACCCTTGGGGGCGATTCCACTGGGAAAAAGCTAAACCCCCAGAACCCAAAGGCAAATCTGATTCAGCTCCAAACAATGGCCTGCCAAGGAAATCACTCCCGAGATTGGATTTTCCAGGCCTGAATGACTCGGGCAGCTGCTCGGAGTGAGGTGTTCAGTTCATTTGTGGTAGATGGTTGAATTTCCTGATTCCTAACTCCATTTGCCTGGGGGTATGGCTCTACCTCAGGGTAACTGCCTTCAAAAGAAGACTGTTGACAAGTTAACAATCTGCCCTTGGGTGGGATGAGTGTTTCAGGGTCAGTTCCAATGGCTGGCCATGTGGAGGCAAAATTGTGAAGGTACAAAGTTTGGCTTCTAGACTCCCCTAATCTCTTGGCCCTTTCAGCTACCAGGACTCCCCTGTGGTCCTCCCTAAGAGAGGAAAGTAATCTGACAAAGTCATTCTCACCCAGGTTTAAAGGACATAAGAGTCTCTACGTCCTTAACATACCTACCTCTCCTAAGCATATCTGCCTTTTAAATTAAGAAAGATCAGGAATGAACAAGTCTGAACCCAAAGGAAGAGAGGCATAATGGTGTAACCTAAGGAGTTAGCAACAGGGCAGAAAAGATATTCTGGAGTAACAGTCTATTTGGTACCCTTTAAATCAGGGGTTCTTAACAAGGGTCTATAAACTTGTCAAAAATATTTTGATAATTACATTTCAATATATTTGATTTCTTTTGTAATCCTATGCATTCAATATTTGAGCATTAAAAAAAAATTATTCCAAGAAAGTGTTCATAGACTTGCCTAGACTGCCAAAGAAGCCTATCACACCAAAAAGGTTAAGATGCCCTGCTCTAAATCATACATAAGAGTGTTCTCGTCAATTCAACAAATACTTTAAAATCCCTTACAAAATGCACAAAAACAAACCCATCCCTGGATGTCCAGAAGCTTACCATCCAGTGAAACATTTTCCCTTAGGCTGAATATTAGGTTTGAAACCCTTATGTTATATTTGAATTAATTCATTGTAAATTCAGGTATGTACTTTTAAATTTATGTATTTCTGTCCAGGTGTAGGTCTACCTCTGATATCCCTTCCAACTCTAAGATAATGTGGCCACGGCTTTTCTCTATGTGAATGGACAGCAGGCTGCTCTCCTTAGTTTAACTGTGAGATAATAAAGATCTTACTGTCTTTTCTATTTTCCCACCAAACTCGAAATAAACATACAAATGAATGAATAAAACTAATGGATGAATGAATCAATGAACGAATCAAAAAGCATATAAATGCTTATTGGGTGCCAGGCACTGTAGATACAAGTACAAAAGTGAGTAATGCTGCAATGTTACCTTGTCACATGGTTAAGTTTCACTGTTCAATCGAAAGCAACACAACAGGAAAAAAAAATTATTCCTGGGGTTTCAATTTTGGGTATCTGAAGCTCAACATGTCCCAAACCAAACTAATTATCTCCAACACCTGCTCCTCTTATCAACTCTATTTCTGTGAACAGCATTATTTCCCCAATTACCTACGTCTTGAAACCTGGTATCATCCCTCTTCCATGCCCTACTACTACTTGATGCCTCACTGCATCAAGTCCTCCAAAACACCTGTCATCTCTGGCATCTTTAGCCTTCCTTTTCCATTTCTACTGCCCAAGTTCAGATCCTTCTTATCATTTACCTAGACTATCACAACCTCCCCAACTGGTCTCCCTGCCTTTTCTTCTCTACCCCCCACCCCCAACAACTCCTCTCATTACAATCTAGCTTTCATTTTATGGTTTGAATAATCTTCCACTTAATGCATAAATCTAATCACATCATCTTTCTACATAAAATTTTTCGATGGCTCCTCACAGTCTACTTATTGGACAAAGTTCACATTCCTCAGTCTGGCCTTCAAGATCTCCAGAATCTAGGGGTCTAACTTACTATGCAAACCTCATCTCACAACACTCTTCTTGATTTATTTTACACTCCTGTGAAATTGGACTTTTCTTCTATTACTCTTACCAGGAAATACCTTTGTTTCTTGTGACTGACCTTTAACTGGCTCTCACCAAAAGTCAGTCAGTTTTCCAGCCTGAGAGTGCTATTCCATTGTTTGAAATTAACTTCAATGACTAACTACAGTTCCAGTTCCAAAGTACTCAGGATGAAACATGTGATCCATCTTCAGACAGAGAACTGATGAACTCAAGAGTGCAAACTTGAAGCACCTTTTCTTCTCTCTTTCTCTCTCTCTAACAGGGAAATTTATTTTGTATACATACACATATTTGTAGTGGATTTTGTTTTTCTTGCCTTTTCAATAGGACAAGAAAGGGAGAATGGAGAAAATTTGGAACTGAAAATAAAATTGAATTAAAAAAAATTAAAATCAGTTCAGCAAGACTTTGTTGAGGAGTAGTCCTAGCCCTGTATTGGTGGGGAACATAACAAACACATGTTAGTCCTGCCCTTGAGGAGTTTATAATCTCTGAAAGATAAAGCATATAGAGAAAATAGGAAGATAATACTATAAGGCAGGTTACAGTGTCTTAATAGGTATAAGTGGAGCCAAGATAGTGGAGTAAGTAGCAGGAAGCAGTGCACTGAGCTTCTCCCTCTCCTTTATTTCTCCACATGGGACTAGAATAGGCACCGGACTTAATCCTGATTAGGAAATCCAAGAAAAAAAATCACAGTGAGTCATTTTTCCAGCCCAGGTCAACAAGTGGTCTCCCTATAACAAAGGGTCCTCTGAGCACTAGCTACAGGATCTGGCTAGGAGCTACCTTGAAGAGCATTCCAGATTAGGGAGAGGCTGTGTGCCAGGGCAAGAAGAGGTCCTAGATCCAGCACAGAGGAGCCTAAACTGGTACAGGGTGTGGGAACAGGTGCCAGCTGGCAGTTCTGTTGTGCACTACCCAATTCTGAGTCACGGATCCAGGGAAGAGAAAGGAATAAGTTGAGAAGCAAGTAGCAACTGTGTGCCTCTGACCCCAGAAGAGAAACAGGGTCTCACTTCCAAAACCACTTTGAAGCCTGCAGAGGAATAATCAAGAAAGGAATCCCAGATCAAAAGCAAGTCTACAGTTGTGCCACTCTTGAAGCCGCCAAACTTCCTAGCTGGCTGATAGTGGCTGAGCCTAGAGGTAGTATATAGAAACTCCAAATGAGGCATGTCCCTTGGCATAGTGCTCAGACCCCAATCCAGGTCAGAAACTTGCAGAGCTCAAAAAGAGAAGAGAAGACTGTTGATGAGACTCTGCCCTGAACCAAACTACTTTGGAAGCACAAAAACCACAAAAACAAACAAAACTCTGCCCCCCCCCAAAAAAAAACCCCAAACAGAACAACAAAAACACAATGTTCAGGTATGTAACCTGAGCTACCCTTGAGATCCAGGAATAGTATAACACTCATAGCCAAAAAAAGCAGGAAAACCATTCCAGATAGTCCTGAGTTTGTGAAGCCCAGCCCTAACAGAGTCTGAAGTCAGGAAGTAGGATGGAAGAAAAAGGGAAAAAAAGAATCTCACCATAAAACACTATTATGGTAAGAGGGATGCTTAAGATATAACTTACAAGAAAAGAATGACTTTAAAACATCTATAAACAAAACTTCAAAGGAAGAAACAGACAGCCTCGGTACAAATTCAACTAGAATTACTAGAAGAGATGAAGGAAGAGTTAAAAAAAATGAAATGAGATCCATAGAAAAAAGAATTAATTTGGCACAAGATGTAAAAACCTTGCCCAAACAACAAACTTCCTGGAAATGAAAATGGACTAAGTAGAAGACAATGATTGCATGATGCAAGAAATATTAAAACAAGCTAAAAGGCTGAAAATAGAAGAAAATACAAGGCATATCATAGCAAAAACAACTGGTCTGAAAAACAGATCAAGAAGATATAGTTCAAGAATCATTAGACTACTTGGATACCATTGCCCAAAAAAGTACCTACACATCAAATTTTAAGAAATCATAAAACTGCCCAGATATCTTAGAACCAAATAGAAAATATCCATCCACCAGTCACCTCCTGACAGAAACCCCAAAAGAGAAATTCACAGGAATATTATAGCCCAAATTCAGAGCTTCCATGTGAAAAAAAATATTGCAAGCAGTCAGAAACAAAGAATTTGAACACCAAGGAGGTGCAATCAGGATCACATAAAATTTAGCAACCCTAAATATAAAGGAACAGGGACCTTAGAATATAATATGTTATAAATTTACAATCCAGAATAACTTACTCAACTGAGTAGAAGCTTATGAGGGAAAAATGAACCTCTGATGAAAGAGGACTTCCAATCATTCCTGGTGAAAAGAACAGTTATATAAAAACTTTGAAGTACAAACACAAGAGTTAAAAGAAACTAAAAAAGGCAAACATGAGTGAAGAACCATAAAGGACTAAACAAGGACAAATTGTTTACATTCTAATACGTATGTCCCTTTTGAACTCTTTCTGCACCACAGGTCACAGAGGGAGTCTAATTAGACAGAGGGCCTGGGAGTTGTTCTGTTATATCTTGATTATAAAAGAAGAGCGGAAAAGGAGGTTAAGAGGAATACACTAGGAAGGAA
The DNA here is from genome assembly GCA_011680675.1 of Gymnobelideus leadbeateri. NCBI lineage: Eukaryota > Metazoa > Chordata > Mammalia > Diprotodontia > Petauridae > Gymnobelideus > Gymnobelideus leadbeateri. The sequence goes on along the minus strand of WOXC01008153.1, from coordinate 506,697 downwards.
AAGGAGAGAAAAAGTTAAGGAAAATTATTTCATATAATCTGTGTGCAAGCAGAAGTCTATGCAAAGAAGGAGTTAAAGGGAATGGCTGGGACTTGAACCTTAATCTCCTGTGAGGTCAAAGGAGGGAAGGACATAACACACATAGTTACACAAACATATTCCCCTAAACAGGGAAACAGGAGAAGGAAAGAAAAAGGCAGGGAAAAGTTGGGAATGATTAATCCAAAGTAAATAAAAATTTTACTAGGGATGACAAAAATAATAGCAGCTCTTTTTGTTGTAACAAATAAATGGAAGCTGATAGGTACTCATTGATCAAGGAATGGCTGAAAAGTTATGGTGTTTTTATAAATGAGATAGAATGCTATTGTGCTGTTGGAAAAGATGAAGCAGATGGTTTCAGACAAATATGGGAAAACTTGTATGAAATGATGTATTGTATAGTGATGTAAAAAGAACCAGGAAGACGATTTATACAATGGAAATAACATTGTAAAGCTAAGACTCAGAACTCTGATTAGCAAAAAGATCAACCACAATGCCAGAAACTCATGATGAAATGTGTCACCTGACTCCTGATAGAAACGTAAAGGTCTCCATGCAGAACAAGACTACTATTTTTTTTTAACATGGCCAATGTGGAAATTTATTTTGTTTTACTACACATTTTTATAATATGGATTGTTTTTCTCTCTTTCTTGGATGGTGGTGGGATGGTGGGAGGGAGAGAAGATAGGTTTTTGTTAATTTAAAAATAAAATTTTCATTTAAAAAATGGTGTACAATGAGGGAATTGAACTCCTGTCATCTAAGGTCTCTTAATCTGTGTTCCAGTATTTGAAAAAGTGCTTCAGAAGGAAAGATTTCTTTAGACTAGAGTGGAAAGGGAAGGCTTTCTGGAGGAGATGGGGATATAAGGGAGATCTTCAAAGGTGCAGAGGATTAAGATAAACAGAGTAGGAGAAGGGAATTATCTTAGAGTCAAGAAAGAATGTGAACAAATGTGAAGACAAAAGAATTTTGTCGCACCTGTGGATTCAAATGAGTAGGCCAGTATGGCTGCTGTAGATATTATATTTAGGGAAGTAGTAGGGATAGAGGGGTCTCAGATGAGTTTGAAGGCAGGTTTCTACTTCATGACAATACTTGTTACCTAATCAAAGTCACCTAGCCCTAATGGTCTTTCTCTGAAGGATTTCACTCTCAAAAAACAAAAACACCGAGTTCTTCCATTCCCTTAGTGTCCAATAAAGATGCCATTTTCTAAGAAATTGAATTAGAAGCAATGGATAGTGGTTGGGGTAGTGGAGGTATTTTCTTAAATTAATGGATGAAATAAGCAACAGAGGCGTGGGTCTTCCTTCCACATCCCATCCTCCCACTATGATTAACTAATACAGGAATCCAGACTCAAATGCCCAGGCCAGGCTATGGCATGTTTAATAAAAGCCACAGCAAGGCAAGCAGGAAGCTCAGAACTCTCTGAAAGCCCAGCTTAACCTGTGGTGTGGAAGTATGCAAAGGCCTGAGAGAAAGGGAAAGAAAAACTTCAAATTGAAAAGTAGTGAAATAAGGGAAAGAAATTCTTCACTTTCCATGCTCGCTGTGCTTCATCAAAATAAAATAGCAGCAGCAACAACAAATACAATTCCTTTTCTCTATGGGGCCCCCTTCTGTTTCTCCCTCAACTTTATGGGGAATAAGGACACATGATCTGTGAAAAGGCCAAATTACATCTACTGGCTATAGGAACTTAGATAAATCATTTAGCTTACCTGACTGCAGTTTCCTCATCTGTAAAATGGGAATATATGTATTATCTATACCTCACAGGGAAGAGAGAAGAGTACTTTGTAAATTTTAAAACTATAAAAATGTAAGTTAGGTTTACAGGCTATTTATTTTTTTTTAAAGAAACGTAACTTTATTATTTCCAAAAATATGGTAATGCACCAAGCCAAGTGTTGCCAAGTAGAGGTCACAGATCTTAGATTGTTGGAATTGGAGTGGACCTTAGTGAATAATCTAAACCCCTTATTTTACAGATGAAGTAATTCAGGACTAGAAAAGGGATGTGACTTCTTTAAGGCTGTTTAACCAGGAGCAGATACTGGGCTACAGCTTAGGGTTCCCTCTACTACCCAATGAATTTTGTCAAGGATGTAAGCTTTATTATGGCTATTTAAAAATAAGCCTCAACTATCTACCACAGGTCCTCTACTACTGCAGACTACTGCACAATAATTCTAATTGGTCTCCTTGCTCACAGTCACTCCCCTCCTCAATCTGATACACAACTGAAATTTCCAAAAGAAGACTGGACCATATCAGGCCTATCTCCAAACATCTTCAATGGCTCCCTATTGTCAATTAGATAAAATACAAGATCCTCAGTGGGGCATTTAAATAGTTCTGTGCAATGTACATCCTGCCTGCTTTTCCATTCTTATATCCTATTACTTACTTCTCTTTGTATATGCTCTATTTCAGTCAAACTGGACATTTGGCTGTTCCCTGAAAATGACAGTTCATCTTCTGCTTTGTGTCTTTGCATGGGTGGCCTCCAGTGTCTGGAAAACACCTCCTCCACACCTATGCCTTACAATATACCAACCTTCCATTGAAATAAAGCTCACGTACCACCCCAAAACAAGGCCTTTCCTGTTCCCCCCAAATTTTAGCACTCTCTTTTTAAAAATTACTTTACATGTCATTATTACCTTTGTATCAATCAATAGGCATTTACTGTGTTTCAATTTTATCTTTATCAATCCATCATCAAGCCTTCATGAAGCATGGGCCAGGTAGGGTGCTAGGTACAAGGCAGTCCCTGCCCCAAGAGCCTAGCACCCAGTAGGTACTTTAAAAAAATGTTTGAATTGAATTGATGGCATCCCTTTTAATTTTTTCTCCCAGAGTCATTTCCCAATACATTCCCCTTAGTCTCCCCACTGCCACTGACAAAACCAAAACCAAGTGAACAACCAATACGGCAACCCTTATTGATGATGCTGACTATATTCCAAGACCATAGCCTACCACCTTGCAAGAGGAAGGAAGTATGTTCTAAAATTCAATAACCTACTTTATCCAGAAGATTAAAAACATTTGAAAATAGCAGTTTGTACACAAATGGATACTACCAAAGGGGTTTTAAAAGCTCCAGAAACACATTTTATTAAGAGGGACAGACTTCCCCTAGCAACTTTACTTTTCCTATTTATTTCATTTGTATGACAAATATTTCTCTATGGAAAGTAAAAAAGTTAATGTTGATACAACCACTATTTGAAATCATCACTAGTTATGAATTAGTGATAGCTAAATGAGTAGATTTTTAAAGAACACCACACTGAACTGGGGGCCAGATGTTCTGGGTTCTTTTCCTGGCTCCATCATTAATCAGTGATATGAGTTTGGGGAAGAAAGCTAAGCTCTCTGGGCCTTTGCTTCTTGTTTCAATGAGTGGAAGTAAATCCTGCCAACAGAAAATGAGCTCAAGTAAGATAATGGGTAATATGAGCAGTAGAAATAGCTAGGTTGGTACAGTGGGTAGAGTGCTGTGCCTGGAGTTAGGAAGACCTGAGTTCAAACCAAGCCTCAGATATCTATTAGCTGTGTGATACTGGGAAAATCACTTAAACCTCTGTTTGCCTCAGTTTCCTCAACTATAAAATGGGGATAATAATAGCACCTACCTGGGAAGACTATTGTGAGGATCAAATGAAATATTTGTAAAGCTCTTAGCCTGATGGCTGGCCCACAGTAGGTACTATGTAAATACTTATTCTCTTCCCTCTTCCCTAATATGGGCACATCCCAAAAAATTTAAAGTAGTATTATAATTGGTGTGTCATGTTCTTATCAGCCCCTTATAAAAGTTGACGAGCTATCAATTTAAATAATGTATATAATTTAAATCATATTTAAAAATAATATAATTTATATCATATGTTTATGTCAAAACACTTTTGTTTATGCCTCAGTTTTCCTTTGTTTCTTCTCCTTCCCTCTCTCCCAAATTTCCCTATTCTCCATCTCTTTAGATGGAGCCAGCTACTCCCTTGGGGTAGGGGTGGGGGAGGAAGGTTAGAGGATCTGTTTCCAAGACACACACAGCCCCCTTGGCCTCTGGACCAAGCCCTTGAGAGCTATCAAGTTTCAAAGCCCTGTCAACTCGTCAAAAACACCAAGCTGGGAGCTCATGTTCCACAGATTAATTATCACAACTGCTGGGGAACTCACTGCCTAGGCAAAGCTGCTGTTATTCTCAGAGCACAAAGGGCTGCCGGCATCTCTACATTATACCACTCCCTCATGGTGAAATGGTACTTCTTGCTGGGGGAATGAGGGTGTTCTTCAATGATTGCTAGCTATTTGAATGATAGAATAACTCAGAACGGATGAGTGGACTAGCTAAACCTTACAGGGGCACTTCTTGGTTGGGGGGGAGCAGGAAGAAAGGCAGATTAGTAATACGGATGAAAGGTATGGGGAGGGTGGGAATTTTAAAGACTTGGGTCTTTTTCTGGTTTAGCTACTTACTGGGCAAGTGCCCTTCAAGGCTGTAGTGATCATATGGGGGCCATGCGGTGTATACAGGTTAGACCACTAGCCTAGGAGTCAAAAGACCTGGGCTCATGGTCACTTAGAAATATAGAATCCTAGGGATGGAAGGGATCTCAAGGTAATCTACCTAACTTCCCACCCTAGTTATGAATTCTTTCTACAACATACCTGATAGATTGTCACCTTGACTTTTCTTCAAAACTTCCAGCAACTTTTGAGACATAAACTATTCTACTGCTGAGATGAAATTTGTGTCTCTAAGTTCTACCTAATGGTCCTGGTTCTGCTTCTCCTTTCATGTTATAGTTCCTCAAATACTGGGAGATAGCATTCTTCTTTTTACAACCTTCTATCCTCTCATTCCTTATGCAGCATGGTTTCACACTCTCCCCAATCTGACAGTCATCTTCTGAATGTCTGTCAATAGCCTTCTTAAAACATGCTGCCTAGAACCAGGTATAATACTCCAAATGAGATCTGACCAAAACAAGAATTGCGTATATAGGATGGTTATTGCTTCTCTTGACTTGGACACTATATTTCTTTCAAAGCAGCCCAAGACTGTAATGACTTTTCTTTTTTTAAACAACTGTTACACTGTTAGTTCACTGTGGATTTGTGTCGTAGGTTAAAGATTTGTGATTTTGTTGGTATAGATTTTCCCTTTACCAATGCAGACTGCAATCCCTTTAAAAGCCTTACCAGATGATCATGGGGAGTTGCTATGGATGAAAAATTCATCCACATGTATATGTATATGTAAATATACACATATATAAATATACATACATATACATATATGTATACACAGAGCTAATCTGGTGATGGGCCTCTATAACTTAGTTAGGTGGGTCCTTAGACAACAGATATATGGTACATCATTGGGCCCTTAGCAGGGCTCACCAGACCTTGTGTTCTATCCAGGCAAAGTCTTCAATGATCTGGGGTTCCTATCCAAGTCATGATAAGACATCAGTGTAAAGGTTCTAGTGTCATACAACAGAACAAAAACTTTTAAGTCTTTTTCACAAAAATTGCTCTTTTGCTATGTCTTCCATGGTCTGTATTTGTGCAGTTAATTTTTTGAATCCAAACAAAAGAACTCCACCTATATCCTTGTTAAGTTTTACCTTGTTGACTTTGGTCTGATACTCCCCACCTGTCAAGATCCTCTTTCAATATGTCAGCTTCCAGTTTTGTATCCTCACTAAATTTGATTGTCAAGATTTACATGTCATCTTTATCTAATTTATCAATGAAAAGACTTAACAGGTCAGGGTTTCTAGTATTATGCTTCTAGATAACTTCTTTAAGTGTAATATTGATCATGAACCAGTTCTAATTCACTGTACTATCATCATCCAGCCTACATCTCTCAATCTTATCCAGAGATTATGTGACTGTTAAATGCCATCTTGAAATTCAAATATATTTTATTCATAGCATTCTTTTTTTTTTTTGTTTGTTTTTTGGAGGGGGGAGGCAGGGCAATTGGGGTTAGGTGACTTGCCCAAGGTCACACGGCCAGTAAGTGTTAAGTGTCTGAGGCCAGATTTGAACTCAGGTCTTCCTGACTCCACGTCAGTGTTCCATTCACTGCGACACTTAGCCACCCCTGTATCATTTCCTTAGAACAAATTTTGATGGGGGTAAGGGATGGCATAGATCCTTAGGTGCCTAATGGAGGGCAAGGTTGACTGGCTAGTCAAGGAAGCTAGGGAGGAGTAGGAGTACAAACTTTGTCCCCTTAACCAACTCAACCAGCCAAGGCCTTCATTGAACATTAACTAACAAAACTTATCTGGAACAAAACCTTATGAAAATAGATATAATTAGACTAGAAGATAACCCTAAAAGGTGCTATCAAAGGAAGGAAATGATTCCCCCTCTTTGGGACTTACTTGTAAAATGAAGAGTCTGGATTAAAGAGTTTTGAGGTCTCTTTCAGCTCTAACATTTAAGTCCCTATTTCCTATCGTGATGCTCAAACTGCTATGAGATGATAGTGCCTTTTAGTATCCATGGAAACAAGATCAGATTGAGCTGGTGACCCACAGATAAATGGTTGGGTTTTCCATTACCACCTCCTTGAACCCATCTGGTCTATCAGCATCACCTTGCCAAAGGAAGTAGCCTTTGATGATGCTGGAGAGGAACCTGTGACCACTAAGTTATAAAAAACCCTCTTTCATTCCACACCCATTTAGTTCCATGGGTTTCCTATGCAAACTGACTTGTACATGGTGTCCCTGAGACCAAGAGGATCAATATACATTTGGGCCCACTTACCTTTCTATGGGGAAAATTTCAGTCTCCTAGGTTTCCGCAGAGAGAGTTTCCATTCACATAGAAATGAGCTACAGTCATTGGTCATAAAGTGAACCCTAAACCTGGCTAATAACCTTGCAAACCTGTAATATTAAAAAAACAAAAAACAAAACACAGGCAGCTAGGTGGCGCAGTGAGTATAGCACTGGCCCTGCAGTTAGAAGGATGTGAGTTCAGATCTGACCTCAGACACTTTACACACACAAAACCAAAAACCTAGCCATGTGACCTTGGGCAAGTCACTTAACCCCAACTGCCCTCCAAAAGGTAAAAACAAACAAAAAACCCACAAACCAATAGGATGGGGCTGTGACTGGTTCAGTGGGCTCCATCTCTAGTCACCAGAACACAACTCACACAGTATTATTCTCATATTCTCTTTTCTTTTGCTTTTTTGGAGGGGGGGAAGGTAGGGCAATTGGGGTCAAGTGACTTGCCCAAGGTCACAAGCTAGTAAGTGTTAAGTGTCTGAGGCCAGATTTGAACTCAGGTCCTCCTGACTCCAGGGTTTGTGCCCTATTCACTGTACCACCTAGCTGCCCCACAGAGTTATCAATCTTACCAATACTATTTTGGCAACCTACCTTCAATAAAAATTGAGGTGCCTTTTTATTTCTTTCTTAAAATCTTGAACTCTCTATCTGCACCCTTAGTTATACTTTCCAGTGTCCCCTGTTGAATAACCTTTGGGTTCAGTCTTAGGGATAAAGTGGGGAACCTAGGAGGCAGCTGGGGTCTTTGAGAAGCAAACCTGCTTTTCTTCTATCAAACAGCTGTGTAAGCATAGGAGAAACCCTTCTTTAATTAATTTAATAGGATTCAATTTAGTTTCTAAAATGGTTACAAGTCACCCAAGGGGGACCTCCTCAACCCAGCCTAGAATAATTAAGAGCTCTTTCAATTCAGAGGCACCTGTCAAAGGAAGCACCAAGCATCATTGGACTGCGGTTATAGCTGCTCTAGGGTGGGATGATCACCCAGGCGCAGAATCCTTGGACTATAAAATACCCCTCCCTGAAAGGTCATCTCATTTCTACCCCTGTTTTTCCAACTCATTCTCACTAGATAGCCATCTATCTGTACCATATGGCTGTGGAGAAAACCATTCATTGTCAAATGGTTGAAAACTATTCTCTTTTATTGCATAAAGAATAAAGCAGAAAAATATGGCAACTGCTCTTTGAACCAGTTATCCATGCCTGACTAGTTCACCAGGTGGCAGCTACCCAAATTTCAGGTACAGTGCTCAATTAGGAAGAGTTAAATAGCTTCTGAAAAGGCAGTCTTGCCATTTTAAACCAAAAAAGTGACAAGAAGTGTTCCAGGGGCCTTCAGTAGTATCTTAACCAAAACCAATCACCTGTTGGAGCCTCAAACCAAATTAAATATGAATATTTATTGACAAACAATAATGATGAACTAAAGCAAAGTGGTTGTTCAGTAAACCCATTTAAACTTGGGCCAAACCTACGTATTTTCTGAAATAACTGAACTGGCATAAAACCAGAACACAAAAATATGCTTAGAACTGAACCTTAGCCAATACTTTATTTGGTTTAAGTTTCTGGTCTCTCCAAAAACAAAAATACAGGCAGCAAATGGTAAGACTGCTAGATAAGGAGGCAGAGAAGCTGGGTTCCAGGTCTGAGCAAATCACTGAACTTCTCTGGGTCTTGGTTTCCTCATTTGTAAAATGAAGGGGTTGGACCAGATGACCTCCACCTTTCAGCTCTCTGTCTATGACTCTCTGATGTATGTACTACCTGTGTGACGTTGGGTGAGACACTGAATCTTTCTGGGCCTCAGTTTCCTCAACTATAAAACAGAGGGGGTGGGACTAGCTGAGCTCAAAGGTCTAGCACTAACAATCTATGATTTACCTTACTTTGCCCTCCATCTGTCTCTGCCCCAGACCCTTTCCCTTAGGCCAGACAGGCTGAGATCATGTCCTCAAAGCCTCTAGAGCTCCCATGGAGTCTGCAGTCATGAGAAGTTATTTTTAAAGACGAGATGACAGCTCCGACAGTTCTGAGTCTGCCCTCTGGGTCAGGGTCTGAGTATTCTAAACCACCGCATGCCAGAAATCACATACAGATTGGGGAAATTACCCTGCAGAGCTAGGCAGCCAGGGGCCTTTCCAAGGAGCTCAGCATCTCCTGTTCAAGATGTCAAGTAAATAAATAAAGAGAAAGTTTCCCCGGTTGTAATTTTCATCTCCATAATAAAAGGTCAAGCCTACTACAAATAATGCCTTATACAGTTTTAAAAACCCCTGGGTTTGGAGGGAGATGACCTTAGTTCCAGCTCTGGCTCAGTCAATAATTAGATTGCAACCTTAGTTTTCTGGACATTGGTTTCCTCATCACTGAAGTGAGGAGGTGGAACTCAATACTAATATTCCCTGAGTCTAAGAATTTATCTCACCTGTTGTCTACACATTTTGAACTTGTTCCTACTTCCTTAAACTAGTTCTGTTCCCGCCTGGAATGTCCTGCTCCTCCCTCCTCTCCAATATAAAGCCTTTTGACTACCTGAGCTCACAGTACAGGGCCGGGCATGCAGACGGGGCTCAATAAATCCTTGCCGACAGATTTGTTCAATAGGTATAATAATCTCTGCCCCACTTCCCTCACAGGCTTATGTGAGGATCATATGTGATAACAGATGTGAATAAAAATAATAATGATATGTTAAACTCTCAAGCTTGAAGGGTCTATGGTCTCCAAGAATAAAAAAGAGAAGGCATGCTAGAAACTGTTGTTTAGTTGTGTCTAAGTCTTCATGACCCCATTTGGGGTTTTCTTAGCAAAGATACTGGAGTGGTTTGCCATTTTCTTCTCCATCTCATTTTATAGATGAGGAAACTGAAGCATACAGATGTTAAGTGACTTGCCCAGGGTCATACTGCTAGTAGGTGTCCGAGACCAAATCTGAACGCAGGTCTTTGTGACACCAAGCTCAGCAGTGCTCTATCCACCAGGCCATCTAGTTGCCCCAAGAAACATTGGGAGCGAAGCACAAGACACGGATAAGGAATGGCTAATAGTTCAGTTTGGCTGGAGCATGGAGTAGGTACAAGGCAGCATCAATATAACGCTGGAATGGCAAGGTGGTAGCAGATTGTGGAGGTCCTTGAATGCTAGGCTCAGGAGCTTGAACTTTATTTGGTACAATATAAGTCATGGAAGGGTTTTGAGTAGAAGACTACCCTGACTAATGTATGTATAAGGAGGATTAATCTGATAACAGTGTGATGGCTTTATTGGAGGGGGGGTGTGAGGGAGAACTTAGAAGTGGTTAGACCTGTTAGATCTCCCAGCAATAACTCAGTGGTGGTAATGGGGTCCAGTACTAGAATGGTGGTAGTGGGAATAGAGAGGAGGGATAGATGTCATGGGTATTCTGGAGGTAGGAAAAAAAAATTAAGAGGATTTGGCATCTGAATGGATATGAAGTATGGGAGAGAGAGGGAAGAGCCAAGGACAACATGAAGGTTTATTCACAACACAGTAGTGCCACAGACAGAAGCAATAAAGACAAAAGGGAGAGATTTTTGGAGAATGTTTCATTTTACAAGTGTTGAATTTGAGATTCTGGCAAGAAACACAGATGAAGATATCCTGCTGGTCACTGGAGAACTGAAATTCAGGGGAGAGATTAGGTCTTGACTTTGGCTTGATCTGACTAGGGATGATAACTGCCATCATGTGGGTGGAAATAAAAAAGGGAGAGGGTAGCGAAAATAGTGGGCTGAAGATGAGATGACAGATGTCTTTTTGAGGGATGTCCACATTTAGAGTGTGGGAGGACTAAGAGTGTATGTAAAGGGCATAGAAAGAACGGTGAAATAGGGGAAACCATAGAGTATCATGTTGTGGAATCTAAGGGTGGAAGGAAGCATCAAATCAGACAGGGAGGGTGATGTCAAACACTATGGAGGTGTCAAGGAGAGTGAGGCTGAGAAAAGCCTGTTAGATTTGGTGATAGGGAAGTGACCTTTGAGAATATAGTTTAAGTAGAGTAGTTAGAGAGGAGAAAGTTTAAATACAAGGCTTTGAAAAGTGAGTGAGTGGGTGGTAAGAAAGTAATGATAATCAGAATAGACCAAGGGTGGGGAACCTTTGACCTGGAGGCCACATGTGGCTCTCTAGGTCCTCAAGTGCAGCCCTCTGGCTGAATCCAAACAAATCCCCTTTATAAAAGTATTTGTTCTCAAATACACAAATACTCCAAAAAGTATTTGGACTCAGTCAAAAGGCTGCACCTGAAGGCCTAGCAGGCCGCATGTGGCCTTGAGGCAGCAGATTCCTCATCCCTGGAGCAGACTGTTTGGTTACCCAAAGTTCATATGTAGGGTCACTATCATTACCATAATAAATGTCTCTTAGGTGTTGTAGTAGGAAATAGAGGAGATGGATGTGGAGTCAAAGGAGCTGACTCAGACATTTATTAGCTATCTGTTCCTGGGCAAGTCACTTCAGTTTTCTGTGCCTCAGTTTCCTTATCTGTAAAATGGGTATAAGAATGTGAGGATCAAATGAGTTGATCCAACATAAGAAAGGAGCGTTGCAAATCTTAAAGTGTTATATAAATGCTAGCTACTATTAATTATTGAAATGCAGCATGGTGAAGTGGATAGAGCGCTGGCCCTAAAAAAAATCTTGGTTCAAGTCCTGCCTCCAACACTTACTGGCTATGTGACCCTGGGCAAGTCACCTTTCAGTGCTCTAGGGAACTCTCTAAGACTGTAAGTTGCAGATAAAGGTCCCATGAGTTTCCTTACCTGGGAGTTCCCTTTACCAGTGAAATCACAGCTCCAGTTTGCTATGCCTAATCATATGTTACTTTGAAAATTAAAGCAAAGCAGAGGAAACAACGTTTGTAGGTTGTATGCTACAAATTGTCACTAATCATATGAACTACATCATTGTTGATCAGACACTCAGCAGTCCTCCCTTAAAGATGTAGACCCCTCTTTTCCTACAGCCCACTCCAGCAGGGGCCCTTGTAATAACAGGAATACAGCCAAAGCAAATTCTCTAGGCAGGAGCAGTTTGGGAGGTCTGTGGCCACTTTGGGAGGAACCCATCCGTCTGGCAGCTGAAACTGCTCTATAATCAGTGCCTGGAGGGAAAGAAAAGACAAAGAGAGAAGATAAAGGGGAGAGGAGAGGAAAGGAGTGGGGGGAAGAGGAGAGGAGAGGAGATGAGAGGAGAGGGGACAGGGAGAGGAGAGGAGGGGAGAGGGGAAGGGAGAAGAGAGGGGAGGAGAGGAGGGGAGAGGGGAGGGGAGGAGAGAGGAGAGGGGAGGGGAGGAAAAGGTAGAGAAAGAGGGAGAGAGGCAGGGAGAGGGAGGGAGGGAAAGAGAGAGACAGAGAGGAGAGAGAGTTGGAGTGTTCACATGGAAGTCTGGGGCAAAGAGAAGGGTGTGTCCATTTAGCTGTTGGCTAGGAAGATGAGGGGACACGTTACTGATGGCCTGCATTCTCTCTTTTTGGGGATGCCTACAAGGAAAGGCAAATGGCCCTCAAAAGCACTCGGAGCCCATTGAAGAGGGTCTTTTGGCAACTAGGTGATGTGGTGAATGGATTGCTAGGCTGGGAGTACAGAAGACTAATTTTTCTGAGTTTAAATCCAGCTTCAGACTCTAGTTGTGTGACCTTGAGCAAGTCACTTAACCCTTTTACCTCAGTTTTCCTCATCTCTAAAATGAGCTAGAGAAGGAAATGGCAAACCATTCTAGTATCTTTGTCAAGAAAACCCTAAATGGGGTCATAAGAATCAGACTCAATTAAAAAAGACTGGACAACAACAATAAGGGCTTTGAAGGCTTAGAGTTTCACTTATTCTGCTATGGTCAGTTGAAACCTGGGCCAAATGCAATGTGGGGTAAACTATTTTATGGGGTTTTTTTTTTTGGCTTCATTACATTTAAGAAATAATGGGTGTCACCTTCATAGTCATACCTTACTTATTCAAGGCTTAAGTTACTTAGCAACCTCACCTATTCAGAGTATGGTAAAACAGTAAAGGAAGCAAAAAAAAAAAGTCTTTTAGGATGCCAAAATGTTACTAGAGTCATAAAATAACTATGCATTTTATTGATAGAGATCCCTTCAGGTTCTGAGCAAAAAGAGAAGATCTGAAGCAGCAAATCAGAAGAGTGGGCGAAGTGGATGTGCCTCAACAGGAAGCAGTGAGAGCTCATAGCAAGGAGGGAGGCATCCTGAGCAGACACAAGAACTGTGGTGCTGAGAAAAGGTGGCTGGAGTGAAGAGTCTGGGGGTCTGTCCCAGCTCTGTTCCTTCCTAGCTGCAGGAAGTGACAAATCTCCCTACACACCTCAGACCCTCAGATTACCACTGTATGAGGCATGTGACAATAACCAATATTCATGGTGACCTGGAGCCTTCAGTAAAAGGCTAATTAGGTTAGGAAAGTCTATTCAGAGAAGCATGTGATACATTTTCAGACAGATTTTCACCCAAAATAAGAGGAAAAAAGTGTCAGTGATTAAAATGGCAGATATTCCGCATCTGGAAAACCAACCAATCAATAAATATTTATTAAGTGCTTACTACACCAGCGCACATACGGGGCAGCTAGATGGTGCAGCGGACAAAGCACTGGGCCTGGCATTAGGAAGATTCGAGTTCAAATTTGGTCATAGACACTTGCTAGCTGTGTGACCCTGGACAAGTCATTTAACTCCTATTTGCCACAGTTTCTCATCTGTAAATGGGGACACCATGAAGAAAAGGGCAAAGCACTCCATTATTTTCCCCCAAAATAACCCACGGATCATGGGGGGGGGTCATGAAGAATTGGACATGACTAGATGACTAAACTACAAAGTACCAGTAACTGTGCTAATCTCTGGGAATACAAAAATAGACAAAGGACAATCACTGCTCTCAAGGAGCTTACAATGGGAGAGACAACATGCAAACATATGAAGCAAGCTACAGATAGGATAAATAGCAGACAAGTAAGAGAGGGAGGGCACTAGAATTAACAGGGGTTGGCGAAGGCTTCCTGTAGAACTCATTTCCTTAGAAGAGCCAAGTTTTTTTAAACTGTTATTTATTCAATATTTGCACCATATTTAATACAAAATTTGCTTCAACTTCTATTAGTAAGTATCTTACCTACTTCTGGAAGGACTTGAAGTATAAATTAGACTAGATGGCCTCTAAGACACTTTGAGGTGGTGAAAAGATTAAAATCTGGTGCAAGCTAAGATGAAAGGAGGAAAAAATAGAGCCCCAAAGCCAGAATTCTACAGGAAGCATAAACAGATACTTGTAGCATCTTAGGGAAGCAAACTGTAATAGTTAGAGAACATATTTGGTTCTATATTTTCTAGAGGATACAACAAAAAGGAAAATATCTGGATACTTTTTATTTTAGGACAACAGCAAAGTTAATGTTCATCTTCAGAAAAAAAATATTTTTCTTGGAACTGAACCCAAGTAAGAACTGACCACATGGGTCTTCAGATAAAGAGAATGACAGAGGCATTCATTCAACTAATACACAAATATTTATTTATTAAAATGCCTGTTGTGGCCAAGGCACAAAGAGAACATAATGGCAACTATGGTTTTGGAAAAGGAAATTAGGACAACAAAGCTGCCCTCTCCTTAGTAACATGATATGAAGGTACTATATATTGTACAAATGTGAGGAAATGTTATTGTGATATCATCATATATGCCCAAATTTTCCTCTTCCAGTTTTTCATCCCATAGGAGAACACTTTCATTTGGTTTCTATAAGAGAGGAGACAAATCCTCCCTGTTCCTGCCTGCCTAAACCCAGAGGTGTATGTAGGCGGGAGGGGGTGGGGTGGAGTGGGGGAGGGGGCAGGCTAAGGGAGGGTGGGAGAGGTTAAGGGAGAGGGGCAGTTTCTCAACATTCAGTCAAGCCATACTGGTCTTGACCCATATTCAGACATCAGGCTTCCTAGGTCTCACTCATTTGTTTCTCAAATACTAAAAAGACAAAAGAAAAAAATGTATTTTTCTTCCCCTCAGAGGGAATCATCTACTTATGCCTCATGTTTAACTAGATTCACTTTCAGATGACAGCAGGCAACCTGGGAGGAGTCCCTTAGCTGCTTCAGAAAGGGCAATTAGAGATTAAAAACCAAGGGGAAATTAATCATGTACTACCTTGTGAGGCTTCTCATGCTATTATGTAACTTTTTGAGGTGTATAACTCCTGTATCTCTAACTAGATGGCAAGTTTCTTGCCCTGTTTCCTATTTTTCTCAGGTTGATTATACCATGTCATGCACACAGTAGGAATGCAGCATATTTCTTTTAAAATTTTATTTGGAAATTCACATTTGCCCTGAAGTTCAAGGTGTGTGCAGTTCACAGGCAGAAGATGAATTGCTTGTTCTTGGACAAACAGATGTTGCTTTGAAGTACGTGCCCATGAGTGATAAAAGGATATGACAGACATACACAACACACACACACACACACACACACACACACAGAGCATATCCTCTTCAATATATGAAATGGGGAGAGAACATTTCTTAACAGAAGCCTCTAGTTCCAAGGTGACTCTAATGGGGCTCCTGATGAGAGTAACTGATGACATATTAGGATTTCAGCTTCTCTGTCCACTCATTCCACCTCTGGATGACAGAATACACCTGCACCATCCACCCATCAGCAGAGTGAGAAAGGAGGCTTAGGAAGCAGGCTAGCCAGCTGGCTCAAGCATCCATAGCTCCTTCCTGGTATTGGAAAAATGCGTAACATCTGTGTCTTTGGCTGTTGAGACCAAAGGACTTTGATTCATTAGAAGCAGTTGTGGTATCTCCTCCAGGGTATAATGGTAGATAGGAGAGGACTTGAGAGAGAGAATCAGAGAGAGTGACAAGCAGTGACAGGCAGAGGGGACTTCCAAAGGCATTTCTGGAGATCAGCAATTAGGGTTGGTGTTATACCTAGGTGACATAACCTACTTGGCATGATTTCAGAGGCACCAGTGAGAGGATTTCTGTTCCCAAATCTCTCTCCTACTAAGACCGATGGTGCCTGAAATTCTACCATAAGAGCTCTAGTCCTTTTTGGTTTAAATCAAATAGGGTTTTATCTCTTATTAAAATATGTCACCCTGGAAGGGTTAATATTTAAACCTCATTTATTCACATATTTCTTTAAGTTCATTGTATCATTTCCTTTTTTTTTTTTTTTTTTGGAACAGGGGAGGTAGGGCAATTGGGGTTAAGTGACTTGCCCAAGGTCACAGGGCTAGTAAGTGTTAAGTGTCCGGGGCCACATTTGAACTCAGGTCCTCCTGAGTCCACAAGAGTGCTCTATTCACTGTGCCACCTAGCCACCCCTGTATCATTTCCTTAGAGCAAATTTTGATGGGAGTAAGGGATGGCATAGATCCTTAGGTGCCCAAGGTTGATTGGTCAGTCAAGGAAGTTAGGGAGGGGTAGGAGTATGGGGTACAAACTTTGCCTCCTTAACCAACTCTCTGTAAGACCTGCTTTGAGCATTAACTAACAGAACTTATCTGGGGCAAAACCTTATGAAAACTGATATGATAAATGCATATATTTTTACAGATCCAGAGCCAAATTTCATGTTGATGTGGATTAAGTGTACTTACTGGACGTACTGAAATTAGCCTGGGGAAGGATGGAGATACTGCATATTCCATAAAGGTAGGGAAAGTATATGACCCTATTTTTCTCTTTCAGCTACAAAGAGAGAACCTTGTCATTGGTGGATACATGAGAAGAAAGGGGGATTTAGGGTTTTTTTTCTCCCTGCCCCTGGAAAACCAGATTAATGGAGGTTCCCTGGGCTCAATAAAGATAGAACAGTGCTTCAGTACTAAGGAATCTGATGGAGACTAGATAATATCTTAGGTACCTTCCCATTCTAACATCCTATTGCTGTGACTCACAATTTACTGTGGTTCAGTTCTGAGAGGAATGGCATAACCCTATTTCCTCTAGGATCAAATACAAACTCTTCTGTTTGGTATTTAGAGCCCTCTAGGACCTGGCCCCAACCTACCTTTCTAGACTTATTCTACATGACTCCCCTCCATGAACCCTACAGTTCATCAATACTGTCCTTACTGCTATTCTTCACATACAACATTCCATCTCCTGTCTTTGCACAAACAATATTTATTCATGCCAACTCACCTCCACCTCCTAGAAGTCCTAGCTTGTTGCCTTTCCTTCCCTACTCCAAATTACTTGCATATACTTTTATTTGTACATTTTGTTTCTCCAGATAGAATGTAATATCTTTCACATCAGGGACTGCTTTATTTCTACCTTTGGATCCCAAACACTTAAGCATAGCACCTGGCATGTTTTATATTTAATAAATGCTTGTGATGGATATTTCATTCCTCCCAGGGAGAAACAAGTAATAGGTTTTTCAAGATCCTTTCTCTGGACTTTCAGAAGACACCTACTAACTCTTTGTGTTTAGCTGTCACAGGGCTCACCCCAAACACTAAAACAGGTTCCAAAAGTAGTACGTCTGCTCGCTTCACTTCCTTGGCATTGCATCCAGTTCAGCTCTGGGCCCAGGCAGGGTGCTGAAGAAGCTTTTTATCAAGGGTAAAAATTCACAAAGTGCTTTACAATGCTCTGATTCATGTCTTCTGTGACAGGATGGTACCATCTGCCCCATTTTCCATGCAAAGCCATGCCACAGATAAGTTAAACTTTGGGTACTGCAAAGACAGCAGGAAATTGTTCCTCCCACCCTTGAAGGACATACCCATGGTGTCCCTGCTTTGTGTATAGTTGATCTGGTGGCTGCACTTCAAGAAGGATGTAACATACCTAGAGGAGGTAGGTACATATAGGCAGAGACTGAAAAGAAGGTCTCATTTATTTGGAAAGATTTAAGTCTGAAAAAGGACAAGGATCAACTTCTATAATATCCTGAAAGGGTTGGAGAGGATGAACGTGGACTTTGATGATCAAATATGGGAATAAAGAGTTTAGAGACTAATTCTGGAAATTTGAAAGAGAGAAAAAGGAGACCAAATAGTTTGGGCACTTGGCTGGTATTTTCAACCCATAGAATCACAGATTTTGTTCTCTAAATTGCTGCTAAGTGACCTTGGGCAGGTCACTTCTTTCAATCTAAGTTTCAGTTTTCTCATAAGTAAAATGAAGAGTCTTGCATGGTATTTATTAGGAATTAGAGAAGTAGGGTAAGATTTCATTCATTCATTTATGCATTCATTCAATAAGCATTTACTAGGGGAACTAAAGCAGACTAAAGTAAACAGAACCAGGAGAATGGCAAAGAAGTAACAAAATAAATTAAATGAAAAGAACCATAAAATGAAGTTAACTGAGAAAATATAATGAAGAAGAGAGAAGAAACCCTCCTTTATTTTCAGTAGAAAAGGGGGTGCAGACTGTTGCATACACTGTCAAAGAGGTAAGTCCGTCAATTATTTTGCTCACTTTTTTCTTTGTTACAAGGGAGGATTCACTGAGTATAGTTGTAAGGAAGGGTATATTCACAAATGACAGTGATAGAAAATAAAAGCCAACAATAAAATTTATTTCGGGGACATGAGGCTGTACTAGATGATTTCTAAAGTCCCTTCTGCCACTAATAATCTGATTGCAAGAGTTTGAAGACTCTTTCAAACAGTAGGATGAAAATCAGTCAAACTTTTTACTTCTACATGTTGAAAAGAACGGAATGGAGTCAACTAGAAAACAGGAAGTTAGTGAACATGACAACAACAATGGGATTATCTTTAAACCTAAAAGACAATAGCTTCAAAAAAGATTTTTGATAAATTGAATGAGGATGGATTCACAGCACATGATGATGATTATAAAATAATTATAGTCACTTAACCTGTAATTATAATAAATATATTATTATTATTAAAGAAAATTTAGTGTATTTAAAACATTCCTCTGACTTGTGAGGTGGTGTTAGGTAAGGGCCAACAAGTCCGCCCCTAAAATTGTCCCTGACACAGAGTACTGGCCTGAAGGGGTCCAGGGAGCTGCCTCTGGATGGTGATTCTGATTATTCTCTTAAGTCACAGAGAGTCTGTGTCAGGGCTTTCACGGTGCCCTGGAGAAGGGAGATGGCCACAGGACTGGCCATAATCCAAAACAAACATAAACCACTACCAAAACACTTGGTATTAGTCATTACAAGGAGGAAAGCCAAAGGATAGAAGACCTGGGTCTTTATTTGCAGGCTTACCTCAGTCAGGGCTTTAGGAGGTTACCAACAGAAGGCTGTTCTAGGAGAGATCAAGTAACCTCCCCAATGAGGTCAGAGGCTCATTGGATCATGGATCCCTAAGTTAGAGTTGGGAGGAACCTTAGGAATCACATGTTGCAACTCCCTCATTTTTCAGGTAGGGAAAACAGGCCCAGAGAGGTTAAGTGATTTGAGTCCTCCATTGAAATGAAATCTGGACTCCCTGTTGCTATAGTTGCTGGTCTTATAGTTCTGCACAGCCCAGTGTTCCAGCTATAATGGAAAAACAGCCAGAAAGTGGAAGTTTCAGCCAAAGATTCTATAGCAGTTTGATAGATGAAGAAAATGACATGTAAAAGTCAATTTTATTAGGGAAAATCTCCTCTCTTGTCTGTTTTCTCTGTCTCTCTGTCTCTGTCTCTGTCTCTCTCTCTCACACACACACACACACACACACACACACACACACACACACACACACACACACACACAAAACAAAACAGGAAGTCCACACTTCATTTAGGCTTTAGTAGCCCCAGAGCTTCTCCCAGCACTTTGGCACAGTACGAACTTAATAAATGTTTAATGACTGACTGATTCTCAGAGCCCTCTCAAAATGTTGGGTAACTCAGACTCTGTACAAGTCTCATATATGTCACTTGTTCCAATAATAAAAGAAATTTGTGGCAGCGTACAAAGCAAATTCAAAAGTAGGAAGCCATCCTGCAAAGAGCAGGTCAATGGCACCAATGCAGTACCTAAAGGGATTTCACTTATTTATTGCTTATTTATTTTAAAAAATTTTGTGTTGGATATGCTTTTAAGAGTCAATCAATAAAGGGTGGCTAGGTGGCGAAGTGAGTAAGAGCGCCGGCCTCGGAGTTGGGATGACCCGAGATCAAAACCGGCCTCAGAAAATGAGCACCCACACATAAATAATGACTAGCCATGTAATCTTGAGCAAATTACTTAACCCCAATTGCTTTAAAAATAAAAAGAGTCAATCAATAATCATTTATTAACCACTTACTATGTGCCAGGTATTGTGCTAAATGCTCAGGATACAAAGACAAAGTAAAAAAAGTTCCTGCTTTCAAGGGACTTACATTTTAATGGGAGAGATTATATCTATATCTAAAATATATTAAAATATTAAATACCCTAAAATATATATATATATATGTATATATATCAGTAAAGCCAATATAAATTCAGAGTAAGTGGAAGGTAATCTTAGCAAGCAGGGCTCTAACAGCTGGAGGAGGGGGTCCAGGAAAGGCTTCCTCCAGGACCTGACATTGGAGCTGAGTAGTAGAGGAAGCCAGGGATTTTAAAAGTTGGATGCTGGGAGTTTTCACATAAGCTAAATATAAACTTTCATATAAGCTAAATGCAAATGAAGAGGCTGTGGACTAAGACATTCTCTCTTTTCATTTCTGTCTCTTTGCTTGGGTCACTTCCTATTTGTCTTTCCCTCTTCTCGATACTTTTCCAAATTCTGCTCTTTCTTCAAATCCCAACTCAGACCCTCCTTCTTCCATATAGGATTTAAGGTTTGCAAAGCACTTCATAAAGACCTTATTTTATCCTCACAATAATCCTAGGAAGTAGGTGTTATTATTAATCTCTATTACAGTCCTTGTCAATATTCCTTTTCTCTAGCCATCTGAAATAGTCATAAATTAGGCTAGAGATTAAAATTTAAAAGGACTTCAGAGATTATCTAGTTCAATTTCCCACATTACAGAAGAGGGAACTGAAGCCCAGAGAGAGAGGTTAAATAACTGGCCCAAAGTCACTCAGGTATCCTGTGACAGAGCAGATTTGAACTCAGTTTTTCTCAAGCCAAATTCAGGGATCTGTCTTCTTTATAATGGTATCTCCTTCTAGACTGAACCATATATTTTAGCACTTGGAATAATAAAATCACTGAATAGCAAAGGACCCTAAGGGTCATCCAGTTAGACTCCTATTTACAGATGACAAAACTGAGGCAGAAGGAAGTAAAATGATTTGTTCAAGGTCTCATAGTGAATTAGTGATTAGGCTGGGTTTTAATACCCACTTGTCCTGACTGCCAGTCCAGTATTCATTCTATTAAATGATGCTACTTTTCACATCAAAACAGCTTAGGACTGGAAGAAATCTTAGAAATCATTGGATCTAATCTCATTTAGCATCTGGGGAAAGTGAGGCCAAAAGAGGGGAAAGTCATCAGGGAGTTTTAGGAAGAGCAGGGACTAAGAATCCATATTCCTGAGTCTTGGCCTATTACTATGCTACTGAATTGTTTCAAGTATCTCTCCAAATAGAGAAGAAGCTCCTTGGAGGTAGGGACAAGTACAGAGAGGTCTCAATGAGAGTCAATAACTAATCCCCTGAAGCAGTTATATTAAACTCCCTTTATTTCCCCTGCCCCATTTCCAAACACTGGGCTGGATACACAAGAGAGTGACTAATAGCTTGGGAGATTTCCTGAGGTCATGGCATTATGTTCCAACAACTGGAACTAAAAATTGATTGGATTCAACATACTTATTAGGATCATGCCCAGCCGTGACTCCATTGGCCCTAGGACCTGAGAATTTTTAGCAATGACAGGTATCATTATGGGAACAGACGATATTTGGACACCTGGGTTGCAGTGCCAGTTTTACCTATAACTTCCTAAGTTTCTATGAAGTCACTTTCTCTAGGTCTCAGTTTCCTCAGCTGAAAAATGAAATTAAAATTAAAAGATCCCGCCTGTCCTATTTGTCTCACAGGGATGTTGTAAGGCTCAAATGAAATGACAGACATGAAAAATGTTTTGAAAAATCTAAATCTAGCAAAATAAAAGAGTATATTCCATTAGCTAATGACTGGGGAAAAATGCTTTTAACTGACCATTTAGCAAATACCTTTTTAAAAACCAACATACTAAACAATGTCATTTACCCCCAACCTGTGGTCACTTGACTGCCACTTTCTCTTTCTAATCTAAAGTGACTGAAGGTGCTGACAGAACGGCTTAGCAGCTTCTTGCCACGTAAGGGTAAGAATTCTCAGCAGGGACTTCTCTCAGCTAAAGGAATGATAGAGGAAGGCCGGTCATTGAAATGCAAAACCACACCCAGGAGAGCAAACCTAGCAAGAAGCCAACTTCCACTGGGGCTGCGGCTGGCATGAGCCTTGTAACTAAGCTGCTTGGCTGCTGATGGGCTAGAGGTGTGTGCATTTTGTGAGTGTCTGGGGAGTGGTAGGGGAAGTTGAGGTGGGAAGTGGAAGACTTAAGTCCAAAAGAGACACACACACACACACACACACACACACACACACACACCCCCCAACTCACTCCATTTCCTTTCTGCTGTCTGAGGTGTATCCAGCAACAGTGAAACAAAACTTGTTTCAATGCTATGTTGAAAAATCTCCTTCCATTGAGAGGAAAGCTGGGGAACCAAAGTCTATAGTGATTTCTACCCAGGACCCTGTCAGCCTGGATTTCCTTCTTCCCCTGGTGATTCCCTTGAGAGTGCCACGGATCGCAGCAGCACTAGAAACAGACAGGCCCAGTCATACCATTTGTGGGAACAAAGGATGCTTTGGAGCATTTCTGCTATCTGCCAGTTAGACCTTATTTAAGTAACCCATGGTCATGAAGTTAAATATAAGCCACAAATATCTAATACAGCACATACCTGGATAAAACAAAGAAAGGAAAGTCACCTTGGAAGTATCCTTTATTTTCTGCCAACATTGTTCACTGCACATAATGCATTGCACAGGGACAAATGCTACAATGCTACCTACTAAGTGCTCACTCTGCCTCCTCTGCATGGCGTACGGAAAAAAACATGGGATTTGCAGTCAATCAACAAGCAATTATTAACAATCTACTACATGCCAGGCACTGTTTTAAGTACTTGGGTAAAGAAAGGTAAAACATGGTCCCTGTCCTTAAGGAGCTCATATTCAAATGGAGAACAAACCATGTAAATAACTAAGTATATACAAGACACATACAGATTAAGTGGAAGGTTAACTGGGAGGGCAATTAATCACTAACAATTGCAAGGACCTGGAAAGGTCTGCAACAAAAGTTGGGATTTAAGTTTATTTTTGAAGGAAGTCAAGGAATCCTGGAGAAAGAAGAGCAAAATTTCAGCTCTGCTACCTAGGACCTCTTTAACTTTGGAATTCAACCTCTCTGGGCCTCATTTTCCTCATCTGGAAAATGAAAGGGCTAGATTAGATGGTGTCTATACTAGAGGCCTGGAGAACTATAAGGTCACTTCCAACTCAAAGAATGAAAGAATTTTACAGATGCTCTATATGTGCATGGTGCATACATATACATAAACACATGTATATGCCACACACACAGACTGCTGTTTGTCCTTTGTTCTCAAAGAGGGACGTCCCCCCATCCATAATTTTCCTTGACTTCCTTCAAGTCTCAACTAAAATCTCATTTTCTAGGAGAAGCCTTTCCTGATCCTCTTAATTAATGCCTTAATGCCTCCTCTCTGTTGATTACCTCCAATTTATGTACCTATGTACCTTGGCTGTACATGGCTGTTTTCATGTCATCTCCCCCCACCCATTAGACTGGGAGGTCCTTGAGAGCAGTGACTTTTGCTCATGCATCCCCAGTACTTAGCACAATGCTTGGCACACTGTAGGTGCTTAATAAATGTTTACTGATTGACTAAATGCAAGAGAGTTAGGAAGGGAGGGCATTAGCAGCTAGGATAGAATCAGGAAAAGCATGTTGAAGGTGCTTGGAAGAACTTACAGGGCAGCCTCCCCAAATCATGTTAATGCCATCTCAGGAGAAGAGTACCACCACCAGCTGAATGGCTAAGAGATAAAATAGCTGTGGTCATTCTTCTGCCACAACACAGAAATGTGTGCAGTGATGGCGACCTCTAGCTCTGCCAAGATTCTGAGCTAAGGAGCCCTGGGCATTAGTGCCTCTCCCCCAAGAGGCTGAGATCCAAGGCTTCTTCAGAGAGTCCTCACTCCTGGAATGTCCTGTTTTAAATCCTAGTTTTTTGGGCCACGGTACAAGTCTTCTTTTTGTTCCACAGGACTTTGCTGTTTTAAGGCTGACATCCTTTCCTATGTCCCATTTTGGTCGCTATTCTGGCATCACATTTGTTCTATTTTAATGTCTTAATTTGGGTCCTAGTGCCCTGGGGCCATCCCACACAGTAGCAAAATAAATCAGTACATATGAAGAATAAGGCATAAGACTCCCCAGAGACTCAGAACTCAGCCCACTCCTCTTTCTTTTCCCTGACCAACAGAGCCCAACTTATGCAGACTGGTCTCATAATCTACAGCAAGTATAGGGAACATCTGGACCAAAAGAGTAATCAAAGAAAGATTTACCAAGTAGCTACTATGTGCCTAGATCTGGGCTAGATGCTATAGTGAATAATAATTCTTGTCTTCAAGGACTTTATGATTTGACACTGGAGGTACTATTAATGTACATAAAAAGACCAATACAGAGCTATATATGATATTGTGCTTACCCGTGCATACACACATGCACACACATATATATGCCACACAGATTGTTGTTCGTCCTTTGTTCTCAAAGAGGGACTTCCCTCCTGAATCCATGGGCTTTAGAAATTCAAGGACAGAACAAGAATGGCTAAGGGAACTGGTATTATTATAGGTAAAGAGAGAGTTAAGACAATACCTACCTTTCCTCACGGTGTTCAAGTCACCTGGCCCAGATATAAACTCCATCCTCCCATATTAAAAGACCTGGAAGATGTAATTTCTGAGACACTCTCAATGATCTTTGAAAGATCACAGACAACAGATGAGGTGCCACAGGACTGAAGAAGAGCAAATGTACATATTTTCACAAAGAAGGGCAGATAATAAAGCCTTCAAAAAAAAAAAAAACCAAACCCCCAAACAGGCCAGTAGGCCTGAGTTTGCTTCCTGACAAAAGCATAGGTTATATTATTAAAAGGATAGTTAATGAATACTTAGAAAAGGAAATGGTGACCATGAAAGCCAGTTTGGCTCCATCAAGAAGAGTTAATGGAAGAAGCCTACAGCAGTGTTGTTACTAAAGTGGTAGGTTGGGCTAATGCTATAGCTATAGTTTACCAAGATTTCAACAAAGCATTTGATAAAATTCCTAATACTTGTAGAAAAGATGAAGACATCCAGGTTAGATACAATCATGTCAGAACTGATGGACTGAAAGACCCTCAAAAAACAGTCATTAATAGTTCAGTGTCTGCTTGGAAGGTTGTCTCCAGCAGAATGCCCCAGGGATCTCTGCTTGGCGTTTTATAAAAATCTTAGAAAAAGGCATTTTTAGGCCTGTTCTGAAGTGGGGAGTAATATGATACAAAGCTGAGAGTAACTCCTAACAGAAAAAAATGACAAAGTCAATATTCAAAAAGATCTTGAGAGGGAAGAATACTGAGCCAACTCCAATAAGATTCAATTTAACGTGGATAAATGTAAAGTATTATACTTGGGCTCAAAAAGTCAACAACACAATTACAAGATGAGGTAGGCATGGCTTGTAATGGCCATATTCATCAAAAGTGTGATAATGGTAGTTGAGAAAGCAAATGAATATCTTAAGCTTCATTAAGGGACGTGCAGTGTCCAGGACAAAGGAGGTGACCAATTCCACTGTACTCTGCCCTGGTCAAACCACATTTGGAGACTTGTGCTCAGTTCTAGATATCACTCCCTCTCAGAATGTATTTTATTTGGGGATACAGGAAATAGATATATATATGGGAAACATAATAATTCAGAGAAAAGTACAAGAAGGGAATAATACAGGCAAGAAGGAGCTCAGAGGACAGAACTATACCCTCTAAAAACAAGGATAAAGTCTTAGGGTAATGTTTATATGTTTGTATCTTTACATCTCTCATAGTACCTAGCACAGTTATAAGCATATAGGAGATATTCAATAAATGCTTGGTTCTCATGTAGCTGAGACAGAGGGGCTCTGTCTGAAAGCAAGAAGGTAGATAAGATGACTTTTCATCTCAGAGTCCATTCTGACCCTTGATTTTGGAGATTCTAAACCACCCTTCTCCTCTATGATGCATGGAGAAGGTAGTAGCAAGTGTCTAATGGGAAAAAAGGAAGCACCCTGAGGGTCTTTAGCTAAAGGACCTCCAGCTGCCTTGCAGGGTTTTAAGAGGGCTAAAATTAATTAATATTTATTGATGCCTCATTTTGGTACTTTCTCATATCCCACACTACCACCCTCAAGTGAATTTTCCTTTTTAAATAGAAAAACAGAAAAGCAAAACCAACCAACACAGCAACTGAATTTGATAAGAATAGTCCACACAGTGGGCTTTTAATTGAACAAAAAGGCCAAGTCAGACACAGCACTTTCCAATCTGCTCCACATTCACAGTCTCTGAATTGGAAGGAACTTCAAGACCCCTCTGGTCCAGCTGCTTGCCTTCAGGCTGGTGAATGGCTAGAGCACTCAGGACATATGGTCATCTATTCTTTTCTTGAAGGTCTCCTGGGTCACAGACTCCATGGGATTTTTAAAATAAATGAGTTGTAAGTGGTAGTTACATGAAATTCACATTTACAAAAAAAGATCAAGTTATATATTTTTAGTTCTCTTCCTGACACCAACATTTTCCCACAAGTACCTATTCTCATCCTCTGCTGGTGTCTCTGCAAATATTGTTGCTTTACTGACTCAGGCTTTCATCCTATTTTCCTCTCCTTTTTATCCCTTATTTCTGATTCTGTTCTTTATTCTATTGACTATGTGATCTGTTGATGCCCTAATATCAGCATCCCTGTTCTCCCATGGACTCTGTATTCCTGTGATAATTACTGTCTGACCCATTCTCCCTTAGGTATCCATGCCCATATCTACTGCTAGGTCTTGATTAGTGCAAATAATGTCTTCTTTTCTCACATCCCTACCCCAAAGTCAGGAAGTTCTATGAATATTCAACTAGAATCTCCCATCTTTTAACCATCGATTGCAAATTAACAAAAGAGGAGGCTGGTTTTGGAAAAAGCAGTACACTGTTGATCAAGTTATATTATCTTAGAGAAAAATGATTTGAACAGAAGCAGCCAACAAAAGAGGAATTAAAACCAACAGCAACAATATAGCTGTTATGTGGCAGAACCAAGATAAACAATCACATCTAGAGAATTTTCTTTCCTTAATTCCCTTTCTCTTGCCTCTTCCCCATTCCATACACATACACATCCTTTGAGAGGTCTCTTTCCTTTAGGGAAGAATCACTTTTATGCAGAAACTAAGTTTCCTCTTGATGCCAAAATCCTTTAATGAGCTTCACTTAATTATGGATAAAAATCATAACATTCTCAGGTTCCTCCTGGATATTTCTATGCATCGAGTCCTTAGGTGAGGTAATCCTAAACAATCCAAACAGGATTGTCATCCTGGGTGCGGCACTTGACAACAGTTTCTCTACTGCAGGTTGTGCCCATCATCTCTGTCTGCCTGAGAAAGCAGATGGTACTCTTATGATAACATTTATTAGGACTAATAAAAGCCACCTCCTCCTGTCCCCGACTAATCACCCCCAGAGAGAAATCACCAATATGAAAGCATTTCACATTTCTCAGACCATGGAAATCAATCAGCCTGACAACCCTGGCTATCACAAGGTCAGCTGTAGCCGCTGTTGGTGAAGCTGGAAAATGGCCAAGCCAATCTCTTTGCTGTAAATACAGCACTGCAAGGACACCCTCTTCCCTATCACAGGAATGGAACACATTATGTAGCAAGGTAACAAGATTGGGCAGTGCCAAGTAAGGCCTGAAAAGAACAGAAAGGAAGCATGTCAGCAGGGCTCTCCATTAAGATCCTAATCAATCAGTCAGTCCAGAAGTCTTTACTGACGACCTACTTCTGCGACAAACACACATTTAGAGAGCAACACATAACATTATGTAATCTTCTCTTATTGGGCCACAAAGTCCTGGCTCGCAATCCAAGGACTGGGTTACAATTCAAGGTCTCAAGATCTCTAGAGCTGGCTCAGGGTTTCTGAGGACTTCTTTCTCCTTACTTAATAAAGAAGGGCCAATAATAAATGTTTCTTTCCCATCCCTTCCAAGTGTTAAGCAAACAATGAAATAGGTGGCAATGACAAGGGGGTAGACCGATCCAATGTAAGGAAGAATTTTCTAATAAATTATAGTTTATTTCCTAATAAAAGGCAGCTGGATGACAGATGCTGCAGAAGAGATTCTTGCAATGAGTAGGGGGTTGAACCAGATGATCTTCAAGGTGCCTTTCCATAGAGGTCAACTCCATCAAGAATGACACAAATCTTGGGTAGATCTTATACCAGTAAGGTCTCCCACTTGACACTCTCAGGCAAGAAGATGAGGAAAGTATTTTGCTCCTAGGACTTTCTTTTGTCAGCAATAGCTACTCCCATTGGAAACTCCCAGAAACTGTTCTTTGTCAAATTGCTTATGGTGACTTCCTGAGGCAATGACTTCCTGAGGCTCCATAAGCTATTCTTGTCAATGGTGGCTTCCAATGGTTGTCCTGAGTGGTGTTCCCAGGAGCCCTATCTCCAGGTATCAGTTCTCTGTTTTTGTTCCTTATGCTAGTAGCTTTTGTAGAAGATAACACTCACTGGCAAAAATTACCCCTGGGCCAGTCAATCTGTATTCCTCAATGCAGACATTTTCAAGTATCTACCTATATCCCCTTATATCAGTTTTTCAGTAATTTTTCCACTACTGGGGAACTAACCTCTCACTTTGTCATATGGAATTAGACCAGACTGCTGAACTATTCTGGTTTTGTGCCTACTAAGAATTTAAACAAAACTCTTTATAATATATTATATATTATTTATACTATATTATATGCTATATACATACATATAGTTACACAAATAAATGTCACACAGGAAAGTTATCTTAGAAACCATGTGCCTCTGCTGTCACTACCACCGCCCCCCCCCCCCCCAACCTCCAACCAAAAGACAATCCTCTTTTCCATGGATACATTTATGTGACTAAGCAAGATGACATTTAGTCAAGTGTCAAATGAGTGGTACATACAGAAAGTTCAAAGATGGGAGAGCTCATTGTGGAATGGGGTGGTCAAAAACGGTTTCATGGAGGAGATGGATGAACAGGATGTGTAGAATTTGGATATGTACAATAAAGAGGGCATTCTCTTAGCAGAAACACAGACTCCAAATTAAAAGGGACTTCAGAGATCTTTTAGTTTAACCCCCTAAATCCCTGATAAGTGATCTTTTAGTCTTCACTTAAGGCCAGTGGAGATGGGGAAATGATTGCTTTGTGGACAGACCATTCCATCTCTGGAAAGCTCTAATTGTTAGGTATCTTTTCCTTATACTAAATCTTTCTCTCTGTAACAGCTAACCACTGCTATTAGTTTTACATTTTAGGGTCAAGCAGAAAAATTTTTTATTCTTTTCCCACATGCTTGGAAAAGTATGATACTTCAGATACTTGAAGATGACTAGCATGTTTCTACATAAGAATTCTTTTCTCTCTGCTAGTCATCCCTTGTTTTTTCAACTGATCCTCTAGCTGTGTGACTTTGAGCAAGTCAAATACCCTCACCATTTCTGGTGTAAAAATTCTGCCAGCTGTCAATGCACTTCGTTCAGCACTGCCCCTAGAACCAAACACAATCTAGTAGTAGTATGAAGTAAGAGATTTGGCATAGTATGTGACATGAGGGATATGGAAATTGAGGAATTAGGAAAATGAGGTATAAGTGGAATAGAAGCTATAGTTCCCAATAGCTGTAAGGGGTGGATAAGTCATTGATCTTCTGAAATTCAACCTCTTCAACTGGAGATGTGACCCAAGGATAAGGGAGAAAGGAGAGTCTCCTTATCTCTCGCCTAAGTCTGTTAGGTGCTATCCACAGATGGAATCTGGAATAGACATTTTCAAACAGGAAACTACCAACAGAATGACAACTAGCTACATCCGGGGTACAAGTCACAAAGGGTATCATTAATCGCCTTTTCAGGGTACATGCTGAATTGATGCCTACTCAGAGAACATGGAACCAGAGAACAGCTGCAGAAAGAAAACAGAAACCAGAAATCCCAGAATATATGTTCCACACTTTGTCCCTTGTGACCTCCATCTAGACAAACTCTTCCCTTGTCTCTGCTAATCTAAATTCTACCCATTCTTTAAGGCACATTTCTTTTCTCTTTCAAGAAAACATCTCTGTCCATTCTAAAACAGTTTTCCCTCCCTCCTGTACAGATACAGCACTCAGTAACACTTAATCAACACCTGAATGTATGCTTTATTGTATTGCTCTCTGTTTCATGTTAAGTCTTATTCTCCCCCATCCAAACTATACGTTTTTCAAGGGTGGGATCTGTCTTCTTTAGTAACTGAGAGTCTCGAAAAAAGACTGAGTAGAGAACAGGTATTGACTAAATATTTTCTATATGGTTGGCTGACCGATAAGATTTCATTACAGGTCTCTAGTCATCAATTTTGCAAAATTCTTATATGAATTGTTCCATGTTAGGGCCAGGCGCATGGCTGCTGAATGTGCAGTACGGCCTGAACAGTTGGGGCCTGGCAGGTAGTGAATGCAAACCTTCCATTATCCTGCCCCAATTAACCTCCCTGTGTTGCCATTTTTCCCCTAAGAGGCCTGCCCACACACTCCAACTCAGAGAGTCAGGCTGGCTGCAGAGTCAGTGAGTGAGTCAGCAGCTGCCCTGACACTGTTTCAGCTTTTCTGTTTTTTTTTTTTTGCAGAGGTTACCATAATCATTTTAAACCACCTTCCTCCGTCTTGAGGAAAGGCAGCAAAGCCCAAAACAGAGCCATGTAGATTTAAAGAGATATGGATGGATGGGGAAGAACACAGATCTAGGGCTGGAGGGGCTTCAGAGGCCATGGAGTCCAGTTCCCTTATTGTCTAGATGAGGAAACTGAGGCTTAGAGATTAATGCCTTTGAAAGGCAGTGCAGTCCGATGAAACTCTGCTAGTTTTCATTAATTTACTCAATCAGTAGGCATGTATTGAATGCGTGCAAAATCCCTGTGGAAACTGGAAACTTGAAGAACCAAGAATTCAGAACTCTGAGTTCAGTGTTCTTCCCACTACAAAGTATTGAGGCAAGGATTACAGGCGCCTGGCATGGGCTTTTGCAGGGTTGCAGAAAACTTCTCCAGCATGTGGTTAAATGGACCAACACGAGTACTCCCCATGGTACAGGACTGACTGCTGTGAGCATGAATGTTCCAGGAAGTTTTCTGAAGAGATGAGGCTTAAGCCTTGAAGAGTGGGTAGTTTCTAGGTGAATGGAAGTGAATAGTAGAATCTAGGTGGAGACAGCTCGGTTCATATGGAGACTGCCTGCTTTAAAATATGGGCACCAGATAGAACCTCTTTCTGTCCCTGATGTACGCGCATACACATGCACGCACACACACACACACACACGCAATATATATACACACCCACAAACACACTGCTATATAAAAGTAAATATGCAAATATGTGATACATAAATACACACATAATTGTATATGCATATACATATGTATACATATATGTTTGTGGGGAGGAAGCAAGGGAAGAGGAGAAAGAGAGAGCGTGCACATGCAAGAGCGCCCTCTTTGAAGGTGATTGTGTTTAACAAATTAATGGCCATAGGAGTGAGTATCTGCTGGGGCCATGTACTCATTATTGAGAAAGGGAGATGTTCTTTTACTCATCAATAGACCAACTGCTACTGATGATTCCTGTTAATAGGTCATTACTCACTCTGTGAAATAGAGATAAAAAGATTTCTATTGACATCTATTAGATACCTTGCTAGACAGTGGCTCACACTACCTTCTTTTCTCTTTCTTCCTATTCACCAGTATTAAAATCCACACAATTTTATTTTAGATTGGAAGGGAACAATGAGATCATCTTGTCCTACAAATGAGGAAACCAAGGCTCTGAGAAATGAAGTTATTTGTCCAAGGGCAAGACGCTTTAGCTTTATTCAAATGGTGCTTTATTCAAATAGCCGTGTAGCTTGGGCAAGAAAAGGTATAGCACAATTGTTCCATGTCTCATCGTAGAATTCCTAGCTTACTTATAAGCTAACTCGCGCTGGAGAGAATGGTTTGATGTGCTATATTTCTCCCTAACCGACCCAGCTACATAGTAACAGTCACAAAGGAATATTTCCAATAGTGGAAATTTTAAGCACTGAATGGAGTGGGAATGGAGGATATAACAACAACAACAACAACAGCTAACATTTATGTAGCATTTACTATGTACCAGACGCTGTGCTAAGCAGTTTAAAAAAATTATCTCATTTGATTTTCACAACAACCCTAAGAGGGAGGTACTATTATCACACTAATTTTACACATGAGGAAACTGAGGCAAACAGAAGTTCTGTGACTTGCCCAGGGTTACACAGTTAGTAAGTTTCTGAGGCTGGATTTGAACTCGTCTTCCTGATTTCAGGCTTAGTACTTTATCTACTGTACCACCTAGCTGGATCTGTTTTGCAATCTACAGTGTCTCCTCCTATCATACCCTGTATGCCTACTGGAAAGGCAGGGTGGGACAGTGCTGGAATTGGCGTTAGGATAGCTGAATTTGAATCCTGACCCTGCCACTCCTTCACTGTGTGACTTAGGTTTTGCAAATAATAATAACTCACATGGATAGAGGGCTTCAGTCCTTATAATGAATCTGTGAGGCAGGTGGGATTAGCTTTATAATTCTTCTTTCTTTCCCTTTTATAGATGAGGGACCTGAGGCTCAGAATGGTCAAGTGATTTATTCATGGTCCCACACAGCTAACACAGCAGAGCCAGGTCTTTGGACTTGACACTACCCTGACATAGGTGTTCATCATCTAGGTGTTGGGTCCATTGCAATAGCCTTCTGTTTGATTTCCTTGTTTCAAGAGTCCCCCGTACTGTAATCCACCCTCTACTCAGCAATCAAAGTGATCTGACTGAAGCAAAGGTCTGGCCATGCTACCTCCCTGTTCCAGAAATTGTAGTGGCTCCTTATGAGCTCCAGGATCAAATATAAAATCCTCCATGATTCAAAGCTCTTAACAACCTGCTCCCCTCTTATGTTTCCAGTCTTCTTAACACCTCACTCGTCTGTCCAGCAACACTGGCCTCCCTGCTGGTCCTTGTATATAGACCTCAATCTCTTGACTGGCTGTCCCCTCATGTCTGGATTTCTCTTCTTCATCTCCATCATCTGCCTTCCCTGGCTTCCTTTTTGTCCCAGCTAAAAACTAATTTTCTACAACAAGGTTTTTCCAGTTCCCCTTAATGCTATGGTGTCTTCCTTTTGTTGATCATCACCAATTTAAACTGCATATATCTTGTTTTGTTTGTATATTTACAAATATATACCATATATATAAAAATACAATATATAGTATATATAATATTTACAAATATATATAAACAATATTTACAATTGTAATATATACAATATACATTGTATATATTTGTTTGTATATTGTCTGCTCCACTGACTTTAGGCCCCTTGAGATCAAGGACTGTCCTTTGCCTTTCTTAGTACCCCCAGAACTTAGCACAGTGCATGGCATAGATTAGGTGCTTAATAAATAATCGTTGACTTGACTGACCCTTAAGAACAGAACATTCTTAATATACTATATTACCATCATCCTCCACTAAACCTCTCTGAACCTCAGTTTCCTCATCCAAAAAATGGTGCTAATAATTCTTTTACTACCTAATCCATAAGGGATTGTTGTGAGGAAAGCACATTGTAAACCTTAAAGCACAATATAAAAGTGACTTTTTTTTTTATTATACTAGTATAGCCAATCCTGCCTCAACTATGGTAGGTGGATGACTCAGTTATTAGGATGGTGAGACTGCAATTTCCCATTTGGATAAGAAAATGCATTTCAGCTAGGAATGGATTTGTGAAGAATGAGCTAAGCAGTACCTCCTCACTTCTTTCCCTCCTCCTTGTCCTCCTTCTCCTCCCCACTCCTTGTCCTCCTCCTCCTCCCTGTCCTCATCCTCCCCCTCCTCCTCTTCCTCCTCCTGCTCCTTCTCTTGCTCTTGCTCCTCCTGCTCCTCTTCTCCCTTCCAGGTTAAACCCTGAAGGCTCTTTTCTCAAATATAGCTCCCCTTGGGTCCTCCAACTGCCAATTAATGCCTTGTGCTGGTGCTAATACTCAAGTGCCATATTCAATAACTGAACCTAGGCCTTTCTTTGAATAGGCAGGTAGGTGTTTCTAGACAACTTATTAAACTACCTCCCACCTGTACCCCAAACCTACATTCATTGTGGAGGTACTGATGTGCTGGTGGGGAAATACTATGTTTGTCCTAAAACAGATCCTCGCTTCCATGAGAAGTTAGAGAAGCTAAATAAGCCTCAGTGAAATGAGGATGTCTCTTAGAGCTGCAGGTTTGGCTATCAGGAAATTCAAATAATTGAATTCAATGCAACATGTATTTATTGATTACATATTGCACTGAGTCTTATGCTAGGCACTATGGGACATACAGAAGGGGAAGAAGAAACAGTCCTCACCTTCAAGAAGCTTATTATTTAACTGGGCAAAGAAACACAGGAAACAAACAAAAAAAACAAACGCCAATTTATGGAACAGAAAAATCACACACTCACAAAACCAATTTTAAGATTAGAAGGAGCCTTTGTGTTAATTTGGTTTAATCTCACAACTAAAGTATGAATCTCCTCAATGGCATCCCTGAAACTGGTCATCCACTATTTGCTTGAACAATTCCATTGACAGAACTCACTTCTTTGAGAACTTTTTTCACTTTTGGAGAAGTCTAATTGTTAGAAAGGCCTACTTTTCACTAAAGTAAAACCTGCCAAAAGGACAAGTTCTACTCACTGATTGAGGCAGCACGGTATAGTAGAAAGAATGGATTTGGAGTTAGGAGACCTGCGTTCAATCTCACTTCTGTCACTACCTGTGTGACCCTGATCAAGGTGGTCCTCAGTTTCTTCCTTAGTAAAATTAGAGGGATGGACTTGATAGGAATCTTCTAAGGTTCTTTCTAACTTTAACTCTATGACCTTCTAGCCCCAGGTCTACCCTTCTGAAACAAAAAAGAATAAATCTCACACTCTTACTTCATTCAGATATTTGAAGACAGATATTATTATCCCCTCTACCTCCAAGTTACCTGCTTTCTCCTGGGTTGAAAAAATAATTGCTGGGGTGGCTAGGTGGTGCAGTGAATAAGAGCGCCGGCCCCTGAGTCGGGATGACCCGGGATCAGATCCGGCATCAGAAAATAAGCACCCACACATAAATAATGAGCCATGTAACCTTGAGCAAGTTACCTAACCCCAACTGCTTAAAACAAAGAAAATATAATTGCTAGGGGTGGCTAGGTGGCCCAGTGAGTAAGAGTACCCTGGATTTGGGAGGTCCCAGGATTGGTTCTGGCCTCAGAAAATTAGCATCCACACATAAAATAACTAGCTGTGTAACCTTGAGCAAGTTACTTAACCTCAACTGCTTTAAAAAAAAAAATTGCTAGTTTTCCTAATTGTTTCTTAGGTCATGTTATTTTCAGATCCCTCTCTATCCTTGTCGCCCCTCCTCTGGATACATTCCATTCTGTTGGAGTAAAGTATGATAGCCAGAACAGGATATAATACCTCATATATGGTCTGGTCAGTAGATAATGCAATGGGATATATTCTGAAATGTTTTCTTTTTGATGTAATACTTTCAGAACGAGCCAAAGAGTAAATGAAATTAAAAAAAATTTTTTTAAAGCAGTTATCTCATACCATTGTACTGCTCTGAGCTGGTGACCAAGTAAAACCCTCTTGTCTTTTAGACCTGTTCTTAAGTCAGATCTTTTCTCAATTCTATACTGGTGCAACTGAGTTTCTGAAGCTCAATGCAGGACTTTACACTAATCTCTACTAAATGTCATTGTGTTGGTTTTCATCTATTATTTAAGCTTCTCAACATCTTTCTGAATCTTGATTTTTGTCATCCAATATGTTATTGATCTCTCCCAGCTTTGCACTATCCGTATATTATTTAACATTAATTTAAATTATTTTTATTATAATATTATTATAATATATTATATTTTAATATTTATATTTTATAATATATTATATATAATTATAATATAATATTATATATAATAATATTGTATAATATTATAATAATAATTATTAAAATATTCAACAATAATTTAAATTATTTAATTTAATTGAAATGGAACAAGACTGGGCCAAGGATAGAACCCTGTGACACATCACTAAAGAATTCCTTTAGATTAATGTCAATCTGGTACTACTCCTCAGCCAGCTATGTATGAGT
The DNA here is from genome assembly GCA_011680675.1 of Gymnobelideus leadbeateri. Classification (NCBI taxonomy): domain Eukaryota; kingdom Metazoa; phylum Chordata; class Mammalia; order Diprotodontia; family Petauridae; genus Gymnobelideus; species Gymnobelideus leadbeateri. The sequence continues at coordinate 470,190 of WOXC01008153.1, read as the reverse complement.
CTACCTAGCTGTACCGTATCATTCAGCCTACATTTTAAAATTTTGTACAGGGGGCTATCAGGAGAGACGTTTTTGTCAAATGTCTTACCAAATGAAGATAATCTAGCTGTGTGACTATGAACAAGTTAAAACCTCTTCAGTTATCAGCCACCTTTGAAGGTGTAGGTCTCTTTCAAGATCTCTTCCAGCTTATCATTCTATGGTTCCATGTCTATATCGTCCTGTCTGGTAATCTTATACAAAAAGAAAATTATGTTTGGCATGACTTGTGAATCCATCCTGGATACTACTGATTACCACTTTTTTCTCCCTGTAAGTGCTTAACATATTAGTCAGAGAAGGACAGATGGGGGAAGCTTTCATGGAGAAGGTACAATATGAGCTGGGTAGGATTTGGAGAAATAGCTCAAGGAAGGGCAAGAAAGTGCACACTTCACTGACAATGACTGTGCTTGGGTTTTCTCCTTTTGTTTCACCAGGATGTTGAATATTTCTGTAATTCTGTGAAAAATACACACATCCTTATGCTCTAGAAGAGAAAAATCTTCAAATCTGTGGAGATATGATATACTTTTTTTTTTTTTGCTTTTTTTTTTTGGAGGGCAAATGCGGTTAAGTAACTTGTCCAAGGTCACACGGCTAGGTTTTTTATTTGTATGGGCGTTAAGTGTCTGAGGCCGGATCCGAACTCAGGTCCTTCTGACTCCAGGGCCAACGCTCTACTCACTGCGCCACCTAGCTGCCCCTGATATGATATACTTTTACTGCCAATTTGTTTATATATGTCCTTCTTCCCAACCCACAGAACCAAACGGTGTATGAATCTACTTCTTTCATGAAGCCTGTGACTACACAGAATGGTTTTTCCTTTGTCTTATGTCCTTGCCTTGAGACACCTTATGTATACTGTCTAAATTTTTGTGCAGTATTCTAGTTTTCTTAATTAGATTATGAGGTGCTCAAGGATAGAGGCCAAGTCTAAAACTTCTCTTGGATTACCCCCAATACTTTACATAGTATCTTGTCCATAGTGAGGTACTCAAAAACAACCTGATTGATAAGTGATTTAAAACTAAGTGAAATAAAATAAAATTTGAAAGTTTTCTGAGATTGTGACTCTCTTTGGGTAGGTAGGTTAGGTCCTAGAAGGAGGCACAAATTCATTCTCTCCATTCCTAACATGGTTCAATGCTCCTTTTCTTAGGAGGGTGGGAAGATTGATTATCTGGTCTAGTGGAGTGGGAAAGAGATCTAGCTTTGCTTTTGGGCCTCACTAATGACTTACTGAGAAACATGAGGTAAAACATATTTTCCAAGTGTCACCTACTGTCTATGAAAAGTGAGATGAACATTATTTTGCCCATTTCTGAAGGTCATGGTTTATAGGTGGTGGGAAAAGGATGAGAAGCTGTTTTGTGAGGGAGGCTGAAAAAACCATGGTACTGTCACTAGAGAAAAGCATTCACTCAACAGGGGACCCAGGTTCTAATTCAGGCTCCATCACTGTTTTCTTGTATGACCATGCCTCATGACTTTGGATTTGAGGTTCCACGGTTTTAAAAGAAAAATCTTTTAGGAAAACAAGCTGTAAATAAACAATCAGTGTTACAAAGCAGATTATACCCTCTATCTTGTGACTCTCAATGCTAAGAATATATCCTACAGAAATTAAAAGGAAAGAAAAAAGACCTATCTGTGTAAAAATATCCATAGTTGCTTTATTTAAAATAGCAAAAACCTGCAAACAAAGCCCAAATGTACAATGACTGGTGAATCACTTCTGAATAAATTATGGTAGGTCAATGAAATGAAATACTATTATGCCATAAAAGATGACAAAAAAAATTACTTTATAAAAATTTGAAGAAATTCAAAGAAACATGACTAGACTTATCCAAAGAGTATAGGATTACAGATTTAGAGCTAGAAGAGAACTAAGAGGCCTTCTAAGCCAACTTTCTCACTTAAGGAGAAGAAAAGGGTCTCAGGAAAGTTAAATGACTTGTCCAAGGTCAAACAGGCAGTAAGGATAGAATTTGAGCCCAGGTCCTCTTTCTCCAATATGTCATGCTGCCTCCTAAAAGAGAGCAGGGGAATTACAGAAACAGTATACACACATACAATTACTGAGACCTAGATTTATAAGAAAACAAATAATAACAAAATATATTTTAAGTATTGAGACAAAGGGAACAGAAACATATACTTAACTATGATTTTTAACCAAAATATAAATTGTTGAGATACATCTTTAATTGGGGTCCGACTCCATATTTTTCCTTTGTACTTGCTTAGTGTTAAGTTTGTGATAAAAATTTCAATTTCAATAAATTTTTAAATGGAGATAATGCCTGCTTTGTTGTCTTGAAGATGGAATGAGATAATGTATGTGACAGGACTTGGAAAACACTATGTGAACATAAGATATTATTATTACAAAGTTGCAGAAAAATGTATTTCCCATTGTGATTACAAAATGCCAAGCTATTAAAGAGCACAGAGAATTAGCATTATTTTTAAGAGTTAGGAAATACTTTGACAACCTCCTCTGACAACACCAGTTATAAGTGGGAGTGAAAATGTTTGCTCATTGCTACAAAGTTGAACAAATTTTAGGAAAATAGATGCATTTTCAAATGGCAATGCTTAATTAAAGTACTTTACCTATCTCTGAATCTCTATCCTTTCCCAGGGGAATCATAAGCAATGCTTTCCATTCCCATTTCACATATGGAGAAAAATGGGGTACAGAAAAGTAGTGTCTTTTAAAGACAGAATGGGGAAGATATGGAATCACTATAATTTTGGGACCATTTAGTATACACCTTCATTTTTCAGGCACTAAAAGATTATATGTGCAATGGCTATGGTGTCACCAAATTCCTTGAGTCTTGGTCAACTGGCTTTCACTGCTTTCCACTAAAGCACCATAAAATTGAAAAATGATTGACAAAGATATGAGACAATGAGGAATGGAATGAAAACTGTTCACTGTTATTCAACTTTGTGGTTTTGGACAATCCAGACCAAAGAATTCTTCCCCTAATCTTGAAAGACACAACTATTCTAGGGGAAAAACAGTCCTAGTGTAAGTAATTTCATTCATGCTTCAGATGTCAAAATGTCAGCTCATGAAAAGATGTCTGAGGGGCCAGACAGGAGCCTCACAAGTTTTTTCCTTTGAAGGAGTAAGTTTGGTTTCTAATAGGTGTGTGTGTGTGTGTGTGTGTGTGTGTGTGTGTGTGTGTGTGTGTGTGTGAAGTTCTGTGTTTAAGGTTTTTTTAAAAAAAGGGGGAGATTGAGGGAAGATGTGATAACTATATAATTATCTCCAAATATCTGAAGGATTGTCATATGCAAGAAGGATCAGACTCACTCTGCATAGCTCCAAAAAGAAAAAAAGGACCAACGTACAGAAGTTATAAAAAGATAGATTTAGGGTAATATAAAGAAGAGCCTGCTAACAATTCAAGCTATCCAACAGCAAAAGGGGGTGCCTTATCAGGTAGTGAGTTCTCTGTCATGGAACTGTTAAGCAAAGGCTGGATGACTTGCTTTAGAGATGCTATGAAGGAAATTTCTTTATAAGGTGACAAGTTTGACTAGATGACGTCTAAGAGCTGACAGTTCTAGAATTCTGTTTTGTACTATAACAAGTGTAACCCAGATAAAGTTGCCTTCCGTCAATAGCAGGCTGGTCTTTGGCAAAAAGGAGAAGTCAGTATAGTTAGGTTTTTGCACCTCCCTTCTCTTTCTGGGATGCTCACTCCTCTTCACTTGATTCCTACAATGTGCCTTGCCCTCTGAACCTATCAAATCCTGTGTCCTCATTCTATAAGAACTCTTTTTAGGTAGCTTTTGGAAAGAACCTATTAAATTAGTCACTATTAAGATGTAATTGCTGGTAATAGCTCAAGGTACTGGCTCTCTTCCCAAGGCCACTTCCCTGGTATAAAGCAGGTGATAAAGAAGTATGTGTTTGGATTCTCCTAACTCCAAAAAGGAAAGGCATTTGGGATGCTCAAAGGATGAACAAAAGATGGTCAAATTTCAAGGTACTATGACAGGGGTAAGAGATATATTTTGGTCAAGGGGATTTTTTCATTTCCTATCTGCTTCCCTTTCTCTCTAAATGTGCAATTATACACACACACATAGCAAAGAATTTTCATGCTACAATTCCAAGCCTGACACTAGACTCTAACAGGACCAAATTCTTCTCTTCCTCCTCAGTACTAACTGGGCCTGCCTGTGCTTTCTTCTGGTGATGTAATGCCTCTACAACTTCAGACAGAAACTCAGGTAAATCATTGCTTTTGGAAGTTATGTTACATGAATTCAGAGGCCCTTAGCACCTTTCTGACAGTACGATGGGCAGAACTATGCAGCCAAGAAAGTCAGCTGGGACCCCTTACAATAGGGGATGATGGAAGGAAGAGAGAAGATCTGGGAATTCAATTCTATTCTAAGCTAGTAATACGGGCCTGAGAACCAAAAGAGAAGGAAAAAAAATTAACAGGAGAAACTTGAGTCATTGACCAAAATGAACTTTATGAGAAGAGACAGTAGTGTGTGAATAACTGGTATTAAGAAGCCTTTCTTGGAAAAGCCAAGCAATGTGACCCTTCTCCCCTCCCCTCAAGAAACTGTCACCATGAGACTATTGTTCCTTTGGGTTAAGCATCTCCCACTTTTAGCTTTTAAAATACAGATAACCCTGTGAAGGGTAACAGACTAACTCCTTAACACCTCAGTGTGAATTAGGCCACTTTCTTCTGTGATCTGAGGGCCTAGGGAAACATGAGAGAAAGGGGGCACTGAAAGACAGAGAAAGGCACAAAAAAGGGGACCGCTCAAGACAGACATCGATGATTCTTCACTTTTCCTGAGGGCCAACTTTGCAATCCACATAAGTAGTGAATTGCTGGTCACTTTAGGACAGACATTCAAATTCAAGTGGTGAATCTGAAGGGCAGTTCACATCTAATGTTTCTTAATGAAATTCTAAAGGGTAGGGACAGACCGATTTATGTAACTAAACTTGGCCTACACTGGGATCAGCAGTTACTGGAATGAAAAGAGAGAGGACAAACTCTAAGAAAGAATAGTTGACTGACTGGCTGAAAAACAGACAGAACCTTCCCTTCTCTTACAGGAGAGCTGCTACTGGGGGTGGAGGAGGAGCCTGTGGAAAAGCAGCAGCTCAGGTCAGGAAGGAGGCATGAGTCAGTGGCTCTGGCCAGATGGCATAGTTTACTCCATTAATCATCTGGTCCTGAGCGGTAGAGATCCTTCCAATGGTGAGGACTGGGGTGGGGGTAGGTGGGAAGGAGTACTAATGTTGTGACTGGGCTCTTTAATAAAAACCCTCTTACAGCTTGGAAGTGAGCTGGTAGCTCTTGTCCTTTTATTCAGGGGCTATACAAGCACTTATGATTGATGTCAACATCATATCCTTGGGAAGGTTTATCAAACTTTCCCCCTAATGATGGGGCTCTTCCACCACCACCAAATCAATCACAGAGTCAGGAAAGGCTAAGAAGCCGCTGGATTGTGTCTCTGCCCTTGGGAAATACAGCATGTGTCACATTTGCAGGGAGAGGAAGGAGATCACTAATTCAATACAGAGGCCAGGGAGGTCATTACAGGATCTGTTAGTTGGAACTACTGACATTCTAACCAGGGGTGGGGATGTCCCAACCAAGGAGAGACTAGGGAGACTGTTCTGCAGCTTTACTCAACTTCACAGAAAAAAACAAGATTTAATAAACTTCTGCTTTGCGTCTAAGGGACTTTAAGAGCTAAACAGCAAGTACTGACTACAAAGTATATTTGGTTGTGGATTTGGTGTCAGCTTCTTTCTACTCTGTGCTCTGATGGTTTTGGCACTGGAGAGAAGATCACAGAACTACAGATTCAGAGATGGAGGGGACCTTGGAAGTCAATGAGAGTCTAATTCCCTTATTTTTAGATTCAAACTCAGGACTTCCTTAGTCCAAAGCCCAGCACTTTATCCATTATTGTCACCTGGTTGTCTCTGGGTCCTTTTCAGAATAAGCCTCTGTACAGAGACATAGAAACAAATAAACCACGAAATAACCACCAAAAACAAAACAAAAAACCACCCAGAATATTGTAATTCTTAACTCAAGAACAAGGAGGTCAGCTCAAGTTCCATCTCCTGTTTCCCATGGGCTGTTTCCCATCCCAAGACTTTGTGCTGAAGGGGAGGTCTCTGATTCATACTGCAGTCTGGGTTTCTCCTTCCCCCATTACATTCTACCATATATGTTACTTGTCTATGCACATGAGGGATCTCCTTGGCAAGGAAGGGGAAGTCCTGAGACCCAGGACTGTTTTTACTTTAGTTTTTTTTTGTTGTTGTTTGTTTGTTTTTAAATCTTTGCAACCTGAGAATAGAGGAGGCACTAAGTGTTAGTTGTATTGAAATGAACTTGATTATTAATGTGCCATTTATCACTTATTTATATTCTGTATTATTCTGTATTTATCCCTGCCATTTTACAAGACATGTATATGTCTCCCAAACTAGATCGTTAATTTAAGTTCTAGTAGGAGCTTTGTCTTCCTGTCCACCTGTATCAAGCACAGGGAACCATGACACAGAGTAGGCACATAATTTTTTTTTTTATCACAGACTCATTGGGAGGGTGCAAAGGATTCATTTAGAGAAGGTAACCTAGGGTCTGTGAACTTTTTTTTTTAATACTTTGATCATTGTTTCTCAATATAGTTTGTTTTTTTCGTAATCCCCTGTATTTTATTTTATGCATTTTAAAACAATTTTCTGAGAAGCATCCCTAGGCTTCACCAGACTGACAAAGGAGTTCATTACAAAGAAAAAAAAGGGTTGAGAATTTTTGATGTAGAGAAAAGAAACAAAAGGGGAATACACTAAGAAGTAAGGGAAGTAATTCTGAAAATCTAAACTTAAGATCAATTGAAAGTCATGGCAACTCAGTAGTGTGCACAGAAATTGCTGTTTTCTTAGAAGAGCTACAAGTGCAGTGTCCTTCCTTTGGTACAGAAAAATGATATTCTCTAATTCTATGTTTTAAGAGGAAAACCAATCCACTGGGGTCACCTCTTTAAGGTGTTACCTAACCATGCTCTGGAAAAGAGTCTCTGGGTTAATGGATAAGGCTGATCGGGAATAAGGGGGCTCAAAGGGGAAGATGAAAACTTATAAGATCTTACGCCAGGATTCCTGTCTGTAGATAGGCAGGTTCTAGGTCAAGGTGAGTCATAAGAACAATGATAATATAATGCTTTTCATCCACACTTTGGAAGCTTTTTTTTTTTTTTTAACCTATGAAGATATTTAGGAACTGATGAAGAGTGAAGTGAGCAGAACCAGGAGAACAATTTACACAACAATAATGGCACTACAAAGACAAGCAACATAAGATCTTGGATTAAGGCAATGACATACCAGGATTCCAGAAGTCAGAAGAGGAAGTATGCTACAGACCTCTGGCAGAGAGGGGATGGATTAAAAATGCATAGAGATATATATTTTTGGACAGGAACAAGAAGGGGACGTGTTTTTGCTTGCCTACACATATTTATTAACAGGTTATTTTTTTCTTTTTTCTCCCAAAGAGAGTTGAGAAGAAGAGAAAATAAATGTTTATTAACTAAAAAGTAAAATTAAAAAAAAACAAACAAACTTTTTTTTTGTCTTTTTATAGGAGGGAAGGTAGGGCACTTGGGGTTAAGTGACTTGCCCAAGGTCACACAGCTAATAAGTGTTAACTGTCTGAGGCTGGATTTGAACTCAGATCCTACTGACTCCAGAGTTGGTGCTCTATTCACTGAGTCACTTAGCTGCCCCCAAATTTTTTTAAAAGAAAGCAATTTCATAGATTCTAACAACAACTTTATGGAGGTAAGGAAGCCAGGCATCAGCATCACAGATTACCCAAATCACCCAGCAAACTAGAAGAAGAGAGGCCTAGAACTTGCGTCTCCTGATTCTGAGCAAAGCTCTGTCCATCACCCCAGGATGCCCACTGGTTGCCCACTCTCTCTAGGTTTCTTCATATAGAGAATAGAATAATAAAGTTTCTCTGCCTTTCCCCTAGGGTTGTTATGAATATCAAATAAGAAACATGACAAATGATTAGAAAGGGCTATGCAAATGAAAGGGATTGTTATCAATGTTCTATTCAAAGCCTAGACCTGTTCTCCACCAAAGCGACAACTAGTTACCAAGTAAATTTTTAAAAAAGACCAGTTATTTGATAGGATACGATTATTTTTATTGTTTTAAAGAAGATTTATAAATTGCTAGGGCTGGAGGGGACCCTAGAAGTCAGCTGGTTCAATTGCTTCCTTTTAGAGATGAGAGAGAGAGAGGTACTGTAGCTATTGGCAGAGACAGAATTTGAAATCAAGTCTCCTGACAGAAGTCCACTCTCCACTGCTCTATAGAAAAGCCATACATCTTTTATAATTTTCACTTTTCTTCCTTTCCATCCTTCAATACAACATAATAAAATCAAAATCATTCTTCATTAAGTGCAGCATAAGATGGCTTTTAAAGTGCTTTATCTACCTTAGTTCATTTGAGCCTCATGAGGCCCTCCGGCAGAGCCGACAGATAAGGGATGCCTGAAGTCTCTCCTTTTCATTGGGTTGGGAGGGAGGGAAGAGAGGAGAGGAGGGAAAAAGGCAGGTAGGTGGTTTTCTATGTTCCTAATTTCATCTCACCCACTGCTCCTCGAGGCCCCGTGCTAATACGAGCCGTGGTGACCACTGGGTGCCATTTTATACTTTATTATGACTTCCCAGGCAGATTCAGGAGGATTAACTTCTGAGTGGGTCAAAGACCTGACTCCAACAGATCTTTTGACACTAGGGGCTTCCTCAGGGGAGATTACAGTAGCAAGCTAATCCACTCTCTCAGTGAGGTAGCTCCTGGCTCCAGGCCTACAGCCCTGATATTTCTCAGAGACTTCTCACCACTAAAGGGAGATGCCAGACAATTTAATTGGAAGGGTGGTTTTGGACTTAAGATGTGGCTTTTACCTTCACCTTCTCCCAATCCCCTCCCCTAACCCCCTCCCAAAGGCTTTGGCCTTTAGCCTTTAGCCTTTGGGCTAGAAACCTGTTTGTTTTGCTTGGGAGTGTCCAAGGAGAGTCATAATTCCAGCCAGAGGTTACAGTTTTAATTATTCCCAGGACTGGGGCCTCCTCCCCAGCTTTTCATTGTCCTCAGGCCAGATGGAATTGCCTGGATGGGTACTTTTTTTTTTTCTACTTTGGAGAAGGGATTTATTTCTAGCCTTTCACCCTAAAGCCCCTAAAATGGGCTAACTCCCTCAGGCAATTTGGGGATTAATTATGCTGATGGTGACATCATTTTATCTTCCTATAGTACTTTAAACTCCCCCTCCCTCCTCTTAAATGCTACATTTTGATCTTTATGAGACAGGCTGGGCCTTGTCATTCTCCGGTTGTTTTTTTTTTTTTTTAATGGAAGAACTAAGCCCTAGGGAAGTAAACTGAGTCATCCAAGGTCACATGGAAAGAGGACAGGATAGCGCAGCCTAGGGTTCAGAACAACCATCTAGTCACTTCTCTCATGGAAACTCTCCCAGCATGGAGTGACATAAATGATAAAGTGACCTATTTGGAGTCAGGAAGAGCTGGGTATAAATCCTGCTTTAGGCACTCACAAGCTGTCTGGCCCAGGTTAAGTCACTCAACCACTCTCGTTTTCAGGTTCTTAATCTGCAAAATGGGGATAATCACAATTTCCTCCCAATGCTACGGAGATCAAAGAAGATAATGTATGTAAAGTACTTGGCCAGCCTTAAAATACTGTGTGCATCAATCATTATTATTGTTATTATTGTATTAGCATCATTATTATTAAGTTGGGTAGAGCATTAGGCCTGGAGTCCTGAAGACTTGACTGCAGTTTCCTTATCTGTAAAAAGAAGGAATTGGACTAGATGATATCTAAGGACTTTTCCAGCTTGGAATCTATTATTATCCTAAGTGAATGGGAAAGGTGAAAACTTCTCAGCCCATAAATTTTGGGAGTTTGGCTTCCCCCTTCCCCCTTGTCCCCCCCCCCCCCAGCCTTTTTACTACTGCCACATCAGCATTAGGCCCCTTCAGGGGTTTTTGACCTCCACCTTTGCTTGTGACCTTTTCCCCTTTCCCTTGCTGTCAATCAGTTCTTAGCCCCTCCCCCTTCTTAATGTTGGCAATGCCAAATAAGGACATGAACAAGTACCCTGGTTTCCTGTCCGGCCTCCCATCCAATAGGGGATGGTGGCAGGCTTCTCTGTTATTCACCACTGGGGAAGATTTTCCAAGCCCAGATTGAGAGCCCACCTCCCAGCCAACTTGAGAAGGGACTGGGGTGGTGGGAGGGGGCTTGACTATGTTAGGGTATAAATTCTTGTTCTGTCTTTTGTGACCCATCTCATTCTGCTGGTTCATATTGGTGGAAGGGATGCCTTCTTCTCCAGAGAACTGAATAAACTTCCTGTTCCTTCCTCAAGATACCTCTGACTTTTAATTTTTCTTGGGTAGGGGACTTTTGGGGTCCCCGTACTTCACACATAAGTGTGGAGTCCCTACAAGAGGGACTACCCTGGCTTAGAGGTCTATCCCTCTTGCTTGGAGGAAGTCATGATTGATGCCAAGCCAACAGACATTTTAATGATCTCCTTCCCTGGCTATCTGGGTAAAGTACAGACAAAGGTTTCATAGTATTTGATAATTACATTCAATAATCACTTATTAAATGTGTATTATGTATGCCATATGCCTATATCACAAAATCAAAGTCTTCCCAGAATTCAAATTGAGGATCTCTTAAAAGGCTGCTTTAATGGAGAGGTACTATATGAATGGACAATGAGGCGGGCTGGTCACGCAGAGGAGAGCAAGGGCTAACCATGAGGAAAGGACAAGAGAACCAGACAAAGACCTCCAGTACTTCTGATGTCCTTCCTGTGCAGGATTTATGAGAGGACACAGACAGCAGTCACACAGGATGAGACGGTGTGGCAGAGTCGCCCATATGTGCTAATATAGGGAATATACAATATAACATGGATGAGATTACAGACCCATCAAAGTACATGCAAGGTTCTTAAGATATCTACCTATGTCAGTCCACATAGGTGAGTCACTGAAAGCACTGTTCAGTAGAATGCTCACACTAGGCTCTGAAGCCAGAATCTTAGAAACCAGAGAAGATTGTAAGGGCTCAAATGGATCTTTGAGAACATCTAACTTGCTTTGCAGGAATCTGAGGCCTCTAAACTGGTACAAACTGGTGATCTGACATGCCTCCAATCTCAAAGGCAGAGGAGCTACCATGAAAACCCAAGTCTCCAGATTCCAAATTCACCATCTTTTCTATTACTCTTAAGTCAGGCACAAAGCAAACAGGCAATGGGCTTTAGTTCTACCTTTGCCACTAATAGAGTCACTTCATCTCTTGGGACCTCAGTTTTCCCATCTGTATAATGAGGATGATAGCAGCTGCCTTTCTTTACTAATAGGAAAACTGAGACTTGAATGAGTTAATACCATGGAAGGAATAAAATACTGAACAAATGTGGTGAATTATTGCTGCAATTCCTGTTTGACTCCCATTTCTCTAACCTGCTGGCTTTCTGCTCTTTCTTCCTAAGACCTAAGATACCTCATTGAAACTGCTCCTGGCTTGGAAAGGGTAAGGGAAAAGCAGCAAAAATAAAAAGACCAATTCTCTCTAAAATAACTTTCTTCAGTCACTACTAACAACATCTGTGTGACTTCCCGCCCCCCCCCTCCCCCCCCCGGGCTAGCACATGGCTATTGGTGGACCTGTGAACCTTTGTGTTTGGCCTCTAAGGGGATATGAAGTAGAGTTTTTCTCTCTCTCTCTTTTTTTTATGATGCCCTGTCTCTTAAAATAGCAGCTCTCTCAAGATAAGTGGGTCTTGACCAGTTGATGAACCCAAGGACGAAGCTTTGTCAAGTCCCTAAGTACAGCTCAGATCGCTGGAGTGTGAACGGTGGTGGGTCCAGAGCACCATTCATATTTTATATGCTGTAACTTCCCCTACTTCTGCCACTTCTAGATGTGTGAAGTATTATTTCCCCCCTAACATACACAGGCACCCCTCCTTTCCATTCACCGTCTAGGTCATGGAAAGGTGACAACAAGCCTCCCTGAGATCCAGGAGGGTTCCTTCGGTTACCAGCTTGACGGAAAAAAAGAAAGGCAATGTGAGTCAGAAGAGAGATACCAGGAGTCAGGAGTCCTGAGTTCTAGACCTAGTTCTCTGACCTCTGGGCAGGTCAATTAACTTCTCTGAATTTCAGTTGCCTTATTCATCAAACAGTCAAAATAATCCCTGTCCTGCCTGCCTCAAAGGATCCCAGTGAGAATCAAATTAAGTAATGGGCATGGAAGCACTTTGGATGGGATGAAGGGACGGGGACACACACACACACACACACACACACACACACACACACGGGTTTTTATCATGTAGATCACAGAGTGGCAGGTGGACCTTCAGAGGGAGGCTCCAGTGTACCGGGTTTTATTAAGAAGGGACTATAACAACTACAACAATCAAAATAATGAGAAACTCTGAGGGTCTCCAGTGTGACGGTTACACCACATTTAATTTAATGTCTCTATCCTCCAGTGGCCAATTCACCCTGCACCTCTTGACAGATAATGACTTGTGGGTCTTCACCTTACAAGCAAGGAGCCACTGGGCCCATTCCTTATCCCATTTAATGGCCTTTGTAAACCCTACCATGGAAGCCCAGACCTTGATTTTCTATTGAGGTCCCAGATCATAGAAACAGATGGCCTCAAAGAGCTCATAACCCTTCCTTGGCTTCTCCCCGCCTCCTTCCCATCTCCCTTTTGACTCAGCTGCTCCAGGTCACTTGTCTCACCCTCCTGTTTGCCATCTGTGGGGAGGAAGCAGCCCAGCTAAATAAATGTAAAGCTGCAGTCCTAAAAGGAGTAAAAGGGCTTGGCTTCCGGTGTCTGTTCTGCCACTACTCTATGGGCATCTATGGGCAAGCCCCTCAAACTCTGAACAGCCTGTTCTGTCAAATGATGACAATAATCTCTGTGCTACCAGTCTCACAAAAGGCTACTCTGAGGCCCTAAGGAGAAAATGGACCGGTAATTTGAAAAGATGAAGCACAATACAAATATAGTGATTATTATATTATCCTATAAGTCTCCCCTCTAGGCACCTGAAATATAAGTAGTTCTGGGGGCTAAGATAAAGGGGAGGGTACCTTTGGGTTCAGGCTGTATATACTGGGTAGATTAACAATCATCACATCTGATTGTCAGGGGCCAAGCACCAGGAGTTTTCTCAGTTGGCTGGCTAGAGATGCTCTAATAAAGATTTTTAACAATCATGCCAAGAACAGTGTCAACTAAGGGTTAAAGTTTGACTTTGTGAGAATCAGCAGGTGCTTCCAGGGCCTCCCAAATACTATAAGAAATGAACAGCATTTGGTACTGGCCTCTGCCATGCTTGACTAACTCAGAGCTGAGTGAACCCTAAGAACCTGGACCCCAGGGCAGATGCCCAAGAATCACAGTTGAAGACTATCTAAGATGCCATTAGCCCAGACATGAAAGCACCCACATTACAGAATCAATGGAATTCTTGATGTGTTGCTATAGCTTTTCAAATCTCTAATAAATGCTTTAGGGGATTACAAAGTCAGAATTTTGATATTACTTTTAATATCAGAAACAAATAAAAAAATCCTACCTGACATTTAGTCATACTGCCTCATACCATTTTCTGTTTCATGTTCTTCACTTGACCAGTCTCCCAAATTAGGATGTAAACTCCCTGAAGACGAAGACCAAGCACATTATCTTTGTTTCCCTGAAAACACCCACCATAGGGCTAGGCCAAATGAAACTGTTCATTCTCTATGGCTTACACTCACAGGCCAGGAGCAATGGGATAGACCAGTCCTAAAACTATTTACCTGGCTTTCCTCCCCCCTTTCTACTTTCATTTGTCTCCAACATAATGTTTTAGAATTGTTATGTTAATTTCCCAATTTGTTGGAACAGTCAACAAGCACTTATTGTTTACCATGTGCCAGACACTATGGCAAACAACGAGGAAACAAAAAAGGGGCAAAAGATATTACCTGACCTTAAGGAGCTTTCTGAAGGGAGGGAGAGACTACCTGCAGACAACTGTGCACACAAAGGATACAGAGTCCATGGAAGGTACTTCCAGAGGGAAGGCATTGGCCATGGAGGAGGGGCTGGGAAAGGTCTCTTGCAGAAACCAGTATTGGAGCCATCCTGAAGAAAGCCAGCAAGACCAGGAGGTAGAACTGAAGAGGAGGTGGGGGATGAGGTGTCATTATAATACTTTAGAACTCAGCATCAGTGAGGGTGGAAGGGGAGACTATATCTTCTTTCTTCCTTTCGTACTCAATGAGGAAATGGTTTCCAATCATTATCATCATCATCATCATAATTCTTCAAGTTTATATAGGACTTAATGCTTTTCAAAGCATTTTCACATCCATTCTCTTACTAGATGATCACCTGACAACCCTTTGAGGTAGGTAAAGTAGGGGTTATTATCCCCATTTTATAGATGAGCACACTGAGGTCCAGAAAGGTTAGGTGACACTATTACAGATGGAGCAGGGATTAAGGTTCCCCAGGGACAGCATACTGTGTCTCCAAAAGTAAGAGCCTCTCTACAGGACAGACAAGGCAGAAGTTCCTTGGGGGAAGGGGGATGCCAGTTTGAGAGCAAGCCCTGGACAAATCTAACTATTTGCTTCTCTAAGAAAACCAGGTTCTTATGACTGAGACTGAGACTCTGATAGATTCTCAAGCAGTGAGCCCCTCACCCAGTTTGGTCCATATTTTATTCCACTTAGTAATCACTTCCTCTCCCTTATGCCTCTAGTACCCGGCCTTTCAGTCTATCAGGAAGGGGTAGAATTACCCAACTTGATTCCTCCAGAAAATCCCAGCTGTCCACAGCTTATCCAAAAGCTGCCTTTGGACTTAAATAGCCAATTTAACAACTCTGCTTTATTTCACACGACCCTCTTTATTATGGGATTTAAAGTAAAATCCCATATGTTTATACACAATCGTTTCTTCTTAAATCTCCTTCTATAAAATCTAAATACAACAGAGGAACAAATCTCTCTGTCTCTCTCTCTCCCCCTCCCACCGTTCCTCCCCCCCTCCCCTCCACTCAGAGCAGGGGAAGAAGGCCTGAGGATAAGCATTTTTTGAGCACAAGCCATTTTTTCCTTCAAAAAGGAAAAGGAAAAAAACTCTAATCCTATTTTACTAAACCAAATAATCAACATCCAAATTAGCAGAAGCAGCAACATCTTGCATTTGTGACCCTCTAGCACACTGAATGCCCTTTATTTGCCTCCCAGAGGCAGCATTATCACTAGTGAGTCAAATTACTTCTACATGATACTGTCTGCTGTCTGCATACAAAGGCAAAAAGTGGCCTTTCAGTCCTCTGTGCATCTCTCAACCACTTCGGTGCAATTAGGTTTTAGATCCTTCTCCATTTTCCACGGTAAGGTAAGATGAAGAGAATAGTAATAATTTAAATCCCCAGGTAAATTCCAATGTATTACTAACAGCCCTGGGTATCTGCATGTCTTTTTCCAGAGCACTTCTGCAAAAATGGAATATGACCCTCACAACAACTCTAGTGACACAATCAATTAGCATGAAACACCCCCCACCCAGGAGGGAGGGGACTGAAGCCTAAAGAGATCAAGTGACTTGTCCAAAGTCACCCGGTCAGTCAGTGACATCACCCTGCATAGAGGAGGTGCTCAATCAATGTTTTTTGACTGATGAGGCCTGTCATCCATCGGGATGACTATAATCAAAAGAACTCAGTCCTTCTGAGTTAATTTTTACCCCCACTGTACAACACTGGCTCTTTAGCCCAGGTATTTCCATGCCCCATTTCATATTATCTAGGCTCTCAGCTGCTTCTCTTCCTCTCCCTTGCTGGCTACTCTTTGAACATTGCAGAGAGAAAAGGAGAATGTGAAATGTTTGTTTTCTTTACTATTGGAAAGAAGATTGAGGAAAGAGTTAGACTGATTCAAAGTACTAAAGGCTCAGTGGCTACATTTCAGAGCAGGGCAGCCCTACTTTTAGGAAATCTAGTCTATGAACATCCAGTTTATGAAGCTAGTCATAGTTATAGTAACTTTGAAAGCACACTCTGCTTTTGGAAAGGTGTCCCCTAAATACATAGCTTCACTAATACATTTAATTTGCTAAAATCAATGTTCACCCAGTTTTCAGTCATGTCTATTACATAAGGCAAAGGATTCATATTAAAAAAAATAGACCATAAATATGGCAGCATATTTGTGAGTTAGTAAAGCTGATGCTTACAACCACTTTACAGATTTACATCATCTAATTTAATTCTCACAACAATATTTTGAGGCAGGTAACTTAGGTATTAATATCCCCATTTATAGATGAGTCCAACCAATGTTCGGGGGAATTTAATGACCTCTAAGATCTCATGGCTGGTAGGTCTAAGAGGTGGGATGTCCAGAGTAGTTCTGTGGGGCAAAAGGTTGTAAAAAGTGCAGATAGATTCTAAGTTGATTTAGCTAAAATCATGGACTGAACATCCACAGTGGCTTATCCGAAAAAGTTAGATAAGGATGTTTGGGTCATAAGTTGTGAGGATGAAATCAGGAAGGGCAATTAGGCTTTCCTCCAAGTAATCTATTTAACCTAGGTTAGATGGGTTATGGAGATGAACCCAAGACAGATTTCTCTGGTTAATGTTGTTGAGTTTAATGTTTTAGAAAGAGCAGTCTCTAGGAACACTTCTGGGGATTAGGAACAACCAGCTAATGTTTTGTTGTGAATATAAGACCCAGGAGGTTTGTCGTTACACCATACCTTGGTCCTGTCTTGCCCTGTGGCCCTTAGGGAAGCCACTAACTTCCCTTGTACCTGGTGGCCTGTCCTGCCACCGTCACTAAGAGAGACTGAGGTCACTGAACATTCCCCTAGCTAGAGGTGAAGGATCCCCAGAGGGGCATTCTACAGGAAGCTTTGTGCCATCTCTAATGATAACCTGACAGATTGAAATAACTGCATTTCTTAAGAGGAAGGGAAGGAGAGGAGGTTGGAGTAGGGGAGAGGGAAAGAAGAGAGAAGAGGAAAGTAGCCAAAATGGACTTACCTATATGCATCAAAGGGCCACAAACCATCACATAATCATGAAAAAGAAAAGAGAAAAAAAAGTCATTAGTTAAATGATTAAACTTCAATTGAGAAGAGGGTGCTAGGGGTTGTTTTTCTTTCTTGTAAATATGGGTATAGCTTTTCCTGCCCCACCCAAAGAGAACTGAGAATGTGACACTGGATTTTTGTTTTCTTAATAAAAGTTGGCGTCATGCTAGGCAACACAGATTTTCTATGTGGAGAACAGACCATTATGCTAAAATGTTTTGGGTCTTGGTAGGCTTCCTGGTTGAGCAGTTTTCAACCAGTGAAACAGAGGAAGGTGATTGTGAACTTGTAACTTTAAAGAGAGGGAGGAATAACTTAGAAAGAAGTGAGCATAAATTCCAGCCACTTGGTGAACACAAATAAAGATTTGAATACTTTTATGATTACAGTCACCCTGATGGATGACTGGCTCAATTAATAAAAACATATTTACCAAGCCCTTGTTATGTACATGGCACTGTGATGAGGTCAAAGATAAACTGAGATATTGCCCCTTCCCTCAAAGAGCTTATGATCCAGTAAGGAAGAGAAGACATAGGGTAACAATGTAAGGCAGGATATACCAAGTGCCAGGTGTGTGGTACCTACGGTGAGCACTGTCAAAGATCAGAAGAGGGGAAGATCACTGGACTGGTGTGGTCAGGAAAGGCTTCATGAAAGAGGTGGGATCTGAACTGGGTCTTGAAACATGGGTACAATTTAGGTAAGATTTAAAGAGGGGAAAAAAGGTAATTCACGAATGGGAACTATATGAAAAATGGGTTGGAGCCTAGAATACACAATGCATAAATGAGGAAATCAACCTGCTTGGAAGGTTTGCTAAGCAGGGAACCAGTGGGAAGTCAGATAAAGCTGGAGGAGTAGGACGGCACCAATTTATGAAGATGCTGGAATAATCTTGGAGTTTACTGGCTGCTCAGTTTTTAAGATCTTCCCAACCTGGCCCTAACCTATCTTTCCTGCTTTGTTGGACATTACCCCCCTTCTCATCTCCTACAACCCAGCCAAACTGGCCTTTCTGTTCCTTACACTCCATCCATCTCCTCTCACTATGTCTTTGTTCTCTGCTGTTCCCTGTGCCTAGAATTCAATCCTTCTATATGAACCCTTCTTTGATCCCCCTCCTCCAATGCTAGTGCTCTTCTCAACTATGGTGTATATAATTATTTTGTATTTATTTTCTATATGCTTATATTTGTACTTGTCATCCTCCCTTCCTTAGAATGTAAACTCTTTGCAAGTATGGATTGTTCCCATTTTTAGTATTCTCAGTGTCGATCACACAGTAGGTATTTAATGAATGCTTGTTGATTAAGGAACTTGGGCTTTCCGCCCTATCCCCAGCTAATGGGGTTACTGAAAACTTTTGAGTAGTGTAATGAAGGGTGTACAAAGAAGGCAGCCATATGAAGAATGGGGGTGGGTGGTGGGGAAAGGGGGAAGCAGAAGCTAGAAAGATACCAGGGTTTGTTAATGTTGAGGTACAGAGAAGGGTCATCAGAGAACACTGAGTAAAAGATCCATTTTTTGACTCTTTCTTCCCTGGCTCCAAGAAAGAGACTCCATTTGCCAGGAGAGCAAAGAGGTGAGTCACCTGAGAGCAACAACTAACTTCTGCAATTACATCAGCCAGATTTCACTGCTGTAGCCCCAGGAGGAAGCCATTTAGTACAATATGACCTATACCCTTCAATTCACTGATGGGCCCCAGGGGATCACTGAATACACGTCCCAGGGAGGGACAGAAAACTTTTTATTTGTGTATTTTTAGTGTGACTCTTCAAAAGATGGAGGAAGATATTCTTGATATCTTTTCTTATGTTCACTGACGCAATTCAACTCAAGAAACACTTAAAGGTGTAAAAATGTACTAAGACTTTTAGAACACCCTTCATGGAGCCAGGAACACTGGATGGCGAGAATAGTGAGAACAGTTTGTCCCTTCAAGGCGCTCACAGTTTTGTTTGGCAACAAACCATGTATACAAGAATCTGTGATGTGAATTAATAATAATAGCAAACATTAATGGAGTGCTTTCTATGTGCCAAGAACTTTACAATAATTATTCATTTGATCTTCACTACAACCCTGGGAGGTAAGTGCTGTTATTATTCCCATTTTACTGATGAGGAAACTAAGATAAACGGGGGTTAAGTGACTTTCCACTTAACACAGCTAATTAAGTGTCAGAGGCTGAATCTGAACTCAGGTCTCCCTGATTCCAGGCTCAGTGCTCTATATTCAGTAACATACCTTGCTGCCTCCTGAACTAGATTTTAGTAAGCATGGAGGAGAAATTTAACAGAGAAGAGAGACTGGATGGAGGTGAAGTTTTGTTTTTTTAATTGGAGTTGGGGGCAAGAAATCAGGGAAGGTTTCACAGAAGAGCTGAGTCTTTAAAAAATTTTTTTTATTCTAAACTTTAAAAATGCCAATACATATATACATATACATATAATACATACACACATACACACACATATATATGTGTGTGTGTGTATATATAGATAGATAAGATACATAAGAACAATAAAAGAATTATACACTAAACTTTAAATTTCTTACTATATATAAACTTGTTGCTTTTCTTTTTAGTATGTAGCAGGATCAGGACAGTTAGGTGGAGCAGTGGATAGAGGGCTGGGCCTGGAGTCAGAAACACTCATCTTTTTGAGTTCAAATCCAGCCTTGGACACTTACCAGCTGGGTGACCCTGTGCAAGTCACTTAACCTCTGTTTGCCTCAGTTTCCTCATCTGTAAAATGGGGATGATAACAGCACCTACCTCCTAGTGTTACTGTGAAGATCAAACAAGGTAATAATGGTAAAGTACAAGGCCTAGCATAGAGTAAGCACTATATAAAATCATCATCATCACCATTTTATTATATCCTCATTTTAGAACTGAAGAGACTGAGTAGTTAAGTGACTTGTCCAAAGTCATAAGGCTAGCAAGTACTGGAGGACATGTTTAAATTCAGATCTTCCTGACTCCAGGCCAAGCACTCTATGCACTATGGTACCCAGATGAATCCATAGTCACAACAAACTTAAAGGACATCTCAACAATACCTGCTCTCTAGGAGGAAAAAAAAAACTCTCATGGCTGAGTTAAGGCCATCAGCCAAGGTTTCATGCAGGAGGGAAGATTCTAGCTTAGCCTTGAAGGTGTAGATACAGTGGGGAGAAAAGGATTCTGGGGGAGGACGGAGGTGGAGGGAAGAAGGGCAGAATAATGTGGCAAAGGCAAAGAGATGGAAAGGCTTGAGGTATGTTTAAGGAACACTAAGGAGACTAGCTTAAAAGTACTAACAAATTTTACAGCAAAAATATTCTTCCAACATGTACCAACTGGTCTGTCTGGAGGGAATGAAATGAGAACAAAGGCCAATGGCTGAAACTGTTAGTCTTCAGTTCTTATTTCAAGTTCAATCACCTCCCACGTATGTTCTTTTCTGCTTGTACCAAGCAGATATATAAGGAATATATTTTTCTTACATGTATTTGTTTTATATATATATATATATACACACATATATGTATATATATATAAATACTGAAAATACATGTAATATTTTTCATACACACACATGTATATATACACATGCATACATATGTATGTATTTTCTTCTATAAGGCAGCTAGATGGTCCAGTGGATAGAGTGGTAGCCCTAGAATCAGGAAGACCTGAGTTCAAATTCGGCCTCAGACACTTACTAGCTGTGTGACCCTGGGTAAGTCACATAAGCCTGTTTGCCATGGTTTCTGTATCTGTAAAATAAGCTGGAGAAGGAAAATGGCGAGCCACTCCAGTATCTTTGCCAAGAAAACCCTAAATGAGGTCATGAGGAGTCAGACACAACTAACTGACTAATCAACAATTTTCTTTCATATATACATGTGGCTCTGTGTATGTGTGCGTGTTCTTAATATATAAGGCAGATAAGATTTTTCTTTCCCTGTCTAAATCTCTCTGACCTGTTAAGGGGCATAATGGCTGTGGATTTCTACTCTTCTGGCCACCAAGCCCAGTAGGCAGATCCATAAGAAGCCTTGTAGCTAACTGCTTAGCTGATTTATGTCTCCCTGGAGTTTCATGAAGAGAAACAACAGAAGTTGGGAAAAGGTGGATTGGAGTGAGGCTTTAGAAAGCTGCAAATGTCAGCTAAGAAGTCTCTGCTTTACCTTATAGGTAAAGGAAGGTACTAAAGGTTTTGAAGATTTGATTATCCTAGGGGCAGGAATTAAGCAGGAAGGAAAGTACAGAAGTTTATCTTTCTTGGCTCCACCCCCAGCTTCTTTTCCTCATTGGTCTCTTTCAGCATACCCTGCCTTGAGTCTTCACCATTCAGGCCTCTCTGTATACTGACTCCAGGTCCAGCCGTGTGCACCTGTTCTAGCTAGTTCCCTGAGCTCTGGGAACTGGCTGAGACCCTCTGGAAAGGGGAGCCAAGATCCCAGAGAGCTCACAGACCTTGCCTGTCAGGTCCTGCCTGTTGCTCATTTTCTGATGGGCATGAGCTCTATCTTCTAAATCAATCCTGGAATTGCACTACAAAGACATCTAACAAAGTCTCTAACTCTGGTCTCCAATTCTACTCCATCTTATTTAACCTTTGATTTCCATTTTTCTTTTTTTTTTTTTTTTGAGGGGGGAAAGCAGGGCAATTGGGGTTAAGTGACTTGCCCAAGGTCACAAGGCTAGTAAGTGTTAAGTATCTGAGGTTGTATTTACACTCAGGTGCTCCAGACTCCAGGGCCATGCTCTATTCACTCTGCCACCTAGCCACCCTGATTTCCATAGAAATCTATAGACTATCCAGGTAGCTAGTTCTGGATTTGCTTAGCAAATAAATTCTTGTTTTTAAATTCTAAATTCTGAAGAAAGGTGGTCCTTCCTTCATCTACTCCATCTCCCAAAGTCTGAATTTCAACTGTTGAGGCACTAATCCCTTGGCAGATGTACAAGGAGAGGAGATGGGGTATCAATTGGTGACTTCGACCTAGGGTACTCCCAACAGGAATATTGATCCTGGGAAATTCATTACATATCACATGGCAATATAAATGGACTTGTTGGGCATTAATGGGAAAGTCCTAGGGCAGGGGTCAGTGACCTATTTAGCCTTGAAGGGTCCCAGATGAGCTGACCAATTCCCCTGGTAGGTCTGGAAGGTCTAAGAATTGACAGAAGAGAGTAACAAGGGGCATAAAGAAACGCAGTGTGAATGAAAGAAGGGAAAAGGCAAAAGTAAAATGGAGGAGAGACAGAGAGAATAATTTAGTATTTATATGGATATTTATAGTGGCAGTAGTATATAGAGAGCTGTCCTTGTAGCCAGGAAGACTTGGGTCCCTTGTCCTTTGAATTTACTTTTTTCAAAGCATTTTCATTTCCATCATCTCATTTGATAATCACAATATCCCTCTGAGGTAGGCAGGGATAGTATTTTTATCCCCATTTTACAGATGAAGAAACTAAGGTTCAAAAAAAATAAAATTATATTTGCCCAAGTTCACATAGCAAATTCATGCCTAGAACTCCCTCGGTAGGTGGGCATTTTCAAGTATTCTTTGTGACCATGTTGTCAGCCAAGGCTGTGCTCCTTCAATGAGGCTGGCTGTTAGTTCTGAGCAATGGCCAGGAACAAGGAAAAATGACTGTGGCCATTAGGGGAGGCTAGGCTGGGGCTCAGAATAGACCAAACAATCCACTTTTCCACCAAATCAAATTCAAATTCTACAGTAGAGAAGAAATGCTATCAGCTAATGTCCTTTCCTCATTATATACCCAATTAAAACCATGGGGATCTACGTGAGAGCAGAAAGGCTGGGCTGAGGATAAAAGATTCTGGGGTAGGGGGCATTAGATGTGGTCTTATTTTTGTACTCTTTCTCCTAAACTCTAAGCCACAGTGACAGGACCCGTCTTTGTTTTATGAGGCTTATAAATTAGAATAAGTGAATAAATGATTAGGGGTCAGGGAGGCAGCCAGTAAATATTCTCTAGGAATGAAGAGGTGAGTGGCTCCTTTGGCACAAAGGACTCTTAAGGGAGATTGAGGCTCTGAGAGGCACCAAGCCCCCAGAATGAATGGGAAGGAAAAGAAGCAGCCTGCTGACAAATGCAGATGACCAGCAGCTGGGACCCCACAGTCAGGACTGTCAGTTTGAATCTCCTCGGCCTGGAGATCACAGTGGCTCCAAGGTCCTGAGTGGAGCAGAGTGTATTCTCCACGTTGTTCTCCCATGCCAGCCTCCTGTTCAGCACCCAGGGAGCTGGCTAGCAGCGAATCCCTGGGGCAGAGAATATGGAGCAGGGCCCAGATACTCATTTTAAAGAAATATTTACTTAAGCATCCACTATGTTTGGAATGCTACTGTAGGCATTTGAGAGCATATAAAGATCAATACAATGTAGTCACTGCCCTGCAAAGAGCTGAGTGTTGGATACTTTTAAAACCAGAGCAAAGAATGGGCTGTGATAGGTGATGGTGGGGAGAGCATCCTTCTTCAAGAGTCTATGCACCCTCCCTACAGCTGCCTCTCTTCAGCCAACCAATCTGCACTAAATCCTAAGCCACCCCCATGTGCCAGAGACTGTTGTCCACTCATCTTAGTTGTGTCCAACTCTCTTTGACCTCACTTGGGTTTTCTTGGCAGAGATACTGGAGTGATTGGTCATTTCCTTCTTCAGATCATGTTACAGATGAGGAAAATGAGGCAAACAGGGGTAAGTGACTGGCCCAGGGTCACACAGCTAGTAAGTGCCTGAGGCTGGATTTGAACTCACAAAAATGAATCTTCCTGAGGCGCTTTAAGCACTGGGCCACCTAGCTGCCCTGTGCTAGATACTGTGGTGGGAATATATATTCAGCATGGAGGAAACATACAACTTCACAGAGAAGGGAATATGCACATACTACCTCATGAAACTTATTTATTCCATTTTTGAACAGCTTCTACTACATTGAAATATGCTTTCCTTCAACTTTTGTTGTTGTTATTGTTGAAACTGAATGTCTTGCCCAGGCTGGTCATACACAGGCTTTATATGTCTACTGATTCATTTAGGAGTTTCAACCTGCTCTATTTCTTTTATTTTAATTTAGTATTTTAATTCCTCCTAGTTACATGTAAAAACAATTTTTAACATATGTTTTTAAAACTTTGAGGTCCAAATTCTCTCCCTTCCTCCCTCCCCAGCCCTCTCCCCCATTGAGAAGGTAAAACCTGCTCTATTTCTAACCTGGGCTAATGCACCTTTCTTGGGCAGCCCCCTTCCCTTCCCCCCACCCCCACCACTCTGGAAGCTCACCATTCTGGTGCCATACTTGGCATACTACACCCCAGAATTCTCCAGCTCAATTGTCTATCAGCTTCAACCTCCCCGATGGCAGGAACTACAGGCCTACCTGTAACTTTTACCCATTAGATCTCAAACAACCCTAGTATTCATATGACAGGTTGAGAAACTGAGGTTTAGAAAGATGAAATGGGGCGTCTAGGTGGTGCTGTGAATAGAGCACAGGCCCTGGAGTCAGGAGGACCTGAGTTCAAATCCAGCCTCAGACACTTGACACACTTACTAGCTGGTGACTTTGGGCAAGTCACTTAACCCCAATTGCCCTCCAAAAAGGAAAAAAAAAAGATTAAATCACTTATCATTTAAATAATTTAGTCAACTTTGCTTATTAAGTGCTTCCTTTATTCCAGGTACTTCATGAAGTGCTGGGGATAGATACAGAGAAAGTCCAAAACACTGCCCATGTCACACTGGAAGAAAAACCATGTAAATCACTGTCCTTGCAATGTACAGAGAGAATAGATGAAGGCAGTTCCAGAGGGAAGATTCTAGCAGTAAGGGGGATCAGGAAAGGTGTCTTGCTGAAGGTGGGATTTGAACGGAGTTTTGAAGGAAGTCAGGAAAACCAAAAAGAGGAAGTGAGGGGGCAGAGTTTTCCAGGTATGGATAATACTACTGCAAAGGCATGGGGATGGGAAATGGAGTTTGAAGAACTCTGTAGCAGTCTATGTAGTTTCATTAGAGTGTGTGTGAAAGGGATTAAAGCATAAGAAAACTGGAAAGGCAGCATAGGGTCAGGTTTTGAAGAGCTTTAAATGCTAAACTGAGGAAGATTGTATTTGATCCTGGAGGTAAAAGGGGGCCACTGGAGATCACTGAACATGGGGATGGGTAGAGGTTCTATGGTTTGACCTAATGCTCGAGAAAAATGCATATGGCAGCTGAATGGGGGATGTACTGGAGTGGGAAGAGACTTGAGGCAAGGAGATCAGTTAGAAGTCTACTACCATAGACCATGAGAGAGACAGTGAGAACTTGAATTAGGGTTGTGGCTATGTGAATAGAGAAGGGGACAATTCAAAAGATGCAGTGATGGTAAGAGACATCAAGATTTGGCAAAGGATTGGATATGCAAGGTGAGAATGAGTTGAGGAAGACACTGAACCTGAGTAACCGACTGGGAGGAAGGCAGTGCCCTCGACAGTCTTTGTGAGTTCAAGGAAGATTTGGGATTGGAATATTAAGTGCCCCAGCTCTGAGTGTTTCATCTACTCTGCTTTCCCTTCAATCGATATTTTAGAAAATCTTCCTGATTGAATTTAAGTTTGTTTTTTTATCTGCATCCCCAGTACCTTAGCGTATTACCTGGCACATATGATGCACAGAATGCATGCTTATGGACTGATTAGAAAAATAACTAGACCTATCCATCAATGACATGGGTTACCTCCATGAACAACAAGCTTTCATCTTGAATCTGGAGGGATTCAGGGAGAAGCTGGATGACTTACTGTACTGTACAGGAAGCTGATCTCTAAGGGTCTTTTCATAATTAATATTTTATGCTCCCTCACAAGTGACTATCAGGAATGGAAGGCATGTCATCAAAACCTCTACCTGCATAGGAATCCCCCTGATAGCATACTGGGCAAAAGACTATTAGGATTCCACTTGAAGACTTCCAGTGAAGGGGAACCCTCTAGAAGGAGAGTAAACGAACTACAGCAAACAGGAAGGAGCTCCCAAGGCAATTTCTAATAAGGCCCTACATCTGGGGTGAATCAGAGCAGATCAGTCCAACAGGCAAAGACACAGAAGATCAGCACATCAGTCAGCAGTCTGGCTCCAAAGAGGGTTTGGTTAGCAGCCTGGGCTGGCCAGACTACCACATCAGCATTCTTCAGCCAAATGCCCTTTGCAGCCCCAGGTCTCTATTTCCAGCATTCAACAGCACTTAACCAACAGTAGGCCAAATAACTCCTCTCCAAAAAGCAAAGCTAACAATGAAAAGATCCAAAACCCTTCCTGGAAGATTAGGTGACTTCAATGTCAGAAGAGGCCTTAAATTACTCTGAAATGGACCTGCACTTTAGCTTGACAGCTTGCTCTCAAGGATTATCCAAATGGGCTATCACAGATTAACATCAACTTGGGGGCTGGACTTCCACAAAATTGTGAAAGATCACATAGACTTATGATGTGTGCTAGAAAACACAGTAGGTCTTTTAGTCTAGTTCCCTTATTTGATGTATGAAGAAGCCAAAACTCAGAAAGGAAAAGTTATTTTTCTGAGGTCATGCACCTATTAAGTGGAAGAGCCAGGAAACAGAGATCTGTGCTCAAAAACTTCCTTTTCATGGTATCCCGTCATCTCCTCTCCCTGTTTCCTCAAAGTCCAATATCATAAAGCTTCTTTATCCCCTGCCTTTTCCCTACCAAAAGCTTCTCTCAGGAAAGGATTTTATGTTATTCATTTGTAACATAGGATGGATTTAAGTCAATATGACCTAAATTCTGCAAGCTGCCTGTGTCGGCCACTTTAACCAACTCCAACATGCAAGAACAGCAACTTTCATTCCGACACCCACAGAGGTAACTAAAACACTGAACAAAACTGATGGCTCCCTGACCCCATCAATGTCTGCATTTCCAAAGCAAGAACCAAGAAAGGGAAGAGAGGAGGAAATAGGGATACACTTCTATGCAGAGCATAACCCAGTCACATTTTCTCATTCAGTGCAATTCTTAACTGTGCCTTTTTCATAAAAGATCAAGCCAACTTGCTTCAGGTCTTCTGCAATCCTGACATGAATTCACAGATACCATATAGCTGAAATTGTAGCTTCATAGATGGGCAGTTGGAGGGGACCTCAGAAGTCATATAGTCCAATTCCCTCATTTAACAGATGAGGAAACTAAGGCCTGAGACATTACCCAAAGCCAAAGAGAGGAGATCTGGGATTTGAAATCAGGTCCTCTCCTACTGCATCTGTGACACACAAACTACTCCAACAAGCACAAAACAAACATGCACTAATAAAGGGTAAGGCGGCATAGTCACTCAGGGTTTGGCAAACTGAGGCCTCATGGCCACATATGGCCCTCTAGGTCCTCAAGTACAGCCCTCTGACTGAATCTTAACTTCACAGAACAAATCCTCTTAATAAAAGGATTTGTTCTGTAAAACTTAGACTCAGTCAAAAGGCTGCACCCAAAGAACTAGAAGGCCACATGTGGGCCTGGAGGCCGAAGGTTCCCCACCCCTGGATAGTGCATGGAATTTCAGACTTGGAATCAGAGGGATTAGGGTTCACACTCTACCTCTAACACTTCTTAGATGAATAACCATGGGCAACTAGTCACTGGGCTTCAGTTTCTTCATCTGTAAAATGAGGTTCATAGTAACTAGTACCTATTTCTCAGGGATGCTGTCAGGCTCAAATGAGATAATATAGGATGTCCCCAAAGAAAGGTCACAGTGCCATTTTAAATGTTAACATCAGAAGCAGAAATGCTTCAAGCTTAGAAAAAAACATTTGAAAGATGTATTATTTACATTTTTAAAATAACAGTATGTTTTTATCAAAATTCAACATAATTACTATATATATATCACACTAATTGACTTCTGAACTTTGTAAAAACTTTCATCAGTTGCTGCTCAGTGAATGAAAGGATTTCATTTGTAATGCTAACCTTAACAGCATCCAAAGACTGAGGTTCTAATGTATAATATGACAGCTTTGAGATGACTGAATAAGAAAAGGTCAAATGGGGATAGAGATCAGGTCACCCAGGTGGCTGAGCAGGAAGACCTCCTCTACTGACCCCCTGGTCTGAGAAAGGGCCACCCAGAAACTGTCACACACATATTGCATGATGACAAAGTGGCTGTCCTATTAAAATTTAAAAAAACAGATTATTCAAAATTCATAAAACTAAGCATAAAAGTTTAGATAACCAAACTTAGAGTGATTTTCAAAATAATTTTATAACATTTATATTTCTTAAATTATTAAGGATTTAAAGCATACTCTTTTAGGACATTCCATAAAAGTAAAATTCTTATAAAAATGCAAATACTATATAAAGTCAGTAATTATTATTTATTTATAACAACATGTATGAGCATACCTAGCCCATGCATACATATATACATTTCACCTTCCTTGTCTCTGGTTCACAGAATGCAATATACTTCCCCATGATAAAAACCTGTTAATTTGAATTTTGTTCCCTTGATGTAGGGAATATAGAACATCTTCTGTAGGGAATACAGAACATCTTCGGATCTATTAAGAGAAAGTCTGGTACTATAGCAATAAAACCCTCAACTCTCCAGTTCTAGAGAATTTTTCTATGGCTTGGGCCTTTAGCTCTTTTGATAAAATTGATGCTTACAGTACCAGGTTAGGAATGGACTGTACGTATGATGCAAATGGATAAGGTCTAACAATGACATCTGGTCTAGGGGTGGGTGAGCCAGGTTGGCTTTGGCATCACTTTTATGGAAGACCATTGACAAACTAGAGTTCAATAGTTAAAAGACTCGAAACTGTCATCATAAAAGCTTAAATATATGTAGTGCTTTCAGATTTCCAAAGTACTGAGTGGTAAGGTGATTTTGCCCAAGGTCTTACAAATGGTGAGGGTCTGAGGCAAGATTTGAACTATCCGTTCAAACAAACGAAGATGTTTATTGTAGACAAGAGATGACTTATGGGACATGATAGCTATCTTTCAATTCCACTTGTTTTAGCTGGCCCTGGAGGTAGAAGTTGCTGACAGGTAGGTTTCAGCTGGTTATATGGAAACTCTTGCTAATGAATTAAGCTGTACAAAAGAGGAATTGGCGAGTCTGCCCGTTACTGGAATCTTCAAAAGGAAATTGAATTATCTTTTGTTGGATATGTCATAAACAGGATTTAGGTGAGGGACTGTACTGGATGATCTCCAATCTGACTCAGATTCTGTAACTTGATGTGTCAGGTAAGAGGGAGTCAAATGAAATATGATGAGAGTGTTGATTTAAGAAACCTAAGACGGGCAGGAAAGATTAGAGAAGAAAAGAAACAAACAGCAGGAATGAGTTATAAGGCTTTTATACTAGTCCAACTACATGGAAATAAAGTCTTGGCGCAAGATGATGGTGGAAGGAATGGTGAACAGTGATGATATGGTGTTTCAAGGTTTGTGAAGTGCTTGCTTGTTTGTTTTTTGCTTTTTGGTGGGCAATTGGGGTTAAGTAACTTGCCCAAGGTCACACGGCTAGGTTTTTGTTTGTGTGTGCGTTAAGTGTCTGAGGCCAGATCTGAACTCAGGTCCTTCTGACTCCAGGGCCGACGCTCTACTCACTTCGCCACCTAGCCGCCCCTGAAGTGCTTGCTTGTTAACCATAAGGTAGACAAGTATTATGATCTCCATCTTAGAGATCAGAAAACAGATTCAAAGTGGGAAAGTGACTTGTCCTGAATCAAATAGCTACTGTATTAAGTGCCAGATTCCCCCTGACTATATAGCTAGCACTCTAATAATCAGAAATCAGAAGGAAACTATAAAGGAAAGAAATTATAGGCCTCTCTCTCTCTCTCTCTCTCTCTCTCTCGTCCCATTCTTTCTCTTCAACAATAAGTTCAGCTTTATTTGAGAGTATGAACTACCAAAATTCTGAGCCTATATTCTTTGAGCAAAAGTCTATTGCTACTGCTGTTCTTGTTCAGTCATTTTTTTAGTCATGTCTGACTCTTTGTGACCTCATTTGGGGTTTTCTTGGCAAAGATATTGGAGTGCTTTGCCATTTCCTTCTCCAGCTCATTTTACAGATGAGGAAACTGAAGCAAGAAGGGTTAAGTGACTTGTCCAGGATCATACAGCTAGTAAGTATCTGAAGCCAGATTAGAACTCAAAGATGAGTCTTCCTGACTCCAGGCCTGGTACTGTATCCCCTTAGCTGCTCACTGTAGTCACTTAGCTGAAATCTGCTTTAGCAAAAATCTGCTACTTGGTTCCTGTGGGACTTTAGGTAAACCATTTCCCCTCAAAGGGCCTCAGTTTCCTCATTTGATCTAATGTTATAACTCAGTCAAATAAAAAGTATTTATGGTGCTGAGAAGACTTTTGAGAGTTCCTTGGACAGCAAGGAGATTAAATTGGTTAATACTTAAAGACACTGATTCACACCATTCACTGGAAGATCAAATACTGTGCTGAAACTCAAATACTGTGGCTACATAATGAGGAAATAGGACTCATTGGAAAAGACCCTGATGTTGGCAAAGATTGAAGGCAAAAGGAAAATGGAATAGCAGAGCATGAGATGGATATAGAGTGTCATGGAAGCAACGAACATAATCTTGGACAGACTTCAGAAGATGGTGGATAGGAGAGCCTGGTATGCTATGGTCCATGGGGTCATGAAGAATTAGACACAACTGAATAACAACAAAGTGCCAGGCACTACAATCTGTCATATCCCTCCTAGCTCTAAATTCTTTGATCTTCTGAATACCTTGTGCCAAGGTCTCTTGGCCAGGGATGCGCCCAATCATATCTTCCTACCAGCTGTTTCCAAACAGGTCTGATTTCATGGGATGAATGACTTCTGGCAGATCTGTAGTTAGCAGCTGCCAACATTTCACCACTTTGTCTATTAGAATACAGCAGTCTGAAATCACACTTATTGATTCTCCCCGGACTTCTCTTCTTCTCCCCGGACTTCTCTTCTTCTCCCATCCCCCTTCTCTGGCCCAAGCATTCTGAGGTGAGCATTCTTTTCTGTGGGTCATGTGGCTGCTTCCTGAATATAGCCTCTCAGATGCTGCTCAACAGCAAATTATTCCCAGCTCCAAACACCAATTCCAGCCCATGCTGGTCTATGTAGAGTTTATCAGAGGTCAGGGTCACTCCAGACAATGTGGAGAATCCAAAGGCTTTAACCCTGCATTCCTAGAGAAGAATGCATCTGTGGTTGGCGCCATCCTTTCTCCCTACCCCTTCCCCCAAACTCAGCCTTGTTAAGTCCTCCCACTATACAGCACAGTTATGGTGATCAAGAGAAATGAACTAAATTAGAGTCTGTGCCAGGGGAACCTTCTCCTTCACAAGGTCAAAGGGGATGTCTTTTATTTCTTTTAGGTCAGGATTTAGCTCATGGGGCCCTTCACCTGAGTGCTATGTGTTGCAAGCCTGAGATAAACAAAGCTTTTTTTGAAGGTAAGTCTGTCATAGAATTCTGAAATTTATACATATACATATATATACACATACATCTTATATATGTGCATATATATGATATATTTGCATTTTTTATATTATAGGACTAGGACTAGGCTTTATGAACTCAGGTCCCTTATTCTGTCCTTTGTTTGCCCCAGGCCTAGCTTCTTTAGGAAAATTCCAAGATCTGGACCTTTCCCTCTTCTGGGTCCTCTATTAAAGATCTCAGGACCCTACTTCTCAGCTTTCCAAAGTGGGGAAAAAAACAACCAAACTAATCTGACCAACTAATCCATACTCTATTAAGGGATCTTTCCTTGCTTCCCAGGGAATAGGGTGAGGAATTTTTATCTGAATCCAGATGTGAGCTGGGGAATAGTTTGAGGAGTTTCCAAAGGGACCCACATGAAACAGGAAGTCGCTTTTTTTGGCAAGAGACACCGTTCATCCCTTCAGTCATTTGATAAACATTTATCAAGTGACTACAACATACAAGGTGCAAGGTGCTGGTAGAGATTCTAGACAGAAATAACTAACACTCGGTTGGTCTCCTTGCTTTCAGAGAATCTACATTCTACCAATAAGTACAAGGTGTCTCAAAAGTTTCAATATAGTTTTAAGAGCTTAAACAGCTATGGAAAATAGCTATTAAATTTTAATAGCTTAAAGATGCACTATGACTTTAAGGACACCCTATATAATACAAGGGCAAGGGTTAGGGGTAGGGGAGGAAGAGGTGAATAAAGGAAATATAATCAAATAGGATTCAAGCAAGTATATACTGATCGCCTAACATGTAGGTATTGTGGGGATGACAAAAGCAGATGATCAAGTTCTTGCTCCTTAGGAGACCTTTTCAAAAAGCTAGATAGGAAGACAAGACTAACACATGATTAGGTGACAGAATAACAGCCACCTACTTTAAGAACAAAAGGTATTCAGAAGAGAGATCAATGTGGGCAGAACTGGGATTTGAATTCAGGTTTTGAGATTCCCAAATTAATTGCCTTATTTTGCGTACAGTTTACCTCTGGAGTTTTAGTGTGTATGTATATGTGGAATGGTGTGGTGTGGTATGGTGTGTGTGTGTGTGTGTGTGTGTGTGTGTGTGTAGAGAGAGTCATTCCATACTCCCAGGATAGGGAGCTAGCTGCCAACATCAATGACACGGAAAAAGGTCCATTAATGAAAGACTGTCACAGGAGCCCTCTATTTCTCTCCACGCCCTTCTTCCCCTATCCCTTTCTACTTCAGGGGTCTCCCCTCACTGGCTTCCAGGTTGCCAGAATTTGTAATCATATGGTCTACTTCTCCACAGGGGACTGCCTCTAGTAAATCAGTAGATCCCCATTTGAGATGGGAAGCTTATCCCTCAGAAGAAAAACTCCACTTAATTCCAAGTTCAAGTAGGTCGGAGTTCACAGGCTTCACCAATAAAGTATGTTTTACAGAGACGGAGGCACTGGGGAAGGTGAATAACCTAGGTTAGGGTCAGGGTTTTCCCAGCTGGAATTAAAGAAAGGCAGTGTCCTTGGCAAAGGGGAAGAAAACAAGTTGCTTCACTGGTCTACCATACCAATGGTAACAGATAACCCTTGCCCCTCCCTCCTCAAACACCTCCTAAACTCACACTTCTAATCCCCTATTAGCATGGGACAAATTGAATATTTGCTATGTCTCTCTCCTACAGGTGGTGGAAGAAAGTGCTGAGAAGTTTCAGCCCAGAGTAATTCAGTCTTGGTCTCTGCAGATCCCTTCGGCAGTCTGGGGAAGGCCATGGGCCCTTTTTCTGAAAAAAGCTTTAAAATGCATATATAAAACATGCAGGTTTATAAAAGAAACCAATTGTACTGAAATGCAATTACAAAAAAATTTTTTTTAGGTCCACAATTTAATTTTTTTAGGTCCACAATAAATCACAATTTGTTGTCAGAAAACCTGTTAGCTGGGTTGTGTTGGGTGAGTCGTCTCATGTCTCTAGGAATGTTTCATGTGAAACATCAGGATCTAAGAGTTCGAGCAGAAAGGTACCTTAGAGATCATCTAGTCCCACCCTTCACACCAACTCCCCCTGTTTTACAGATGAAATCTAAAAAGGCAGAAAGTCACACGAGCCATAAATGGAAGAGCTAGGAGTCAGACTCCCACCAGGCCACAGCAGTGGGTGATTTCCAAGGATTAAGTAACTGGTCACTGCAAACTAATCGAGTCTGTCACTCTTTGTCAGCTCTACAGCAGCTTCCTGGCCCCTCCTGGTCCCTCCTAACTCTTCTCCTTTCCCACTCTTGCTTTTCAAGGAGTTCCAAATTTCCTTAGTAGGAACCCTTAGGAAAGGAGAGGGAAAGTTTTGTACCAGCTCACTGACAATGTTACCTTGTATTTCTAAAGATAGGAAAAGACACCAGCAAGACAAGACTTAACACACACACACACACACACACACACACACACACACACACACACACACACACACACACCCCCCACAAAAACAAAAACAGGAAAAGCACCACTTGGTCTTGAAACAGTTTTATTCTCCATAAGCCAGTGAGTGAATCCAAAGCACTGGGCCCCTTCTCCCCCTTTCCCTGGATTGATGGCTGGGCCATTGTCTAGGAAGTTTTTTGTGTGACTAATCAGTGGACTCATCACCCATTCCTAATGCTTGGGAGCAACTGAAAGCTTATTCCCAACTTATGTAGAATTCCTCATGGTCCTTTCAGAGGGCATGGAAATGTATCCTGTTAAGTAAAGGGCCTGTAGCTGAAAGAGAGGGGGAGAGGGGGAGAGGGGGAGAGAGGGAGAGAGGGAGGGAGGGAGGGAGAGAGAGAGAGAGAGAGAGAGAGAGAGAGAGAGAGAGAGTGTGTGTGTGTGTGTGTGTGTGTGTGTGCGCGCGCGCGCCTCTGTTTGGGGGGTGGGGAGGGTAAAACGAGAAGACAGAGGAAACCTCTTTCTAAGGAAGATATGGATACTGTGAAGGCACCAACAGCATTTCAACATTTGCTGCAAAATGAAATTAGAGCATGCCCTTCTGCGCTCTTTGAAAAACATCTGAGTTCAATAAACTCTTTTATGAGGATTAGAGGTGAGGCTGAAAGCAAATGGTTTCCTCTTTGATAAAAACAGGGGGGAAAAAACCTTGCATTCCATTTCTCCTACCCACGCCCCTCAGTCTTCAAGGCCCTCATGCATATTTGACATGTTTTCCATCAAAGCAGAGATTCCCATCGAGGTGATCTAATGTCAGCAGCTTTTAAAAATACTTCAAACTTCTTTAAAAAAAAAATTATTACTCAAATGCCCAAGAAATCTTAAGTGAGTGAGTGAGTGTGTGTGTGTAGGTTCTGGAATTCCCTCTCCCTGCATGTCTGTCAGTCAGTCAACAGTCAGACACCAAGTATTCTGTGTTTACTGTACACCAGGTACTCTGATAATTGCTAGGGATTCAAAGGATGGCAGAAACATGCCCCTTAGATCCTCAAGAAGCTCATATTCTAACTAAGAGAATATGTAAACAATTACGTACATACAAAATATATACCGTAAAAAGGATGTAATCTCAGAAGGAAGGTACTCATGGGAGAAGGGAACAGTTTGGCTCCCTGAGTCTGGAAAAGTGGAGAGACCCATTAGGGTTAAAATGGCCCAGAAAGACTTTCTGGTGGACTCAGAACTTTAGTTGAGCCTTGGAAGCTGATAGATATTCTGAGCTATTCTTGCCCCAATAGTGGGCCTCAGTGTTCAATACAAACACTGATCACTATTATCAACAGACTTCGGGTTAGGCCTACAAAAATAATGTAATAAGCCAATTACTAAACATCTACTCTGTGCCAAGCACTGTGTTAGGCACTGGGAGAGATAAAATACTTATATAAGATATGATCCCCCTGACAAGAAAACAGGGGGATAACACACAAACATAATCTTAGCTGGTATCAAGGGAGCAGAGGGATATTACCAATGAGGGGGATTAGGGAAGGAAGCCTAGAAAAGGAGGGGGGTATTCCAACTGACTTTAAAGGATGGGCAAAGATTCAGCAGAAGTTTTGCGGGTGGGCACTCTGTTGTAAAGAACAATATAAGAGAAGGCATTTAAGTGTGAGAGTGCAAAGAGAGGTCTAGTTTGGCAAGCACATAGAAGGTGTGGAGAGCAATTAATAGGAGAAATCTTGAAAGGGAGGGTTATGCCACATTGTAGAGGGCCTAAAGTGCTAGGAGTTTGAGCTTTACTTAGAAGATACAACTTTGTTTCCAGTTGATCCTGTTTTTCAAAAATGAGCACAAAAAAGACACAGTTTATGGAGGAAAACAGAAGGGCTTAAAACCACCCTCAGTTTTCAACATGGTAATAGTTTAGGCTGTCTCAAGGAATCCTAAACATTCAGCTTCACTAGGAGGCTCTCAATTTGTTAAAAATCAAAGCCACATTCCTTTAAATAGCCTGGGGGAAAGAGAGCCATGAATGGTAGGAGAGAAATAATGTACAAGTCAGCTCTTTAACAACCTGAAGAGAAACTGAGCAAACAGTCCCCCAAGTACTCGCTGATAAGGCTCTTAAGCAATGTGTGTTCTCTGAAAAGGAAAGGGGCTCCAAGGACTAGGGCTTGGCTCAAAAATTCAGAGGCTGAAGTTCTCACCCCAAAAGTTGCTCTTCTGTCCCCACCAGTAATCTGGCCTTTACCAGGGCTTGCCTCATTTGAAAGCAGAACAGAAGGTAGCATACCTTACGGAGGGTAGAAATGTCTAAGTGAGGCATTAATAAACCATTTCTAAACCCCAAACAAAACCTAAACCCCTTTAGTCTTATAGAGCTATATACTAAGAGGCCTTCTAGTACTGAAATGTGAATTTTCTTGGTATTCACATTTTACCAGTTATTGTTGTTTAGTCATGTCTGACTCTGACCCCATCTGACAAAGATATTAAAATGGTTTTCTGTTTCTTTTCTAGCTCATTTTACTGATGAGGATCACTTGGTCACCCAGCTAGTGTCTGAGGCCAGATTTGAACTCAGGAAGATGAGTCTTCCTGACTTTAGGCCCAGCATTCTATCCACTGTATCACCTAGCTCACCTTCATTATTTACCAGAGGCTTTTTAACTATGACAGCTGACTGAGATCAGAGTATTTTGAGCCTGAAACACTAGGCTAGACACTTGGAGTTAGAGGTACAAGGTGGAGTCTGGTAGAGGTGTAGAAAGGAGAAACTGGGAGAGTATTTAGGGCTTTGCCTATTTCATGGATATGCCAAGTAACAGCCCTATGTGGGATTTTCTTTCCTTATCTAGAGTTAGCCAACCAAGATATTATAAATTCATGGGTTAGCAATCTCCAACCCTTAGGAATTCTCTCCCCTTCCCATCTCTGAATCTGTCCCCATAACAAACCCTGAATTTCCTGCTTGTCTGTGCTACTGCTGACAATATTCTGGAATGCCCTCTGTTCCCTTCTTGCCCTACTTAATTCCTACTTATTTATTAAAGCCCAGCTCAAATACCATCTCCTCCAAGAAGCTTTCCTGGATCATCCCAAACCCTTTCGGACTTTGCACTGCACTTCACTTTAAAACATACTATGGCTGTCGGTGTATGTGTTCTAACCCCCTACTAGACAGCAAATTCCATGAAAACAGAGATGCAATTCCTATCTTACCAAGCAGCTGGCTCTATAGACAATAGATGATCATTAAATTAAATAATCAAGGGTCTATGGCTTCTCATGGAATCTCTGAAAACCATAAGTACAATGTCCCCCATCCTTACTGATGGGAACTGTGGTAGAAAGGGGGGGGCATGTTCTCTCTTTCCCAATGGGCCATCTAAATATGACTCACTTTTAAAGATTCAGCTCAATCTCTACTTTCTCTATGAAGTCTTCCCTGATCATTGCAGAGAAAGGTGAGGGACAGAGAAAGGTGAGCACTTCTGGATTAAGCTAGGAAAGGTGAAATAACTACAACACTGGTTCCTCCAGCTAGGTGGCAGAATTGATAGACCACTGTCACCTAAATTCACATTCTGCCTCAAACACTTGTGTGATCCCGGGCAGGTTACTTAACTTTTGGCTGCCTCAGTTTCCTGAACTGTAATATAGGGGGATAATAAGGGCACCTACCTCCTGGGGTTGTTGTGAGGATCAAATAAGATATCTGTACAGTGCATAGCACAACATAGGCACTTAATAAATGCTTGTATCCTTCTCTCCCAAAGACTATTTGAGTAATTCAGCTAATGGATGGCTAGGTAGGTGTCTTCTTCCTTCATCATGACTTGTGGATAAATACCAAATCTGCACATTCAAATTACCTTCCCTCAGTGGAATAATGGGGTAAGGCACTATCTGGATCACTAAAAAACAGTTAAGAGTTACAGAGCTTTATAGCTTTAAGAAATCTAAAAATCATATGTCCAACCCTTTTGTTTGAAAAAATGAGGAAACTGAGGCCTAGGAAGATTAAGTGACTTGTCTAAGGTCACACAGTCAGGGAGAAGCTGGGCCAAAATGAGAGTCTTGGTCTTAGATACCCAGTGGTGCTCTTATTACCACAACCTACAATGAGTTTGCCACATGATGATTCATAGCCTTTCACTATTCTAATCATTTCACCCATGTATATATATATATATATATATATATATATATATAATTTCCTCAAGTTAGTATCATAAGAGCAAGAACTATTCCCTAGCCACACTTCTTCTGTATTTCCAATAGTACCCAATGCTCACATGAACAAAGAGGAGATGGTTCATAAAGCATCACTGAACTGAATTAAACGTATTCTTCCAATGGCAGGATCAGCTCAAGTTTCTTCCTGACTTACAACTACTGAATCCCAGCTGTCATTCCCAAAGTTACTTCCTCAATTTCTTCCTTGCTCACACTGGTGGGCAACTCCCCAACAAAGAGCAGAACCTTCCCTGTGCCCTCACCCTGTATGTAACCTTTGATAACAGGCCAGGAGGAGGGAGAGGGTTGCAGTGCAAAGAGCACTGCCTGAGCCTCTCAACAATCTTTTGTGATAAGAAAACAACTTCATCTTTATATAGCTTGATTCCCTTCATCTCACAGAGTAATTATCCTGCCATTTCTATGATGGCTCTTTTGTGGACAAAACACTGATTCACCAATTATGAAGTATTTCAATAACCCTCCGGGTTCTGACTTCAGAATTCCAAGGCACCTCTACTGTCCTCACTTTACACACTGGCAGAGGCAACATCTTGGGGCTAGAGGCTGGGGGCACTGCAAAGACTTGAGACTCAGCCTAGCTTGAAAGTCTATGGGGAAGGGACCCTCAATATCCCTGCCTAGGATGTCCTCCACTTTCCTCTTCCCATCTCCAATTCTGTATCATTAAAAGGGTAGCTCATCTTCCAACTCCTGTAGGAGTTCCAAGTCCTAGCTTTCTCCCAGTGATCCAGTCCATTTTGATCTCATTGACTATCTCATATAATAACAATATATTACATGACAGTTTGTTCTCTTGTTTCATGTATGACTCCCCAACTGGACTAGGTTTTCATGGAGGGCAGGGACTAAGTTTAATGCTTCTTCACACAGTCCACAGGACTTATCACTTATGTACTGGTCCTGGCTCTCCAACTATACTGGAAGACCCTTCAGGATGATGACCATATTTAATATCTCTTCATATTCATCTTGCAAAAGCAGATTTTGAACCAAGAAAATCCTGCCACAAACACACCCTAGTTGTGTGGCCTAGGATAAGTCATTTAACCTAGATTAACTTCAGTTTTCTAATTTTTAAAATAGGAAAAATAATCACATTTATGTAACAGTTGTGAGGCAATGTATATAATGTGCTTTGCAAAACTTAAAAGTGCTGGATTCAGATTCAAAAAAATCTGGGTGTGAATCAAATAAAATATTGTCAACTTCATAGCCTTGAGTAAGTCACTTAAATTCTCACTCAATTCCTTAGTTATAAAATGGGGATACTAAGAATAGCTACTTAGGATTAGATGAGAGAATATGTATAAAGCATTTTGCAAATGTTGAAACACTTTATAATTATCATCATTTATAATTTATCGTCATCATCATCATGATGATTATTTTTAGCACCCAGCACGGTACCCAAAATAGAACAAGGTACTTGATAAATTATTGTTGATGGTACAGAGCACATAGTAGGCACTCAAAAAATGCTTGTTACCTGAATAAACAGGATAATTTTTGTGTTGGTTGGTTGTTGTCTGTTCTCCAAGAGGACCAAAATGACATCACTACGTTAGAGTCAAGTTTCAGTGTGTCCAACTGTGGCTCATCAGACCAATATGAGATGGGAATGCTCTACCACAGGTTGGGCACAAATTGTCCGTGTGAACATTTGGGGTGGGTGCTCCAAATTTGTGCATCCTACATTTCCTTTGTCTCAATTCTGTTTTGCTCATAAAGCACAGCACCTTCTCTGATGTGGGTACCCCATGCTGGGTGGTCCTGTGCCAGTATATCCCATGTCACACAATCCATACCAAAGTTCTTAAGGGAGACCTTGAGAGTGTCCCTGTATCACTTCTTCTGATCGCCCTGTGAATGCTTGCCCTGTGTAAGTTCTCCATAAAATAGTCTTTTTGGCAAGCATATGTTTTGCATTCAAACAATGTGGCCAGTTCGTTGGACTTGCATTCTCTGAAGCAGAGTTTGAATGCTTGGTAGTTTAGTTTGAGTAAGGACCTCAGTGTGTGGTATGTTATCCTGCCAGGTGATCTTCAGAATCTTCCTAAGACAATTCAAATGGACTCAAAAGGCACTAAAAAAATGCTTTTTACCTGAATAAACAGGATAGTTTTTGCTTTACTCAAAGCCCATCCATCCAAAACAAGAGCAAAAAAGGCTAACTGTGGTGGACTGAGAATACTTATCAAGAAGAAAAGCTTGGGAAGATGCAAAGGAGGAGGAAGGAAAGAAGCAAATTGGGTTTGTTGGAGACAACAGCAACATGTGGTTTTTTTATCCTCAGCTATTACCCTTTTAATGGGTAATTTCCTTGCATAAACAGTGGTGTCCATCTAGTGTGTAGACTTTTTGGGATAGATGATGAATGAGATAACTTCCTTGTTTTCCAGACCAAAAGCTGAAACTGGAAACTGCGGTTTCCTTCCACCCCCAATGATCTAAGCTTTCTGTTCCCACAGGATCCTCTCCCTCCATTCAGTCATCCTGGGGCTGACTGTGCTTATTCCTAGGCTCCTGTACCTTGGGATGAAAACCCATTCACCCACTCACCCTCCCAAACCATGTGTTTCACTGAAATGAAAATCCTTTCATTGCCAGTGCAAGGTTTAATTTTTGGGGGGGTCTTTGTATAAAGGGGTAGTGGATGTAGACTCATTCTAAATGAAGAAGGGTGAGGAAAAGAAGAAACAGTGATGAAGTAACCTATTTGGTGCTGGAGATAGTAGGAGCAGAGAGGCTGTGAGCCCAAGCAAAGGCAGCAGGGATAAAAATCAGTGCGGTGGGGGGGTTTACTGAGTGAGATGATGATTGGACACCCTGTCCTTAGGCTCGAGAGCCAAGTAACAATAATAGGTGTCATTTATAGCGCTTTAAGGCTTGCAAAACACTTTAGCTACATTATAAGTCAATTAATAAGCATTATTAAACACTTAGTGTATGCCAGACACTGTGCTAAATGCTGGAGGATACAAAGAAAGAGCAAGAGCCATCCACTCCTGCCCTCAAGGAGCTTACATTCAAACAGGAAAGACAACATACATGCATGGTCATATATGTATATACGTGTGCATGTCTGTGCAAGATATGTGTATGTATGTGTATACATATATATTTTAAAATATATTTTATATTATTTTTATATTATATTTATTTTATATATATTTTAAAATATATTACCTTGTTGTTGTTCATCCTTCATTCTTTTTTTTTCCTTTTTTTGGCTTTTTGGAGGGCAATTGGGGTTATGTGACTTGCCCAAAGTCACATGGCTAGTAAGTGTGAAGTGTCTGAGGCTGTATTTGAACTTCCTGACTCCAGGGCCGGTGCTCTATTCACTGCACCATCTAGCCACTCCCATCCTTCATTCTTGAAGAGGACCAATGACATCAGGAAGGTGACTTAACTTGCAAGAGAACTGGATTTAAGTGAGGTAGGGCTGTGTAAAGTCACTAGCCTCACTCTCTCCTCCAGGGTCACTGGAGTGCAGTGGCAAGACCTAAGTTAGGATAACTAGCACTGGCCCCCTTATTATCTTAGGTTTCTTTAAAGAACCAATTAAAGTTCTTGTAGTATGAATTTTGGTAGCCCAGGAATGTATCTTCCATTTATAAATTACTTCCCAAAGAACAAAGCATCATCTTCAATGCTGTTTTAGCTAGCCTTGTGTTTTCAATGAAACAATCGACCATGTTTGGCAAAATAATTATTAAAGCAACACAACAACAATAAAAGTGGGCACTTACATCATGCCTTAAAGTTTGCAAATTTCTTTATTTTATTATTTTATTTGATCCTCACAACAACCCTTTATGGTTGAGATGCCTATACTTAAAATAGATTTAAATCTAGAATGGATCACCTAATTCAACCCTCCTCATTTCATAGATAAAGACATTTAGGTTAAGCGATTTGCCGATGGTCATAAAGTAAGCAAGTGTCAGACACAGAATTTGCACCCAGGCTGATTCCCTCCTCTCCCTCCAAGTCTGATTCTATATTCACAACATAGCTATGCTGTTTTTCTTCTCATATTCATAATCTATGCATGTGTATTTTTCTTCCCTACACTGTTTAGTACAGGATTAGATGCTCATTAAAGATGTATTGATTAAGTGTGGACTACAATTATTTTTTCTGACCAGCAAGGCTGCTCAGTTCTCTCTTACCCACTTCTGGGGGACCATATTCTAGAATCTCTGAAGGTCACTATAGTGGGAAAAAAAGAGGTAACTATGGCCCCAGGTAAGATGCAACTTAAGAAATAATCAACCTGAGTTTCCTAAGATGAGAAAGGGGTACTACCTACAGACAGGGCAAAAACAGAGCAAGGTCTAGAGAAGAGAGGGCAGCAACTTCAAAGTGCTACCAAAACCAGGATTAAAAATGTAACTGGAAAATATTTAACAAAATAAATAAAACTATAATAGAATATAGATAATGTTAATATATGGTTTTCCAAGTCATTATGCACCAGCAGGGATCCTTACATAAGGCTTAGTGGTCCCTATTTCCATTAGAGTTTGACACCACTGGGCTGGAACATGAAGGTTGCAGGTGAAATCTGTGTTGAAATGTATCACTTTACTTCTCTGTGAAATCTTTAGATCGAAGGGACGCTGTCAAAGTAGATAGGTCAAACGGTGACCCATTTTTCTTCTTGAATTAGTCATGAGGGGTTTTGAGTGGGGTTGGGACACACATCTCTTTTCAAAACCTCTCAAGCGGGGAATAAAAAAAAGCTTAGACAAAAGATGTATTTCTGAGGTTTATTTTAAGAAAAGAAACCTTGGTTTTTCTCACTTCTTCACCAAAAGCTTATCCTTTTAGTGTATGCTAAGGTTTTTTCCCCCATTTATATAGCACCTTTCCTAAGAACAATCCCCCACACCCAGTAAAAAGCTCACATAACCTGGGGTCAGCACTATGGCAACTGGCCCAGTTTCTCCAACATATCCATATCGCATTCTAAGAATGGTCCATTTAAACCATTTTCCACTCAACCTCTTTAGAACCAGGACATATTTGGGTTCCTCTGTTCCCATGAGACATTTACAAAGCACTGGGCAATTCATTAAAACAACAAAATACTAGCTTTCCCTCAAGTCTACTCCAAGAACAGGAAAAACTTTTAACTCACATCCCCAGTAATAGCTTTCCCTTCTCTTTTTTACCCTCTACTCTGACTTCCCCAAAATGGGGTCACACTCTAAAATTAGCAGTGGTTTACTGCAACTCAAAGA
Organism: Gymnobelideus leadbeateri; assembly: GCA_011680675.1. NCBI lineage: Eukaryota > Metazoa > Chordata > Mammalia > Diprotodontia > Petauridae > Gymnobelideus > Gymnobelideus leadbeateri. The sequence continues at coordinate 426,419 of WOXC01008153.1, read as the reverse complement.
AGTAGAGAGGCTACAACCAAAAGAAATCACCAGTCTTCTACTTTCAGGAAGGCAAGTTATTACAACCATATTATCAGTGAGGCCTTTCCATCCCAAAGTGACTTGTCCAAGTTCATGGGGGGAGGGGAGATTAGGGAATTAGGACCCAGCCTTTTCACCTCTAAATGTAAGTATTTTTTTCATTCTGTAGTTCTTTAATTCAACAAATATTTTATGTTGGCAACCCTGTGCTAGGCATTGCGTGAGGGATACAAAACAAGGAAAATTCTGGTTCAAAGTGAGCTCATAATCTAGTTGGTAATAAAAAATTTTCTTATCTATCCATCTATCCACATATATTCTGTATATATTCATTCCATATATGTACATAACTGGAATGAATAACAATGCAGGATATTGTATAAGAGTTCTTTCCTTTTTTTTTTTTAATCTGACCTATAATTTTAACAGGATAGGGAGATTTTGATAAACTTTTCTCTACCAAGGCAGATCACTGCCTTCTTGGCAATTTATAGTCTTAGAAGGCTGCCTGGAGCCTTGATAGATTTGGAACTTATTTAAGGTCACATGGGCAGTATGTGTCAGAGATAGGCCTTGAAGCAAGGTATTCCTGACTCTGAGTTTAGCTCTCTATCCACTATGCCACATTTCCTCTCTCTGCCAGTATGTGCAAGGGCCAAAAATAAGTGATTCAGGCAACAACAAAGTGAGACCAATGTGAGCTGGAGGCAACTGGTTAGACGAGTCAGGCCTTGATGAATAAGTAGCTTTTGGATAGGCAAGAAGCATGAACAAAGGCAAAGAGATGGGAATGAATATGGCTAGGAGTTTTCCTCCTGCCCTAACAATCAGGGCCACAAATAAGCCCAAGATGTCCCAGTGGCCCCAAAGACCTCTTTTCCTTTCATTACCATTTCCCTCCCAATATTTGGCAGGGATAGATTAGGGGCTGACTGTTTTTTGTACTCTAACACTGAGGGCCCAGCAGATAGTCCCACTCCTGTGCCCCATGGTCAAGGGAACCGGACAGACGTCAATAATAGCATCTTAAGATAGTGGGGCCCTCCCGGATCTTTCCTCCTCCTCCTCCTCCCACCCCTCCCACGACTGTTCCCCTTCCTAAAGCTCCTTTGTTCAATCTGCCCTCCCTGTCTACTACTCACCAAACCAGTCCTGACTGCCTAGCCTTTCTTTTCACGCTTTAGGCTTCCATTATGCACCTGTCTCCAGTGACAACAGTGATTAGCTTCATATAAAGTGGAATTTGTGGCTGAAAGAGTCCACGAGGGATCTGATTGGCTTAGGACAAAAACCTTGAGGGGGGGAGGTGGCAGACAGACCATTGTGTCAAGGGCCTATGAATGGCAGGAAAGAACACTGGGGGGTCAAGGGGGAGGGAGGAGACACTCAGCATGATCCTCACTCAACTTCACTGGTCATCGATCCTGAATTGTTTGCTGCCCACCCTTCTTAGAATTTTGTTGCCTCCCAAGATCTATAGTCAGCCAGTGAATCTGGGGGACAAGTGACAGCAGCAATTGCTAACTTCTGGGGGTCCTGGTGATCACTCAGTTTGGAGAAGAGGGGAAGGAAAGGAGTAAGAAGAAAAGTAAGAAGGAAATAAACTACCAGGTCCCTGAGCTGTCCAAGGACCCTCAACAGTATTGAAAATACCCAGACTGAAGAAACAATTATTCTCATTATCCCATACTTTCTCCAGTATCTCCTACCTCCCTCCTGTCAAGAAGGTAGAAAGGTCTGTGTTAAATTCTGCTGTGAGGAGTCCTTCAAAAATGGACAAACCAGATCACATTCCTGGTGACTATAGGGGCCAGAAAAAAAGTGAACCTGAAGGTACCTCAATTTCTGTCCAAGATAAAAATTCACAAAACAGGGTCTCATTTACAATCATATTGGGATAATCTTTTTTAGTCCAAGCAAAAAATTTTCATTGAAGGTGTTTAGTGTGGTAACTAAACTCAGATTCTTATAGTGAAAATCCGAGATGTCTAAAATTCACATACAGATGGAAAGGCAAACACATTTTCACATTATAGCCACAATGGTATTAACGAAGACAGAAATTCCACATAAGATAAACATTGACCGACAACATAGGCATATAAATAATTCCCTATTTAATGAATTTGCTAATTGTTCTTCTCCCTTCCAGGTATTAGTTGGTAGATTATGCAAAGTTGTTAGGGCTAGGCTGGAAATCACCAGATAGTCATACTGGAATTAGTCAAGGAAGCAAGAAGTAATTCTTGTACCATTCCAGGAGTCAATATGAAGAGCAAAGGAAACAGTATAATGTTAAGAAAATGGTACTACCCTGTAAATAGGTAAAATACCTTTAATCATAACTCTTTGGGCATTGAGCAACCTGCTACCCACTATCACCATTATTACCAAGAGATAAGTGGAACTTCTGGTACAAAGTTCCTTTGAACATAAACAATCTGAAAGAAGATGGGTTACTTTTGCTGCTTTTAGTAATAATATTCTCTTAACCAACGCTGAGCTCTTCCCCCTCCCTCCCCGCCCCCTGCCCAAAAAATCCATGCCCTTCTGGGCACCAGAAGATTGAAAGGATGGAAAATAAATCTGTATACTCAGGATAATACCAGAATCCTGATTTAGCACCATAGTGTTACAAAATCCTTTCCAGTCCTCAAGACCTGGGTGAGATAATAAGATAAGGCAGATATCTTCACTTTTTACAGAGGAGGAAAGTAAGATTTAGAGATGTTAATTGACTTGCTAAGGTCACAAATCAGTGACAGAACTGGGACTAGAATCCATATGGCTCCTAGTCAACGCTCTTTCCTTCTTATGAGATCATCCTGCTACACTGCCAGGATCCTCATAGAATACATATTACCAGTTTTCTTCAGTGAGATCTAAATTAAACTCCTATATTTAAACTAGATTTGGAGCCAGAAGGCCTGGGTTTGGATCCTGGCTGTGCTGCTTATTACTACCTGTGTGACCAAAGAGAATGTCACTTCATTTCTCTAGGATTCATTTTCCTCATCTGTGAGTTGACCTACCTCTAAGGTCCATTCCAACTTCAAAAGCATATGAAGAGAAAGAAGCAGATCTTTTAAAAAGATGTGAAATGAAGGATGGGACCGCAATTCTAGGAAGGTATTTCTCCTACCCGGTGACATGTTACTCACCAGAGGCCAGACAAAGAGCACTACCACCAAATCTGTACTCTCCTGGTGATGAGTTAGCACAGGAGAGGTCAGTTCCAACAATCCAGCCTGTTCTGAAGTCAGCTCTTCCTGCTGCAGCAGTAGTGATAAGGCCTTACTGAAATTTGACCAGCCAAAGAAAATTACCAGCTTGCATTCCTGCCCAGAACACCTCGGCATTTGCAGAACCCACAGTGAAATCAGACCACCTTTCATTCCACTTATCAGAGCACTTACCACTCCCATTTGAAGGCAACTCGATAAAAAAAATACCAAGGGAAGAACTGCAGGCATGTGTATGTGGGAGCAGATAATCACTACAAAGTGCGAGAAAATATAAGAGCTAAGACTGATAACGAGTCTGGCTCTTGCTAAACTTGTGTTTTCCATTCTTCCTTGCCCTCCAGTGCCTCTGACTGCTAAGCTAAACGTGTTTGTTTTTAGCTCCTTTTAAATACCATTCTGAGCTTTCTCCCTCCTTGGCTCCATCTTCCTTATACCACCGTCCTATCTCCCTTCCCAGATTTCATGAATTTCCTTCAGACATTTCTTGGCTGCTAAGCAGTTTCCCTTCAAGATCCCCTGAAGCTTCAGCTTTTTCTTTCTCTACTTATCAGTCATCTTTCCTTGAACTGGCCTGCTGGGGAGCTGTTCATTTGCTTTCCCTTTTGACTCCCAAGCTTTGGGCACCAAGTTGCAGTTATCTCATTCATGTCAACATCTTGGGGTTGAGACAGATTTATCAGTGGGTTTAAGGGTAACTGCCAGTTTGTGAAGTGCCTTCTTTCTTCAGTTAAGCTAAACTTGGAATAAACTTGTCCCCCCACCAAAAAAAACAAAAACAAAAACAATGCAGTCAGTGAACTGGGGTAATGTCTGTAAGCAACACAAGCAATTCATCAATTCTGATTTACTGCCCTTTGAAAGGCTGGGCGTTAGCCACAATCAAAAAAATGTTTTCCACCTGCACATCATAAAGTGTCAAGGTGGCCACTAAGAGTATGTAACGTTGGCTGAATTATGATTAAGGAAAAGGCCACTCTTACAGCACTGCTGTCAACCTTTGTTTCTTTATTGCAGGTAATTCCAGAGTCAGCAGCGGGACCCGTATGTCCAGGGATGTCACCAGGAATCAGGGAGACATGAGCTCCCAGACTTGGGTAAATGAAGATTATTGGCTCAATAAAACAGGAATGGCTACACAATAAATATCTTGTCTGTCATTTTGAAGCGCATGGAAAACCTCACCAAGAAGTGCTGCCGTAAGCCTGTTATCATGCTTGAGACCTAGTGAGCCTCAATGGTAATAAATTATTTTGAGCAAGAATTGCTGCAAAACAAATTTAACCTCTGCGGTTACTGAGCACCAAGATGCTGGCACCTGCATGCTACCCTCTGGGTCGGAGCAGTGATGCTGGCTACACAGTGCTGCTCCCCCTCCACCAAAGTGTCCCCTCATGAATGAGCTTTTAATACTTTTCACATTTAAGATTTGAGTACTAATAAAATGAATCTCTTAAAATTCTCAAAGGTTCCTAATTAATTGAAACTGACCAAAAAATCTCAGGGCCCAAATTATACAACAGTCTCCTTTCACAAAGACTGAAATAAACGTCCTTGTGTTTAAATAAGGGAAGAATTAGAAAATTCCTTCACTCCACTTCCATATGCTTTCTGTTCTGAAAAGGCAAGTTATTTCTTTAGATAGGAGCACATTTTATGGGACCATAAAGAACCCAAAGGGAATTTGGAGGCCATCAGTTCCAATCCTCTCATTTTATAGATGAGGAAACTGAGGCACAGAGTGGTTAAGTGAATTTGCCCAAGGTCACAGCTCTTAAGTGTCTGAGGCAGGATTTGAACTGAGGTCTTCCTGACTTCTATTCTAATACTCTATTTATTTGCTGGTGGGAGGCCACTGCTTTAAGACTGTTAGCAAGTAAAAACTGTGTTTGCATTTCAATTCATGGAGTCAGACTCAGCAAACATACTTGCCTTAGTCAAGGCAAGAAGTTCATCTTCTTAAATGAATGGTTCAATTCAACCAAAGTTTAGGATGGTTGGGGGCATGGGGAGGAGAAAGAGGATATAGATGTAAAACTTGGCCTCTGTTCTCCCTCTATCCTTTCATAATAATAACAGCTAATATTTTTACAGAACCTCCTATATTCTAGGTCTTATGCCAAGCATCTCACAATCATTATTTCACTTGATCCTCACAACAACCCAGGGAGGTAGGATGCTGTTAAGGGGTTCATCCTTTTCTGGAATTTGATCCTTGTGTCAAGGGTGGATAGAATTCATATGCCATGCATTAGCTTCCAGGGATAGACCAAATCCTGTCAATATAAGTTTGTGTTTGTACTGCATGTCAAAGTGGACAACGCTATTTATATACATTATTTCATTTTATTCTTACAATAGTCCTGCAAAGCAAACAATAAAACATTAACATTCATCTCTATTTTACAGAGGAATAAATTGAGGTTGAAAAAGAAATTATGAGTTGCCCAAATGCACAGAACCAATAAGTACCTGAGCTGGGAGTTAAACCTAGCTCTTTTGTTTCTGAGACAAGGGTTCCTTTTACTACACCACTAACAACAATAATAATGATTAATAAAAACTATGAGCAGAATAGCCAGAATATTTTTAAGGCTTGCAAAATGCTTTACAAATATTATTTCATTTGATCGTCATAACAACCCTGGGAGGGAGGGGCTATTTTCATTTTGCATATGAGGAAATCGAGGAAGACAGCTTAAATGACTTGCTCAGGGTCACACAGCTAGTAAATATCTGAGGCTGGATATGAATTCAGGTCTTTGTGACTCCGGGTCCAGCTTTCTACCCACTGTGCCACCTAGGTGACTCTCACCCCTGGTTCTTTTGATTCTGTTTTACACTTCTACATTTGTACCTGAGATGGGTTAAAGTCGACACTGAAACAGGCTTCAGTCACAAAAGAGGAGAGACATCAGTATTCATTGTCAATCTCAAAGTCATTCAATACCCACTCCCACCCTTGTGGGAAATTCCAAAGGAAATTTCCTCCCCATTTCCCTCTCAGTTCATCCACTTAGCTTGCCCTAACTGCTTCAGTCACACTGATCTCTTTGGCTACATATAGCATATACTATCTCCTAAATTAAATATGTTGAATTTACTACTATGTAATCATGGATTATATATTTTACTTGAACTTAAACATTTCCATGGTGTTACCCTCAAAAGAATCGAGGATCAAATAATTCTTGACTGATTAAGCATATGCCATCCTGTATTATTTTATATGTGTTTCACAGTAGATTTGTTCAAAAGATGAGGGTCTAGGGCTGTCTTTTTCTCTTCTTTTCCCCTCCATATTCTATCACATATTAGATTTCCCCCAAATAATCAGTCTCATTACTTTATGTCCACAGTGTATCTTTACTAAGGCTTACTGTGTGCCCAGACCTACGCTCTCTATCAACTAGGACAGAGACAAGATAAGATTTCTTGGCTTCAAAGAATTTACAGTCCAGTTGGACAGAAGTTACACATGAAAAGTCTACACATGAAACACCTTAAGAAGGCAACGGTTAAGGAGCGGGGGACTTTAGTTTTAGACTTCAGGACAAGATGCTCTGTGGACTAGACATACCTTGCCTGTTAGGTTGATTTTTGCCAAGATCCACCTTGGGGGTGTCACAGAAATAGGAGGCCCTCTTGAGAGTCTTGGTGGTGACCAAATTAAGTTTTTAGGTGATATCCCATGCCCCCAAAAGGGAAAACAGCCTAATACCTTAGGCTACATTAAGAGAGACCCAATTTAAGAAAGAGACAGAGACAACATCCAAGATTAAGGAAGTGACAATCTCATTGTACTCTGCCTTAAATACTGTGTTCAGTTCCCAACAATGATAAACTTGTGTCAGGTGTCCAGAAGAAAACAATCAGGAGGTTAAACAGCTTCTGGATTACGCATCCTGTACAGAAGGAACAGGGGATGCTTACTCCAGAGAAGAGATTTAGGAGAGATTTGATAGCTGCTCCAAGTAGGTCAAGGGCTATCACATAGAAGAGGGGGTAAGACTTGTCCCATCCTGTCCCCAGGAAGAGGCAGCTAGGTGGATAGAGCACTAGTCCTGGAGTCAGGAAGACCTAAGTTCACATCCAGCTTCAGACACTCACTAGCTGGGCAAGTCACTGTTTGTCTCAGTTTCCTCATCTAAATGGGGATGACAGCATCTACTGTGCAAAGTTATTGTAAGGGTCAAATGAGATGACAATTGAAAAGCAGTTAGCACAATGCCTGGCGTATAGTGCTTATTTATATATTAGCTATCATCATCATCATCATCATCATCATCATCATCATCATCATCATCATCATCATCGTCATCGTCATCATCATCATGATGGTTGCTGTTTTTATGATCATCATCTGGTCCCAGTGGGTAGAAATAGGGACAATAGACAGAAATTATAAAAAAAAAGCTAATTTAGACTTGAGGTGAGAAATAACTTAGCAATTAGAGCTATCCAAAAGTGGCATGGGTTGCCTCAGGAAGTAGGGTGTGGGGAAAAGCTGTTGGGTAAATTATAGAAGCAATTTTTTAGGTATTGGCTGAATTAGATGGCCTCTGAGAGCTTCTCCATTCCTAACTTTATGACTTCCAATGATTTTCTCAGACATGTAGCTTACCAGCCTAATCAGAGAGATAAGACAAATCATATGAAACAACAATAATGACAACAAAACACACATATTACTGAGTTCTTCATTGTGAAGTTTAGATTACTGGAGCCCAGAGGAAGAAAAGATCATATGCCCAGGAACAGAATGGGAAGGCTTCATTGAGAAGGTAGGACTTGACCCTAGGGCTATAAAGGATGGCTCAGATTTGGATCAGGAGAGAGGACAATTCAGAAGGCTACATGTGACAATATTTCCCACATCAATCCTGGTGTCATGGGCTAACTTGTATCACAAAGGCAATGGAACCCGTGCTAGGATCCCTCTTAAATGGCTTTTGAAGCACATGTCTCAGGACCAAAGGCAGGTAGTGGGTCTGGATGGGCTGGATGATGGGGACAGTAAAAATAATCCATTTGGGAAGAACCCTGATCATTTTCTTGACTCAGATTACTTCAATGACCACTTGGCTCTTTGCAGGAGAAAATCTGGATGGAACAGGTAGATAGATAGTCTACCTAACTGCACCAGGAACAAGGGTTTATATTGATATATAGCTGCAGCTACCAGGGGCAGAGAGATTAGAAATAACCAAAGTCCCTGGATCATCCCAAATCTTAATCTTCTTGCTTCTGGCTCTTTCTCCAAAAAGCTGCTAAAGAATATGGTGATAAAGAGGTAGCAATCTCACCTCAAACTCACTTGAAGCTAATTGAGAAGCAAGTATTTATGTTATGAGGCAGGTTATTTACGTTTCTGACAGGAAAGTCTAAGTTTCTCAAAAGAAATGTAAAAGCAAGGATGGAAACTTCATATTCTATCCAAATCCAGAAACTTGGGATAAAAGAAGAAGGAAGAAATTAAAGAATGAATGCTTCTCTTTAGACACCCAGATGGAAAAGGCAGATGGCTGAGACCAGAGGCACCTTGGGGAGCCAAGTGAATTCTTCTTAAGGACTGGGCTGTCTTCCCACTGGGAACTGGTTAGGGCTAGTCTGTAACAGTGGAACTCTAATATTGATCCTCAGAGGATAGATATGAGATCTAGGCCCATCCTGGGCATGATTAGATGAGTACAATGAGTACATTGTAACCTTGAGGTTACAATCTTTGTATCCCCAAAACTGATCATGTTATCTAGCATGGAGAGAACACTTAATAAATGTATGTTAATGAAAAGAAGAATGAATAGTGGGGAAAAAAAGAGAAGTATTGGCCAATGTGTAAAGGATTACATTATTAAGCACAGTCTGGAATAAAAGACCCTTTATTGCCTTGTCAACCACGTTTCCCATTATTTCACAACACAAGCTCTCTACTTGACTCTTGGCTCCCAGTTTCTCTGGCTGAAATGTCTGTTCCATGATTTTTGATAAGGGCTGCCCCAAGCTAGACATAAGGAGGGAAATCAGCCCATGTCTCTGGCATTTCAATCCCCTTCCCCTGCTAAAATGCCTGTAGGATATAACCAACTACACCAGAGCCCCCAACTTCTGGAAGACCCTTGATGTGTGTAGAGAAATTACAAAGAGAGTATGTGCCCATATATGTGTGTGTGCATATGCATGCACATGTTTATGTATGTATATTAATGCACATGTGTGCGTGTATGTATATGCACCTGTGCATGCTTCTGTGTGTATCTATGCATGTACGTGTGTGAGAGAGGGAGAAAGCCCCGGCACTGACTTTACCAGTAATGAACTGTAGGGCTTTGGGGAAGTCCCTTCCCTTCTATGTGACTCAGTTTTGCCATCTATAAAAGGAGGGAGTTAGACTAGATAATCTTTAAGTACCTTTCTAGTTGTAAAAATGTACAATTTTATAGGATATTTAATTTATATAATGTTCCTCAATAGAATGAAAGCTCCTTAGGAACAGGGACTGTTTAATTTTTGTCTATATCCTTGGAGTTAAGGACAGAGTAGGTGCTTGTTAAATGAAGTTCATTTGACTGATTGATAAGGTTACAAACCGAAGTGTCAAGTCCTCTTGGGAGCAGCCCTGGCACAAAAGTAAACATAAGAATGTAAAAGTTCAACTCCAGTTCTTAAATTTGCTCTTCACAGTCACCTCTTATTGGGGAAGGGGAGCTGTGGCCAGGTATGCAAGCAGCCTTTTGTGATAATGTATTTGTCATGAAGTGGCTAGACAGACAAATATGATAGGATTGTGCCTAAACTTAAACATTACAGCATCTTTCTTGGACAAGGAAAAAGAAAGCATTTCATGATGGTATGTGCCCAGCTAATTAAGGGAAGCTCGTTTTAGTCTCATCACAACTTTATAATATGTGAAATGTTGTTGGCACTAGTTAATTGCAAAGCAAGCACCTCATTTTCTGGCAGAGGAAGGTGGGAGAGGAAGAAGCTTGTCTAGAGAGAGACTAAGCACTCCCAGTAGGGCCAGGGCAAAGACAAAGCAACAGCTTAACTTTTAAAATAGGAGTAAGGGTGGGGAGGGAGGAAAATAAGATCTAATTCCACCTCTTATAGGAGAAGAAATACAAACTGAAAATCTGGCCTTTGATTTTGCTCAGGAACTGGTGGTTTCTACTGATGGATCATTTTTCCTCTCCAAATTTAAGCTTTAATAAAGATGTGTTTATGGAAATCCAAATTGTTGCCTAATCTTGCTTATCAGGGTCATTCATTCAACTGGGGTTTTCTGCCAGAAAGGTGAGAAGGCAGAAGAATTTCACCAAGGGGGCTGGGGCTCCTTGCCTATACTGTTATTCCCCAGCTAGGAGGTTCTCTGATTGACTGTGACATTAACTCACTATCCTTGGATCAGACAAAGCTCTTACTAGGCATAGGATGCAGAATATATATACGGACTGGGCAGCAGATTCTTTGGGAGGAGCCAAAGAATCAAAACCAAACCTAATCAAGTCAAATAATCAGTGAGGCAGAGTACCATCAGTTGCTGAATGGGTGGGACAGATCATTGCTATGAGTTTGGAAGTGGTCATGGAAGAGGAAGATTCTGAGCTTAGCCTTGAAGGATTCAATAAAAATAAAAAAAGTAAAGGAATACAAGTTTGGCTATGATTAAGTGGAAGAGTAGGAGGGAGGCTATTCCAAGGATAAGGGAGGAGGAGGAGGAGGAGGAGGAAAAAAGGCATTAAACACTATGAATAAAAAAAGAAGTGGCAAGACACCAGGTACATTTGGGCAGCATGTTTGACTAGTTTAACTAGTGTGAAGTTTGTGGAATAGTCGGAGATATGGCAGGACTGGAAGGCTGAAGCCAAACTGGGGGTGGGGGTAAACGCAGACAGTTATTTTAATTTCCTCCTAGAGGCCATGAAGAGTCACACTAAAGGTTTTTGATCAGGGTGTGACCTGATCAAAATGATGTTTGAAGAAAATTAATCTGGACTAGGTAAGGGGGCACACAATTGTAACCCTTGCTACTGGGGAGGCTGAGTTTGGTGGAATTATGAGCTGCAGTAGAGCTCTGCCAATCAGGTGTGTCTAATAAGTTCAGCATCACTGTGGCAAGTTGGGAAAGTGGGGGACCAGCAGGCTCCCTAAGGAGGGGCAAAGTGGGCCAAGCTGGAAACAGAGCAGATCAAAAGCACCCTTGCCAATCAGTAGTGGAGATGGGTTTGAGTGGTTGCTTCACATCCAACTTGGGGAGGGAGACAAGGAAGAAAGGAAAAATAATCTTTCAATGGTATATGGGATTTATCAAATGCTTTAAAAATTTTGCTCTCTTCTCAGTGACAGAGAGGAGAGATGACCCTTACCTCTGAGTCTGTAGGGTCCCTCTAGTCTCCATTAGCTACTTCCAGGCGTAGGCTGCAGGACAGAGAATGCTGCTCCTTTGTTTTGAGCAGGTACCAAGGTATCCAGCTCTGGGCACAAGTAACAACTCTCATCATTTTTTCCTAAAACTATCCTACTGCTTTGCATAGCAAGAGAGAATAAATGGGTAAATCATTCTACCTTCCTCCTTCTCCTCAGAATCCTAACCCTAATTTGAGGCACATCTGCTCCCACACATCCAAGCAGCAGAGACCAGTGGAAAATACCTGTCTCTAAGCAGGACAGAGAATTCTATTACTGACCAGAATCCTACCTACTCTTTCAGTTAGAGACTTAGGTGTCTATATGGAAGGCTATGATGCAAGACCCAATTCAGTCTCTAATAAATACTTCTGTAGGTGGCTATTTTTTTCCATCCCACAGTGGCATTCTTTATTGATACCTCAAATTTACATAAAAGCAGACCTATATGCAGCAGTCCCCCCTCAGCATTATCTGCCTGAGTCAGAAGCTGTCTCTTAGCACTTTATTTTTCTGTTTCCTCCCCTATCCATTCCAGTTGGGTACTCCCACTTATCTATACCTACAGGTTCTAAGAAAATCAAATTTAATGACTAGCTTCTGACCCAAGTCAGAAATTTACAAAATGTCCTAAGACATGGCAAAAAGTCATCTCAACAGCAAGCTGCCGCTTACTATTAGAGCCTTGTATCTGTTGCCTGGACTCTTTGCTTGGCTTCCTAACTCTTCGGTGCCGGTTTCTTTTCTGAAGTTTTTGTATCTATATTACCTAACTTGTTTTTCTGACTTCCTATACAGGAATGCTTACAATGACCTTACAGTGTAGTCTGTTTTCTTGATAGTTGCTGTGCCTACAGCGCACTTCCACCCACATCCCTAACATGGTATACTCTATCCCTAGACCCAGCTCTGATTATGCCAGTCAATATGGAGTTCTCACTTTAACCATCAGAACCACTTAAGATCTATATTATTTATTTATTTAGGCATTCAAAAAATATCCAAATTAGCCCATGGACATGAATTACCTTGCACTGTTCTATTTCTTGTGTCCCTAGACAGACTGCAAGCTCCTTGAGGGCAAAAATTGTTTTTGGTTTTTTCCATTTCTTGCATCCCCAAAGTTCCTAGCACAGTGCTAGGCACATTTATCTCAGGAAAGATTAGTTGAATGGAAAACAGAAATGAATCCAAACTGAGGATGTGCTGAAATCTGCTATCTGTTCATGCCACAGTCCACCCTCCACACCCGATTATCTGATCGATGGGGATGCCACAATGGAAAATCTATTACCAAGTGGTGGTGTAAAGTCACAGGTCTATTAGTGACTGAGCGATTAGTCTGCCTGCAAAGGGCCAGACTTTCTCAAATCTCTCTCAATAAACTGCAAAAAGTCAATACTACAGAGAATGAAAATTCAATTTAGGGTAAAGGGAAAAATGACTAATTATTCTTTCACGGTTCCATTGATCTCTCCAGCTCCATCTGACACAGTGGACTGTACAGCATGGTGAGAATAAGAGAGAGACATTTGGCAGGTCTGGGGCCCAGGAGATGAAAGGGCAATCTTCAAACATCCTGGATTACAGCAAGGAAAGGCTCAATACTTACTGCAAATCAAAAGGCTTCTGCATTCCACATTGGCTACTGGTCATTCCTTCTGTTTTTCCTAGATTATGCTGCCTGCACCACTCTGACTGAGCAATTCCTTTTAAATTTAGCTTGGTTAAAAAAAAAAAAACCCAAAACAAACAAACCAGTCATACTGCTTATTGTTCAAGGTCTGTCTCCTTCAGGAAGTCAATCCCATCCCTTTCCTTTTCTGAACTCCTTAAACACTGTATCATACTATTTAGTTCTATGACATATATGTATGAAATGTGTACACATATAGGTATATATACATACATAAACACATGTAAACATTCATAAGCGTATGTACAAACATGCATGCATATAGATTAGTCCTGTGGTTTCATGGAGAACTCTCAGATGAGTAAACTTCTACCAATGCAGGTAGAAGAACTTTTGAGAGTTGTCTAGAGGAGACAGACAGAAAGAAAGACAGAGAGAGAGACAGAGACAGAGACAGACAGAGACAGAGACAGAGACAGACAGGCAGACAGAGAGACAGAGAGGGAGACAGAGACAGAGAGAGAGGGGGGGACAGACAGAGAGAGGGAGGAAGAGAGAGGGAGGGAGGGAAAGAGGGGGGAGAGAGAAAGAGGGAGGGAGAGGGAGAGAAAGGGAGAGGAAGAGAGAAAGGGAGAGGAAGAGGGAAAGGGAGAGAAAGGCGGGGAGGGAGAGGGAGAGAGAGCTTGTGCATCTGAGCATTTATGAAGTGCTTACTATGTGTCAAGAACTGTGTTAAGTGCTGTGGATACACATATATCACATATATACAAACATGTTAGTCCCTGCCCTGAGGGAACCCCAAAGGGGGTAGGGTAAGGAGACAGAAATGCTGAGGTATGGCAGGATAAATGGAGATGGCTGATAAGTGACATAGGTGAAGGCTTAGATCTGAACACGATTAGGAGAAAGCTTCACAGTCATAGAACCCAAGGTTCCAGGGAGGAGGAAAGTGGAGAGAATGGCTCATAGGGGGAAGGAGCAGGCACCAACATTCACACACATCCCAGCATAACAAACACACCTGGAGCAATGAGATAAGAAAAAAGACCTAGCAGCTAGGATGAGTTGCTGGTTCTAATTTAGCTTAACAGTATCAACAACTTTATTAGAATGGTGCCACTCTAGTGATAGGATGTATGTATCTTACTGGATGTAAGATTTCTCTTGTATAGAGAACTCCCAGATGAGGAAACTCCTACCAATGTAGGTTGACATCTTTTCTTTTTGCCTTTTTTTTTTTTGGAGGGGGGAAGACAAGGCAACTGGGGTTAAGTGACTTGCCCAAGGTCACATGGCTAGTAAGTGTGTCAAGTGTCTGAGGCCAAATTTGAACTCTGGTCCTCCTGACTCCAGGGCCCGTGCTCTATTCACTGTGTCACCTAGCAGTCCCAACATCTTTTTTTTTTTAAGAGTTGCCTAGGGTACTATGAGGTTAAATGACTTGTCTGGACCATAATATAAAATCAGGGGATTAAACCACATAGTAGGCACTTAACAGATTCTTGTTGACTGACTGGATCTTGCCCCCACCTCAAACTCCAGAGGCTCAAGAGAACTATCATTTCTAAATGAGAAAACAGCGAGCTTGAGAGACCACTTGCCTCAAGCCACAGAGGGACAGAGACAGGACTAGGCCCACCTAGGAATTTCCCACTACAATCCTCTTTCCATTTTTACCATATTGTTATTTGTTCAGTGTTTCTCTCAATTCAGAAGTGGATCCTTCAGGATCAGCTTTAGTCAAACAGAAAACATGACCCTCTGACCTAAAGATCTTCCCCTGCAGTGACTCCACGGTCCGAAACTAATTTTTACTCTTCCTGACCCCTCAGCCCCTCCAGTCTGTTACTGCTTATTCTGACACTTAATCACATTCAGTCCAGTGCCTGATTATATATTGTTTTGTCTGGTTCTCCAGTTGCTTCATGTAAAGAATCTGGTCTCCAAAATACAACTGTAAGCTCCTTCACAACAGGGAGCCGTGTATGTGATTTCTCTTTTAAAGTTGCAGCTTCTAGTACAACATACAGTAGGAACCCAGAAAAGCCTTACTTGAATTAAACTGATCCAAATCTGGGCTGTCTTGCCTTTATGTAACCAGAGGGAGACTTTCTGATCCTGCCCCCGGGCCCTTGGTTTACACCGGATTCTTTTCCCTTTTTGATACCTTGCTGTTGTCCTCAATCTATTTCTACTTCTGAGTCCTGCAACTATAGTAAATGGTAAGCTTCCTGGAGCTAATGGGCACAGCTTCATTCAATTCCTCTGTATTCCCCCACAGGTCAGACCTCAATGGGTACTCAAACAATGTCAGTTTAATTAATTGAGCTAGGGAAGCTTGAGGTGAATTACTCCAAATCCACATGGTAGTCCCCCTGATCCCCAGTCCAAACTCAGGCAGTTTCCGTATTTAAAAAAGGCTCTAATTTGAAACATTTTTTACTTTGGGTATTCAAGTTTTTGCACCATGTTTTTCTCACGTCCCCATGATGTGTGGTATAGTTTCAAGGGCACCATGAAGACTCCCCTGTCCACTCCTGCAAAAAGAATTCCTCACTCCTTGAAATATTCTTTTGATGGGACAAAGCCTTGCATTCTGCCATAATGTCTTAAATTTTCACTAAGGTGTAAATGACTGGTATTAGATACCTTCCTAAGAACAGAACAGGAATGGGTGATGCAGAAAGACCACAAGGACATGCCAAAGGCATAAAGGAGGGAAGGGTACATCAGAGCAGAGGTACCCAGGGCCTGGGAATGATATGATCATAGATGGAGTTGTGAAAGCTACTAAAAGGTCATTTAGTCAAGAGGGCCTCCATAGTGAGGCTCAAACTAGATTAAAATGTAATTGGGAAATATCTGATGAAATAACTAAAAATACAGTAAAATACACATAAGGTCAATGCAATTTTTAAAATCAATATGCATCCTGCAGGGATCATTATGTACAGTTTAGTGGCTCAGTTTCTAATTGAACTTGACACCAAAGATCTTGTCCAAACCCTTTATTTTACAGTTGAGGGAAGCAGAGCTAGAAAAGTGGAGTAGCTTGCCCAAGGACGCAGGGATAGTCAGTTATGGAGCTGAGGCTTGAACCCAGCTCCTCTAATTATAAAACCAGTCTTTTTCCACTATACCATGGTGGAGAACACAGGAAAACCAAAGCTATGCAGTGACTTGGATTCTAAGGACAAACTTTGATTTTTCTCAAAACTTTTGCTGCTGCTGAGCTCTGACTATAGGATTTGTTGGGAGAGACTGATACTAATATAAGTAAAATTCAATTGTTGTTGTCTCCCTACCCCAGAAGGAAGGCACAACATGGACCAATTAAAGACCTCATTTAAGGCTAGAAGAAGCAGGAGTTAGTCAGTGAGTGCTGAAAGCTAGGGCCCTCTGACTTTGTAGATTCTTTCCCTTTAATGGCCCAGATTCACCTTTACCCATATCCCCAACAGAAAGTGAGCCCCTCTCATATTGTAACCTGCATCATACTTGTATCCAGGAGGTATGACACCATGATATTATATGGTCCCTGATCCCTAACATATATCACAGTGACTAGAACATAATAAACTTAAAAACAACAGGGGATGGGGCAGCTAGGTGGCTCAGTGATTAGAGCACTGGCCCTGGAGTCAGGAGGACCTGAATTCAAATATGACCTCAGACACTTAACACTTACTAGCTGCGTGACCCTAGGCAAGTCACTTAACTCCAATTGCTTTGCGAACCTCCTCCAAACCCCCCACAACTGAGGGTCAAGTGTCTGTACTATAGGCAAAGAGAACATATAGGCCACAGGGCTAAAGGAACTCAAAGAGTTGCTATACACCTTTGCTACTCTAAGAGTTCATCTTTTACCCAAATCACCTTAGATCCCTTAACTATAACATAGTCCCAAATCTTCCCTCTAATTACACCTCCCCAATAAATGGTCAGTTCCTAATTACTTTTAAGCCAGGAGGAACAAGACTCTGGCTTATTCCAGTTTGCTTCACCCTTAGTCATTAAAATCATTAAAATCCTTATCTCATTCTGAACAGTTTGGGTTACTTCCTATCTCCATCTCCCGGGGGACGTACATAATGATGATAGATCTCCACAGCCCAAGGTGGAGAGTGGTGTCTTACCCAGTGGCCGTCCAGAATCAGTCAGTTATCCAGGGGCTGGTTATCCAGTTTGTAGGATAGTTCAGGTGTCTCTACCTCTACCTTCTCCTGTCTATTTATGAGCATCATTGCTGGAACTAAGGGAGGGGTTGAAAGGAGATGAAAATGGAATCTATCTAGCTTTCTAAATGTTAGCAGAGCTTATAAGAGAAAGAGGAAAACAGACAGCATCCTCCCTCCCATTTGGTCCAACAGAAAGGGAGCGAACATTTCTTAAGCATCTAGTAGGTGGCAGGCACTATGTGAAAGCTCTTTACAGATACCTTAGCTGATCCAAACAGCCCTGTGAGGTAGGTACTACTCTTAGCAATGGCCCACAAAGATCAGCCACCTCCCTCCCCCCACTGCTTTGTTTCTTCTCTCCTTCCATGTCCCCCATCACACCTCTCCTTTCTCCCTTCTCTCTCCTATTTCCCACCTCACCTTTCCATTTTCTATGTCCCTCTCTCACCTGTGTCTCCAATATCTTGTTTCTTTAGACTCTCCTCCCTGTTTTTTCCTTTCCATACCATCTTTTCCCTCTCTCTCATCTCTTTTCTCTCCTTCTAGTCTCTCTTATGTCTGAACCAATGCATTCCTCCCCTTTATCCTTTTCTTTCTTTTGGCTTTTTGGAGGGGGGAAGGCAGGGCAATCGGGGTTAAGTGACTTGCCCAAGGTCACACGGCTAGTGTGTAAAGTGTCTGAGGCCAGATTTGAACTCAGGTCCTTTTGACTCCAGGGACGGTGCTCTATTCACTGCACCACCTAGCCTTCCCACTTTATCCTTTTCAATTGTGTATATATAACCATTCTCTAATAATGTCCTGTAACACAATTACCAATCTACAAGTGTGCCTTGGAATGAGAAAAGTTAGAAAGTACTATCATACACAATGAGGATGAACAATGCCTCTTTATTTTTCTCTTAAAGTGTTTCTAGGTAACCAAAAGAATTCCATCTTCCTGTTTTCCTTCCCCATCTTGTAATATAATTTATCCTTCTTGCACTAGCACAACCTAGAATTAAGCTGTAAACACATGAAAAAGGGAAGAGAAAAGATTCACTCATTCTTAAAAATGTTAGTTCCACAGATGAAATCCAATGATGGGGGAAATACAGGTATAGAACTTTGTTATCATGGTCTTATAATGGAAGGGGGAAGTTTTACTTTATAGCCTCTTCCATGAAGCCTTCCCTGATCACCACAAAGCAGTGTCTTGGTATCTCTTCCATCTTAAATACCTTTTAAATTTATTATCCAGTATTTATCATATTTTTTGCCTTGCACCTTAGTGCTTTATGACATATGAAGACAGAGCATGTCCAAAAAGTCTTGGTACAGTTTTACACTGTTAAAACTTAACACATTTTGGGGGCAGGTAGATGGTGCAATGAATAGAGCACTGGTCCTGGAGTCAGATGGACCTGAGTTCAAATCTGGCCTCAGACACTTGACACACTAGCTGTGTGACCTTGGGCAAGTCACTTAACCCCAATTGCCCTGCCTTCCCCCCTCCAAAAAGAAAAAACTTAACATTTTGGCATGGAGCTGCCCCTGAGTTAATTATGGTAATTCAGAACAAGTGATTTAAATATTCACCTATGATATAATATCCTTACATATTACACTGGCCTTTTTTTCTGTTTCATGTGTAGGAATCTTGTCTCCTTCAATAGGTCATAAGTTCCTTAAAGGGAGATATTTCTTGTGTATTATCCAGGCTTAGATATATAATAGGCAGATATATAATAGATTTATTAATCTTTTGTGGGAGGAAGGGATTGTGGAAAGAGGAAAAGTTTGAGAATTCTTCCCTACTCTATGAAATCCTCAGTTCTAGGATTTTTTTTTTTTAAGCAATTGGGGTTAAGTAATTTGCTCAAGGTTACACGGCTAGTCATTATTTATGTGTGGGTGCTCATTTTCTGAGGCCGGATTTGATCTCGGGTCATCCCAACTCCGAGGCCGAGGCTGGCGCTCTTACTCACTGTGCCACCTAGCCGCCCCTTTTAGGGCAATTGGGGTTAAGTAACTTGCCCAAGGTCACACGGCTAGGTTTTTGTTTGTGTGGGTTAAGTGTCTGAGGCCGGATCCGAACTCAGGTCCTTCTGACTCCAGGGCTGGCGCTCTACTCACTGCGCCACCTAGACGCCCCCCTCAGTTCTAGGATTTAATTAGATTCATGTGGATAAGTTTTTTTTTGCTCTCATTCCATTTTAGGTCATTCAGGATCTGATTGTGTCCTCCCACCCCCCTTTTTTTGGAGGGCAATTGGGGTTAAGTGACTTGCCCAGGGTCATGTGGCTAGTTTTTGTGTTAAGTGTCTGAAGCCAGATTTGAACTCAGGTCCTCATGACTCCAGGGCAGGCTCTATTCACTGCGCCACCTATCTGCTCTGAGCGTCCCCCTTCTTTAAGGAAAAAAACCTTTTCAAAGCAATGCAGGATAGTAGGCATTATACCTCACTCAATCTAAGGAGAATGGTGGCTTGTATAAACCTATCTATGCACATTTTCTTTAACTAGACTAGCAGCTAGAAAGTCCTTTTGTCTTTGTATTCCCAGCACCTAACACAATGTCTGGCACATAGCAAGCTCTTAATAGATCCTGGGTGAATGGATTGACTAGAAACTAACATTTACCAAACAAAAAACCCAGTAACTATCTTATTTATAAATGTACTAGTTAAAGACCCCAAAGGAAAAAAATATCTCTAATAGGTAAAAGCTAGTTGGCAAATTCATAAATGAGGGGCCTGTCTGTATGTCTACTGTCAATTCCCATTAATTCATTGAGTGCTGAATATTTACTTGTGCAAAACACTGTCCCAGGGCATTGGGAGATAAGAGCAGCATATGACACAGGTTCTTGCCCTCACAAAAAGTTTATAATCTCGCTGTGGGACCAAAATATGAACACGCAAGTAATGAAACATGGCAACACAGTCAACATGGGTGATACAGACAGTTCACATGAATGACACAAGAGTTTGGAGAAAGAAAGAAATTAGGATGAACTGGAAGGGCTTATGAAGGCATCTTGGAGGAAGTATGGTTTGAGACAGACCCTTAAGAAAGGATTGGTAGGATTTAGATATGCAGAAAGGAAGAAGGATTTTCATTTGGTCATCTATTTTCAATACCCCAAATCCTTTATGTGTTATATCTGAATGTGTAATATATTTGAATTTCAAAAATACACTTTTCACATGTTAAGGCCTCATTGAGGCACTGAGGTGACCCTGAATTCTATCTTGAAGGCCATATCCATGGAATGCAAGCTCAGACTGGTCCTACCAGATCAGAAAGCTTCAAGCTTGGGACTAAGGATAGATTGTACATCTGTCATCAGAGAACAAACTTAGCTAAATTGGAAAGGATTATCACCAGGTTGGCCAGGGTGATGAATATTTTGGCCTGTGTAAGTTTCAAAGACTACCTCCTAAGCCACTGTTGAACTATGATGTGCATGCCCTGTTGGGACTGCCTACACCTATGAATTCTGGATCAGCATTTCCACAAATGAGCATTAGTAATGAGGGCAGAGGATCTTACTTAACAAATGATTATATTTCATAATACCTGTGAAAGATACACAAACTTTGATTCATGAATTTACTAATAGTTCTTGCTGCTACAGATGTTGAACTCTCCATAATCTCTAGTAACAGTATAAAAATTTTAAAAATAATAAATTCCCCTTTAATGGAAACACAGTATATACATACACTTATGACAAGTAACATTTTATTTCACCAAGTGACTGAAGAATTTTCATATGAAGGAGCATGATAGAAAGTAACAAGGATTTACCACACACACCCATACACATGGGAAACAAACAATTATGAATTCTCCCAGATCTCAACCCCGACCAGCTCCTTTTAATCTGTGACTAAACAAATCAGAATTTCCACAGGCAATATTAGGGCTCACTTACACTCCAAATTTGATCAACCCCACCCTAAACAGCCGGGGCCTAGAGCACTTGGGGAAAAAAATCAAGACAATGGCCGATATTTATTTAATATATTTTAAGGATGATGCTTTTTCCTTAGAAAGGGAGCCACTATTCTCCCCTAGCATGTTTTCTCATCTTTTTTATCTTCTGAAAGACAGGCAAGCTGGTATTCTCTCTCAACCTCCAACTAGAAGGCACTGTGGATAAAGAGTGAAGGGCCTTCAGGGCAGCTAGGTGGTGCAGTGAGTAGAATGGTGGCCCTGGAGTCAGAAGGACCTGAGTTCGGATCGGGCCTCAGACACTTAACGCATACACAAAGAAAAACCTAGCCGTGTGACCACGGGCAAGTTACTTAACCCCAATTGCCCTCCAAAAAAGCAAAAAAAAAAAAAAAGAGTGAAGGGCCTGAAAGCAGGAAGACCTGAGTTCAAATTAAACTCAGATACTAGCTGTGTGATCCTGGGCAAGTCACTTACAGGCTGTCTTTTCAGTTTCACAACTGTAAAAGGGATAACTGCATCTATTTCCCAGGGTTGTTGTGAGGATCAAATGAGATAATAGTCGTAAAGGTACTTAATAAATGCTTGTTCCCTCCTCTTCCACTTCAATTTATTCCCAGGCATCACTGTTACAAGAGCTGTTTGTTTTTGTCTTTTTAATGGTCTTATGAAAAGAAATAAAACCCCATAAAACTGTTAAAAAGACAAGAGAAGCAGCATAAAAACATCATCTACTAGCCAGGTACACAGCCAGTTCTATAGTCAAGTTTTGAGGAATGTGTGTGTGTCAGGTGGAAGGATACGAAGGGGCTATTAACAGGCCATCAGAGTGGGTCCTGCTGGTTCCTGGAGTAACAAAAGAATCATGCCAAACACAGGACTAACCCCCACCCCCAAATACTTCAAGGTTTTGTCCTTACTTTCTCTGTGCTTTACCAAGAAACTACAGGCATAGTCCTTCCTCTATTTAAGTCTCAGAAGTTCCATTTGGGAAAAGGGCACACATAAACCAAGTTTCATCTCCTGGAACAAGCTAGAGATCAGTGGCTCCATCAAGCCCAAACATCTCAGGCCACAGATTCTAAACCCATTTCTGCCACTACTTTGTGGTGTCATTTAGTACAAGGTAGGCCTGAGGGTACACTAGCAAAAGCATGCATGGGGCATGGAAATCAGGAGACCTGGCATTTTTTCTGGCTCTTCTGTCTGCCTTGGGGTAAGTCATATTATCACATTCAGAGCTAGGAGTGACCTTTGAATTCAATCCCTGTCTACCTGCTCATTTTGAGAAGAAAAAAGGTTTTTCATTTCGACTTTGCATCTTCAGAAGCCTATCCCAGTACTCTGCCCTTAGTAGGTGCTTAATAAATTTCACTAGGCTGGACTGGGGAGGACCAGTGATGTCAAGTTACCTATTCCCAATTAGTCCCATTGCTAGTTTCACTGGTAAATCTGGGATTAGAAGCCATGCCTGTGCTTTCAAATCCAGTGCTCCCAGTGTATAGACCTGCCTTGGTCACTATTCTAAAATCTTAGCTTGTAAAGGACTTTTAGGAGCCACCTAGTCCATGCTTGCCTGAAGCATCAATTTAATTACTTTTACCAGAGAATGAAAGTTTCTTGAGGGAGAGGACTGAGTTTTGATACAATTTCACAACTCTCTTACAAATGTATATGCGCATATATACATATATAAATAGGCCCACATTAATATACTGGGTGTTAAACCTTTTAAAGCCATTACAGCTATTATAGCTGTTACAGTTATTAAAGCTTTAACAGCTTAAGACTGCACTAAGACTTTAGGGACACTCATTTCTCTGTGTGTGTGTGTCTCTCTCTCTCTCTCTCTCTCTCTCTCTCTCTCTCTCTCTCTCTCTCTCTCTCTTCAAGGCTCACCAAACACTTTCCTCACAATAATCCTGCAAGGTTTGAGTCTAGGTATTATTATCTTTATCTTATAGATGAGCTGGTTAAGGGATTTGGCCAAGGTCATACAGTTAGTGTCAGAAGCAGGACTCAAGCCCAGGGATTTGGGCTCCACTGCTCATTCTCCCCACAGTTTTCTTTATATGACAGTCACATGTTACACAACTTTGCCTCCACTCTAGTACCTAATACATACAGTGTTGTGAACATAGGAGATATTCAACAAATGTTTGTTGAACCTTTCTAAACTTTCATTTCCCCATCTATAAAGAGGGATAATGCTATCTGCCCCAGTATATAGTCCTACTTCAATGCCTTATCATGACAGGGAGGTATCCCTGAGTTCTTAAAAGCTACGCCAGCAGAGTGCAAGCTCTGGCAAGGTTCTAATTGCTAGAAAGGATTTAATTATGGCCCCAGCAACAGAATGAGTCTGCTTTTTGAAGAAAAGCTTCTCTAAGTATAGAAAGCCTTATTACCAGCAGGCTGGCCATTTGGTAACGAATTTTTTAGACACAACAATTCATGAAACAAAAAAAAAATATAAAATGGCACTAAGATATGTGCTCTTCCACTTCTACAATGATAGGGGCAGAATGATGGAAAATAAGAACCAGAGGGTATTTAGATCTATCAACTTTAATGGAACTATTGGTACTCTATATCTAAGATTCTTATCCCCTGACCAAGGAGTAGACATATTGCTAGAAGAGCTGAATCATAACAGTCTCAACATCCTTGCCATACATGAAACCAAGAGAAAGAGACTGCCAGACAATAGAAGGATGGCCTAAAGGTATTCCTCTGAGAGTCAAAGAAAGGAATTGGTGAAGTAGATTTTCTATTTTATAGCATATTTGATCATTTGGTAGTGCAAGACTGATATGTATTTGCAAAAAGAGCACCACGAAAATAATCTCAAATTTTGCACCAATATTATTTACTGAGGATGAAGAAGTAGAGAAATTCTATGAACAATTCTATGTTGCTCCATATCAAATCAACACATACTCTGACACTCAGTGACTCCCATATAAAGTTGAAAAAAGGTGAGGAAATGAGAAAAAATATGGGAAGGTTCTAGAAAAAAGACAGAAAAGAGCTATGGGCTTGTAGACAAAACAGAAGCTTGAAATCCTTTACATCATGAAGACACTTTTCAAGAAAAGAATGGGTAAGCACTAGGACATGGTGAGCACCAATAGCATTGCAAGGAATGAAACAGCTATTTAACAGACAGGAAAATACTTGTTACTGATGCAGGAGTTATCTCTAAATCAGTTGTCAGTGCACTGTCAGATCACAAACTTGTTAAAACGGCAAAAAAAAAAAAATAAACAGTAAAAAGAAGTGAAAATATTAATGAGAAAAAGACAAGGTGTATGATTGAAACAACTCAATCTTAAACTATTTTAAAGAGTAATCAGTAATGAAAAAATGGGAAATGGACACCATAAGTGATGCTGACACTGATAATAATTTATTTATATAATTTATATAATAATTTAGCTGCTATAAATCAAATGCTACATTAATGGACCCTAAGATCCCCAAAAGCACCTCAGGCAACATTCATGTGACTTACTTGTCAAGCCAGAGGCAACACCAGTTTAGAATATAACCTTAATTGTAAAACTTATGAAGGACGATAGATAATTATGAGCACTACTATGTCATCAAGCAGAATGAAGAGTAAAATCAATTTAAAGAAAGCATGGCATTTTCAACTAAGTAAAATATTTCCAAAGGCATTTAAGCATGAAAATGGAAGGTTAACAAATAGAAAAAGATGGAAAAAAATCTGTGAAGATTATTATACAACAATTTTTAAGCCATTAATTAATCAACAAACATTAGTTACTGTTTAATTGGATTCTAATATCACAGCTATGATTCCTATGCTTATAGAGGAGGAAGAAATGACACTTAAGAGATCAAAAATAGGAAAAGCAGCCAAATTTGAACAAGTTTAAATAAGGGAAAATCCATACTGAGGAGACACAGTTGTGAGAATGCTGAGAGATCAGTATGTGAGGTATTTGAAGGAAGGTAATGTGCAAAATGCTCCAATATATTATTCAGGAAACAATTATTATACTATTTAAATCTAACTTTATGTGACTAGAGATCATCTGAACACAGAATCTTGCCCTCATCTCAGTGATTCTCCATGAATGCCAGAGATGTGACAAGGAATTTTGGGTTCCCCCCAGGGTCTGCACCCACCCCAGTCAAACTTGTATTTTGGGTTCCCCTCCTGTTTTGGCTTTCTCCAAATTTTACTGAATGTTTACACTTAGTGATCTTGATCTGAATCTACCTTACTTTCAAGTTGCCCTATTGGCAAAATTGCTTAACTGCATACAAATGGTTTGTATTCAGATACTCTTGTCTAAATCTTGTTTGATGTAAAAACCTCCTAGAGCCTAGAGGAGAGCGAGTCATACCTTCTTTCTGACTTAATCTCCTCTACCAAACTACCTAATTAATTTCTTTCTAAAACTATTTCAGATTTTGGGGCTTATTCTTGTGAAATAGAATTATGCCAAAAGCATGGAAAAATTCTAGTTATTTTTTAATACCAAAAAAGTGACAAAAATATCAACTACTGATCTATTTGCCTATTCTCCAACATATGCAAAAATCCTTATTTATATAACTTATTCAAGACACCTAATGAATGAATTAAGGGTGTATTTGATAAGCACATTAGTAAGGAACAAGCAGGCTTTCACAATAGATATTCAAAGAAGGACCTTTTATTTACCATTTCACAACTGAAGATACAGATAACACGAAATGTTAATGAAAGATGTAGATAAGATTCCATTAAGTGTACTGTTCATTTATTATAAAAAATAATTTGATGAGGTAAAACAAAATGCCACCTTAAGTAACTTGCCCAAGGTCACATGGCTAGGTAAGTGTCTGAGGCTGGATCTGAACTCTGGTCCTTCTGACTCCAGGGCCCACGCTCTACTCACTGCGCCAACTAGCCACCCCAGTTGTTGTGTTTTTTGGAGGGGGGAAGGCAGGGCAATTGGGGTTAAAAGACTTGCCCAAGGTCACAGGGCTAATAAGTGTTAAGTGTCTGAGGCCAGATTTGAACTCAGGGTCTCCTTACTCCAGGGCTAGTGTTCTATACACTGTGACACCTAGCCACCCCAAGATTTCTTAAAAAACATAATGAAATAATTTTAAATAATCCTTTGATTTTAAATATCATGAAAGGTACAAAATAAGAACACTTGTGCTTGCCAAAGGTGTTAGCCAATTTTAGAGGGAAGATCCAATGCCAAGTCCAAAGTGAGGAGGTTAGGTCTTCCAGATGTTTCTTTTTGCAGATGACATTATGCTGATTGTATCAAGTTGTGAAATACTGTAGTCTATTAGAAGAGATATGTAATGACTCAGAAGAGTTTGGCTTGACTATTCACACAGTAAAGACCAAGTGGATGAAGAACACCTATCACCCAGAATGAAATGTATTTCATAGAAAATTGCATTTCGATAGAAAATCTATCTTTCAGTAATATATATGGAGTACACAGTACAAGACAGACAATAAGTTGGACCTATAGCTGAATAAGAGGAAAGAATAGGTTGGATGGCTTTTAGCAAACTGCAAAATTCCTCAAATGATCCCACGCTTCCCATGGAAACAAAAGTCCACTTTTAAAAAGATAAACATTCTACTAGTATTCACATATGCAGGAAGTGAGTCACAGAATATAACAGTCTCTGAAGAATAAAAAATGAATGGCATAGAGAGCAATGGAGAAATGCTTAATGGGTATGAACAGGATACAATATATAACCTATGAGCAACTTCTAAGCAGAACAAAACTAAGTATGTCATCAAGGAAAAGTATGATAGAAAAGATGGACTGATGACATGCAAAGGGCAAGGAAGGACAGTCAGTGTATTCTACTGGCAATGTCTGGAAAAAGCAAGGAAGGCCTTCAGAACACTGCATGGATCCGTGTGGCAAATTTATGAAAGAACATGGACAAGAATCAGAAAGAACAGACAGATATGGAGAGCTAGCAATCTGCATCAATAGAAAGAACCCCTAAATCACTGAGATCATAGGTGTATTTGAGTAATACCTGCCCTTGAAAACCACCAAAAATCACCTTTTCCCACTTAATGACTTGGAATGAATGAGATAATGAAAGGAAAAGAAAGGGACTCTGAGAGTCAAGCCATTTCCAGATGAAGGAATGGGAAAGTAGAGAGGACTTTCACTTATGAAATATTCCTATTTTTTAAAGAGAAAAATAAAAAGGCATTTTTCTTATTAATGTACCAGTGCCATGACATTTGCAGTACCCTGGAGACTCAGTCTGATTGTCAAGTATTTCATGGAGCTGCATGGCCTCTGAAGGTCTTCAGTAACAGGATACCTACTAATGGATAGGCACAGATCATTCAGTGTCAACAACTCAAGTTAAGAGGCTGCATCTGCTGGGGGTGACCCAAAGTCCTTAAAAGTCTCATTCTCCAGGGACTTCAATCATTACAAAAGCGCCAGATTCAGGACAACGACAAGAACAACAATACATAAACTCTCCCCAGATTGGCCTGAACCACTCACTGAGCCAACTCTTAGTTTTTAGTCAGGACCTAAGATTTACAGCTCTAATTCTTCCAAGTTCCCCTACCAGGCTCTGAGTTTAAAAAGAGCCCAAGCTACAGAAAGGATTAGGTCTGTCTCCACAGAGGTCTGGGTTAGGAAGAAGGGTGGGGGCTAGGGAGAATGGAGGTCATAAATCCTAGTCGCTGGAATTATCTCTCAGGCCAAGTTGCTGCCCTTGGAGATTAAGGGAGGCAGGTGGTTCCCCCCATCAGTATCTTCCCAGCTGCCAGTTTTTAATCTCTGACACTCATACATTGAAATATAACCTGACTGGGAGCCTTCCTTTAATATGCTGAAAGGACAGGGCATTTGGTTAAAAGAGGAAGCAGGTTCTAACCTTCATCTACCCTAAAGTGTCAAGAGAAACACCCATGTGTCAACTAGGTTCTCAGAAGAACTTGGGCTGTTCTGAATTTCATAAATACTCTGGCTACAAATAATCATAGGTAAACTGAGAACGGTTCAAAACTCTAGGGAGATGAGAGGGATGGATTGGAAGAGTTCACTTATCCAAGGCTGCAAAACTAAACCAAGCACTGACATTCAAAATACTCCCTTCATCCTGAGCATCTGAGGGCCAACCATGGGTGACATCCCAGAACACAGTAGTGGACCCCTCTGTCTGGGGAAGCCACTGCAACAGAAAGGGCAGTTGCAGCAAGGAAGGTATTGTAAAAAGATGGGTCAAGGTAGAGTCTGGTCCCAACAACAAGGATCACAAGGTGATAGATTTGGGGCTGGAAGGGATCTAGGAGGCCAATGAATTTAGCTCCCTCATTTTAGAGATGAGGGAACTGAGGTTCAAAGAGTCTAAGTGACTTGCTAGAGTCACACAGACTGAGATGTGATCTGAACCTAGATCCTAATTCCTAACTCCTATGCACTGTCCTATCCACTACCCCACACTGCCTTGCAAGTTGCCATGTTCTTTTTATTTCATAGGCCAGGAAGAGACACTTGTGCTGGCAGGCTAGTCAGTTACTAAGTATGTATTTACCACTTATGATGTTCAGAGCACTATACTGGGCTGGTGTAGGAGATTAAGAAAATGAGATTTAAAAAAAGATATGCCCCCACACTCAGGGAGCTCACAAAAACAATACAAACTCCAAAGTCTGGCATTTCAGGACATCCACAATCTGGTTGTGGCACTTCTTTGTAAGCCTTCGCTAAAATCTCCTGGGAAGAGATGCCTTTCCCCCTCCCCTCTGAATCCTACCCAGCTTTCACGACCTAGTTCAAATTCCCTTTGCTCCATTAATACTTCCTTAGCTCTCTAGCCCTCTTAAAGCTTCCCTTCTCCTGACAATATTTAGAATCTGTATCACATGGTTTAGCACCTAATCACAGGCTATTTTCAATTTTTGCTCACCACCTATGGGCAGAGAAAACAGAGGCTTCTCACACTCCTGTATAGCTTATGAGCCAACTGGGCTGGGCAGAGTAGATAGAGATTCAATAAGGAATGGTTAGCAAAGATTACAAACTTAAGTCATGAGTGATGAGGAGGTAGAGAGGGGAGAGAGCATGGTACAGTGGAAAGGTGTCTGGTTCTGAAGCCAGAGAACTTGAGTTCAAATCCTACAACTGATGCTTATTGCCGGGGTGATATTAGTTAAACCACCTAATCTCCCTGGGTTTTGCTCATCTATAAAAGGCTCTTCCACCTCTAGAATTATGACCCTATTATTGAACTGAGTTTTCATCAGAAATGCTTCCTAAGGATGGACATTAAGCTGGGTCTTGATGGACACAGGCTGCTGAAAGGGAAGTTAAAGGTAACTGTGAATAGAGGAATAGTAAGTGACCATGGCTGGACATACCCAGGAAACTGGAGTAAAGAAACCTAGTTGGGGAGATGTGAGAGCACAGTAGGTTATCAATATATAGTAGTCTGGACTTCAATAGTGGGATATAAACAAAGTCATCACCAGGTTGACTATCTTTCTTCCTCTGTGGCTGTCACATCCCAGCTGATTTGGGACCTGGGAAGTGGTGTATTCCCAGAGGCTACAGCATTCAAAGTCAACGACCAGGCCCTTAGCTCACAGCATTAGAAATTAAGAAATAAGAAATCACAATGGGAAGGAAGGAAGCTGAGAAGAAGAAGGGGAAGGCAAGAAAATCGATCCGAGCTTATTACGTAGGTCAAGAACAACCAAATACACAGGACAACTTGGACTCTCTACCCACACCTGAGACCACAGAAGGAAACATGAACTGATCTCAAGCCCAAATAGCATTCTTGGAGGAGCTTAAGAAAAATTTTAAAGACTAAATCAGAGAGGCAGTGACCAACTTGGAAAAAAGTTTCACTGAAGAAAACAAATCCTTAAAAACTAAAATTAGTGAAGTAATTGGAGAAAATACCTCCCTAAAAAAGTTCCTTCAAAAACTAACCGAAGACTATAATTCGCTAAAAATTAGGATCAATCAAATTGAAACTCAGAATTCTATGATGCACCAAGAGTCAATCAAACAAAACATGATGATTGAAAAACTGGAAGAAAATGTAAAATATCTCACTGGAAAAACAACTGACCTAGAGAACAGATCCAGGAGAGATAACTTAAGAATTATTGGTCTACTAGAAAACCATGATGAAAAAAGCAGCCTAGCAACATTCTCCAAGAGATTGTCAAAGAAAACTGTCCTGAAGTCCTGGAATCAGAGGATAAAATAGTTATCAAAAGAATTCACCGGACCCCTCCTGAAAGAGATCCCAAATTGAAAACTCCAAGAAATATAGTAGCCAAATTCCAGAATTACAAGATTAAGGAAAAAATTCTGCAAGCAGCCAAAAAAGAAACAATTCAAATATTGCGGTACTACAGTTAGGATCACACAGGACCTAGCAGCTTATACATTAAAAGAAGGAGGGGCTGGAATTTGATATTTCATAGGGCAAGAGACCTAGGACTACAACCAAGGATTAACTGCCCGGCAAAACTGAGCATAATCTTTCAGGCAAGGAGATGGTCATTTAATGAAATAAGGGACTTCCAGACTTTCCTGATGAAAAAGCCAGAGCTCAATGGGAAGTGGTGTATTGGCAGATGTTTAACAATCAGCTCTCTAGGAAAAACAAAACAAAATAAAACCATGTACTCACAACATACTTTTAAATTCAATCTGCATTAATATTTCCCATTTCATACCACTTCCTTAAGCCTAGATAATCAACAAAACAACAAATCAAGTGTTGATCTGTAGTGTCTGCTTTTTTCTGAGGTATAAATGCTCATGATTAAAATTTAACAATTGGATCTAGCCTGGTATGAGCTGGTTCCAGCAGACTCTGGACCTGTCTCATCTAGCAAGACTTTTGAGTCATCTCTTTCCTGAAGAGTTTGATTCTATTTGTTTGTTTGTTTGTTTTTTAAGAGGGAAATAAGCTTGACAAAAGCCCAACTCTCAACTTAGAAAAATCAAACTGTTAGAAAATTTCAATTCAATCCTATTCATTTCAGCATATTTTTGCTGTCTAGGGACAATGGGCAATCCAGCAGAAGACAAAGTAATTCACCTGACCTTGAAGATTTTACAGTGTAGCAAAGGAGAGAAGACATACTCACAGAAATTGAGATGATATATGTAGTAACTAAAGTGTTAAACTGAATAAAACCAAGTCCAAAAATGAAAGGTTTAAATAGCTATTCTCAGTGGCCAGGAAGTGTGGAAAACCACCACTCATCTATGAAGGCTTCATGGAGGAAGTGGGATTTGAACTTGGTCTTTAAGTCTGTCTTCTTGGGGGTTTGGGATAATCAGAATTAAACATACCCTGAGGTCCACAATGAGAGCTCTCCAGGAAATAACCCAGCCCTGGTTGGAGTAAACCCATTTCACCTGGCCCACATGTGGGAGTCAGGCAGACCATAGGATCGATTCTCCTCAAAGACACTCACTTAAGTGTGTCTGGGATCCTGATTCCCTTAGCACCAGACAGGCCCCCATCAACTGGGGTGGCAGCCTCATGAGTAGCTGCCGGCTCAACTCTGTTTCTTCCCTTGTGGCTAGGAGCCAGTGGCAATCTTTTCAGAGATGGGGGAGAGTAAAGATGTAGGCATTGATAGCAGCTACTTTTTTTTTTTTAAACTTTTGTCCAAAATTGAAATGCCCTGTTGGCTTAGTCTTGAAAAACAACAAGGCAGGGGGTGGAGCCAAGATGGCTGAGTAGAAACAGCTCATCCAAGCCACTGGGAATCTGCCCCCAGATTCCCCCCAAACTATGTAAAAGGGGACTCTGAACAACTTCTGGAGCCCCAGCACCCACAGAACGACACAGAGAAGCTAACCTCCCACTGAAGACAGCCCAGCAGCCCTGCAGGAAGGACCAGCGCAGCGCTCTGGGAGCTGGCAGCGCGCAGCGCAAAGAGAGTGGGGAGCCGAGCCCAGCCGAGCCGAGCCGAGCCCAGGTCCATGTGAGCCGAGGTTTTAGCCCCAGGGCTGCAAGGCCAGCAGTGGGCTGGAGAGACCCCAGAACACCAACAACTGTGGCGACTCCAGAATTATCAACACAGACATGCCTAGGACAAAGTAAGAGGTTAGTGTCCTATGGACTTTGGGACCAGCATTTGGGGAATGCGTTAGCTCCCTCCCCTGGGGGCTAGAAGCCTCTGAGGAGACACACAATTTTGTAGTTTTCAGAGGCAACTCCAGCTCCTGGCCTGCCAAACTGTAGGGAGATCCAGCGATCAGTCTTGGGGGGTAATTGCTCTTGCTTTAACCTCCTTGGATCTGGATTGTGATCTAGGGTGGAAGTCATGGGTGGGTTTACAGCTTGCCAGAAACGGAAGTTGCCCCCCACACGTTTGGGACGAAAATTCCTCTATCTGGCCTTAAAGCCATAGTGTGGCAACAAGCCCAAAAGTCAAGTAATTAAGTGGCAACATGCCAAGGCAAAGGAAACAGAAAAATGCAACCCTAGACTGCTATTTTGGGGGCATAGGGCAGGAAAAGGACTGTGAGGTCAGAAGTCCTGCTCCAAAAGCCCCAGGGGAAAACATGAACGGGTTGCAGGCCATAGAGGACCTTAAGAAGGACTTTAAAAATCAAATAAGATAAGTGGAGGAAAAATTGGAAAGAGAAATGAGAAGGATGCAGGAAAAGTATGAAATGAGGGTCAACAGCCTGACTGAGGAAAACAACACCTTAAAAAATAGACTAACTCAAATGGCAAAGGAGGCCCAAAAGGGCAATGAGGAGAAGAATGCCTTAAAAAGTCGAATTTGCCAGATGGAAAAAGAATCTCAAAGTTCACTGAGGAGATTCATTCCTTCAGAGTTAGACTGGAGCAAATGGAAGCTAATGACTTTATGAGAAATCAAGATGCTGTTAAGCAGATCCAAACAAATGAAAGATTAGAAGGCAATGTGAAATATCTCATGGGAAAAACCACTGACCTGGAAAATAGATCCAGGAGAGACAATTTAAAAATTATTGGACTACCTGAAAGCCATGATCAAAGAAAGAACCTAGAAATCACCCTTCAAGAAATTCTCAAGGAAAACTGCCCTGATGTTTTAGATCCAGAGGGCAAAATAGAGGTTGAAAGAATCCACAGATCACCTCCTGAAAAAGATCCCAAAAAGAAAACTCCCAGGAATATTATATCCAGGTTCCAGAATCCCCAGATCAAGGAGAAAATACTACAAGCAGCCAGGAAGAAACAATTTCAATATTGTGGAAACACAATCAGAATAGCCCAGGACCTGGCAGCTTCTACACTGAGGGATAGAAGGGCATGGAATATGATATTCCAGAGGGAAAAAGAACTGGGAATGAACCCAAGGGTCACCTACCCAGCAAAAATGAGTATTTTGTTTCAGGGGAAAATATGGTCATTCAGTGGAATAGAGGACTTTCAAGCATTCTTGAGGAAAAAACCAGAATTGAATAGAAAATTTGACATCCAGACACAAGAAGGAAGAGATGCCTGAGAAGGTAATCAGGGAAAAGAAATCAAAAGGAACTTATCAAAGTTGAACTATTTACATTCCTATATGGAAAAGCAATAACTGTAACTGATGATA
This sequence comes from Gymnobelideus leadbeateri, assembly GCA_011680675.1. NCBI lineage: Eukaryota > Metazoa > Chordata > Mammalia > Diprotodontia > Petauridae > Gymnobelideus > Gymnobelideus leadbeateri. The sequence continues at coordinate 392,394 of WOXC01008153.1, read as the reverse complement.
TCTTTCTCACTATGAAAATAATGGAAGAAGGGTGTGTGGTCATATGAATACATATGTGAATGTGTGTGTATATGGTTAAAGTTATATATGGATAGAGGGCATAGGGTGAATTTGTTGGGAAGGGAGAATACTCAAGGGATGAAATTATGAGGTGAGAGAGGAAAGTGGCAAGAGGAAATGGGGAGAGATGGGTAGGGTAAACTATCTCATGTAGAAGAAGCAAGGGGAAGTGGTTGCAAGGGAGGAGGAGAATAAGAAGGCAAATAAAGGCAAAACCACATTCTCATTGAATTTGGTTAAGGGGAGAATGACATACATATTAAATGGGATATCTCAACCTGCAGCAGAATAGGGGAAAGGGGGATGAGAGGAGGGATGATGGATGGGAGGGCATCCTTGGGGGGAGGGGAAGTTGGAAGTACCCACTATAGAAGAGGGACAGGATCATGTAGGGAATGGACCAGGTGGGGGGTGGGATGAGTGGGAGGGAATTATAAGCAGCCTTGTACAATATATCTACTATGATGATGTTTTGCATAGCTAGACATGTACAACATATACTGAATTACTTATCTCCCCAGAGGGAATGGGTGACAAGGGAGGAAGGAAATGGATCTGAAATTCGAAGTCTTAACATTAAATGTTTCAAATATATATAGATACTATTATTAATACTCTTTTGCTTATAATTGGGAGATAAGATGTGCAGGCAGTAGGACACAAAGATTCACCTTCCTCTAATGGAAAATTCGAAGGGGGTATGGGAGAAGGTATGGGAGAGAGCAGATTGGAGGAAGAGATATCTTGTGGGACTGCTATTCTGGGAGGTTGGGTAGGGGAATAATGGGGGGAAAATGATTGTAACTCAAAATCTGGAGGAAATGAATGATGTAAAACAGAAGTCAATAAAGCATTTGTTTAAAAAAAAAGAAAAGAAAAACAACAAGGCAAACCTAGGAACTAAAAAAAAAAAAAGAATAAATAAAAGAGGCAATGTTAGCTTCCTGAACTCAAAAATTAACCCAATTTAAAAACAAAAACCTGTACTGCAAACCAAAAAAAAATTATTATTATTCTTTTTTTTAAGAAATGAACATGCTTCCCTTGTACTCCTCCCTCACTATTTTATCTGTAAAAGTAGGACTACGGTGCTAAGGTCCCTTCCAGCTCCAACACGGTATGATTACTTACTGAAACTGTTCAAGCAGCAACTAGGTCTGTACATTTTATAAAATTATTAGACTTGCTCTGGGCACATATTAGGTACTTAATAAAAGCTAGCTTACTGACCAGAACCCCAAAGTAGCAAAATGTTCTTAGAACCAAACCTGACTTTCATTAAGTTTTGAATATAAGAATAGATAAGGCTGTGGCATCTTGGAATTGGGCTGGTCACATATGTAGGCAAAATGTGGCACTACTAAGGTAATATGATTTAAGAGGCACCAAAGTCTCTCTACATGAAAAAGAAATTTCTACTTCTGGATAGTTTAGATCTACTTTCACAGGACACAGAATCTTTCATTCTATGAAATAAACCTGAAAAGGTCAATTTTCTGGGGAGAGAGATTAAAGTGCTATACCAATCAAACTACCAAAGGATACTTTATAGGGCTAAGAAGATAATAACAAGATTCATTTGGAGGAACAAAAGACTGAGGATACCAAGGGAAATTAATGGAAAAGGTAATGAAGAAGGAAAAGCACTTCTAGATCACAAGCCATTTTATAAAGCAGCATTTAGCACAGCCCAGTTGGGAGTGGTTAAAAAATAGAAAAGCATATCTTTAATAAGGGTCTGATATCCAAGATATACACATAATGAACATAAGGGGGGGAAAAGCCCACCATTTCTCAATAGATAAGTGGTCAAAGCACAATGGCTGGCACATAGTAGGTACAATATAAATGCTATTATTGTATGAACAAGTATTTCTTAAAAGAAGGCTTGAAAATTACTAAAAACATGTGAAAGAATCCTCCAGACCATTAATAATGAGGAATAAAAATAAAGAAAAACCTTGAGGTTTCACTTCATCCTTGCAAAGTGTACAAGACGACAAAAGATGGGGGTAGTCAATGATGGAGGAATTATGGAAAGACAGACACACTAATGGATTGTAGGTATTGTACTATGACCTAGTACAAACCATTTTGGAAAGCAATCTTGGAATTATGCAAATAAGTGACTAAAAGATTCAAACCCACTTATCTGGCTATTACACTGCTCCATGGCAGATCAATGGCAAAAAGAAAGTCCTTATATATAACAAAATATTTATAGCAACACTTTGTGTGGAAGCAGAGAACCTGAAACAAAATAAATGCCCACCATTTTGGGGAGTGGCTAAACAAACTGATAGACAGACAGACAGACAGACAGATAGATATGGATAGCTATAGCTATTTATCAACTTAATAGAATATTACTATGCTGTAAAAAAAACAACAAATATGAACACAGAAACATGGAACGATTTATAAGAAGTTATAAAAAGTAAAGTATACAGAACCAGGAAAACAATATATCCATCAAATACAACAAGTGTAAATGGAAAGAACAGCTAAAAACAAAAGAATTAAAGCTGAATTCTGTGAAATTACAGTAATTCAGACTGTCTCCCAAGAAAAGGTATCTTAATACAGCTCTCCTAGATCCCTTGTGGTATTGAGGGGCCAAGGATATGGAATACTGTATATAACATTAGACCTTTCTGATAATGATGTAAGTTTTGCAGAACTTTTTCCTATCTTACTTTTTTCATCATTTATTATAAAAGGGATGGTTTTAAGAGACAGGGTAGAGGAAGGATATGTTTAGAAATGTAGGTAATGTGAAATCTAAATGTTCAGGGGGAACATTCTGGGTTTTGATTGCACCAAGTTCAATTTTATCCCATATATTTATTAAATCAATAGAATTCAACTGAAGATCAACCAAACAAACCACATTTATTAAATGTCTATTGCATGGCAGGCACTGAAGGAAATAACAATATGGTCCTGTTCTTAACACAATTATACTTTAAAAGAGAAGAAAATAACACACATATGTGAAAAAAGAAACTAGACAACAATATAAGAACTAACACAAGGCAGTATATATAAAGCACCAAAAGAGCTATGCAGACAATAAACACTACAGGAATTTAGGGAAAGAAGAAAAAAATATGGGCTGGCTTATCAGTAATGATTTCCAAAAGGAAGAGCTACTTAAGCAATACTAAAAGGATAGGTAGGATTTAGACAGGTGGAGAGAAAGGGGTAATGGCATGAATAAATTTGCTCAGGTGGGCATGAGCATGGAATGTCTATACTTACAGTGGAGTATTGGGAGGTAAAGCTGGAGAGGTACATGGGGGCCGAGGTTTGGAGGGCTTTGAAAGCCAGGCTTTGGAACTTGAACCATTGAGTCTTCAGACAAACTCAAATTTTACCACAGATGACAACCTCCACATTTTTAATATTTGCAGTGCACTGTGTTCAATCTGAGACATTTAATGCCAGGTCAGATCACAGGGCTTTCTCGGAATAGAGAAGAACCAAGCACACTGCCTATACCTTCACTGGGGAGTTGGCAACAGAGGGGAAGGCAACTGATTTAATTTAATAGACAGGATTCACATGATGGCTCACCGTTGTCCATTAACAGAACAAAACCCCCTCCCTGTTTGGCAATTGCAGCAAATCTTCCATGAAAATACATTTCCTCTAATGTTCTGGTCATGCTCAGTGAGAGCGGCTGCCTATTTCCATAAAGCCACCATGTGGAAAATTGCTTTGGCTCTTAAAGGGTACTAATGTGAAGGAATTTCAACAAGGGGGCGGAGGGGAAACTCCAAAAGTGTCAACCACTTATGAAAAAAAGAGAGAGAAAAAAGAACAAAACAAAACAAATTCAGGTTCCAGAATGTCAACAGTCAGTGATGAGGCAGCATCCAAGAAGGTGACATGGACAGAGAAGGAAGAGTTCAAGGACCTGAGATGCTGCAAATCCTGCTTCTTCTGTACAGATGGAAACCTGTTTCAGTGGGCAGTCCTTAGTCCTAAGCCTTACACCAACCAACGCCAGGCTTCAAGTTTCCTATTCTATCCCCCAAATGGAGAAGCATTAAGTCTCAGTTCTGGGCAGAGTTGGCAAAAACAGATGATTAGAAAACCAACCACAGACTTGTCCTAGGGGAAAATGAAAATGTGTCCAAAAGATCAGTCAATCCAGTCATAAGGTAAACCAAGACAATATAATTTTAAAAATTGATCATTTGGAATGGTTAAGTACTGTGTCTGCTCTGTGTCAAGAAATGAGGGGCAGTATGGTAGAAAAAGACTGGAAGTCAGGAGAACTAGGTTTTAATCTTTGGTATTTCTCTAACTAGCTGGGTGATCTTAAGCAAGTCACCACCCTTCTCTGCATTTCCAGTTTCTCATCTGCACAAGAAGGGCATTATACTAGATAATTTCTGTAGAGGGAAATTAAGGTCTTTCCTACCCCTCAGTTTGTCTGAAACCTCAATTTAGAAAGGCCACCTATTGCATTCCAGGGCCATCAATTGTTGTCTTGATTTGTGTGTTGCCACTGGACCCTGATGACTCTGGAAGAAAAAGTGAGGCTGATTATTTTGCACAACTCTGCCTCACTTCAATACACTTAGTGATGTTATTGGTTCTCTTTGAGAAAGAAGAATGAACAACAAACAACAAAAAGAGAAACAGCTAGAGAAATAAGAACTCTTCCTCATTTTCTATGGTTCTATAATTTTTTTTTGTTATCACATTTAAAAAAATCTACTATGTTGTGGAAAAACTTGTTTTATTCATAAGTTCAAAATAAAAATTTAAAAATATGTAGCATTATTTTTGTGGAGTGTCCCCCTTTCCTAAAAGAACACTCCAGTACCCCCTCCCCGCAAAAAATTCTGCTTAAGATCTAGGACTAGGATTCATTAGCTCACGGAGCACTCATTGTGTGCTTATCTTATCTCTAAGTTAGACACTAACAGTAGGGACACAAGTCAGAATAATAACAATTAGCACTGACAACCAATATTAGCTGTCATTTTAGTCTCACAACAACCCTGGGAGGGAGGTGCTATTATAATCTCCATTTTACAGGTGAGGAAAATAGGCAGAGTTTAAGCGACATGCCCAAGGTCACACAACTAAGTGTCAGCGCCCAGATCTGAACTAGGTCTTCGATTTATGATCTCACCAGGGAGAAAAGAACATGACATAAAATAGCTAGAGAAAAATGTCCACAACAGCATCTTAAAAGATACCAGAGATAGGGGGCAGCTAGGTGGCGCAGTGAGTAGAGCGCTGGCCCTGGAGTCAGAAGAACCTGAGTTCGGATCCAGCCTCAAACAATGCACACACAAACAAAAACTTAGCCGTGTGACCGTGGGCAAGTTAATTAACCCCAATTGCCCTCCAAAAAATAAAGAAACAAACAAAAAAACCAAACAAACACAAAAAAAAGATACCAGAGATGGGGCAGCTAGGTGGCGCAGTGAATAGAGCACCAGCCCTGGAGTCAGGAGGACTTGAGTTCAAATCCAGCTTCAGACACTTGACACAATTACTAGCCATGTGACTTTGGGCAGGTCACTTAACCCCAATTGGCCTCCAAAAAACAAAACAAACAAATAAAAATACCAGAACAGGGACTCTCTCCCTCTTCTGCTTAACTCCTAAGCACTTGAATGATCTGATTCAGTCATTTGGCATTCACTGTATCAAGCAGGACAGTACAGGGGACCTAGAGTCAAAGGACCTAGGTTCAAATTTCATCTCCTTTGCTTCTATCTGTGGGCAAGTCACTGAACTTTCCTGGGTCTTGATTGCCTCATATGTAAAAAGAGAAGTGTGGATCAGATGGCCTCTGAAGGCCCTTCCAGCCCAAGATTCACTCTTCAGTGTATTACCCCACATCACCTTTTCCCATCTGTCTATTTTTCCCAGGTGGACTGTAAGGTCCTTGGAGACAAAGACCTTGTTTTAAACTCTAGCCTCCAGCTTGCACCTAGCTAGGACACAATAAAGATGCTTTCACTGACTAACAAATTTGGGAGAGACAAAGAAACACATAAGGGCTGGCATAAAATGCCATCTTGAAAGCTGTCAGAAACCTAGATTTGAAGAGAGAGAGAGGGAGAAAGAGAGGAGAGACAGAGGAGAGAGAGAAGGAGAGGGAGGATGGTGTGGCAAATAGAGTACAGGCTGGGAAGTAAGAGGATGTGCCTCCAAATTCTGGCCCTGTTATTTATAACCTAAGTGACTGCTAGAAAATCTTTGAGACTTAATTTCCTTATCTGTAAAATTAGAAGATTGGACTAGTCCTTTCTAGGCCTACCTCCTTTGATCACAAAAATATGGGGAGAAAGTTCTTTAAATGTATAAAGAGTGTGGTTGTTCAATACTTTCCCACTAAAGAAATGAAAGGTTACTACTGATCTCCAACGTCACGTCAGATCCTGCTTCATTACTTTATCATGGCATGTTAAGAGATGCTGTGTTTTCTATCAATGGAAAGATTATCTCAAACTGGTGAAACTCTGTGTATATTGCCTTGTGATGAACTGTAACCGTTTCATCCAAGGACCAACTGAATCATGTCTGCATAAATTCAGCAGTTTTTCAGGATCTTGCTAACATCCCCTCTTCCTCATCTTCCAATCTGGACTCATCTCTTTTGGGAGTCTTAAAACCAAATTGAATTTTATACTATTTACTTCATTTTTAAAATTTCCTCTTGTATTTCAGCTTTCTTGTAGTCCAGGGATACTTAACTTTTTTATGTGTCTTAAACTCCTTTAGCAATCTGGTGAAGCCTATGGACTCCTCAGAATAATGTTTTTTGGTGGATAAAATAAAATACATAGAATTAAAAATGAAACAAATTAGTAAATTCATGGGGTCAAGGTTAAGAATTCTTTTTCTATACCTGAAAGCCCTCAGAAGCCAGAGATCAGGTCTTCTTGAATTCTCACTCCCCATATCATGCCTCACACTGCTTAGCACAGGGCCAAGTCTACAGCAGGGGCTTAGAAAACTTACAATATGTCAAGGGTCACTAGACTGTAAAAATGTCACTTGAATAACAGTCACCTCTCCAGGTTGGTAATGACAGTAATTACTGCTGCTCTTTTAACTCACCTGTTGGGACTCATAACCTGTGTGATCAAAGAAAGAACAAACTGGGCTCTATTATTGCTTAGTTGATGGTAGTTTCCAGCCTTTCCTTTGACTTTCCTCTAAATAAATTGGCTATTTAAGGGTCTGGTGGTTTTCTCTACTCAATGGTCCATGCTGCCCCTATCCCATGCCATCTTTGTACCAAAGCTCTGGGAAAAGCTCTTGTGTCCCGGAGACACGGCTTTCATGTACAATGGTGTGGCAGGGACCCCAATTAAAATTAAAATCCTATTCTAGTAAAAAAGAGATTAAAATGGAAGTAGCTTCTCCTGTTTACTGCCCAACAAGCCATGGCTTTCTTCTCCCAGTTTCCAGACAAACTCTGATAATTAGATCAGTCAACAAGATTAGATTTTTAAAAGCAAGGAAGTATGCTGGGCATGTATCCTGTCCCTCAATCTTAAACACTTGGAGCTAAAAGCATCTTTCAGTTCATTTTGTTTATATCTTTACCTCCAAGAAGGACCAAACATCTGAATCATCCCCTCCAGGGGGAAAAAGTTGTTCTTCTGCACCTCACCCAGTCATTTATTCTGTTTCCCTACAGCTATCCCTAAGTTGCCCATGTTGCTATCCCCTTCTTCTGTCATAAGAGTCCAGGTCACAAGGCTTTCCAGCCTATTTTGCATCTTCACATGTATCAATTAACTTGTGTTCAGTTCTGTTAGAGGTTGGCTTAAGGGTACAGGAGGAAAGACAATAGCTCTTGCCCCCAAACTTACAATCCAATGGGGGAGAGGCAACAAGTCTAACATCAAAACAATAATGAACAATATATGAGGCACTATAACTGAGGGCTTGCTTGAATTACAATGGAGAAAAGTGAGGGAGAACGCAGGAACAGTGAGCAAAGTCCTTCGTAAGGGAGGCAGGACATGAGCTAATAATAAGCCAGTAGGGTTGCCTCATTTTGGATTCGGGGTGAGAAAAGGAGGTTCCAGCAAGAGAGGAAAGGCAGCAAGGCAGGAATGAGCAGAATATTTTAGCAGTGGGTGAGGCTATGAAGTTAACCTGGAGTGTGTCTGAAGTAGCAGGAGAAAAGAAAGTGGGGTAGTTAGGGAAATCCTAGACCAGGGGTGGGGAATCTGTAGCCTTGAGGCTCTATGTGTGTTGTTCTAGGTCTTTGGGTAAGGACCTTTGAATCCAAACTTCACAGAGCAAATCCTTTTATTGAGGGGGACTGTGGGAAGGCCTTGAAAGTCAAGTACAGACACCATAACTGGGCATACAAAAAGGTCAAAAGCAGAGGGAAAGGTCTAAAATTGAAAATTTGTATAGTAGTACTTGTGATAACAAAAACAAAAACAGGGAATAAAGGATGAACAAATTGTCATATCTGAATGAAATGGAATTATTGTACATCCTAAGAAATAATGACTGTAAAGAATTCAGATAAATGAGAGAATTAGAGCTAAATCAAAATTTTACATACTGACCACAATAAAGTAAAAGGAAGCAACACTGAAAAAACTCTGGTCAATGCAATAACAATCCTGAGTCAAAAGGGCTGAATGTGAAAAAGACCTTGTCCTACTCTTGGTTGAGAGTTAGACTATAGGCATGGAATGAGACAAGGTAACTATATTGGTTTGTTTTGTTAAACTATAGGGGGCATCCATAAATCTTAATGCAGTAAGACTTACGGCACACCTTGTACTTATGCCTGGGGGTGGACAATTTCAAAATGACAGTGATGTTAAAAAAAAAAAAAACAACAACTAGACTCCTATCAGTATAAATTCCCCACCCCCAGCCCCCTGACCCTCCCTCCAAAAAAAGCCAAGCAGAATTTCAGATTTGATGCAGTAGGCAACAAGCTACTGGCTGTGATTGAACAGGGGAGCCCCATGCCAACAATGGTGTGTGAGTGGTGGCAGTATGCAGGGAGTATGATTTTGGGGTCACATTCATCTCTCCTTGTACTGGTCTTGAGGAGAGGCGGGGATTTGTGCAGCAAAGATGACCATGGATATTTCCTGGGAAGCTAGCCCACAGTAGCAACATTTTTTCTCACTGTCCCTGAACCTACAATCATCACTTCTAAAGAGACAGGTTTTTGACTTCAAATGGATCCAAACTAGTAAACCTCTCATTTCCCTTCTTCACATCAGACAAAAACTAGAAAACAAAAGGCAACATGGGTCAGTTTGGGCAGTGAGGTTTTGCATTTGAATCCCCAAATTCAGTGTTTTTACAATTCAAGTGTTTTTTACTTCTAAAATTTGTAAACATTTCAAAAACCAATAAAAAAATAAAACCTTCCTCCCTTCCATTCAAAACAGGCTGTATAGATGACATTTCCTCTACTTTGAGAAATGTCAAGTTTTAGTACAAAAATTTCTACAAAAGTATTCCTACTTCCTTCCCTTCTCTAATTCCAAGGGAGAAAAAAAGGTGAATTAAAGTTATTTTCCTGTGTTTGTCTTAATTTTTTTTCGAGTAACATATCCTTGTAGCAATCTGAAGAAGTTTAAGGACCCCTTCGCAGAATAATGTTTGTTACCTACATTCACAATGGAAGGAAATGCTATATTTCATTTCAGAAGTTAGTGAAAATAAAGATATAATTTGTTTCCCATCCAAGTTCATGGACTCCCTTCCTTCCCCCCCACAATCCCAGGTTAATAATCCCTATCTTAAACTGTCATTTCACATACTAAAAACTAACAGTTTAATGTCTGTCTTCTGAACTCCCACTAAGTACCACTTATAAAAGCAGCCTGGTAAAACAATAATGGCTAGCATTTATTCAGCTTTTTAAGGAGTACAAAGTGCTTTACATATGTAATTTCATCTGATCCTTCCTCTTACCTACTCTATGAGGTAAATGCTATTATTAGCTTTATTTTATAGAAGGAAATCGTGGCTGAGAGGGCAAGTGACTTCATCAGGGTCATGCCACTAGTAAGACAAGATGTTAATTCAGGTATTCCTAATTCCATGTCCAACACTGTATCTGGAAGGCTAGTCTGGGTGGCAAGGAAGGAAGGGAATGGATCTGAAATTCGAGGTCTTAAAATTAAATGTTTCAAATATATATAAATACTATTATCTATACTCTTTTGCATGTAATTAGGAGATAAGATGTGCAGGCATCAGGGAACAGAGATTCACCTTGCTCTAATGGAAAAGTCAAGGGGGTATGGGAGAAGATATGGGAGAGAGCAGATTGGAGGAAGGGATATCTTCTGGGACTGATATTCTGGGATGGTGGGTAGGGGAAAAACGGGGGAAAAATTGTAACTCAAAATCTGGCAGAAATGAATGATGTAAACCAGAAGTTAATAAAGCATTTGTTTAATTAAAAAAAATCAATCTAGTATTTATTAAATGCCTACTAAGTGCCAGGCACTACGTTAGGAAATGGGAATACAAATATAACGAATGAAACAATCTCTATTTGCAAAGAGTTGACATTCCAATGGGGAAGATGAGCTCCATATTCTTTCTGACACATAGCATCTATGTAACCTGGGAAAGTCTAGTAAGCTCTCAGCCATTTTCTAAGAAGATATAAACTGCGGACCTGGAACTGGGCTTGAAGGCTGGCAGGATTTTGAAAAGGAGCAAGGAATAGTGAGGATGTACCAGGTAAGGGAAGACAAACCAAGGCATGGAGGCAGGAATGCTCAAAGGACGTTTGAAATGGGGGCAGGAATGAAAGTAAATTTGGAAACAGAGGTGATTTGTGGCAGTAACGTAACAAGAGCTGTCTTGAGAGCAGAGTTGCTATTATCATCTTCAATTTACAGATGAGGAAACTCAGACAGTTTGAGGTTAAATGACTCGTCCAAGGTCACAGAGCTAAGTAAGTATCACAGAAGTCGCAGGGTTAAGTAAGCTGTATTGGATCAAGTCTTCCTGACTCCAGGCACAGGGTTTTATCACCTGCAGAACTGTAATTCGAAAAGCCTCAAAAGTCAAGTTAGAGTCTGAACTTTATACTTTTGGCAAGGGGAAGTGTTTTTAATCAGGGAAGTCCCATGATGAAAACATTGTTCTTCCCACATCTGCTAGGCTCACCTGCAGTGTAGGTGTAGGTCCTACCAAGACAAGGTAGGAGATTATCATGTATTTACTTGGGGGTGGGGAGAGCTCTCAAAGACCCCAGGACAGTTGAATATTACATATAGTTGAGTTTTATCTGTACAATAACCACAGTGTTTTATAGGACTTGAGATAACTTACACAAATGTTGCCCTCAAAATTTATTAAAATGGACTGCTTGGCAACTGGACCTGTTTGGAGTGAAACTGTGAAGAATGCATCGGATTGGTCCTCAATTTGTAGGCAGTAAGCTGGCTCTCTCTTGCACAGGGTAGGGTAATCCATTTGTTATGCAGCATCCATAAATAATGACTGAAGTGCTAACAAAGGAATGGGTTTTGTAAAACACTCTGAATCAGAGCACTGCCAAGGAGCAGCACTCCTGTACTTGTCAGCTTTAATCAGGCGCTCTGGCTTTATCTTTTACATCTCATTTTCAGCCAGTCTGGACACAGTTGAGCAAATCAAAGGCAGGGGACAGTGAGGACACCCTGACTGTGAGCACATTTCCTCTTACCTGTCTACACCAAGTGACAAAGTCTGGATGGTACTACTACAAGCCACAGGCCTACCTGGTCCAGAAAAGGAAGGAAAAGCTGAGAAACCCAGAGTTGCTGCCATCTTAACAAAGGGATGGAAAGCATCCTTATTAACTTGACTCACATTTCTCCTCTTTCCTTTCCTCTTCTATGGTTCCTACCAGTCCAGCTTACATTTCCACTGGCTTGCTTAGCCTAATTTGGACACGTTCTATTTAGGAGAGAAAAAAGAACCACACATTTAAAACAACAGATCCACTCATTCACTATCTGAGGGTTCCTTTTCTGTTCAGTTTTTTTAAAAAAATAAATAACTTCCATAAAAACCCAGATAAAGTCCTTATCAAACTGAAGATGACACAAAATCAGGAGGAATGGCTAGTGCAAAGATGAAAGATCTGAGATCTAAAAATTTTTGACAGGTAAGAATGATGGGCCAACTCTAGTAAGATGAAATTGAATATGGATAAATGTAAAGTTTTGTGCTCAGGTAAAAAAAAATAATTTGTACCAAGTACAGGATAGGGGAGATGTCATTCAAAGTTCACCAAAAACAAACAAAAAAAGGAGATAAAAAGTCTACAAAACACGGATGAGTCAACAATGTGAAAAAGCAAATGCATTCATTTCTTTTATAGCATCCACAACTGGGGAAGTCACAGGCAGCTCAAATGTTAAGCACCTTCTGTGTGTGAAGAACATAGAATGCAATAAAAGATTAAAAACTGCAGAGTCTCTGGCCACAAGGAAGTTATACTATCCTGGGGGTAGAGGAAGAGATTAAGTCATATATTGTACTCTTTCCAGGTCTAGACACGTAAAATATTATAGCTTGTGCAGCTAGGTGGCAAAACGAATAGAGTACCCGACTGGGGATTAGACCCAAGTTCAAATCCTGACACTTACTAGTCATGTGGTCATTGGTAGGTCATCTAATCTTAGCCTCAGTTTCCTCATTTGTAAAATCGGAATAATAACAGCATCTACCTTGCTATATTGGTGAGATAATATATGTAAAATACTTTGGAAATTTTAAAGTGCTTTTTGATGGTTAGCTATTATTTTTATTATTTTAGAAAAGATATTGAAAAGTTGGAGCATTTCTCAAGATGACAAACATGATGGTGAAAAAATGGGAGATAAAACCATATAAAATGAGCTGAGAAACTAGGGCATGTTCAGCCTAATAAGGCACAAGACTGAAACGGTTGCAGTCTTTAAGAAACGGATTATGAGCTTATTACTAAACATCTATAAAATGAATTAATTGCTTTACAAGTATTTACCTTTAAGTAAATGCATTTCAATGCATAAAATATCCTTTCTTTTCATTTCCTTTGTCTCCACTAGGTTTCTCTGGCTACACATTCCCACTTACTTTTTATACTCTGTCTTGGGTTCTATTTTATTTTGCTTTGTATTATTTCATAAAAGTCTTTCTGGATTTCTTTATATTCCTCATACCTGTCAATCTTGAATACATTACAATATTCCATTACATTAACATACCAAAATTTATTCATCCATTCCCTTACTGCTATAATTTTAGTTTCTACTTCAAGTTTTTTTTTTGCAATTACAAATTATATTGCTATAAAATATTTGTATAATAGGAACTGAGGATTAAAAACAAAAACAGTCCCTGCCTTCAAGGAACTTGCATTCTATTGCACCCGGTGTACTCCACGGGTCATATAGGTGTTCTCTCCGGTAATACAACCACTTCTCTCCTAAAGGCTACCATCAAAATACATGATCTCAGATTTTTCTGTCCTCACATCACTGAGGCTCTCTCTGTATTGTACTGAGATTGACCAAAGAGAATGTCACTCACTCTGGTTTAGTTTCAAAATTACAAATTTGCAAGCAACTTAATGGATGGCTAAAGAGAAACAAGCTTGAACCAGGACGAAGGCAGCAGTTGTTGGCAGCAGTTGTTTTGTGACCTTGGATTTAACTTCTCTTTACCCAAGTTTCCTTATCTACAAAGTAAGGGGTTGGGGTGGGGGAATCTCTAAGATCTGTTCCAGCAGGGTAAGGGAGAAGGAGGATATAGGGAGATCATGAGATCTGGGTTTTCATCCTAGCTCTGCCATTTACTGGTCTGTGGCCTTTGGCAAGTCACTGAAGTCCTCTGGGCATCAGTTTCCTCTTGATAATAATAATAATAATAATAACTAACTTTTTATCTAGCACCTACTGTGTGCAAGGCATTTTGCTAAACAGTTTAAAATATTATGCCATTTGGTCCTCACAACCACCTTGGAAGCAGGTGCTATTATTATCACCCCCATTTTACAGGTGAGGAAACCAAAGCTGAGAGAGAGGTTAAGTGACTTAGCCAGTTCACACAGCTAGGAAATATCTGAAGCTGAATTTGAACTCAGGTCTTCCTGACCCCAGTCCCAGCACTAACCACAGCACCATCTCACTGCCTCTAAATAAAGATGATAATCTATTACCCACTACCTCACAGGATTGTATTGAGGATCAAGTGAGATAAGAGATGTAAAAGTAATTGGGGAAAGTGAAACATATTACATGGATCATAATCAAATCACTTGTATTCTTTTTTCTTTTTCTTTTTTTTTTTTTTTGCTTTTTGGAGGGTAAAGTGACTTGCCCAAGGTCACATGGCTAGTTTTTGTGTTAAGTGTCTGAGGCTGTATTTGAATTCAGGTCTTCCTGACTTCAGGGCTGGTGCTCTATTCACTTCGACACCCAGCCGCCCCTAAAACACTTACATTATTAAAGTTACAACAAGCAGTATTACTCAGATTCCAAAGCAGCTTTGAGGCAGTTTGGAGAAGAAATGGGTAAGGCTAACAAAAGCACTAATAATTAAACTTAGATATAAAAAGCTCTATCCTTCAACCTTTCAAATAGGAGAAAGGAAAATCCTGCCTCTAAGGAGCTGAAGGTATACATCTTAGTCTAATTTTTTTCTGTCATGCTGTATGGCTGGAAGTCATCCTGGTCAAAGAACAATCTGAAGCTGATGATCAAAGGGCAGTGGAGAGGTAGAGGCCACAATACATTCCTAACAAGCTGTGCTGTAGGAGAAGCAATGTAAAAAACGTCATCAGAGACATGTATGACCAGGAAAAAAGATGGGCTGATCCCATGAGGGATGACCTACAGAAAGATCATGGTTGGCACTGGTCTCCACACAGTATAAAGAGAACTTGAGGAAGGTCCTCAGGATATTGGGTGGACACCCTCTAAAGGATATGAGAGAGGATATGGACAAGAATCACAAAAGAGGGGCAGACATGGATAGGATAGAATCTGTAATTCTAGTAAGAGTAGTCACTTTGATGAGTTAAGTTAAAAATATTATATTTTAAATAACTCAAATTACACGTAGGAGGAAGTGGACATATGCCATAGAGGCCAACTGGCTAGGATGTAGTACTAATGAGGTCAAGGCTGAAGATTCAAGTCCTTGATGAGTAGGCGGCCAACACCCAATCTCTGCTCCCTCATTCAGGGGGACAGCCTATAAAATAGGCAGATCCCTAGGAGAGAGGCCTGATTTAGGGACTAATCTGGACATTAATAATGTCTCACAACAAAATCTCACCTGGAATTTTTCCCTGCCTGTTTGCTCTTTCACCCCATTGACAGGATATGGTCACAGATTCACTGGGAAACAACTGGTGTGTCACACATACTACTCTGGGACAACTGTGGGGATTACACTTTAAATCAAGAGTTACCAAACTTTTTTTTTTTCTGCTGGTAGAGCAGTACTTTTTTACCATGATGAATTGTAGCATGCTGAACTTGTAAGATGTATGATAGACAAATTGTGTTTATTTTGCAAATTTTAAATACTTGCCACACAATGTATGTTGGGTAAACAAAGTTTATACTAAACAAAATTATTTATAAATTTTATTTTATCAGCAATGATACCACATCAAAGCTTCAAAGCACATTTAGTGAAACCCTTGGAGAACTACTGTTTTATATGATGAAACACTCAGAGTGTAGCATATATGGCAACTCTATTCTCCTGTATTTCCTTTCCCTCCCATTTTCACCTGTTTTCTACCTGTCTCTACCTAGCTTTTTTTTTTTTTTACCTCAACTAGACTGTGGTTTCCTTTAGGGCAAGGAAATTGCTTCTACTTCCTTTTGTCTCTATACCTCTATATGATGCCATCATGATCACTGTTGAATGCTAAGCTGTACAACCTCCTCCCCATCTCAAAAAAACCAATAGCAACAAACCATTTAGTTTAGGAGGTACTGAACACTTACTATGTGCTCAGCATAGTAGGGATGCACAAGAAAAGACACATTATTCCCTATTATCCCCAAAGATCTAAGAAGATGAAATCTGAAAAGCCAGTCATATCAAGCAGTATATCTGCTTAATGTGCAGCACAAATGCTAATTCCTAGGGGAATTCAGGGAACCGAGAGATCACTGACATCTAGGTGGATACTAAGGGGAGCTTGGTCTCATTGAAGAGGCAGCACTTCAGCCATATAATCAATCCAGCATCCTTGCTTTTCCCCTGAACAATGAAGTGGAAAAGAACTGGCTGCCCAAGTGGTAGAGAGGTGGGAAAACTTTCTTCAGCTCAAAGAGACCCCAAGAGTCAAAACTGTACCGCTAGAAGGAGCCTCTAGTGACATCTGGCCCCCTCTCCTTGTTTCACAGACAAGAAAGCAGAGGCCTGCAGAAGTAGACTGCCCAAGTTTCAGAGAAGTAGTGACAGCAGAGAGGGTATTGGATACAACTCTCTGGAAAGCAGAGGCCAACAGTCAAGCCATACCGGCCCATTTGCTGAAATACACATATAATGCTCCATCTCCCACCTCCATGTCTTTGCACTGACTGTCCACCTGTAGCAGCAAGCACCCCAGCATCCCCAGGGAGGCTGCCAACACAGGTTCTTAGATCTGCTTTTCTAAAGGAAAGCAATTCAAAATGGGTTAACAAGCTTACTTTAATCAATCAAACATACATCGTTTACCTAGTTCAGGGGAAAAAGGTCAGCACCCTGAACTTCAGAGTATACAGACAGAAGTTACAAGACAGAGAAAGAGATCAAGCAGACAGGCTTCCAAACTGCCCAACCATTACATCACTACCAAATCACAGTTACCAGAGAGGGAAGCATCAACATCTGGGTTTTCAAAGCTGGGAGGTGGGGGGAAGCCAGCTCAACAACAATGGCTGCCCAGAGTCTTGTCTGATCACGTCACACAACACTTCTCAAAATGAGCCCCAAAGCAAAACCTCACATCAGGGATTATACAGCCTTCTACTGGGTCAGAGAATGTAACCACCCTCTTGACCCACTGCCCAATCACACAGCATCAAGGTGTGGCCATTCCTGAAAACCAAGCCTCCTGCCACAGGCTCCATATGACCACATTCAGCCTATTAGAGGGCAGACTATATTTTCAAATCAAGGAAGGTTCTCAGAGTCTCTTAAGCCTATCAAAGGGCCAGGGGCAGGGAAGATCTTTAAATTTGCATTTCCATTACACCCCCATTCTTGGAATGCACTGGAACCCCCAATTTCCTTTTAAACTTTAGTTCAAGCACCCCTTTCTACATGAAGCCTTTCCTGATCTGATCCACTACCCCTTCCCTCCATGGCAGGGTCTTCTCTCAAAATTAATTTATGTTCATTTTGTATTTATTCTGCACATATTTATAATATACACACACCCGGTTTCCCTCATTAGAATAGAAGCCCCCTTAGGGCAGCTAGGTGGTGCAGTGAATAAAGCACCAGCCATGGAGTCAGGAGGACCTGGGTTCAAATCAGATCTCAGACACTTAACACAAAAAACTAGTTGTGTGACCATGGGCAAGCCCCCAGGGCAGAAACAGTTTCCCTTTTGTCTTTGTATTCCCAGCCCTAAGTATAAATCCTGGGTGGCAGTAGGCTCTTAAAAATGCTTCCTGATAGACTGACTGACCCTAGGTTAAGGATTTTCTTTCTCCCAGAATTTCACTGTAGTAAAGTAAGGAGAATCAGTACAGATTTGTTCCTGGAGAGGGAGTGACACCAATCATCTTTGCTTCTAAATGTTCATAAAACATGGATTTTTTTGAGTTGAGGTCTTGGAGATCATTTCCTCCATTCATTGTGCAGAGGAAGCTGAGGAGGCCCCACAACAGTTCAACGATTTGCCCACGGTTACACCATTAGTTAGTGGAGGAACCAGGCTGCCAAGGTCGTCTTCCTTTCATTTTGCAGAGAACAAACGTTCTTTGTGGTTTGTCTGATTACAGTATGAGCTGTTCCAGATAACTGAGTTTTCAGAATAAAGGGGTATGGTTGTTGTGCTTTAATGTATTACACACTTTCCCACCTTCTAAAATGGAGGATAAGGAAGATAATTTAATTATTTTTTTCTAGGATCAGGATCATCCCTACCACAGAATGGACTAATTTTTCACACCATGATGCCCCTCAGATCCTAGGGAGGTGCTGTATTTACTGTCTGTCCCTGCAATTCTGGCATCTGCTTTTTATAGTTTTCCTGTCTTCTCCCACACCATCATCTGTCTTTTCTTGCTACAAAAAGTTTAGTTGCCTCCAACAAGTCCTTGCATGGTGCTATATGGAAAAGAATGCTGAAATTAAAAGCTAGAAGATGTGGGTTTGAATTCTAACTTAAATACTTTTTAATAGCTGAGTGAACTCAAGAGTCACTACTGTTCTCTTGGCTACAGTTTTGCATAAAATTTAAGGAGAACTTAAATAGTGTCTATGGTCCCTTCTAGCCCTAAAACTATGATCCTCTGGTATTAATTTGCTGCCTTTAATATGTTATAATCTGGAGAAACTAGATAATGAGAATGATTACAAGTGTCTATAAAGAGTAATTAGGCTGAGTGAAGTAATGCTGGGGTAAAATAAATAGGCTTAAAGTGTACAAATTTTGTGACTGCTTGTGGTAGCTATTTCAGTTGCTAAGAAGCCTTTAGCCTCAAACTTATTCTGGGTTCCCAGTGTTGTTTTTTTTCCATAGATGGGATGGATAAGAATACCACACATCTGCCCTTTGAATAAGTACAGTGCTACTGTATTATCAGCACCATAATTTTGTAAATCACTTTTCAAAAACTTTTAAAAGTTTCTTTACATTTATTATCTAATATCCTTGAATTTTTTTTCAATGATCAAAAATCTATTTTATCTCCCCACTCCACTGGAAGAAAAAAAAGGAGACCCTTTTAACAAATAATGAAGCAAAACAAATATCCACATTGACCATCTCCAAAAAACAGAGGCCTCTTACGGAGGCCTGAGTACACTGGCTCTTTTAGAAAGTGGGGGTAGTATGATTCATTGTGGGTCCTCTGGAATCATGGCTGAAATCTTAAAACTTTTCAAAAAAAATTTTAATGTTATTTTCACCATATAAATTGTTCTCTTGGTTCTACTCACTTCACTCTGCATCTGATGACTTCTCTGGACTGTCTTACTGACTTGGTATTATTAACTAAGTTTTCTGTTGGGCTAGGCTTCAGAGAGAACCTTAGAAAGGTTGGACAGGAGCATGCTGGGAGCCTTTCACATATACCCTCAAACAATTCAGTAGTATAAGGCAATTTCTGGGTGAGAAATGGATTGTGCTGCAAACATTCTTTTGTAAGACAGATGTTTTGAACTCAGAAATACATTTTTCCCTTAGAAAGGTCAGCTCACAAAATCCCATTAAACTCATAATGTAGTTCAACTTTAGTGATGGGAATACTAGCCTGGATTCTGAGCCCTGGGAGCCAGGGGCCATGTGGTACAGAAAGGAAAAGGAAAGGATTTTCTTCTCTTGGGGGTATGCATACAGAACTAGCCTAGACAGAATTTCAAAGCAGGTACGGTTTGTTTTTGGCACTCTCAGTTTTTTGTGTTCTTTGCCACTTCCAGGTGCCGGGTTCATCTAGCCCCTGGTGTGCCCTCACACTACCTGACCTATAATGACACAGTATTTTCAAAGTAGGTAGAGTAGAGGTAAAGGATAGGCCTCAGAGGTCATCCAGTTATCTCCTAACCTCATTTTGCTTCCAAGGAAACCAAAGTCCCAGAGAGGTTAATGTGCCTGTGGTCCTGTAGGCAGTAAGCATCAGAGATAGGATATTCTACAAAATCTATAAAGAACATCATGGAGTATCAACATACCTAAAACAGGCATCTAGTAAATCTTCCTAAATGTTATGGGGAGCTCTATTTCTGCTTATTTTTCTATAAAGTAGAAAACCAGAGAGAAGGAACTTAATATGTGATTATTAAGAGAATATCTCTAGATTCTATAATATGGAGACCTTGGGGGACATGGGATGGTGATACAATCATATAAGTTTTTTGGTGGGGAAAAGGACTGTTTTGGTTTGTTTTCTTCCCTTTTTTTCCACGGCATGTAAGCTGAAGTCATGTTTACATGACTCCAATAGCCAAAGGCTTGATTTAGGCAACAGTGTGGGACACATAGGAAAACACAGGCCTTGTGCCACACATGAGGGAGAAAAGGTATTAATTATGCAATGCTGACTTGAATTCTGGAACTTTGGTAACAAATGAGGCATGAAACGTATTGTTCTAAGTGTGCTGTCCAAAATATCAGTCATGGCAGCGTCTAATTCTGTCTGGCGAAGTATTCCGGAAGATTTTTCCTGAAGCCTCAGCCGAGCTCTGACAACTGAGCTGTAGGTTTGCCAAATGTGAGTGTGGGGTGGCTCGCCTCCACATGCTGGCAATTTAGGAGCAAATGGTGGCTGCTGGATGAGGGTGAGGGGGTGGCGAGAAAGGCACAGCCACTAGTGTGTAATCTACCCTGGACTATTTCAGGAGACTGTTCCACCTTCCCTAAAGGCTTATCATCATTATTTTTGGGTGGGAAAAGGAGTGGGGGTGGGAAAACAATGCACTTTCAGTGCCTTGTAACCTTGCTAATTCTTTTCCTTCTATCTAGAATGTTCCATTCCCTTTCTAAAATATACCATCCTTCAAGCTGAAACTAAGTCCTGAGTCCTAATGAAACTTTCAATGGTTACTCCAGTCTACAAAGAGAATGCAAGGTTTTCTCACTGATGTTACAATTCACTGGGTACTCAAGGACTGCTTTGTGTCATCTCTGCTATCATGACTTCTATTATTGCTAAATATTTATATCATTACTGGGATTTTCATTTGTATTACTCTTCTCTCACTGTGTAGCTCCTGGAGGGCTGAAGGAATGGCTTCTCCATTACTGTCTACATTGCAGAACAAATAAACATTCACTGAATGCATGACTTTTTGCCTTTCAAGGATTAAGAACCTGTAGAGAAAACAAATGCCTAGAGCTGGCTGTGATCAATAGGTGTGCCTGCCAGTATGGAGATGGGGGGAATGGTTTAGATGAAGTCTTTAAGTCCCTTCCAGTTTAGGGAGTGTTCTTTTCCCTTCCTCTATAATGGTCTGCTCTCATCAACTGGTCATTCTTTTCTAATGGCAAGAGCAAGAAGTCAAGGAACTAGGGCCCTTGCATAATTGCATAAATTTAGGCAAGTTACTGAGCCTCGGTTTTCCCTCTTCTGTCAAATAAGGATAATGCTACCAGACTGTCCTACCTCAACAGACTGTGGTAAGGAACACACACACAAACATATACACATATGTACACACATACACACACACTCAGGAATTTTGAAAGGCTTAAAATTTCTGATCAATTAAAATGACCAACCATGATTCCAGACAACCTAAGATGAAACAAGCTCTCCTCACCTACTTAAAAGAGAGTGATGGACTTAAGGACCCAGGGGAAATTTGTATTTCTTGAAGATGGCCAATGTGGAAATTTGTTTTGCTTGATTACTTGTTACAACGGTTTTCTTTTTCTTTTTTCCCCAGTGGGGTGAGGAGGTCGGGAGATTAAAGAACATTTTTGTTAACTGAAAAAATAAAAAAAAAGAAAGAAATGTTAGCAGTACATTATCATATAGCTCCTTCCAACTGTTCATATAAATCTACCTAGCTAGGTTTCTTGGGGGTGGGGGGTGGGAGGAGAAGAAGAAGTCATCAGAATATTTAAGAGGCAGTTATTTAGGAAGGCAGTATATGATGTAGTAGAAGATGCACTGAACTTGAAATCAGGAGATCAGAATTCCAGTCTAAACTCTGCTATTAAGAAAAAATTCTGGACAAGTCACTTCACTTTGTTGGTGGCTCAGTTTCCTCATTCATAAAATGAGGGGGTCCCAGGGGGATATGACCAGGATAGTGTAAGGAATTGGAGACCATGTCACAAGAATGAATTGAAAAAAGTAGAGATATTAAGCCCAGAAAAGAGAAGACCTTTGAATGGAGATGAGAAGGGGAGGAGGCAGGTAGGAAGCACACAGGGTAGCTGTCTTCTAGTCTTTGAAGGGCTGTCACAGGCAAGAAAGATTAAAGTTGTGCTGCTTGATTCCAGAAAGAGGAAAATTAGGAGTAATGAGTGGCAGCTGTAATTGAACAGATTTTTAACTAGGAGGAAAAACCTCCTAAAAATGAGAATATTCCCATAGTGAGTTCCCTATAACTCTAAACAGAGTCTGGATAAACACTTGCTAAGGATGCTGTAGAAACGATTCCTGCTCAATTACGGACTAGACCAGTGGCTGGTCGGTTGTTGTCCTTCGTTCTCAGAGAGAACCAAAACGACATCACTATGCTAATAGAGTTAAATTACAAAGGGTCTGCCTGTGGCTGATCAGACCAACACAAGCTCTACATCCGTGCATCTCATGCTTCTTCTGAGCTACTTTAATTCTGCTTTACTTATCAAGTACAGCGCCTTCTCTGATGAGGACACACCATGCTGGGTGGTCCTGTGCCAGTGTCTCCCATATCACAGATCAATTCCAAAGTTCTTCAGAGAGACCTTGAGATTGTCCCTGTCTCGATTCTTCTGACCACCATGTGAGTGCTTGCCTTGTGTGAGTTCTCCATAACACAGTCTTAGATGTCCTCTGAGGACCCTTCCAATTCTGTGACTAGATAACTTGGAATGTCTCTTCCAGTTGTAATTGTCTATGATTCTGAAAATTTTTCTATTTATGAAAATGGAAGTTGACAAATGATTACCTAAGAAACCTATGAGCTTTGATGTTGGGTGAAGAGGCTTGTTCAGCTGAGGAAGGCCCTGATTGTTGAACCACTTGAGGCTAAAGGAATCTTTTGCAGATTTCCCATTCAGAAGCCACAGCCTTTGCAGTAAGGATGGGATGGGTCCCACAGAAGATGAATCATTATATCAGGGATTTAGAGCTGGAAAGGGCTTGAAAGATTATCTAATCCAATAATCTCATTTTACATAGAAGGAAAACTGATGTATAAAAAGGTACACCTGATTTGCCCAAGGTAGCATAGGTAGTAATAAACAGAGCAGGCCTTTCTTTGACTCTGGCTCTTTTGGTCTGCTCTCTTTCTTGACACCATGCTGACTCCTTCTCCATCTCTGATGCTGATATCTGATGTTCTAACATGAGGAACAGAAGAAAAGTTATCCCTCCTTAAAACAAAAGAAACTTCTTCTTAAGTCTGAAAATCACAATGGGAGGAATACAAATATTTGTTTTAAAAGATATTTTGGCCAATGTGGGGGGAAAGAAATTAAAAAAAAAACTATTAATTAAAGGATGGCTATAATGTGTTATTTAGTTTTGTTGAACTGTCCCCCCCACACCCCCCGCCACTTTCTCTTTAATTTTCACTTTTGGCTAAAAGGGACGGTTTTGATGAGTGGGGAAGGGATGACAATACTATAAGAAAATCGTTAAAATGAAAAAGTATTTTGCTTTTCTTTGTTAAAATGGAGGATTTAGAGAGAGGACACAGTGCATATATCAGAAATAATTATGATGTAAAAATGCATATATAATTATAACGACCATGCTGGTCCATTAAGAAGAGATTAGCAAAAAGCACCTTGCTCCCTTCTTTGCAGAGGTTAGAGAGTATGGCTGTGGAACATGTCACATACTTTCAGATTCAGCTGATGAATTGTTAGGTAGCTAGGTGGTACAGTGGATAAAGTGTAAGATACAAAGACATGAAGACCTGAATTCAAATCTAGCCTCTGACAAACTGCCTGACCCTGGGAAAGTAATTAACCTCAGCCCAAGTTTTCTCATCTGTAAAATGGGGATAATGATGGTATCTACCTTACTGGGCTGTTGTAAGAATCAAATGAGTTGGGGGCAGAGTCAAGATGGCGGAGTAGAAACAGCACTTCCAAGGTGCTTTGACCCACACCATGACCCACACCACTTCCAAACTATGTAAAAGGGGACTGTGAACAACTTCTGGAAACCCAGCACCCACAGAACGACACAGAGAAGCTAACCTCCCACTAAGGACATCCCAGCAGCCCTGCAGGGAGCAGCCAGCACAGCGCTCTGGGAGCTAACAGCACAGCGTGTCGGAGCCAAACCCAGGTCCGTGTGAGCCTCGGTTTTAGCCCCAGGGCGGCCAGGCCAGCAGCCAGCTGGAGGGACCCCAGAACACCAGCAGCTGTGGAGATTCCAGAATTATCAACACAGACTTGCCTAGAACAAAGTAAGAGGTTAGTGCCCTATGGACTTTGGGACCAGTATTTGGGGAACACATCAGCTTCCTCTCCTGGGAGCTAGAAACCGCTGAGGAGACACTCGCCAGTTTGCAGCTTCAGTGGCAGCATCAGCTCCTGGCCTGCGAACTGTAGGAAGATCCAACCATCAGTCTTGGGGGGGGTAATTGCTCTTGCTTTAACCTCCCTGGATCTGGATTGTGATCTGGGGGGAGGTCTGGGGTGGGCATCCAACTTGCCAGAACCGGAAGTTGTGAGGACCCCAACATTCAGGATGGAAGCTCCCCTGTCGGGTGGCAGAGTCCTACTCTGGCAACAAGCCCAAAAGTCAAGTAATTAAATGGCAACATGCCTAGGCAAAGGAAACAAAATAAACAGAAAAATGCAACTTTAGACTCCTATTTTGGGGGCAAAGAAGATCGAAGCAGGGAACAGGAGGAGGACTGTGAGGTCAGAAATCCTGCTCCAAAAGCCCCAAAAGAAAATATGAGTGGGTTACAGGCCATAGAGGACCTTAAGAAGGACTTTGAAAATCAAATAAGAGAAGTGGAGAAAAAATTGGGAAGAGAAATGAGAAGGATGCAGGAAAAGTATGAAATGAGAGTCAACAGCCTGACTGAGGAAAATAACACCCTAAAAAACAGACTAACTCAAATGGCAAAGGAGGCCCAAAAGGGCAATGAGGAAAAGAATGCCTTAAAAAGCCAAATTTGCCAGATGGAAAAAGAATCTCAAAAGATCACTGAGGAGATTCATTCCTTCAGTTAGGTTGGAGCAAATGGAAGCTAATGACTTTATGAGAAATCAAGATGCTGGGGCGGAGCCAGGATGGCGGAGTAGAAACAGCTCATCCAAGCCACTCTGCCCCCACATTCCTCCAAAACGATGTAAAAGGGGACTCTGAACAACTTCTAGAGCCCCAGCACCCACAGAACGACACAGAGAAGCTAAACTCCCGCTGAGGACAGCCCAGCAGCCCTGCAGATAGGACCAGCGCAGTGGTCTGGGACCTGGCAGCGCGCAGAGCGCAGGAGCCGAGCCGAGCCGAGCCCAGGTCCGCATGAGCCGAGGTTTTAGCCCCAGGGCGGCAGGGACAGCAGCCGGATGGAGGAACCCCAGAACATCAGGAGCTGTGGCGACTCCAGAATTATCAACATAGACTTGCCTGGGACAAAGTAAGAGGTTAGTGTCCTATGGACTTTGGGACTGGTATTAGGGAATGCATCGGCTCCCTCCCCTGGAGGCTAGAAGCCACTGAGGACAAACCCCATTTTGTAGTTTTCAGAGGCAGCTCCCGCTCCCAGCCTGCAAATTTGTAGGGAGATCCAGCGATCAAGTCTTGGGGGGTAATTGCTCTTGCTTTAACCTCCCTGGATCTGGATTGTGATCTAGGGTGGAAGTCGTGGGTGGGTTTACAGCTTGCCAGAAACGGAAGTTGCCCCCCACACGTTTGGGACGAAAATTCCTCTATCTGGCCTTAAAGCCATAGTGTGGCAACAAGCCCAAAAGTCAAGCAATTAAGTGGCAACATGCCAAGGCAAAGGAAACAGAAAAATGCAACCCTAGATTCCTATTTTGGGGGCATAGAGCAGGAAAAGGACTGTGAGGTCAGAAGTCCTGCTCCAAAAGCCCCAGGGAAAAACATGAGCAGGTTGCAGGCCATAGAGGACCTTAAGAAGGACTTTAAAATCAAATAAGAGAAGTGGAGGAAAAATTGGAAAGAGAAATGAGAAGGATGCAGGAAAAGTATGAAATGAGGGTCAACAGCCTGACTGAGGAAAACAACACCTTAAAAAATAGACTAACTCAAATGGCAAAGGAGGCCCAAAAGGGCAATGAGGAGAAGAATGCCTTAAAAGTTGAATTTGCCAGATGGAAAAAGAATCTCAAAAGCTCACTGAGGAGATTCATTCCTTCAGAGTTAGACTGGAGCAAATGGAAGCTAATGACTTTATGAGAAATCAAGATGCTGTTAAGCAGATCCAAACAAATGAAAGACTAGAAGGCAATGTGAAATAGCTCATGGGAAAAACCACTGACCTGGAAAATAGATCCAGGAGAGACAATTTAAAAATTATTAGACTACCTGAAAGCCATGATCAAGGAAAGAACCTAGAAATCACCCTTCAAGAAATTCTCAAGGAAAACTGCCCTGATGTTTTAGATCCAGAGGGCAAAATAGAGGTTGAAAGAATCCACTGATCACCTCCTGAAAAAGACCCCAAAAAGAAAACTCCCAGGAATATTATAGCTAGGTTCCAGAATCCCCAGATCAAGGAGAAAATACTCCAAGCAGCCAGGAAGAAACAATTTCAATATTGTGGAAACATAATCAGAATAGCCCAGGACCTGGCGGCTTCTACACTGAGGGATCGAAGGGCATGGAATATGATATTCCAGAGGGCAAAAGAACTGGGAATGAACCCACGGGTCGCCTACCCAGCAAAACTGAGTATTTTGTTTCAGGGGAAAATATGGTCATTCAGTGGAATAGAGGACTTTCAAGCATTCTTGAGGAAAAAACCAGAATTGAATAGAAAATTTGACACCCAGACACAAGAAGGAAGAGATGCCTGAGAAGGTAATCAGGGAAAAGAAATCAAAAGGAACTTATCAAAATTTAACTATTTACATTCCTATATGGAAAAGCAATAACTGTGACTGATGATATCTTTCTCACTATGAAAATAATGGAAGAAGGGGGTGTGGTCATATGAATACATATGTGAATGTGTGTGTGTGTATGGTTACAGTTATATATGGATAGAGGGCATAGGTTGAATTTGTTGGGAAGGAAGAATACTCAAGGTATGAAATTATGAGGTGAGAGAGGGAAGTGGCAAGAGGAGATGGGGAGAGACAGGGTAGGGTAAACTATCCCATGTAGAAGAAGCAAGGGGAAGTGGTTGCAAGGGACGGGGAGAATAGGAAGGCTAAAAAGGCAAAACCACATTCACATTGAATTTGGTTCAGGGAGAAAATGACATACATAGTAAATGGGATATCTCAACCTGCAGCAGGATAGGGGAAGGGGGATGAGAGGAGGGATGATGGATGGGAGGGCATCCTTGGGGTGAGGGGAGGTTGAAAGTACCCACTATAGAAGAGGGACAGGATCATGTAGGGAATGGACCAGGTGGGGGGTGGGATGAGTGGGAGGGAATTATAAGCAGCCTTGTACAATATATCTACTAGGATAATGTTTTGCATAGCTAGACATGTACAACATATACTGAATTACTTATCTCCCAAGAGGGAATGGGTGACAAGGGAGGAAGGAAATGGATCTGAAATTTGAGGTCGTAACATTAAATGTTTCAAACATATATAAATACTATTATTAATACTCTTTTGCTTGTAATAGGGAGATAAGATGTGCAGGCATTGGGATGCAAAGACTCTCCTTCCTCTAATGGAAAAGTCGATGGGGGTATGGGAGAAGGTATGGGAGAGCGCAGATTGGAGAAAGCGATATCTTGTGGGATTACTGTTCTGGGAGGTTGGGTAGGGGAATAATGGGGGGGAAATGATTTTAACTCAAAATCTGGTGGAAATGAATGATGTAAAACAGAAGTTAATAAAGCATTTGTTTAAAAAAAAAAAAGAAATCAAGATGCTGTTAAGCAGATCCAAACAAATGCAAGAATAGAAGGCAATGTGAAATATCTCATGGGAAAAACCACTGACTTGGAAAATAGATCCAGGAGAGATAATTTAAAAATTATTGGACTACCTGAAAGCCATGATCAAAGAAAGAACCTAGAAATCACCCTTCAAGAAAATCTCAAGGAAAACTGCCCTGATGTTTTAGATCCAGAGGACAAAATAGAGGTTGAAAGAATCCACCGATCACCTCCTGAAGAAGATCCCAAAAAGAAAACTCCCAGGAATATTATAGCCAGGTTCCAGAATCCCCAGATCAAGGAGAAAATACTCCAAGCAGCCAGGAAGAAACAATTTCAATATTGTGGAAACACAATCAGAATAGCCCAGACCTGGCAGCTTCTACACTGAGGGATCGAAGGGCATGGAATATGATATTCCAGAGGGCAAAAGAACTGGGAATGAACCCAAGGGTCACCTACCCAGCAAAACTGAGTATTTTGTTTCAGGGGAAAATATGGTCATTCAGTGGAATAGAGGACTTTCAAGCACTCTTGAGGAAAAAAACAGAATTGAATAGAAAATTTGACATCCAGACACAAGAAGCAAGAGATGCCTGAGAAGGTAATCAGGGAAAAGAAATCAAAAGGAACTAATCAAAGTTGAACTATTTACATTCCTACATGGAAAAACAATAACTGTGATAGATGAAACCTTTCTCAGTATGAAAATAATGGAAGAAGGGTATATGGGCATATGAATACATATGTGTGTATATATGTTTACAGTTATACATGGATAGAGGGCACAGGTTGAATTTGGTGGGAAGGGATGGTACTTAAGGGGTGAAGTTATGAGGTGAGAGAGGAAAGTGGCAAAAGGAGTTGGGGAGAGACAGGGTAGGGTAAACTATATCATGTAGAAGAAGCAAGGGGAAGTGGCTGCAGGGAAGGGGAAGAACAGGAAGGCAAAAAGGCAAAACCATATTCTCATTGAATCTGGCTCAGGGAGAGAATGACATACATACTAAATGGGATATCTCACCCTGCTGGAGAGTAAGGGGAAGGAGGGTGAGAGGGGGGATGATGGAGGGGAGGGCATTCTGGGGGGAGGGGAGGTTGGAAGTACCCACTATAGAAGAGGGATAGGATCAAAGTAGGGAATGGACCAGGTGGGGGGGGGGGGGTGGGATGGGTGGGAGAGAATTATAAGCAGCCTTTTACAATATATCTACTATGGTAATGTTTTGCATAGCTATACATGTAGAACACATACTGAATTGCTTATCTTCCCAGAGGGAATGGGTCACAAGGAAGGAAGGGAATGGATCTGAAATTCAAGGTTTTAAAATTAAATGTTTCAAATATATATATAAATACTATTATTAATACTATTTTGCATGTAATTGGGAGATAAGATGTTCAGGCATTGGGGCACAGAGACTCACCTTGCCCTAATGGTAAAGTCGAAGGGGGTATGGGAGAAGATATGGGAGAGAGCAGATTGGATAAGGGGATATTTTGTGGGACTGCTATTCTAGGGGAGGTAGGGGAAAAATGGGGAAAAAATTGTAATTCAAAATTTGGCGGAAATGAACGATGTAAACCAGAAATTAATAAAGCATTTGTTAAAAAAAAGAATCAAATGAGTTAAAAATATGTAAAACATTTTGTAAACCTTAACGCACTCTAGAAATACTAGTTATTATATAAAAGGCTAAATATGATGAATTATTTAGTTTTGTTGATCTATTTTCCCCCTTCTTTAATTTTAATTTTTGGTTAAAAGGGATGGCTTTGATGGGTAGGGGAGGGATAATGGTACTGTAAAAAATATCACTAAAATAAAAAAGTAGTTTTGCTTTTCTTTGTTAAAATGAAGGATTTAATTGGGGAGAGGGGACACAGTGCATATATACAGAATTATGATGTAAAAAATATTCATTGATAAAAATGTTTTTAAAAGCTACTTCAGAACTTAGCATGAGGAAGGAGGGACTGTCACAGATAAATCTTAAAGATTCCTTCCATGGGTCCAATAAGCAGTTACATTACTGGGATGGGTTAAGAAATCAACCATCTTTCACGGTTATGCAGTATTTTACAATTTACAAAGCATTTTCCTTCTAACAGTTCTGTGAAATAGGCAAGGCGGGGGAGAACTACATCAACTAATACTGAATGAGAGCCCCCTCGATACAAGGTACTGTTCTTGGCAACACGAAGACTATGGTGTTTGTGAGTTAGTTGGCAATGAGAGAGTACTGCAATGATTATGATTCTGTGGTTATAAATTCCTTCATCAAAATCTGTATTTTAGTAAGATATGCCTAACATTCATATTTTAGAGCAGGGATTTTTAACCTCTTTTGTGTCATGCACCCTTTTGGAAGACTGGTGAAGCTTATGGACCCCTTCTCAGAATAAGGTGTTGAAATAATTGAAGGAAATATCAAATTTCAAATATTTATTAAAAATAAAGATGTAAATTTTTTCCCACCTAAGTTCATGGACCCCTTGAAATATATCAGTTGTGGTTTATTAAAGCATGATGAAAATGAGTTAAAGGTCAAAGGTCTTAACCTTTGTTATTCTTTTTTATAAAGTTATTATTTATTTTAAAACATTTAAAGAATTTTTTTAACTTCCAAATTCTTTCCTTCCACTCACCCTACCCCCAACCTGCTGAGAAGGCAAGCAACATGATATCAATATGCATATGAAATCATGCAAAACATTTCCATAATCGTCATATCATGACAAAAAATAAAAAAAAGTAAAGCAAGAAAACTACACTTCAACTCGTACTCTGAGTTCATTAGTTCTTTCTCTGGAGGTGAACAGCATTTTCATCAAGAGTCCTTTAGAATTTTCTTGGATCATCGTACTGATCAGAGTAGCTAAGTCTTTCACAACTGATCATGATTACAACAATGTTCCTATTTTGTACTTCTCTGCTTATTCTTGTACTTACTTGTATCTTTTGGTTCTACTCATGTCATTTTGTATCAGTTCATATAGGTCTTCCCATTTTTTTCTGAAAACTTTCTCCTCATTTGTTACAGCACAACAGTATTCTGTCACAATCACATGCCACAACTTCTTTAGACATTTCCCAATTGATGGGCATCCCCTCAATTTCTAATTCTTCGCAACCACAAAAAGTTGCTATGATTATTTTTGTACATACAGGTCCTTTTCATCTGATCCTCTTTGGGTGTATAGACCTAGTGGTATTGCCAGGCCAAAGAGTATGCATAGTTTTTATAGTCCTTCAGCCACAGTTCCAAATTGTTCGGAATAGTTCATAACTATGCCAACAGTTCATTTATGTACCTATTTTCCCTCATCCCTTCCAGTATTTGTCATTTCTGATATGTATAAGACAGTACCTTAAAGTTGTTTTAATTTGCATTTCTCTAGCCAACAGTGATTTTTTCATGACTGTAGATAGCTTTTATGTCTTCTTCTGGAAACTGCCTATTTGTATCCCTTGACAATTTATTAATGGGGGAATGCTCTTATTTTTATAAATCTGACACAGTTCCCTACATATCTGAGTTGCCTTTATCAGAGAAATTTGCTGTAAAATTTTTTGATATTGCTTCACTGTCTACAGTACTTTTAATCAAAATGCTGTTTCCCTGATTATCTCTTTTATTGGCCCTACCACTCCAAAGTTAAACTCGAGGAATTAAAGTTGTCCAGAGAGTCTGTCTGCATTGTTGTCTCTAATCCACCATTTGTTCTTTTCTATACTTACAATTTTGAGTCTAGCCACTCATCACACAGTATGTTACTAAAAACAAGGGCCCATGGCTTAAAACAAAACAAAAGGAATGGATTGATGCAAATTCATGATTAATTCTGAGAAAAAAAATTATTCAGATTTCATGGTATACTTATAGTAGATCCATTGGTATTAGCTCCATATAGACTGTGCCACTAGATGGCTCAGTGAATAATAGAGCATTGGGTCTGGATTCTGGAAGACCTGAGTTCAAATCCAGCCTTAGATACTTACTAGCTATGATCCTGGGCAAATCACTTAACCTGTTTACCTTAATTCACTAGATAAGGAAATCGAAAACTACCTGTAGTAGTAAGCACCCTAGCTACCCAGGATGGCTTTCCAGCACAGGTTCTTTGATCTACTCTGCTAAAGGAAAGACAACTTTTAAAGGGGTCAAAAAAGCTTACTTTAATTACAGATAAGTAGAAAAATACAAGCATAGGAATTAGTACAGAGATTCAGTAGACAGGGCTCCTATTGTCTGAACAAAGTAACACAACCACCTATATAAACCATATAAGGATCAGGAGAGCACAAACCTCTTGGTAGTCAGGAGGCTCTTAACAAACAGCACTTAGAATCCCAACCAGGGAATCAAAAAGTCCTTCTCATAAACAAAATTTCTTTCTTTTTTTTTTTTTTTTGTTGCTTTTTGGAGGGCAGTTGGGGTTAAGTAACTTGCCCAAGGTCACATGGCTAGGTTTTTGTTTGTGTGTGCACTAAGTGTCTGAGGCCAGATCCAAACTCAGGTCCTTCTGACTCCAGGGCCAATGCTCTACTCTACTCGCTGTGCCACCTAACCACCCCCATAAACAAAATTTCAAAGCAAAATGTCACCCTCCCAGAATATATAACAAAGACTGGGCCTCTGATTGGCTCAGAGCCAGAAGGCATGAAACCTATGTGACTCAGCACAGCTGTGAATTGTCAGGGTTCAAAGAAGATTAATCCTTCAGATGCTTACAATTTAGCCTCAGCCTAGGAGACTGAACTCCAAAATGAAAACAACAAAAATCCTATCTTGCTTGCATTTACACCACTCCAAGTATCTTTGCCTAGACAACTCAGGGACACAGTATCAAGAAGAATTGGACATGACTGAATAACAACACAAAACACTGCACATTTTGGAAATGATAAAGAGGCTTATGATTTTTTAAAAAATAATTTGACTTAACACCTCTAATCCAGAAATTACACTCTTGTGCTCAATTTCTAATACCTTAGGGCACTTATCAGAAAAACTTACCTCCACTACATATAGTAGAGGGTGAAATTACACAACAGTAACAGCTTTAGACCTATTTTCTATGACCACCTTTCCTTTTATAGAAGTCTAGTATATTAGACCTAGAAAGGATCTTAAAGTCCTAATTCAAATGGAATCCCAGGTGAAGACACTTCTCCAAGGTCATACAAATGAGTTAGTGGCAAAGCCAATAATTTGTATCACAGAACCTTAGCTTTCAGCTGTAGAAGAGCTGGAAAAACCATGGTGACTACTGAACTGTTATAAATCACACTGACTTTCTGAAGAAGGCCAAGTCTGGGCTAAAGGTAGCTGTTTCATACCACTGGTTTTTCCAATCAATTTGATCAAACAGCAAGCACTTGTGGCATAGCTATTAATTACTCAGGTACTTCAGGAAGTATAGAAGAAAACACAGTCTTTATCCTTAAGAAGCTTACAGTCTATTTGGGAAGTCAAAACACACATATGGAACAATAGTGAATAAGACACTATAATAAAATACTAGGTTGTATATAATATGGACTGTAAGTACTAGGTGTATTAACAACAATAATGATAATAACAGCAGTAATAGCAGTTAACATTTATATAGTGCTTACTATGTGCCAAGCATTGCAGTATAATAAGTGCCTTACAAAGACAATCTCATTTGATCCTCATTAACAACCTGAGACAGAGGTGCTATTATTATCCCCATTTTCTACATGAGGAAACTAAGGCAAAATGACTTGCCCAGGGTCCCACAGCCAGTAAGTGACTCAGGCCAGATTTAAACTTAGATCCAAAGAAACAGGAGAAGGCAAGAATAGTAAGGGAAAGTTCCAGTAAAGAGGTGGGATTTGTGCTATTCCTTGAAGGATGGGCATAATTTGGATAGGTGGAAAGGATGAGGTGGTCAATGCAGGCAAGAGAAGCAATTCAATTAAGTATTTTAAATTTTTTTGAAGTGGGTATATTAACTTAAACATGCTCTTTACTTTCAGGTCCTCCTTCTGACTTTTTTTTCCCTTCTGTCTATTTCTCCCTTGCATTTTCTTTTTTTTTTTGTTGGAGGGTAGGGCAATTGGGGTTAAGTGACTTGTCCAAGGTCACATGGCTAGTAAGTGTTAAGTGTCCGAGGCCGAAGTTGAACTCAGGTCCTCCGGATTCCAGGGCTGGTGCTCTGTTAACTGTACCACCTAGCCAGCCACCCTCCCACCTTGAATTTTCTAATCTTCAAAAAAATTAAATCTGCTTTCTTTATCTTCAGAAGGTATTTTGATTGGATAATTATTTCATGGATGGATTTAACCACTAAGCTCTGTCTCTTTTTATCAAGAGGGATCCTGGTACATATATCCACTTTTGGCTATGAACATTACAATTTCCTCAGCTGGACACCCAGTCTTCCAGTTAGCTGGGCAAGATAAACAGCACATTTGAAACTATTCAGTCCTTCTCTTCTGAGGCAGGAGTAATAACTCAGCTTCCTGCCTCTTGTTTCTACCTATCCAAGAAGATGATACTGCAGATGTCTGCCAAGCTCCAGTTTCAATATTAAAATTCTGAAACCGAAAGCGGACTTTGCTCATAAACCACAAAGTCTTTTACAGTAGATTAGCTGATCAGCAATTTTAAGCCAAGTGAATAAAATGTGACATGTCTTCCTCACCCCATCTTCTTCCCATCCTGAAAGAGGTACATGAATGTGTGGCTGGTTTATCAAATCGGCCCAATTTTGGCAGGAAGATGAAGCTCTTAGTTATATTGTTATGGAGGACAGGGGAAAATTCTCATAATCAACAAAATTGAAAGTTGGAGGGTGGAGACAGGAGGTAAGTGAGAAGATGTAATAATGCTGCGGCTGATCTCATATAATAGACTTAATCCATTTTGAATTTCCTTGAAAATGACTTGCTTCGGGGCAAGAAGGTTCTGCTATGCAGGTAATATCTTGGGCCATTTTCTTGGCACTCTCAAAGCTTCCTGGTCTGTGTTTGAGCAAAACAGCAGCCATCTATATAAATGATAAACCAAATACTGGATGAGTTTCTCCTGGTAGCACATTATAAAACTGTTACTACTGGAACAAAGGAAAGATCAATTTACAGATCTGTGAGGCTAAAATCACTAGAGGCCAATGATAGTGGTCTCAATTATGATTCATTCTGTGATAATGGTCTTAATACAACATGTGCCTACACATGATTTTTGGAAGAACAACAATAAACATTGGAGGCCAAAGTCCAAAATCCAGAGGTGCTTTGCAGTTGTCCCAGTACAGAAGGGGCAGTGAGCTCAAGCACCTGGAAGAAACAAGAAGTTGTTGAAGTTTCCCTCTGGGCAATGCTTTTTCTCCTCTTCCTCTTCCTCCTCCTCCTCCTCCTCCTCCCCCCCCTAGGTTCAGCAAATAAAACAGCTGTCTCTAGAAAGCTTTCATGGAAGGGAAAAATAGTAAGGAAAGGGGAGAGCTGATAGAAACCTTTTAGAGCCCCCTCTTTTTCCAACTCTTCAGTCTACCATGGTAGTCCCTTGCCCTGAACCAGGAAGAGTCATGGTTTCAGCCCCTGGCCTTCATTCGAAGAAACATTTCACACATGTTTACTGAGTACCTACTTTGTGCAAAGCACTGTGCCAGGAACAACAGAGGTAGAAGCTTCTCTAGAACAGACCCTATCCCTAAGACTGCCGATCCAAACTTTACCCATCCCTTACCCTCCAGTTCAATAGGTTTCTTCCAAGAAGCCTTTCCTAATCATTTCAAATCATCATGATCATTCCTTTCTCTGGAGCTGTTATGATTTACTCACAAGGCACTTGTTACATACTATGTTAGTTATTTTTACACCTGTAAACCAAAACACTCTCCTTTACAGAATGTAAGCTTCTTGAAGACAAGGGCTTAGAAATTTAAAAAAAAAAATTATATCCGTTTCTTAGCACAAATTGGCACCTAGTAAGCCCTTATTCAGTCATTCATTTATGTATAAATCTTGTCTTCCTGTCAGCTCCCTTAAGGGAGTGACAATGTCTTGGGTTTCTTTGTACCACGTAATGGCATACACAGTAACCAAATATTAGGTTGTGAGGTCCTTGAGGGAAAGAACTCTCTTTTGTCTTTTGTATCCCTAGTACTTAGTTCAGTGCCTGGCACACAGTAGGAACTTAATAAATGCTGACCAACTGACTGGCCGCTATTTTTGTGGAATGATTAGCTGGATATGATTCCTCAGCTAAAGTTCTTGATAAAGATAATGAAGGCCTCACTTTTATCATCTATGAAAGAAAGGATCTTACATAATCTCTTAAGATCACTTTCACTCTAATATACTAGCTACTCAAACACTTTTCTTAAATTGAACTGAATTAACTTACAACTAAGTCAGTCGTCTTGACTCTGACGTTTTTTTGTTGTTCATTAATTTTCAGTTGTGTCTGACTCTTCATGACCCCATTTGGTATTTTCTTGGCAAAGATACTTGCAGTGGTTTGCCATTTCTTTCTCCTTCATTTTACAGGTGAGGAAACTGAAGCAAACAGGGTTAAGTGACTTGGTCAGGGTCACACAGCTAGTAAGTGTCTGAGGCCAGATTTGAACTCACAAAGATAAGTCTTCTTGACTTCAGATCAGCACTGCATCACTGAGCTGCCTTCTGTCTCATGCCAGCTGGATCACTCACCAGTAAGATGATTCAACTTAGAGCTGGGAAGATTTTCTATCCCTATTACAGGTTCTCAGTCCACCCATTACCCATATTTTAGTCCAGTTAGTTGCAGCCTAATCATCTTTAACACACACACACACACACACACACACACACACACACACACACACACACGTTCTTCTAATGGGCATTTTTCCAGCTCTTTCAAAAAGCTAAGAAACACACTTCTCCATTCAGTCCATAACATCCTCGCTGGGCTGCAAGAGATGATTTTAAAACATTACTTAGGAAGGAATGAACTTTTATGGAGTTCACAAGGTAGCTAAACAGTCAAACAACTAGATCTCTGTTCCAACTTGTACAATGTTGAGAGAGAGAGAGAGAGAGAGAGAGAGAGAGAGAGAGAGAGAGAGAGAGAGAGATT
Organism: Gymnobelideus leadbeateri; assembly: GCA_011680675.1. Lineage (NCBI taxonomy): Eukaryota > Metazoa > Chordata > Mammalia > Diprotodontia > Petauridae > Gymnobelideus > Gymnobelideus leadbeateri. The sequence goes on along the minus strand of WOXC01008153.1, from coordinate 355,336 downwards.
AAAGAAAAAAAGGGAAAAAACCCCAACTCTCTATACTTCCCTGAACTGCTGCTCTGACTTTTATTGCTAGTCACGTTCAAGTGGGTTACAAAAGCCAAGAGCAAGACAGACTGCCAGTCACTAGGGTAACCACCTCATTCTTCAAACCTGGGGCCGATTCAGGTTGGTTTGTTTTCTTTCCTTTACACTCCCTTGAGCACGGAATTACATCAACTGCTGGCAAGGTGAGGTGAGCTCTCTGAGTCTGAAGTAGAGGCGGATGCAAAATGCTTTGCCTAGGACCCAAAATGGTCTTGTTAAACATGGTTGTTTGCTCTCCATCCCTGAGAAGCCCTCATGTGATTAGGATCCATCTGCCTCTTACCCCAAGAGCACTCCTGAAGCACCCAAGGACCACTTAGGGAAATGACATTTTCATTAGTGCTTTGCAGTTCTGTACAGACCTCACATATGGGTAAGGGCTCCTTTTCTGTGACTATATCAAGAGTCTTAAAACTCCTTTAGGAATTAATCAATCTACTTTAACTTTTTCCTTGCCTGACAGAATCCTCCTGCCCCTCCCACCCCCACCCCAATCATCTAGAATTATCTAGGAGGAAGTATAGGGAGATTTAATATTACTTCAGTTAAACAGAATCTCAGATCAGGCAGTTGTTCCTCAAGGACTCCAGTGAAGGGGTAAAAGGGAATTAATTATGAAATCATCTCAGGGAGCTCATTTTGAAATAAAGTATAGGGGTCCTTCAAAAACCTGTTTGGGGTCTCTTCAGTCTAGAAGGAATGGATTACCATATTTTGGGCCTGCTTAGGATAGCCCTACAGAACAAGCTTTGAGTTAGTTTTGTGGGTCAAGGAAGCCAAGGCATCCTGAGCAGATAGAAGTGAGCAAATACCCTACTGGAGAACAACAGCTCAATTTACAGCAAAACCTTAACTACAAAGCAAAAGAGACCTCAATTAACCATTCTATGCTGCTGCCTATCACTTTAAGATGACAAGCTTATAGCAGAGATTTTTAAAAATATTTTATGTATGATTTTATTTAAATATTTTATGTATGATTTTATAAGGCCTTAGGTACATGAACTCTTCTTCCCATTCTCATCTGAGGATCCTGTACTTTACTGAAAAACTGAAGGTAAGAGATATTTTTAAAAAACAATTTAACTTCCAAACTGTTTCCTGGGCTCGGTTCATCTTCATCTTCACTCACAGGTCACTGATACTTAGCATGAAGGACATGAGGCTCTGAAAGGTTGCCAGTTAGAAAAAATACACTTAGAATTACTAAACTGGACTAAAGTAGCAAAGTAATGTAGAGATTTTAAAAAGATTTTTTGACAACAAAAAATGAATGGAAAGGGCTCAGGAGTTCCAAATTAACTGTCAGCAAGTATTATTAAGTAGACATGTCCAGCCCTCTGCTAGGTGTTTGGAAGATACAGAAGAACGCATGCTATATACCCTCACAAAGCTTAAAATCTGCGGAGGCTAGACACATAAGAAAATGTGAACAAGAGATAGCAAATATTCTCTCCTTATTGTTCCTCAGACATGGCGCTCTACCTCTGGTCTCTATGCCTTTGCATTGGCTGTCCCCCATTCTTGGAATTCCCTTCTTACCTTTGTCTCTAATAATCTCCATTTTCCACCAAGGCCCACTTCAAGTCCTACCCTCTAAATGAAGCCCTTCCAGTTCTCACCAGCCACTAGTACCTTCTCTCTTTCCCAAAATGTATCTATCCTGTGTATACTATACAAATACATACTGTTTCTGTCACCTGCACTATAGATTGTAAACTCTTTAGGGGAGGAGGAGGAACTGTTGCTTAATAAATGTCCATGAATTGATGGACTGACTGACTGATGGTATACTGTAGTGGTACCAAACAAAAATGGAGGCCACTAAGTGTTGTTGTTGTTCAATTGTGTTCAACTCTTCATGACCCCATCTGGAGTTTTCTTGGCAAAGTGATTTGCATTCCTTCTCTAGCTCATTTTATAGTTGAGGAACTGAGGCAAACAAGGTTAAATGACTTGCCCAGGGTCACATAGCTGGTAAGTTTCTGAGACTGGATTTGAACTCAGGAAGCATATTGACTTAAAAAACCATATACTAACATTTTCTATGTTCTATATTTTTATTTAATTTGTTAATATTTCATAATTATATCTTAATCTGGTTTGGTTGTACTTAGGAGTGCTGAAGTGCAATGGACCACTGATTGTATGTCTGACACCTCTGGTGTATTATATATACTACCACAAATGCTTTGACTCACCTAACAAACATTTATTCAGCATCTACTATGTACAACTACTAAGCTAAGCATTAGGAGTATAAAGACAACACAGTCCCAATCTGAAAATAAGGCAGGAAGAAAACAAGCATTTATTATGGACTTTTGTGTCAAGCACTGTGAGAAGCACTTGGGATACAAATATAAGATAAAAAACAAATCCTAGCCCTAAAGTAGTTTACATTCTAATGGGGGAAGACAACACACAAAAGGGAGTCAAAAAGTGGGCATGAGTTGGAGGGGATGATAGTAAAGAGGAGGGCAGAGAGATTGATTTTGAAGTTTGGAATGTTAGGAACAGGCTGGGAAGGGGAATGGCAGACAAGCCTGGGCCTCTTCACAAAATGTAGGCTGTAGGAGGAATTCACAAAGGGGGAGAAGGGGCGTGCAAGACTTCTGGAAGGATATTTGATGGTGAGCAAGCCATAGGGGTGGTAGGACAATCTAGGTCAAGGAGGCATCATGTGCTAGGGGAAAGCTCCAGGATGAAACAGCGATAGAAACAGCAGGATTCCCTTAAGGAGTTTATAGGTTATTATGAGACATACACAGATAAGTGGAATATCATCAGGTAGATTGTGAAAACTGCAAATGAGAAATCCAGAAGAAATGCTATAAGAAAATCTAAGAAGGGACAGAAAACTTTGCATTTCAGGGCATTAATGATGGCTTCATGATGAATGTGGCATCTGAGGAGAGCCTTGAAAGAAGAGATGGATTCTGACAAGTGGAGACGACTAGAGATCATATCCCAGGCATGGGAGACAGTTTGGATGAATGCTCTGAGATAGTTTTGGTTGCTCTGAGATAATACATCTGCTTCTTGCCTTTTCTTTTTCCACAACAGTCAAGCAATTTAGATTTCCAAAGGAAACCCTCTATTTTTCCAGGCTCTAATTTTCTAGAGGAACCAAAGTTTCAAATAAATAAATATTTAGATGAAGAACATTAAAGAACATTACATTGACAACAGATGCTGGCTTTCATCCCAGCCACCCACTGGCCACAAACACTCTCCCTAGTTTGTATACGGAGCCCCATAAATCATACTGCAAGGACTTTATAACTTACAGATGGATGGTGATTTATAGGGCCATTATATTCACTTCCACCTGAAGTCCCAGACTTTCACGTGTTGGTGGGGAAATCAACAAGGATGAGAAAATGCCACTGTTGGGGGTCATTCCCACTGGAATCCTAGAACAAATACTACAGAATTTCCGGATGGAAACTACAAGCTGAGGCAGCCTGGAATGTAAGGCTCATTCTGCAATTCCTAGGGAATGTATAGAAAACAATCTATCCACACATTTTTCTCCTGGGACAGGACATTTAGGAAATCTGAGGAGCCAAATGAATTTTTTTTCCACTTCTAAGAGTAAAATGGGAGGTATGGGGGAAACCAATTTCTGTAAATGAAGGTACAAGTGTCAGTAGTACAAATATTTCAGTATTAAGAGTTCAGGGGAAAAAGAATATAGTAACCCAGGAGAAGAGCCCCCTAGAAAAGAAATATAGGCAAGTCCCATATTAAGAAATCCCAGCATGCCATAAACAAAAGAAAGGGTACTAGTCAGGTGACTTCCACTAATACGCTAAATAAATACCATTGGCTAAATCACAACTTCTCTAGGACTCAGTTTTGTCACCAGTTAAAAATGATGGTATTGAACTAAATGATCTTCAAGAAAAACTGTCAATGAGAGATACGGTGGCATCATAGAAAGAGTCCTAGACTCAGTCATAAGACCTAGGTTCTAGCCAAGGCTGTAACCCTGCCAAGCTGCTCACTGGGCAAATCTCTTAATCTATGCAAACTTCAATTTCCTCTTTGGTATAATAGAGACAACACTACTAGCTCATTAGAATAGCCATTCTAAGGAAAGTGTTTTGTAAATATTAAAATACTGTATAAATGTGGGCTGCTGTTATTACCCATCCCAGATCTGTCGACCTTTCAGACATCCAAATTAAGAAGCCAGATAAACTGAGGGCAGTATCTGGTTTGCAAAGAGACTCTTCACTTTACAGAAAGTCAGGCCACAGGGACAGAGACTGGACCTGTGATTCACTAGAACATGGAATTCCTGGGTGAGGAAACTCTCTGAAGATATATGATCAGCCCCTTCACTGAAATAGACTTGAGTTCTGCCTACTTGCCCAGCATCACACTGTAAATATTAAAAAGAGGACCTGAGCCCAGGTCTTCTTGGTCACACTGCTTCAGGGTACTCCCACAGTAGTAATCATCCCCAACATATTTTATTAATCCCCCCCCCCCAAAATCCACAAACAACTTCTGAAGGAACACAGTGATAATTGCATGAAGTGAAGCACACCAGCAGTGCACCCTGCAGGAAGTGTTTCCTCCAATCAACAAACCAGGGAACAGAGAGTAGGAATGAAGCTAGAGATGCCCAGACCCCATCGAGCTAAATGGTCTAATGTCCATTCAGAGGCACACATAGTTCTGTCATTTAAAAGAGATTCCAAATGTTCAGCCAAAAGAACAAACACAGGATGGTTCAGGGAAGAACAAAAGCAATCCCTCTGCCCCACCTGGATGACACTCCTTCCTCACCTTTCCAGCTCCTCCACTCCCTCCTCCCATCCAAAAACAACAGGGAAAGTCTGGAAGGGCTGAATGAGGAAACAAACAATCACTCGCTACACTCACAGATGTCGCTAAGGCTCAAAAGAAGCCAGTGGCTTAAGGAATAGAGTATATCATGCAGCTTCAGCATTAATGCCAGTCAAACATGCAGCTAGGCAAGACAAACTCAGAAGCTGATAACAGGCTGTGGATAAGGGGTTTCTGTCAGCCTGCCTCCAGGTGTCCAGGAAAGAAAAAACACCTGGATTTGTTATGCTGATCTTGGACTCAAGGGACCGGATTCAAATCCTTCATTCTACCAGATATTACTGAGGTCTGATTAAAATCTCAGAATTGAAAGTGGAGGAGAGATATTAGACATCATCTAGTCCAACATTCTCATTTTATAGATAAGGGAAACAAAGGCCCAGGGGGTGAGGTGGGGGAGGAAGTGATTTGCCCAGAGAGGGCAAGTAGCAGATGCTGGATTCAAATCTAGGTCTCTCAACTCCAAATTCAGTTCCCTTACACTATGTCACACTGATCTCTAAGGATCTTTCAAGTGGTAATAAACAGTCTATGAGTTTATGCTCTAAGGCAGGGAGGATAAAGGAACAAGGACAATGAACTGAACTAAGGCCCTGGCTAGGAAGTAGGTTTCTCTGCCCTTCTCTAACCACTTTTTCATCCTGTTACATCTCTCCCTCTCTTCTTGAATTTAGATCAAACATCTGACAACATGTTGCTTATATTTAAGCCCCCATGGCAGCTGAAAGATGGCCCAGACCAATACAGATGCCCTACTAACTCCTTAAGGGTAGGAAACCGAATATATTCATTGCACATTGTTGGCACTTAATACACTGTTGGTGAAAGAATGAATAAATTTTACAGATGAAGATACAGATAGAGAAGATGAGAATCCCTGTCCTTTCTTCCTCACAGGAAAGCAGTGAAGACTGAATGAGATGATGGACAAGAAAATGCTCTGGATAGCAAAGTGGTAAAACAAAAAAAAAAAGGATGGTGTGATTTCCTCTTTCATTAAAGCCCTTCTACATTTTCTTATTTTTCCATTTTCCTACTTTTATGGACTGCCTGCCCCTCTTCCCTACTTTTTGTAACAAAAGAACATAAGAGGGGGAAAAAAAGACAGGATAATAAGCTTCTGTCTTTTGGCACCAGCTCTTATCTGGGCAAACTAAGTGAAGGACAAAGAGGCCAACACTCCACCAATCTAAAATGAAAAAAAAAAGTTCATCTGAGTCACTGGCAAAAGCTGTAATGGACAGTTCATCACAGTAACATTTCATTTATCTGCTACTATAGGGAAGAAGCAGTTTTACTGGGTTGCTAAAGTTTCTCTCTTCACACACCAACTTCATTTTAATCAGCTTTAAATGTTAATCTTTACATAAAATATGCCATACATTTCCCTTTCTTTTAAAACAGAACAGTCTATACACCATTTAACCCTTTCTTGTGGGTCCCAGGTAATCAATTTGAACTCCAGCTGCTTTAGTGTACTATCATGTCAATGCCTTGAGGAATGTAGGCTTGTTTGACCCCTCCACAACATGGTCCTAAGTTAGCTATGCACCTCCTTCCTTTCTTCCTTCCTTCCTCTCTCTCTCTCTGGTAATCAGGATTAAGTGACTGTTCAGGGTCACATAGCTAGTACAAGTCTGAGACTAAATTTGAACTCAGGTCCTCCTGACTCCCAGGGCCCATGCTCTATCCACTTCACCACCAATTTGCCTCTTGATATATATATATTTAGTTATTTTTTCTTGTGTTTTTAAAAATCGATCTCCCTCACCATGAGGCCATCTGCTGTCTGTGTGTCTCTAGAACAGAGATTCTTAACCATTTTGAGAAGTGTCATGGATCCCTCTGGCAGTCTGCTGAAGACTATGGACCACTTCTCAGAATAGTGTTTTTAAATGCATGAAATAAAACACACAGAATTAAAAAGGAAATCAATTACAATGAAATATGGTATTAAAGACATTTAAATATGTTCATGGACCCCATGAACAAGATTAAGAGTCCCTTACTATAAAAAGATCAATCACTTAAGTATTTATTAAGTAGTTATATACTATGTGCCAAATGTTGTATTAGGCAAGGAAGATACAAAGATAAAAATAAAATAATCTCTATTCCCAAGGAACTTATATTCCTTTTTTTAAGTTTTTTTTTTTGGAGGGCAACTGGGGTCAAGTGACTTGCCCAAGGTCATATGGCTAGTTTTTGTGTTAAGTGTCTGAGGCTGGATTTGAACTCAGGTCCTCCTGACTCCAGGGCCCATGCTCTATTCACTGTGACACCTAGCTACCCCAGGAACTTATATTCTAATTTAGGAGACAATATGGACTAAGTATATACAGAATAAATGAATGAATGAATCAATGAAAAAAATAAATAAATACAAAGTAGTTTGAGAGGAAGGACACCATCCATTGAGGTGTCAGAAAATAAAACTTGAACTTCGCCTTGAAGAGACTGGATTCTGTGAGGTAGCGGTAAGGAAGGAGTACATTCCAGGCATAGAGGCCAAGAGCAAAGGTAGGGAGATGAGTTATGGGAGATATTCTCTGCTGTTCATGAGGCACCAAAAGAAAGCCTGTTTGGTTGAATTTGAGTGTAGGAAGAGAGGTAATGTCCAATGAAGACAAAAAAAAAAGACAGGATGGGGCCAGGTTGTAAAGAGCTTTAAAATAAAAATTTAACTGTGTTTATATTTGAACCCATAGGCAATAGGGCGCCACTGAAGTTTACTGAGTAGGGTAATCACATGGTCAGATCAAAACTGAAAGAAAACCACTTTGGTAACAATGAGGAGGATGGATAGAAGTCAAAGGCATGAACTTTAAAAAACTTTGTGACACTGAATTTCATTGTTTTCAGAGCCTTTCTTTTGTATCCTATGTTCTCTACAGAACAGACTGTCAGATAAATGAACCCTGCATCGTGGTGACTAGTGATGTGTCACTGTATACATGCTGATATCTGTTACTCCGTTGCCTTCTTAAATACACAACAAGTTCCCACTTGCTGTTCACAGTCAATAATTTCTTCCCTTCTACCAATTCAAAGTGAGAAGATAGAGGTAAAAAGCCTTCTTAGGAAGGCATGGTCTCCTTCACTCTTTCAACAGCTCTTGAAGGATTAGGAATTAAACAAAAAATTTTAACCACCCCAGCCAGCATATCCTGCCCTCCTCCAGAGGCCACCCCCCCAGCCTACTGTCACAAGTACTACCAGTAATAGGAGAGAGAGAGAGAGAGAGAGAGAGAGAGAGAGAGAGAGAAGGGGGGGAGGGAGGGAGAGAGAGAGAGAGAGAGAGAGAGAGAGAGAGAGAGAGAGAGAGAGAGAATGATTCAAGTCCAGATGATTAGCTTAACTGAGCATTATGGAGATGGGTCACCCAAGGCAGCCAAAATTTTCAAGGGAAATTGAGGGGCAGAAATTGCTCTACAATTTTGCAAACAATTAACTCCAGAGTTTTTAATCCCCTCAATTACTATATTTTTAAAACAATTATTGATTTGCTCTCTGATTTTCTTCCCCTGGTGGTTTTTTTTTTTTTATGCAAATAGAAGCGGCAGCTGCTCATATCAACATGACTCCATGGGATAGCATGAAGGATGTCCAACCCAAATATATACTGTCTCTTTGTAAGCCCATATTTATTTATACATACATGCATGCATACACCCACAAAGAATGTCACAAATAACTCGAAAGGCTTATGTCTGGCCTCAGTTAAAGACTGGACTAGAGATGGGGAAAAGTTAAATGCTACAGTCCATCAACAAGAATTTGTTGCCAGTCATTACTGTACACAGGACTTTGTCTCTGGTCTCTGAAGTTTGTTCCTTTCTGGGAGACTGGCTACTCTGGGCCAGAGGCTATTATCTTGTGCTTTGTGCTAGGCTGAAAACCCCTCAGACAGTGATAAGGCCTGTTAAAGTTCACCTTCTGCCCCACTGTTAATGTAACCTGGATCTCAACTGGGAATAGAAAAGAAGCCGTCATGTGAGCTCTCAACCAAGGAACCTGACAATAATTCAAGAATTCTATAGTCATGTCTCCTGCCTATCTAACTTTGCAGCTCACTACACCCTGAATGTGAACCCTCCACTTGTCAGATTGGTTTCTTCACTCCCTCTAGTATCTGTCATGTCCATTTATACCTTTATGCCTTTTACTATATGGCTCCTTCACTTATAAAGTTTTCTCTGCTACTCTTCATGGATAGAATGTAAGCTCTGTGAGGGTAAGGAAATATGTTATTTTTATCTTACCATCTCTACAACCTAGGCATCATGCCTTACAAGTAGTAGGCACTTAATAAAAGTTTATCAAATTGAATCATGCCTTTGTTGAATAACATGTAACATTATATCATCTTGGTTTCCTTGTCTATAAAATGGGGATAATAAGTGACAAAACTAATCTTACAAGGTGGTGATGTGGAAAGTAGTCTATAAAACCTTTTAAGAAATATATAGTTATTATTATTATTATTATTATTATACAAGTTCTAATCCTAACAACCCTTCAAGGCCCAGCTCAAGACCTCCCTCCTCCAGGAAGTCTTTCTTGACCACACCACAGGATTCAGAAAAGAAAGACTTTTTAGAAATTGATCATGTAATAGTAATCTACTGTCAACTAAACCCAAAGACCCCAGCTTCTCAGATAAAAACTCACTATCTGACAAAAATTGCTGGGAAAACTGGAAAACAGTATGGCAGAAACTGGGCATAGACCAACATCTTATACTGTATACCAAAATAAAGTAAAAATGGGTACATGATTTAGATATAAAGGCTGAACCTATAAGCAAATTAGGAGAGCAAGAGATAGTTTACCTGACAAATTTATGGAGAATGGAAGAATTTATGACCAAACAGGAGACAGAGAACATTATGAAATGCAAAACGGATGGTTCTGATTACATTAAATTGAAAAGTTTTTACACAAATAAAGCCAATGCAACCAAAATTGGGAAGGAAGCAGAAAATTGGGAAAGAATTTTTACAACCATTATCTCTGACAAAGGCCTCATTCCTAAAATATAGAGAAAACTGAGTCAAATTCATGAGAATACTAGTCATTCCCCAATTGATAAATGGTCAAAGGATATGAAAAGGCAATTTTCAGATGAAGAAATTAAAGTTATCTATAATCATGTGAAAAAAAAATGCTCTAAATCACTACCAGTTAGAGAAATGAAAATCAAAACAACTCTTAGGAACACATCACACCTATCAGATTTGCTAACATGACAAAAAAGGAAAACGATAAATGCTAGAGAGGATGTGGGAAAATTAGAACATTAATGCATTATTGGTGGAGTTGTAAACTGATCCAACCATTCTGGAGAGCAATTTGGAATTATGCCCAATGGGCTATAAAAATATGCACACCCTTTGACCCAGAAATACCACTTCTAGGGCTGTATCCCAAAGATAATAAAGATGGGAAAAGGATCCACATGTACAAAAATATTTATAGCAGCTTTTTAATTCATAATTTTAATTTTTGGCTTCAAACTCTGTTCCTCCCTCTTCCCTTTCTTCTCTCCATAGTGATTTGCTACAAAATCAGGATTAGAACTCAGACCTCTAGGGCAGCTAGGTGGCACAGTGAATAGAGCATGGGCCCTGGAGTCAGGTGGGCCTGTGTTCAAATCTAGCCTCAGCCACTTAACACAAAAATTAGCTGTGTGACCTTGGGCAAGTCACTTAACCCCAATTGCCCCTCCAAAAAGCAAAAAGAAAATTAATGCCCTTTTCCCAAAACCATGCTGAAGACTTTTTCACCTCCAAACTCCCACTGCCCATAGTCTATAACACACAATTTGATATTAAAAATGTAACTCCACCTTGTATTATTACTTGTGCTCAGGTCTCCTTTCCCCAACCAGATGATAAGTACCTTGAAGTCAGGGGCAACAGAACATATTCCTTTTGTAGCTCCAGCATTAAGTGGGCCTATGGCATGTGTTTTGTGCTTGTTGAAATGAAATTATATTTGAAAGAGGTAGATTTTTGCATACTGACACTCCTGCACCCCCCAAGAGAAGTATAGTTTCATACAGTTTCACACAGTATGAAGTTAATTTATTAACCTCATTATCCCAAGAGGTGGTTGAGACTGAAGATTCATAGTATCGAACAAGTTTAAATAATTTCCTGGATAACAGAAACATACTTGGTTATTAAGGAAAACAAGTCTGTTTGGAGTATGTGTTCCTAATCTTTTGAGAGGGTATCACAGAAGACCAGCCACGACACCCCAAGAATCATCCTTGGTGCTTTGTTTATTTTATGATTCAAGGTTATCATTAAAAAGATATCAGAGGCAAAATCTAAGATTGGAGGAACTGAAGAGTCATTAAATAGTCATGGGGTAGTGGGTCAACTTCATAAGTATTTCCCTGAGAATACAAAAGTAATCAGGAGGTCACAGATGCCAACCAATGACTACTTCCTCCAATCCAACAAGACTCAGTTCCTGTTCCTGCTCCCTGACAGACCACTTTGGGGTATATAGGTCAATTTACTTTCACCTCCCTTGAACTATCCTGAAGAGCCCTGGAACCTTTGGACTTACTCAACCCAGGGCTTCCTCATGCAGAATTTCTCAACAGAGGTTTTACTACTGTGCACAAAGGGCACCGTTTAAAAAAAAAGGGGTTAGTTTTTGAATGAGGCTCAGCTTTTCATTTCAAGGGCACAGGCAGGGCTCAAAACACAGCAATCAAGTTAAGTCCCAATGTCTTTGTCTAGAGCTCACACATGTCCTTTATGGGCTCTAGTGAAAGGGGACAGAAACACACAGAAACACACAGAAACACACACACACACACACACACACACACACACACACACACACACACACACACACACACACACACAGATGAAGACAAGTACCAAAGAACTATCAAGTCTTTTTCAACATAAGACATGACAAGAGAGTCAGCACTGACCAACTGCCATCACTGTTCAAATGGTTTTAGGCCTTCCTCCTCAAATGTTTTTAATAAAAAAGGTTAGGGATCTCAAGAAAGCCACAACTCAAAAGAGTAAAAAAAAAAAAAAAACCAACTGCATCTAAAAAGGGACAAAGGACTGAACTTAAAAATGCATATAAAACTTTCCTGGGAAAAGGCAGCATCTCAAGAGAATTCAAGACTGTTTAGGTTGCTCTTACATTCCTTTATTCTCATTCAATTGTATTAGTAGTTTTGGGGGTTGAGACACTGTGAGCATAAAAAAAAAAAATCTCCCACCCCCAATTAAAAAAAACTACAGAAGAACTCCTAAAGGGATACATTTAAAAGGGGCAAACCCATCCCAGACTGTGTGGGGTAATCTGATGAAATACTGACTATTCTACAAAGAAACTTATATAGCAAGCAACCAGAGAGCTCCTAGGGAATTTGACTGGTGGAGACTGTCTCGCCTTTGTTTATTTTGAGGGGTATCCTTAAAGCTCACTGGGCAGAAAACTTCAGGGCTTCAGTCTGGATTTTAAGATGGGCTTCAGTCTGGATTTAAGATGGGCTTCAGTCTGGATTTTAAGATAAGTACCTCATTCTTCTTTTTTCTTTTCCAAAGAAAAACAAACTTTCTCTAAGTATCGACTCCACACCAGACCAACCACATCAGAGTGGTGGGAAGATTACTGCTACTCCCTCACGTGGAAGGCCTACCCATCCAGATCCTCTCTTTCCTATCCAAATCTTATCCATACTTCAAGGTCCAGCTCAAGTATTGACCACTGTGATTTTTTCTATTTTTCCTATTTTGGCATTTTCTCATATATTGACTGGTACTGTTGCTTACAATGTCATGTGAGTGTATACGAGCCCCATCCTAACTCCTCACCTAACCCCAAAGGTTATATAACTCCTCAATGGCAAAGCCTTAAATTTTTTTTGTAATTCCTGCCACCCACCCCCAACCCCAACCCAATCAAGTAGCATCTCCCACAGTATATTTATTTGTTTGTTTTCCAGAGCCTTCAAAACAAAACCATAACAAATTGTAAAAACTGCCCAAGCAGTTTTCTTATGAGCACTGAATTACTGTCTTGGTCTGGGAAGATTTTCAAGTAGATACACTAATCTCTCTCAGTCTCTCTCTCTCTCTCTCTCTCTCTCTCTGTCTCTCTCTCTTTCTCTCTCTCTCTCTCTCTCTCTCTCTCTCTCTCTCACACACACACACACACACACACTTCTGAACTTAACGAATGTCATAATAGACTATCCATCAAGAGTTAAGAGGGGAAAGCTATGGCCAGTGGGGTTAGGTGAGTTTCAGAGATAGTCAAGTTAAGTATAGTCAATTAAGTATAGTCAACATACTTAATCTGGAATTATGCCCAAATTGCTATTAAACTGTGTATACCCTTTGACCCAGCAATGTCACTTCTAGGTCTGTTTCCAAAAATGATTAGGAAAAAAGGAAAAGAACCCATATGTTTTAAAATATTTATAGCAGCTCTCTTTGTGGTGGTAAAGAACTGGAAATGCAGAGATGCCCATTAATTGGTAAATGGCCGAACAAGTTGTGGTATATGATTGTGATGGAATATTACTATGCTATAAGAAATGATGAGTTTGTTGACTGTAGAAAAACATGGATAGACTTAAAAGAAATAATGAAGAACAAAATAACTAGAACCAAGAGAATGTTGTATACGATAACAGCATTTTTAGATGTTTAAGAACTTTGAGTGAATAAGTCATTTCACTATCATAAATACCCAAATTAACTACAAAGGATATATGAAGGAAGATGCTATCTGCATCTAGAGAAAGAACTGATCAACATTAGTATGTACAGAATGATTTTACATACATATACATATTTGTGTCTAATGGTAGCCATCTCAGGGTGGAGGGAAGAAGAAAAAAGAAATTTACATGATAATTTTTTTATATATTTAAAATGAATAGGGGCGGCTAGGTGCTCAGTGAGTAGAGTGCGGGCCCTGGAGTCAGAAGGACCTGAGTTCGGATTCGGCCTCAGACACTTAACACACACAAACAAAAACCAAGCTGTGTGACCTTGGACAAGTTACTTAACCCCAACTGCCCTCCAAAAAAAAAAAAAAAGCAATAAAATAAAATGAATAGCAAGTTGCACACAACAGATTTGCAGTTTCATGTGCAATCTTCTATTTTTTAGTCTACTATGTTAGAGAAAAGCTTGTATTATTTCATAAATTAAAAATGAAAAGCACTGGAAATAAATGCCTTGAATAAGGAAGAGAGGAATCCCAGTTGTTTAAGTGAATCTGAAATATGGGGTGTTACACATGTACCAGACACCCATTTTGGTCATGATTCTTCTGATGTTAAGGACTAAAGAAATTTTCAGCCTACCTCCCCTGACTCATCAGTTAACTACTGTTATTTTCAGTGTTACCAACTCTTATAGTTAGTTTAGCCTTAGAAACAGTGAAACTCAGGTGAGCTAATTGAGACATAAAGGGTAGGGCTGAACAAAACTGAGTCAGGTTTCTCTGGGAGATAGGTATTCTATCTGAAGAAAATGGAGAACTCCAATAACTGGGAGATCAATCTGAACTAGGAAAAATATGAACTATATAATAATTTAAAATGCCCTTTTAAATACTCTTTCTTTTAAAAATACACACACGACTCCTCACTGGTCAAATATTGGAATCTGTCTTTAGTAATAAGAGTAGATAATTGGTAGCCAGAAGAGAAAACAGAATTAGAGTGGGAAGATCCTCTAATCCAACCTACTAATCTTAGAGATGAAGAGAAAGGTGAAATGATTTGTCCAAAGTCACAAAGGCTGGTTAAGTTGCAGTAGGGGATTAGAACCCAGACCCTCTGACTGCAAACATAGCACTCTTTCCACTAGACCCCACTCCGGCACATAAGTACTTGAACACTTTTCTTCTTTTAAAATGGTGTTTACAGTAGTAATTGCTTAGTAGCAATTTCCTTCACAGATGGAGCAAGGATGCGTTTTAATATAGCCTGGTCTGAACTCTAGGAGGCAGCATTTGGGCAGTGTCTGACGAATGTCAGAAAGGTTCGAGTTCAAATGTCCACTCTGACAACGCGCACAAATACAAAGGAAATGGAGACACAGAAAGGTTGAGTAACTTGCTTAATGTCACACAGATATAGCAGAGTCAGGTCTGGTGGCTCCAAACCCAGTCCTCTTTTCACTGTACTACTAATTCAGCTGTTTAAGTGACTTCCAAGGGGAAGTAATTTAACCTCTTTAATGAACTTACAGGGCTTTTGTGAGACTCAAATGAGACAAATTGAGATCTGTGTGCAATTTATACAACAGTAACATAACAGTACACAACAGTAACAGCTTCAGACCTACTGTCTACCTTCTACAAAGGAGACAATTTATGTGGAACTATATGCAGACTTTCAAGTTCGATATAGCACCATTGCAGGTATTTAATGAATGCTTGTTCAATGCAATAAACATGTATTAAGGGCCTCCTATGTGACAGGCACTGTGCTAAATGACAGTCGCTGCCCTCATGGAGCTGACAATCCAATGGGAGAGACAACATGCAAACAAAGATATATAAAGGAAGCTACATACAAAATAAAATAGGAAATGATTAGCAGAGGGAAGGCACTGGAATTAAGAGGAGTGGGGGATGGCAGAAGGTGGAATTTTAGTTGGGACTTAAAGGAAATTAGGAAGGTCTGTAGTCAGAGTGAAGGAGTGTAATTTAAAGATCCCTTTGTATTGGAAAGCTAAGAGGTATTTAGCACCTAGTTCAAATTAAGCCTCTGTTAAAGAAACAGAAGGTATGAACTCCTGTTGCTGATGTCACAGGAAGGGGCTGAAAAGGGAGGAGCAATACTGTATATAAGGAAAAGCCCCAGAGAGGGAGAGTCAGAACTCCTTGGGATAAGCTTCATGGAGGTAGAAGCAGCTGCTCAAGGATGTTGAAGAGGAAAGGCCTTGGCTGGAGGGAATGATTTTGATTTTGGGAACCTGGGTGAAGTGATTTTGATTCTGGAGCTTCTGCTGGGAGCTACCAACTTCTCCTGGGAGCTGCCAAAGACTGAGGAAGCATGACTGTGATGCTGGTACTATGTATGAACCTGTTTGTGGCTTTGTTAAGCCTGACTTCCAGGGAACAGAGACTGTGAAGGATTTAAGGTGGACTGGACACTATGAGCTTCATCGAGGAATAGGAACAGCATGGAGAGCTGGACAAGGAACTGGGAGCTGTCTCCCTTTGAACCCAGGTGACAGTTTGGTGAATCTAGGTAGGGGCTGGGTCCATGGAAGGGTATCCAGGGAATCGAGACTACACCGAGTAAAACTGAATGAAGACTACTTGGATACTGTGTACTGACTGAGAAGACTGAAACTTATTTGTGACTGAGAGGTGGATGGCCTGTGTATTTTATACTACTCCTTAAGAGAGTGCTGAGTAGTGACTGATATTGTAACAGTGTGCCCCATGAGTGGAGAACTTTGACTATTGTATTTTATGACTCTGAAGGATGATTGAATGATTGAATTGATTTGAATGACTGAGTTGCTAAGCGATTGACTGACTAAATGATTATACTTTGTTCAAAACTGTGTGACCACTGTGGTAAAAAAAACTATGTGGGCATTTTCTGTAATAAGTTGTTGTGAATGCTATATTTTGATTATCTGTGATAAGTTGTAACATTGTGAATGCTGTACCTTGATTTACTGTGAATGTTTTGCTCTGATTTGTTATTGAATAGAGTGTTCACTATACTATGTAATCAGAACCTTAAAAGCTGTTCACAGTAGCATTCTTCTGGAAAGCTGCTCATGCTTGACTTTACAAGAAGGGAGAGCCAGAGAGAATACTCAGGGCTGAAAGATGGAGGGTCTTATTTGTGGAACAGTCAGGAAAACAATGCCACTGGATCAAAGAGTAAGTTTTGGGGAGTTAAACTGAATTGAATCAGTAAGGGTCAAATGAGATTTGCTGTATGACAGAGCAGGTGACAATGTGATAAAAAATGCCACTGATTAATTCAATTCAACAAATCTAATTAAACATTTAGTAAAGATCTTCTATTGCAAGGCAGTGTTGAGGCTAGGGTTATAAATACAATAAAAGAAACAGTTCTTACCTTCCAAGAATTTACATTCTTCTGGGGGAGGGGATTATAAATCACATTCAAAAGAATACAAAGTAATTTGAGGGGAGAGTGCTTCTTTGACCAACTGCTCTAATTCTACAGAGGAATATTTGACATGAACTCATCTCATCAGTAAGTATCATTCAGAATTAAAAGGATATGGTATGTATCTTTCTAATGCTACTCACAGAATTTTGCCAAATGTTTTCCAGTAAACAAGGGAGAGGAGTGAACACACCAAATTACCCTCAAAAAGATCTCCTTCTAAATATGTCACGTAAAACAAACAATTCCAGTCACAGCCATTGCATTCCAGCCCAAGATAAACCCCAGTTTAAGAGGTGTAATCTGAGAGCAAGTACATTAGCCATCACAGCCTAGGGCTATTTCTTCGGATTATAAGCGCCCTGAAAGCAGGGGCTGTTAAATTTTTGCCTATCACCAACATTTAGCAAAGTGCCTGGCATGTAGTGAGTACTTAATAAATGCTGGTGAACTGACTGACTGGGAACAAGGAGAGTTAAAGATAATATTCCCAACTAAACTGTAAATTCCTTATTCCTTCTTCCTGTCCTCTCATACCCTAAGTAATTTTCTTTCTAGAAGGCTGTAAATTCCTTGAGGTTAGGGAAGACCTGGGTTTTTATCTTTGAAATAGGGCCTTGATCATTGCTGCTGGCATTATTCAGTTGTTTCAGTTATATCTGACTCTTCAAGACCCCGTTTGGGGTTTTCTTAGCAAAGATACTCTAATGGTTTGCCATTTCCTTCTCCTTCCTTCTTTTACAGATGAGGAAACCAAGGCAAACAGTTAAATGACTTACCCAGGGTCACATAGCTAGAGTCTGAGGCCAGACTTGAACTCAGGTTTTTTTGACTCCAAACCTGGCATTCTATCCACATCATCACTTAGCTGCCCCTTGACTATATAGTAGGTACTTAATAAGTTCTTGCTGAATGAAACTGAATATGGACTATACTCCAAAAAACCAGAAGTTTGTTAGTTCTTTCCTTTCTTCTTATACACAATAGCGGAGCCTTTATCAGCACTTAATCAGCATCTTCAGCTCCCCATTCCTCCTCTTGTTACTGCTTCCCTCACCCCCATCAAGGCTCTGACTTTTCTTCTTTTCTTCCTATGCATCTAAGTTATGGAGTGCCTCCTCCCAGCAGGGATTCTTTACCTGAGGTCTGTGAACTTGCTTTATTTTTGTTTTTAGTATTTTGACAAGTGTTTCTGCATAACTAGTTTTCTTTCTAAACCTATACAGTTTATTTTATTCATTTAAAAACATTCTGAGGAATTTATAGTCTTTACCAGATTCCCAAAAGGGGTACACGGGGGTAGGGGTAGGGGCGGAAGTAAAGAACTTCTGAGTGACTTACAGCCACCTGCAGCTTGTACCACAAATCTTTTAGGGTCAATAAAAGGCTGTTTCAATTTCAAGGGATTATTTCAGGCATCATCCAGCAGGTGGGGCAAAGGACAGTGAGCCCTCCCTAATGGCCCCAGAAATAATATCACTTCAGGTTTGTATGGATTGCAAAGTAGCACATTTTTATGTAATCTGATGCTCCCAGCAGTCTTATGAGGTAGGTGGGGCAAGTATTATTATTTTACAGATAAGGCAAAAGGTTAAATGACAGCTGAGCTGAGACTCAAACCCAGCTCTCCTGAGCCTGAGCTCCTGAGGTGTCTGGACCAGATAATTTTTGAGGTCCCTTCTAATAATAAGGCTATTTTCCTCTGGTCTCTTATAGGCTGAGCATATTCTTCTTTAGCCACCAGCACATTAGTTTCTGGGCCATAAAGACTTGTTCTCTCTTTTTAAAAGCAACCTCCCATAATACTCCTTTCATCTAAAGACATTTTCCCAAAGAATTGTGAATTGTAAATCATCACAACCTGACTTTTCCAGAAGCAGTAGCAGCCATCATTAATAACAATAATAGCTAACATTTAGGTAGCCCTTTTAAGGATTGCAAAGCACTTTGCCTACATTAATTACTTCAGCTGAGCTTCACGACAGACAACCCTGTGAGGTAGATACTGCAGGAATTATTACACCCATTTTACAACTGAGGAAACTTGCCTATTATCTCTCCAACAATGACAGAAGTAGAACTCAGTCCTTTGAACTTAGTTCTCCCTTGAACTCCAAGTTCAGAGTTTTTTTTTCTTCTTATGACCAAGAAACAACTCTAATATCCCTATATGAAAAGAAAAGTGATGCCACATGATTTGGGAATTGTTATTTGTCTAGTATACCATGGGATCCAGCCTAAAACATGGAAGCCTAGAATAGGAATGAAGGAAAATGACTAGCAGAGACAGAAAACCTTGACCCTTGGAACAAACAAAAGGGCCCAGGTGGCATTCTAAATCCAGGCTTATGTTTGTTTTGCATTAGCCAAACTCTAAGCAATCTTATTCCCCCAACACACCTCCCAACCCTCTCAAAGTCAACACTGGTGCTATTCTGTTTATTGGTTTTAAAATACTTGGGAAGAAAATGAGTTTCAAACAACATCAATGAGCAGGAAGATTTGGTTTCACCATTTCAGTGACATTTTAAAGACTGCATGAGTTACAGAGGAGAACTCATCTCACAATTCAGAAGTGCTGTGTTAAAAACATGTTGGCAGTGAGTGATTTGGAAATTTTCTTCCTCACTCATTTTTTTCTGAAGTTAATTTTAAAAACCTAACAACTTAGAATCGTGTTTCTGAGCATCTTGACACTCTTCAAAGCCTAGCTTGTGTCTCATTTTTTCCTTGAAGACTTCTCTGACAAAGATACATGGTGTAGGGCAGAAAGAGTAGTAGAAAGAGCACTGAACTTGAACTCAGAGCCTCACTGGCAAGGGGAGGGATCAGTTTTTTGGGGAAAAAAAAGATGATGTAAAAACAAAAGATGTCAATTTGAATAACAAGATTTAATCTTTCTTTTTCCATGAGGAAGGGTAATTAGGAGGGAAAATGTAGACTTTTGTTAAATGGGAAAAAAAGTTTAAAAAGAAAATGAAAATAATGGAGAAGCCAGAACAATAAAACTACAAAGACTGATAGATTGTCTCTAGAGAGACCTTCCTGGCCATATAATTTAGAAGCAAAAAAGTGAGTAATTTGATGGAATATGAAAAGAGCAAGTCATACATGGCAAAAAAAAAAAGAAGAAACACTAACATTTTAATATTTTTATACAGGCCCCCAAACAATAGCAAATGAATTTCTCTGACAGCAATAAGAATGGTCTACCCATATTCTTCCTGCTTTGTGTTTTCTTATAGTTTGAATTTTAGGTCATATTATCTACTGTTTTGGGGACTTTGGACAAGTTATATCAAATTTCTGCATCTGAACTTCTTCAATTAAAAACAAGGAGATTAGATTAGACAGACCCTAAAAGTCTCTTCCAGATCTAAATCTGTGATCCTGTTGCTTGATGATATTTTACATTCTTTCTAGTTCTAATCCTTAACCTTATGATGGACCGATAGATATCTTTACCTCCTCAGGACTCTACAACTTATTGCTTGTACATTTCATCTTTAGTTATCTTTTTCTATAGTCTTATCTTCCCAACTAGACAGTAAGCATCCTTAGTACAAAGATGGTATCCTAGACTTCTTGACCTCCCTTAATCTCCCCCTCTCCCACCAGAGCAGAGATGTCAAATTCACAGCCTTTTGTGTAAAAGCTCCCAAATTTGCTGCAGCAGAAACCTCAGATTAAGATGTAATTGGGAAATGTTTAGCAAAAATAAATAACACAGATAATGTTAATTTGTGGTTTTCTAAGTTAGTGTGCAGCCTTTAGGGATCTGTTTCTATTTGAGTTTGACACCACTGCCCTAGAGCAGCAAGCATAGGTTCTGGAACATAGTAATAACTCGTGTTTAAACACCTGAATACCCCACTCCTTCCCTTGGATTTCATTCAGTATGACTCACAAAAGAATGTTGATGTGTCAGACAGAAGGGTTACAAGGAACAATTCAAGTTCCTAGAGGCCATAAAGAACCATGATGAGTAAACTCTTGTTTCTACATGTTTTATTTAAAAGGAGGTAACAGTACTAAATATGGTAGTTCCTGGGTGACTGGATCATACAAAATAAACACAATTATAATCATTCCTAGACGTCATCTTGCCTAGTTGCCAAGGAAGTTAACTTCAAGTGTAATTAAATCTAATGAATGATCTAGGAAGAGTCCCCAAATGAAGACATCCCAATGTTGTCAGTGAAGCTAAAGTCTGTGGAGGCAAGGTGAGCCTGAAATCCCAACAAACAATAGTTTCAAACAAAATAAAATATAATGACTTGCAGTTCACTAAAATAAATCTCCATTTCAAGGAAAGTTTAAGAAGGCTAAGAAAGATAATAAATGTGCTTCCTCAATAACCTTTCCTAAGATGTGGGGACTTACAGATATGGAATGAGATGTAAGTTGTCACACACGATCAATGCATGTGTTTTTATGAGTGTCTGTTTTGCTTACCTGTACTTCATTACAAGAGAGGGTACTACTGGGGGGAGCTGCATCATTGGGAAGTTATAGTAATGTTAAAGAAAAAGAACAATAAAATAATTTTTAAAACAACAGTTTAGACTTCTGAAGAAGAAAAGGAGGGATGAGATGAGAGAGACAAAGGAGTTAAGTTATCCATAAATTATCAATCAGTAAAGTACAAATTAAAATTAACACCAACTTTAGCTTAGGTTACCTGGACAATAATAGTTATTGGGTTTTTTTTTCCTTCCATTACTTTGAGATGGGTGCTGCCAAAAATAAAGTTTAGGAAGATTAAGTGACTTGCCCAAAGTCACACAGTCCCATGTGGATCAGAGAAAAGATCTGAACCTTTGTGGTTCTCCATAGCTAGCTCTTTATTCACTTCCTTTATCAATAGAATATCTCCCTAGGTAGTTGCCTCCACTACACCATGCTATGTAATCATAGCTTACATTTACATAGCACTCTATTGGTTATAAAGCACTCTGTATATATTCGCTCATTTGATGTGAACTTGGAAGTGCCAAGGAACTTTCAACATCACCACCATGGATCCAAAACAAGTAAGACGACTAAATCAGCATCATTAAGGATCAGCAATTATTAGCATTTCAATTATGTGTGGGTGACAGCTCTCTATGGTCAGATCATGAGCAAAACTTGCTTGGCTTTTTCATCAAAAGACTGAACATTAGCCAAACCTCTCTGGCTAATATTGACACAACCCAGGGTTTAGACAGCATTCAACCCATATAAAATGAAAGACAAACATTTGCCAACTCAATTCCTAACATACAAATGCCTGCTTCCCCCATTCCCCACTACCCAAGAAAAAGATAGTAATGATTTTTAAAGATTTCCAAGCTTTATCTCATAAAATAATTATAAAATGTTTCCATTTCCATTCATCTCCTCAGTATTCTGAGGCTCCTAAAAGCATAGGCCAACACCCATCAAATGCAAATGAGTCACTTTGGAGAAAATAGGGGATAAGAAACTGTTAAAGTTCACACTTTCCCAGAAAAACAACAACTGTAAGCATCTCTTTAGGACTTGTCTTTCCAAAATTTAAATGAATTTACAAAAGTCACAAGAAGCTAGGAGAGACTTGATACAGGTATTCCAAAAGCAGACAACAAAGGATTTCTAAAAACTACAGCAAAAGCTCATGTTTTCCCCTAGATTCATAAGGGGGTTTTCCATATTTAGACAGTTCCTAGGTCTCTAGACAGATGGGGGCTTTCCTCCCCAATCTCCCCAACCTCTCCAAGGCCTGTTAGTGAAATGTTTCAATGAATAGCTCAGCAGGTAAACCTTGGTGACAGACCGGCTTATGCACATACAAAGCCAAGATTAAGTTAGCCTCTTGAGGAGGCTCATTAAAAAAGCAATCTACCCAGTGCTTGAAACAGAAATTAAACTGAGAGGGGAGAGAGAGGGGGGAAAAGAAATACGGAAGCCACAATATAGTCCCAGTGAGATAGAGAACACACATAGTTTTACAAAGCAGATGCCTGCTAGTATTTAAACTGAGTTTTACAAAGAAATATCATGCTTTATCATTTCAAGGCCACCCCTGTGACCCATGGTCTTGAGAAACATTAGAAACACTACTTAGCTGGAGTTCTTTCATACCCTGCTCAACTGGGCAGGTAAGGTGGCAGGAAGGAACTGAGATTGTTCAGTTTCATCTTTGGTTATTAGAACTCATTTCCAACTGCTTGTTCTTGAACCATGTTTTTCCTAAATGCACGTTTGGTTATGGGAGGTGAGGCGTATAGGGGAATAAGGAGAGAAGATCTGCCATTCTTCTCGACCTGCAAAGAAGGTACCTCTTCCAACCCCAACTCCTCCCAATCCCCATCCCTTTAGCTTTTCTACCACTTTTTGACTGGTCTTTCTGAGTGATTTGCAATGGGGCTCAGCAAGCAAGGTCGAGCTACTCCTAGTGGAGGAAAGGAAAAATTAAGACAGGGGACCATTACACAGTCTACCCAAAATGAAATTTAGTCTGAAGAGGCTAAGTTGCAGAAGCTCGTTCACAGAAAGAAGAAAGGAATTTTCCTGATGTGAAACTTAAGATATCTCTGATTCACCAACAATATCACTTCAAAGGACTGTAAAGTCTCTGAAGATGGAGAAGCATGTATTTTGCACATACATTTTCCCTCCTCCCTACAACTCTGAGAAGTGGCAGCCAAAGCAATACCCATTTATAGATAAGTCAGGATTTAGAAAGCCACAAGAAAAGGAAACAGCTGAAGCTCTGGTCCAATCAGTCGACTTTGTTTACTAAGTTAGCACATCTACCCTGTCCCTTTTCTGCTTTGTTCAATGATGATCAGTCACCGGAACACAGTATCCTGTGATCTTCCGATGGTTCTAAGATTTCCCCCATTGTTCAATCCAACAAGGAACACCAGAACAATAAAAAGGAGTTTATGTACCATGCCTAGCCTGTACAATGATAAGACCCCAATTCCTTGGAAAGCCTGAGGATTTTGGCTTATGGCTTTTTTTCGGGTGGATCCTGCTGAATACCTTTCAAGTTCCAAAAGGCAGGCTGGGTAAAAAGGAAGATATGCCCTAGTTAAGGTTGGGTTCTGCTTTTTAAAATGAGTATATGACTGGTAGTAATACAAGAACAGCCCCTGGATTCATTCATACCAAGTTTAAAAAACAAAAAGGCAAAGCAAATCCAAAAACTACGGGGCTTATAACAAGCCTGGCAGTCACGCAATAGTGAACAGGATGAAATGAAATAACGGGCCACCCCTGAGTTGACGGCATTAAAAAAGACAATGTGAAAAAGTATCCTTTTAGAAAACAAAATTAATCTTAAAAAGTCTCTGGCTCAGGTACCCTAATTTCATTGGTATCTGTTGAAATTAGTCTGGAGCAGCATGGGAGGACCACACAACCTCCTTACCCAGTCAACTGATAATTTCATCTATGATAAGCCCAGTTCCCAAGAAGGAGGCAACTCCCTACCCACAGCCATCAGGTACCCCCAAGTCTACTTATCACACAACTTAGCCAATGCCAATAACAACAAACAAAGGAGAAATCACAGCAGCCCCTGCATTTCTGAAAACTCAAGTTCTTAAGCAAACAGCTCTGGGCTAGGTAAACAAAAGGCAGGCGAAGAAAAACTAACACTTGGACCTGTTCCCGAACTTGAAGGACTAAAGAAGAAGGCAGGCAGTTGGGGGTCACTCCAGAAAGCTAACCCGACATAAACATAGACAATGGAGGGAAAAATCTAATTTTTTTTAATGACTAGGAAATTGGCACCACTCAGGCCCTGAGGGTCTAAAGTCTTCACAGTGGGAGTTACTAAATAGCCCAAGATTCCCTCACTCAAACTGACCCCCAGCACAAAACATCAGTCATTTCTCCAAAAATAAAGGAAAAAAAACAACGTATTAGAAACTAAAGTCCAGGTTTGAGAAGCAAACAGCTAAATAAACTAGCTGGCACCCGAGCTAATAACCATCTCTTCAAGATTCCCTGGCTGCTAGATTAGTGCCTTCTATACAGTGTGCTGTATATCTAGTTCATGCTCTCTACCTGATGTGGAGAGTGGGGACTAGCATGAAAGAAAGGTTGGGTCCATTTTAGACATTCCTGATTTTTTTTTTTAAGAAAACTCAGTGCCCAGACAAATCCACTAACCAACATGTTTCAGTTTGTAAGGAGAGGGGAAATCATCTCATGATAGATAGTTTTATTTGCTTGTTTTTATAAAAGGTTTTGAACTTGAAGGTAATTCTGACTAAGGGTCCTGAGGGTAACTAAGCTACAAACAGAACAGGTAGATTTCTCCCAGCCCCCAACTCAGTGGTACACATAGTAAATTGACACACAGGTCTTTGTTCTTTCTACTCAAAGTGGAGAGAACTCAGTCTTTGGGAATACCTTAACCTCCATCAGCCCCCTGGGATCAGGGTGCAGGAACCCCGATGCTGAGACCTAGTTGAAAGGGAAAGGATGACAGAAGCCCATGAAAAGCTTACTGGCTCCATGAGGCATAAAATCAGATTGTCAGCAAGCATTAGAAAGGTCAGTGGGGAGAAAAGATCCAGTCTAGGACTTCCATACGCTAAAGAGACATGGCCATATCCTTTATATTCCAGGGTTCAGGTTAGTGAGGAGTGGTAATACATTCCAGTTTTTATGAGCTGGTAAACGAACGTTTTAAGGTGAAGCAGGTAGAGAACACTCTCTGAACATAAACACACTCTCCCCCCCTAACCACACACACACACACACACACACACACACACACACACACACACACACACACACACACACACTCTGTGGCATCAATACAAGACTAAGTGAAGAGGACAGCTTGCCAGTTCAGAGAACTTTGACTGAGTCAATGAATTGAGGAAGAGGAGGAGAATTTCTAGGGATTTTAAAACCTCTGCTGCCCTTCCTGGAGGATGCAGTGCCTAGAGAGAAAACGAGTGCTATATACTGCTGAGCAGTGACCATGGCCAACGAGTGCCACAGGAATGCCCCAAGGTGAACGCTAGAAGAGGACTTTGAGTAGGTGTAGAAAACCTAGCCACCTACCAGATTATCTGCCCCGTGGGGCATCTCTATACCAAAGCAAGGAGTCTCAATTACAAAACCCAACACTGTCACTCTGTTGGTATTACTGGGAGATAAAAAGAAATCATAAAGAAGCCCCCAAACAAGAGAATATACTTGGGGAAACAGAGGGCAGGGAATGAAGGGGAAAACTGTCCGGTAAGGAACAAGAAGGAAAGGTGAGGGCCAGTTCTTAGGTGGATGTGGGCAGATCAAGCAAAGAAAAGAATTAAGGGAAGAATCCAATAGAGATGAGGGGAGAATAGGGATGACTGCTGGGGGGGGGGGGGAAGACACCCAGTAGTGAATAAGGGAAGACATGGGCCATATACTGGGAGGAGGAAGAGCAAAAGAAATGGGGCGAAGGAGTTGGTGGGTGCCAGAAAGGAGGACAGGGTTAGGAAAAGGACACAGGTAGGAAGAGGGATACAAATGAAAGAACGTAAAAAGATGGGAGAAAGGGTGTCCATCAGAGAATGAGTATGCAGTCAGAAAGCATGGAATGGGGGACGCTACAGCACTAGGAAAGGCGCCCCCCTGGGCGCCACCACCAGTTCAGGGGGTATCCGCTGTACACCCCGGGGCAAAGACCATAGAAGGGGTCTCCCCCTCTTACCTTGGCGTCTTGAGGGCCGCATTCTCCCGCTTGTCCAGCACTCCGGGCACGCAGTTGGTGAGCTCGGTCCAGTCGGCGTGCAGACCGCAGCTCCAGCCTGTGGAGAATCGGGAGAAGAGCCAGGTCTCCCTGCGATTGGGCCGGTAGCAGGTGCACTTCTTCTGGCCGGGCCGACAGTCGCAGGGCACCTCGAGGCGCACGTTCTGCACCAAGTGGCGGCCGAATGTGGTGCCGCCCGTCTTCTGGATGTGCAGGAACACGATCACATCGTCGCCCTTCATGTCGAAGGTGAGCGCCCGCTCCAGTTCGCGCACGGGGAAGTAATACTTCTTCACGTAGTGCGGGTCGGGCGTGGGGAAGAGGTCCAGGTCATCGGCCAGGGCGCGGCCGCTGGGCGCCCCCAGACTCAGTCCCGGCCCCACATACTGGTACAAAATCAGCATGAAGCACACCGAGCCGGCCACGATCAGCAAGAACTTGCTGGTCCTCTCAACCATGGTCCTCCCGGCTCGCTTCATATGTCACCATCTCCCAGGGATTTTTTTTTCCTTCGGGGAGTGGGGAACGGGGCGGGGAGGAGGGAGAAGAATAGGGAAGACCCCCAGGAAGACCTTTGCTTCGGGATCTTTTCTTCCCTTAGGACGTTTTTCGAGGAAAATGCAAAAACTAGATTTTTTTCCTTTCCTTTTTTTTTTTTAAGGGACTGGGGTGTCAGCTTCCCCCTTTTCGTCCTGATGTCCACAGCTCAGTAGCTGAAACAACTCCGAGAGAGGCTCTTTGCGCGGGAGGGACACCGCAAAACTGGGGCGGGGAGGTGTCAATCAATCAATGCAGCCTGCGCCTGGTGCTTCCAAAGTCGCTGGAACTGCGTCCTCTTCCTCCTCCGCCTCCCGAATCAGCAGCCGCGGCGGCGGCGGTAGCAGCGACCCGGGCAAACGGGGAAAGTGACGGGGGGAGGGGAGCGCCAAGGAAGGGGGTCGAGTGAAGTGCTCCAAACGAAAACAACCCCCTCCTAGCCCCGGACGCCGCGCACCCGCGCCCCCCCACACCCCAGCAGCTGTCGCCGCCGCCACCACCCCGCCCGCGGCTCCTCCTGACGCCGCCGCGGCTGCCGCCGAGCTCCCCGGCTCGGGCTCGCGGCCGCCGGCCCGGGTGTCCTCTGCGGGGGGCTCGCCCAGCCGAGGCTCCAGCCCCGGCTACTCGCAGTCCTGGCTTCCTACAGCCTCCACACGGTGACCGGAGCCCGGCATGCACAGCGCCATCGCCTCCCGCCGCCGCTCCAGCTGCCGCAGCGGCAGCCCAAGCCGCCGCCGCCGCCGCCGCCGCCAGCCGGGCTCCGAGCTCAGCACTGCAAGCGGCGGCGGCCCCGGCGCAGGCAAGGCAGACGCAGACACACGCACACCCTCCCCGGCTCGCGCGCTCGCGCTCGCGCTCGCTCGCTCGCTCTCTCACTCCCTCGCTCGGCCGCTCTCCCTCCCTCTCATACTCTGTCTCCCTGCAAAGCCTGCAGTCCTTCTCCTCCTCCTCCTTCTCCTCCTCCTCCGCCTTCTCTTTCTCTGGCTCCGCCTCCCTCTAACTTTTCGGTTGCTGTCTTCCGCCCGTGCCTTTTTCCCCCCTCCTCCTCACCGCTCCTGTCTTTCACTTCTCTTCCTCTCCCTCATCCTTTCCGAATTCTAATTTGGAATGAATTTTGGGGGGTCCTTTAAAAAGATGAAAAACACAGTAGTGTGTTTCTTCGTCTATCTTCGGGGCACTCGACTGGATTCCCTTTAGCCCCTTCTGCAAACTGGAGTCGGTCTAAATGAATGCTGTCTGGAGAGGAAACTGAAATTAACAAGCGAGACAGCCTGGCGGGGAGCTGGACGGAGTCCTGGGTTCTAGTCCTTTCTCTGCCAGTTACTAGCTTCACGACCTTGAATGAGTTACTTTACCTCCTTTTATCATCGGTTTCCTTATCTATAAAATAAAGAGGTCAGGCGAAATGATCTGTAAGGTCGGTCCAGTACTGTGATACAATGGCTCTAAATAGGAGAAGGATGGGAAATTTGCAAATGTCCTTTTAGGCAGAGTGTGTGTGTGTGTGTGTGTGTGTGTGTGTGTGTGTGTGTGTGTGTGTGTGTGTGTGTGTGTGTGTGTGTGTGTGATCAGTGCACCGATAGCCCCCAACCAAAATATCCCGGGAAAGGATGTTGTATCTGCTAAGGAGGTTCCACTTATTAGCAACGCGGTTTCCACGGCGGGTATACACTTCTTTGGATGAATGGGTAGTTCCAAGTACCCTACATTTGCCTGTTGGGATTCGCAGATAATTAATTCCCTGGCCTGGGTAACAGACATCTCACCTTCACTGGGACTCACGGGTTGAGCCTCAGAAGTCCCAGCGTGGGTAACCTCAGAATGGGGATCTCAGGGGAGCTTCAGCTCCAGTCTTTGTAAACACTCGAAGGCAGGACATGTATTTTTCCCTCCAACAAAGTCAAAGCGCAGTTGCGGCCAGTAAATTGCTTCAAAATAGAATAATAGCGCTAATTCCTAGGGCTTATACTGTATGAGAGATTCCCACCTCTTAATCACCCTTCAGTGCTACCTAATTAATCCTCTGGATGTGATTCTTTTGAAGAGCTTCAGTTAAGTATGATTTCCTCTCTGATTCTTACAGTCTTTAAAACACAATGCTCTGGTGTCTTTATTAAATAGGATGCTATTTCTTATCCCACCTTCAGCAGAACACAAACTTGGGGACTGTTTTCCCAGAAATAGGTTTACATTGACGTATCCCCATTTCCTGCACATTAACTATGGCTGCCCAAGGTTGGGGTATAATATATCTATGACTTGTAGGAGAGCAGAAAAAATATATATACAAGGGTAGACCTAAATGTTCAGTCCACTTCAGTCACTTACTAGCTGTGTGACATTGGGCAAGTCATTTGACCTCAACGAGCCTCAGATTTTTCAGCTGTAAAATTAAGATATCAGACCTGCCCTGCCTGGCTTACAGAATTATTCCAAGTGGCAAATTAGGTAGTGTAAGTGAAAGAGCTTAGTAAACTTGCCAAGTGCCCAATAAACATTAATATCGGGGGTGGGGTGGGAACAACATGAAATTTTAGAGGAAAGGAGCAGAAATTCACAAAGACAATGCTGTGATTTACAGATTCCTAAAAATGATTCAGCATAGCAAGATCTACTAGACATACTATGCAAAATGCTCAGATGCTAAGTGGATCTGAGTGAATCCACTTAGATGTTTCCTCCAGTCCTGCAAAAACTCCATGCCGGTCTATACTGTACAATTCTTGTTCATGTCCATAAGTTCACCACAGGGGGTCCACCCAATCCAATGTGTTGGGGCCTTTCCTGGCTTTCTCCTTATAAGGAGCAAATACTAGGGGAACACTCCAGCTGTTCACCTGTTATCCCTCACTTCTACCACATGGCTAGCCCATTTCCTAGCACCAGAAGGTCTTTGCATATCACAGGTGCTCAGTGAATGTTTAATGGATGAATGATAACAGTTGTCATTCAGTTGTTTTTTAAGTCATGCCTGACTCTTCATAACCCAATTTAAGATTTTCTTGGCAAAGATACTTAGAATGGTTTGCCATTTCCTCCTCCTGCTTGTTTTACAGATGAGGAACTGAAGCAAAAAGGAGTAAGTGACTTGCCCAGGGTCACAATCTACTAAGTATCTGAGGCCAGATTTGAACTCACAAAAATTAGTCTTCCTGGACTCCAGGCCCAGAATTCTATCCACTATACCACCTAACTTGATGGGACACTAACTTGCAGGGGGAAAAGTTAGCATAGAGTGTATACCTAGCTTTCCCCACCCAAGGGTGTGTTCCTGTTCAAAACCTGAAGTAAACCCACTTTCTCAAACAGTCTTAACATTATGTGATTGCTTTATACTTGTCAGTTTTCATTCCTTCTCAACAATTTGGACAGTTAAGGCTGTGTAACTCTTTTTTTTCTAAAAATTTTGGCCCTTTCAAGGACAGTGTCCTTAATCTCTTCCAGCATTCTATTCCCACATGATCCCTATGGCTTTTCTTATACTGTTTATCTTACTTGAAATTCTAGGCTCACATTGCAGATCTGGAGTAGAAAGGACCTCAAAGGCCATCTAGTCCAATCCTCTCGTGTTAGAGATGAGGAAACTGGGACCTTGAGAAGGATTTATAGTGTGTCACAAAAGTAGTAAATCTCAGAGGCTGGATTTGAACCCAGGTCCCCTGATTCTAGAGCTAGTGATATTTTTACAACACTTCTTTTCCTCTTTATTTATCCAAATCCTTCTTCCTTTATTCTTCACTATCCAGTTCAGATCCCACTGCTTCTTTGTTTGAGCCCTCATACCAAGTATTTTTTTTTTTTCTGTGAAGACCTCTCTGATTATTCTAGTCCAGAGTAACCTATCGCTCCTCTGAAGTATGATGATGCAAAAATATATAAACCACTCAAATGAACAGATCAGCTTGGTTCATTCTACACTTATTATATCCTGCCTAGTGTTGTTCCTTTTTATTTTTATAGCTGCATGGCTTGTCTTTCCAATTAAATCCCATACTTCTTGAGGTCAAGGATTGTGTCTTCTACTTTTGAGTATTCCCCATGAGGCATATAGTAGGCACTCAATTAATGTTTGTCGACTGATTTCTATTGGTTTAACAACCATTTATTAAGCATTGATCCTAGGGGGAAAAAAACTAAATAATGCCTGCCCTTGATGAGCTCATACTCTACTGGGGGAAATAACATGTTCATAAGTCTTAGAAATTCCTATTTCTGGGGTGGCTAAGTGAATAGAGCACTGACCCTGGAGTCAGGAGGACCTGAGTTGAAATCTGGCCTCAGACACTTAACACTTACTAGCCTTGTGACCTTGGGCAAGTCACTTAACCCCAACTGCCCTGTCTTTCCCCTCCAAAAAAAAAGCAAAAAAATTTTTTTTATCAGTTTCAAGATGCCAATGAAGATCTAGTATATCTATCTGGGCACACCATCTTTCATGAATAAAGAAGACAGAGCCCCAATGACCTAATAGTATTTTTTTCATTTCTGACACCTGTGATCTCACTAGAAAAATATATATGAGTGAGCAACAACAAAAAAACTCCCTAAAGAAAATCCAGTGAACAATAAAAAAGTGAGTTATTTTTTAAAACAACTGAAAATAGTATAATAGTTATTAAAGCCTGCTCAAAATTAGGACTCTCTTCCAGGAATATTATATATTGGACTCAGCTCTTTGCAATATTTACTGAGGTTTTTAGGAGGATAAGTTTGGAATCATAATAAGACTCATATGGGGATAGAATACACTTCCCCAATTTTCAGCTTTAACAGTCTGAAAAATAATTGGCCACAGGTGTAGAGTGATTGAATTATTCCAGATTGGCAGGCACACTAATGAGTTTCTCAGGTCTTCCCAAACAAGTGGCAACTGCCACTTGCCCAGGAAGGCTAGTAATTTATGTTGGGTTGGGGGGAGAATACTGATTTCATTCATTCTGCTATCTTGTGTACCTCTGGGGACAAGGTTAGCCTGGGAAAATCTCTGGATGGGTTGGCCACTTTGGGGTACTTACTCCCAAGTTTACTTAACTAAATGCTGAGCTTCAGGGCTAGCTATATGTAGAAGACAATATGTAGTAGGTAGTCACCTATGTGGTACAACTGTAGAGGTTCGGAAAGATTCCCTCCTATCCCCAAATACTCTGCCAACAGTCTGGTTTATCATCACCTTATCCTCCTACTTAACTAAAGATAGTTATCTTAAAGATAGCTTAACTAAAGATAGATAATGATGTAGGGAACTCATTGGATTCAGGGAGACAGGAGTTCAAATCCAACTTCAGACACTTATTAACTGTAATCCTGTGTAATCATTTAACTTCAGTTTACCACAGTTCTCTCAATAGAATTTAGAAATGATTTAGTACAATGCCTAGCACATAGTAGGTGCCTTGTAAAGGAGGTTTTTGTTTTCTTCCTTTCTAGGAAATCTCATCTTTTTTTAAAGAAGTTCCTCCCTATGTTAAGCCAAAATATGATTCATTATTCCTTGAACTTATTGGTCCTAGTACTTCCATTTTGGTCCCTCCAAGACCACGCAGAATAAATCTACTTCTATTTCCATATGATAATCAAGCAATCAACAAACATTTATTAAGGACCTACTATGTTCTAGGCTCTAGTCTGCTAGGTCCTGAGGTTTCCAAGACAAATGATGGTCTTTGCCTTTAATGAGCTTGCCTTCCAATACACCTTCAAGTATCTGAAGATTTCTATGATGTCTTCTCAAATCCCTCCTTTATCCAGAGAGGCAGCTAAAAAAAGGGGGAGAAGAGTTCTAGATAAGTTTTTAAAATAGGGTCAGCTAGGTGGTGGAGTGAATAGAGCAACGGCCCCAGAGTCAGGAAGACCTGAGTTCAAATCCGGCCTTAGACACTCGACACAAAAATTAGCTGTGTGACCTTGAGCAAGTCACTTAACCCCAATTGTCCTCCAAAAAGAAAAAATAAAATAAATAAATAAAATCCAATCTCCTACCAGAGGCTTAAAAAAAAAAAAATAAAGAAACCACTTGTACTAGGGGTGGTCAGGGAAGGTTTCACTGAGCAAGTGAGTAGTAAGGTAGGTTTTAAAAGATGCCTAGATTTAAAAAAAAAATAACTTTCATAGACTTAACAGTTCCAATAAATATGAACAAACTAAAAGGAATGAAATCTGAACTATTTACATTATTCTTTTTTAAACAATCATTTTCAAAAATAACATAAATGACATATTTGTTCTATGCCTTCTTATTTCTGTATATTTCAGGTGTTTTGTTGCTGTTACTTTTTATGTAGTTGTAATCAATGTATGTGTTCTAATTCTTTCTTTGCTCTTTGCATTTCTTCATGTCTTTCAATATTTCTTTGTAGTCTTCATATCTGTAAATTTTATAGCACAATAATCTATTATTACATTAATGTGGTATTATTGATCCAGTCAGGTCTTTCATATTATAATTAAAGCAACCAAGGTTTTTTTTTTTACTGTTTTATTTCCTTTCTAAATTATATTCTTAGTATAGAATCATAGTATATCTAGGTTAAAGGGTGTGATTAGTTTTATAACTTTTATTCTATGTTGTAAGATTGCTCTCTAAAAAGACTTCCACCAATAATATACTTTGTTTTCATGTGTCTGCATGAAGCCCTGCCAACACTGAATTTTATAGTTTTGAAATATTTTCAACAATTTGATGAATGTAAAGTGGTACCTTGAAGTTGTTTTAATGTTCATTCCTCTAATTATTAAATTTACAACAGTTTTCAAGTGATTATTAACAATATGTGCTTCTAAAATTACCTCTTCGTACCCTTTAAACATTTTGTGGGGGATGACTTTTATTTTTATCAATCTAGATTCTAGAGTTCTGCTTTGTGTCAGATATATTTACCATAGGTGATACTTAGGGGTATGGGATAGTGTTCAGAAACACCCTGATTTCCCAGCTCCTTGGATACCTAATCAAGAAAGACAAATGGTAGGTGTATGTAGCTAATAAAAATAGCTAACATTTATAGAAAGCTTTAAGGTTTACAAAGTACTTTACATATATTAACTCATTTTATTCTCACTAGTACTGTGGGAAATAACTGCTATTGCATTACCTGACTTACAAATGTGAAAACTGATATAGACTGAGGTTAAATGACTTGTATATAGCTGTTAAGTGTCTGAGGCATAATTTGAACACAGGTCTTCACAATTTCAAGTCCAGCACTCATCTATTTACTACCTAGCTTCATAATACAGACTTGGGGTAGAGTACTTTTTTTTGGAATCAGACATCAATTGATCAATCAATGGACAAATATTTATAAAGCACCTACTATGTGCTAGGAATGTAGGCTCAAATCCTGCCTCAGATACTTTTTAGCTTTGTGACCCTGGGCAAGTCACTTAATTTCTCTCAGTCTCAGTTTCTCCAACAGCCTAATGAAACCAGTAATAGCACCTATATTATAAGTTTTTTGTGAGGACTGAGTGAAACAATGTATACAAAGCACTTAGTAAACTTTATAACTATATACGATGAGCCCTAGATTGCAGCATATTATTTATGATAACATGCACAGGACAAACAGTATAGAAGACAGCATTAGTGCATAGATGATTAGACAAGAAGATGGGGTGATCACATAGCAATAATTGAGAAAGGAGGTGAACAACCTGATTTCTTTTTTTTTCTTTAAAAATTTTATTTTAGACTCAAACACCAGAACACAAATACAGAATAGAGAAAAGAAATGAAAACATATCACAA
This sequence comes from Gymnobelideus leadbeateri, assembly GCA_011680675.1. Classification (NCBI taxonomy): domain Eukaryota; kingdom Metazoa; phylum Chordata; class Mammalia; order Diprotodontia; family Petauridae; genus Gymnobelideus; species Gymnobelideus leadbeateri. The sequence goes on along the minus strand of WOXC01008153.1, from coordinate 320,224 downwards.
ACTTAAATATTAGAACTTAAATACAAAATCAGAAAGAAATAAAAGTATGCCATATGCATAGCAGAACTTAAGAGGAGATTCAAAATATGTAACAGTAAATTTTCATCCCAAGAAAGCCTATATGATAAATAATACTTATTGTGTTTAGAATTGTTCATCTTTTCTTTGCTTCCTTGTGCATTTGTTTTTGTTCTTTGCTGAGCACTTTTTTACTCTGTTTTTCCCTCTCTCCACTCCCCTCCCCAGAAATACACAATAAAGTTTAGATATGCTTCTCTATAGCTATAAAATATAGATACAACTTGATTTAGACATTTGTGTTTTGTTTATTTTTTGGTCTGGATCTATAATTTCATTGGTGTAAGGAATACCTAGTTTGGATACTCTCCAAGGATGCATATCAACAACTCATTGACAATTTTTAGTCTTAGAGAGTTGGGGACAATGAGAAGTTAAGTCATGTACCCTGGGTCACAGAGACCCTGTCTTCCTGGCTTCAAGGACAACCCTCTGCCTACCAGGCCATGGCAAATTCTAATACCTTGGTAGGATTGCAAAGTTAAAAGACTCTGAGGAAAGCCTCCAACATGCTAAATATTTCTGCTATGGAGGATTTGCAGAAATATGTGGACAGGATATATTGGATGGTAAGTCACGGCAGGGTTGCCATTTGTACCAAAGGAGGGAATATACACACTGATGAGCTTAATCTAAATATTTAAGTATATTTACTACAAAGATTCCCCCCATCTGTTTTTCATCTTATTCTAGACATATTTATTTTCTTGTACAAAATATTTATATTTCATATTATTGAATCCATTTATTTTGGCTCTAATAACTTTATAACATATACACAAGTAAGTATAGTACAAGGACAAATGAGCAGATAGTACCCTGAAAGCTAGGGTCAGAAAAGCCTTCACCAAGCAGGTAGCATCCGAACTGAAACTTGACAGAAAACAGGAATTCTGAGAGAAAGGAAGGAAACAAATGTTTATTAAGCTCCAACTATGTGCTGACTTTTTGCAACAATCATGGGAGGTAAGTGCTATTATCACCCTGTTTTAGAGTTGAGAAAATGGAGGCAGACAGAGATTAAATGACTTGCCCAGGATCATACAGCTAGTAAGTGTCTGAGGCCAGATTTAAATTTAGGTCTTCCTAACTCCAGACTTGGTACTGAGCACTGTGCTAGGAATACAATATCTTATTTTTTTTTATTATAGCTTTCAGGTAGTCCTATAATTTTTTAAAATTATCTCTTCTGGATTTATATTCCAGGTCAATTGTTTTTCAAATGAGACAGTTCATATTGTCTTCTATTTTTTTATTCCTTTTGTTTTGTTTTATTGTTTCTTGATTTCTTATAAAACCATTAGCTTCCATTTGCTCAATTCTAAATGTTAAGGAATTATTTTCTTCAGTGAGCTTTTGTGCCTCCTTTTCCATTTGGCCAATTCTACTTTTTTAGGAAGTTTTTACTTCAGTGACTTTTTGTACCTCTTTTTCCATTGGGTCAATTTTGCTTTTCAAGGTATTCTCCTCACTGATTTTTTTTATACATCTTTTACCATTTGGTCTAGTCTATTTTTTAAGGTGTTATTTTCTTCAGTACTTCTGGTTTTATTTGACTATAACCTACAAATCTACTAATTAAAATTTCTGTCTTTCCAAATTTATTTAAGATTTCTATTTGACTTAAAGCACAATCAATTTTTGTATATTTAGAAAAAAGTATGTTCCAGGTCTTTCCTGTCAAATTATCTCCTCATTTCTATAAAATACAGTTGGATCAATAATATTTAAGTCTGTAACTTGTTTCTTTTTTAATCTTTTTATTTGATTTGTCATATTCTTATACTGGGGTGTTGACCTTGACATTCATTTTCTATTTATTTCTCTTTCATTGACTGAGCTTTTTATTTATATATTTAAATACTATATTATTTAATGCATTTATATTCATAAATGATGTTCTGATTTTGCAGTCATGTCTTTAAGAGTGATAGCTATTATTTGCCATTCAATGCTTTCTGGTTTAAATTCAACTTTTGCTAAACATCACTAGATGTTTAACATTCTAGATTTTATCAAGCAAGTTGTAACATAGTAAATTTCAGTCATACCTTTCCATCTAAATCTGGGTTCAATACTTTATACTAAATGAAATGAACTTATTGCTGTTTCTTGTTTTGTATTACATTCCATTACCATTTTCCATTTTTTGAGGGAGTTTAATCCATTTATGATTAGTGTTTAAACTGTGGCATTTGATTTTTTTAAACCATTGTTTGTCAAGTTCTTTTGCCAAAAAGAAATAGAAACTTTTTTATTTATGGATTTTGTTATTAAATCACATAAAAAAATGCTAAATTGAATTCCTATATTTTGTTCTACCCATGTCTTTAAAGCTAAATCTAAATACCCCCTTATTTATGCCCTTCATCAATGATAGGGTATTGACTTTGGAATCATAATTCCCATTTCTTTCTTTACTCTTTCACCAATCTTTATTTTTCATTTATCTCTGATGCTCTTTTAATTAGGTACTCCCATTTCCTTTAATTATTTTTCTGTGTTCATTTGATTACTACCTTTTTTCAAGTCCAATTGTATCATAAACAAATTTAACAAATACCGTACTGGTTACATTTTTCTCTTTCTATAATTCATCAACTTTAAAGTGCTATGAAAATGTTAATTATTGTTATTATTCCTTCTGTGCTACTTTCCATTTCATTAAATATTACCATAACTCTCTCATAAGATGTTTTAGTTTCGTTTCTCTGGTGTGATAAAAAGATCGTTGAATTTGGAGTCCACAGTTCTAGGTCTGAATCCCAGTATGGTTACCTAATGGAAAAAGCTGAGAAACCTCGAGCAAACCACTGAACCTTCCTTGGTCTTTGTTTCTTCATTCTTTTCTTCATTCCTTCATCCATTTCATTAAAATGGAAATGACTATTGTATTGAGGAAGAATGCTGAGTCACAAAAATTAGGTTTGAATCTCAGCTCTTTTACTAGATTTATGACCCTGGTTAAATGGTGACCTTCTCGAGTCTTAATTTCTTCATCTGTAAAAAGAGGGGGTTAGACTAGATAATTTTCTAGCTCTAAGATCCCTAGCCTATCACATAGCTTTCAGTGTGTGAAGAAAGTGCTTTGTAGACCACAAAAGGCTCTGGGAATGTAGTCTGTTGTTATCTTTTGTTTTACTTTTTCCTTAGATTTTATTTAAAGCTGCATTTAAGCTCTCTTTTTAATTCTCCAAGCATGTTGGGAGGCATGATATGACAGTAGCCTTCCTAAAAAAAATCTAGACATTTTTAATGAACTTCAATTTCAATGTCAGTCATGTGATATGTTTCTAATTCTGACTTTGGAACTCACTAGCTGAATGTCACTGGGCTAATTACTTCATCTCTTTAGGCCTTAAGTTTTTTTATCCATAAAGAGAATGGACTAAATGAAGTAGCCATGGGTACTTTTTCTGGACACAGGAAAGAAATCATGTACTGCCTTGACCCTGCCCCTGATCTTTAGAGAACAGCTTAGATAGGACTGAGTATGAGGCAAGGTATAGGTAATCCTTTGACTATGAGCCAGTCAGCCCTAATACCTGATCCCAAATCGAGACTTATGACAGAGTTCCAGAATCAAGCCTCATGATTGTGAATTTTATATATCTATATCTATATATCTTTTCCTGATCTAACTGGTAAGAGATTCTGTTTTTCCTATGTACTTTTAAAAAAACAGACTTTCAGAGAGAGAGAGAGAGAGAGAGAGAGAGAGAGAGAGAGAGAGAGAGAGAGAGAGAGAGAGAGAGGGATTCCTTGGCTTGTCTGGGGAGGGTAGGGCTGGCTTATGTTGCCTGTACTAATTAAATAGGCCAGGGATTCTTTGGCTCTGTTGATAGATTTCAGGAGGTCTGTGAACTTGTTGTTTTTTTTTTTTAAATGTAATAACCACATGTCAGTAGAATTAGTTTCCTTTTTAATCCTATGTATTTTGTTTTATGCATCTTAAAACATTATTTTGAAAAGACTCCATCAGACTGCCAAAAAAGGTTAAGACACTAGGCAGACATTTGCTCTTCCTCTGCCCATCAGGAACTTATGACCTCAGAAGCAACTTAATTATTTCCTGCCATCAGAACTGATCCTTTGGACCCCATCAACAAACCCCATTGAACAGCTGCCCTTTAAAAAATGTTTTTTCCATATGGAGGAGAAGAGGCATTCAGGGATGAGTAGGGTGCAGTAGGGAGGGGAGAGGAGGCTGTTGCTTTGTAGATTTTGCAAATATATTCCAAGCAGGAATGGTCAAGTTAGTTTTAAGAGAGAAAATTTTTTCTCTGGCAGGAAAGCTGCATTTGGGTAATTCTATCAAATTGGAGCCAAACCAAGTATGCATCCCAAGGGTGTTATTATAATAATAATAACACTTTGCATTTCTATAGCACTTTCTCTCTTAAACCACCTTTATATGTCTTATCTCACCACAGCAACTGCAGGAGAAGTCTGGAGAGAGAGGCTTCTTTCCTCAGTAATGGATAAAGATGCAGAGGCAGAAAGGGGTTGACTAACCTAAAGTCACAACATATTTTTTTAGGTAGAACCAGGACTAAAATCCAGATCTCTTGATGCTCTGCTTTTTGCATTAGACTGTGCTTTCCATCTTCCTACTCAATGAAGGCTGAAATAGAGTGGGATGAACAAAGGGAAACCCTGAAATCCCTCCTGTTGTTCTCCCTTGCCTGTCTATTTCCTCTTGCTCTTTCTTATCTTTCACATTTATATAGATCTGAGCATCTTTCAGTGCCTACCTCTCTATCCCAGTATTGTGTAGGAGACCACATTTAGGCTCCGTATAGATCCTATCTCTTCCATTAAATCTTCCTTGCTACCCTAGCCCTCATGAATCCTTACCTTCATTGAGTTAGTAGTTCTTCCTCCTCATCATGTTCATCATTATCATATCACATTTACGAAGCTCAACACAGCTCTGTGAGGTAGGTGCTACCATTATTCCCATTTTTTACAGGAGGAAACCAAGGCAAACCAAAGTTAAATGACTTGCCTAGGGTCACACAACTAATTAATACCTGAAGCTGGGTTTGAACTCAGGTCTTTCTGATTCTGGTTGTTTTTTCAAATCACCGCCTAGCTGCCCCTTTTGTAATTTGATGGCTATTGCCAATTAGCCACCAATCTTTTTTCTATCCCAATCAAAATTCTATCACAGAAGTCAGGGGCATTCTTATCAATTCTTATTAATTTCATATCAATATGTCATGTTTTAACTTTTTTCCCCTTTCCTGATCCTCATTTAGTTTTTGATAGCCCTATTTTTAGTCTGCATGCCATAATTTTGCACTTATTTATATCTGCTTATCTAGCATTGCTCTCTGAGTCCATCATGTATGTGGTTCTTTTCTTCCCAGCTTGATTGTATGTTACTTTAAGGTGGTCCACATAAGAGCTCTAGAGGCAGCTAGGTGGTGCAGTGAATAGAGCACAGAACCTAGAGTCAGGGAGACCTAAGTTCAAATTTTGCCTCAGACACTTACTAGCTGTGTGACCCTAGGAAAGTCACTTACCCCTGTTTACCTTGGTTTTCCTCATCTGTAGGATGAGCTGGAGAAAGAAATGGCAAACTCTCCAGTATCTCTGCCAAAAAGACCCCAAATGGGATCACAAAGAGTTGGACATGACTGAACAATGTAAGAACTGTCAAAATTAATTGGTTGATTGACATCACTGATTGATTCAATGGCAAATCTATCGCCATTAGAAGGTCCCAGATCCTGAGACCCCCAAAAGGGGCTTATACTCTAGGTGAAGAACGAGACTGGTAATTCTTACTTCTTCCAGGACAGAAGGGTACATGAAGAGAGAGAGATTTTTCTTTCCCTATTCCCTCCAATGCTGGAGAGTGGTCAACAACCCCACCCAGTGAATAGCAGTCTTTTAAAAAATTGATGAAATAGAGTGGGGGGTTGGGGGAGATGATGATGAATTTTTCTAGGGACATCAGAGACCATTTAGTTCAACCCTCAAGACACTTCAGTGACTTTGTATTTTATTAGGATAAAATACAAACTCACTTATTGGGCATTTAACACCCTTCGTAGTCCAGTTCTAATCTATCTTTCTAGTTCAGTTTCACGTTCCTCCTCCTGCATGCACTCTATTTTCCAGTCATGCTGGACTCCTTGCTGTTCCCAGTATACCACATTCCAGCTTCCACTTTGCAGAGGCTGTCCTCCATGTCTGTAATGCCCTCCTACCTTACCTCTACCTCTTGGCATCCCTATCTGTCTGCAAGGCTCAATGTAAGTACCACCTAATCTTAGAAGCTTTCCCTAATTCTGCACCCCCCCCTCCAAGATTGTTGGTGCTGCCCCCACTGATGGGGTACTTGGGATGTATATATGTCTGTAAAATCAGTCTGTAACATCGGTTTGTAAATGGGGTGCTTTGGGATCTATGTCTGTAAAATCAATTTGTAAAACCAGTCTGTACAATCACATTTCCACCCCCCCAGCCTCAGAGCATTGTCTCTGCCCCTTCCCCCTTCCAGCACTCTGCCCAACAACAACTCACGACCTGTTTATCTCTGCTTGAAACAATAAGTTATCTAAATGTGGCCAGCTGCACCATACATTCTTCAACACCTTATCTATAGGGTAACTCCTTAGTCAATTATATACCCACACTATCTCTGATGACTTTGGTGGGTGACAGACTGGGCACTCTTTGGTGATGTGTCAGGCCTAAAACCACACCTCCAGCTAGCCCCTACTTGAGCTATTTCCCAGTGAATCATGGGCAATACACCTTCGCAGTTGATATTAAAAGTGCATGGTCCTTTGAGCACTGACCACTCCTTAACTCCTCCCTGATCCCACCCTTACTCACCTAGTTAGCATAATTGACACCTTAAAACTATGCCTGTGACCCCTGCAAGTTTGCAGGATCCCTAAGAATCCTAGCCCGCTATCCTTGTGCAGCGTAACAATAAACTTTACAATTTTGGCTTCAAAGTTTGCTTGAGCCTGGTGAATTCCTTCCAGACTGAATGGCAGGGTTTCTGGTCACTGATAGTGATCAGGGTCCCTGGCAGAACCTCTTACCCTCCCCCCTCCTTATCCCCATCCCTCATTACCACCACTGAAATTATTTTTATGTATTTTTGTATTTTGTATTATATATATATTTTATATTTATATAAATATATTATATATTATATAAAATATAAATTATATTTTCATAATAGCATGTAATTTACATTTGTTGTATTTTATATATTTATTGTATTTATCTTCTGTTATATTCCCCTTGCTACCCCACCCCCAATAGAATGCAAATTCCTTGAGGACAGGGATGCTTTAGTTTTCTTCTCAGTCCCTAGTATAGTACCTTGGACATAGTAGATGCTTAACAAGTGACTTTTGAATTCAATTGGATATCTTTCATTTTACAGAGGAGGAAACTGAAGCCTAGAGAGACTGAAATGATTTGCCTAAGGCCATAGCCATTTTCTGCCCTGTGAAATGCCATATGTAATTGTTCAGCCCTGTAGGACACTTTGTGACCATTTTCTTAGCAAGATCCTAGAATGATTTTCCAATTCCTTCTACAGCTCATTTTATAGAAGAGGATCTGAAGCTCAAGTGACTTGCACAGAGTCACATAGCTAGGAAGTATCTGATGTCAGATTTGAATTCGGAAAGACAAGTCTTTCTGATTCCAGGCCTGACACTCTATCCACTATGCCACCCAGCTGCCCCTCATATCAGAATGTTAGAATTGGAAGAAACTTTAGGTATCACACAGTCTAGTTGTTTTATTTTTAATACCTAGCCTTTGTCCCCAGCCATTTCTGTGAGTTTAGCTAATGGCACATTACCTAATTGACCAAGAATTCTGTCCATTCTTTTTAGGATTGGTTCTTACATGCCAAGAGGCATGATTAGCTGACTGCTGATATTTACCTAATTTTTATGTTTTGCTTTGAACACCATCATAGTTCCCAAAACCCTGGAACCACAGGCCTGCATTTCACATATCTCAATTTTTAAAAAGTGAGAGTCAAATGAATAAGATTCGGCTTGCAATATATTTTTAGTATCCAGCATGTTTAGGTTTTAGACTGGGCACTTGAGGGGTACAAAGAAGTATAAAATTCAGGCCTTTGCCCTTTGAGGAATTTATAATCCAGCTGAGGGTAACTGACAGGCCTCAAACCATGGGTGAGTTAGGGTAATGTCTATCCCAAGCACATGAAGACTTCCACCAGTTGAATGGGTGTATGAGAACAATTTGTTCCAGCAGCTATGAAGGCGACTGAAGCAGGCACTGCAGAGCACTTAGAGCTTAGTCAGACATCTAAGGAGTCAAGGTCATCCAGGGTCATTGCCAATCATTTTGACTTTCCTCTTACCAATGAACTCTGATGACTCTGGAAGACAGTGAGGCTGATGACTGTGTGTGACTGCCTCACTTTAATACAATTCACCTTCAAGATCACTTCTTGATTTCATTAGTCCTCTTCCAAAACAAAGGACAAACAATAACAATCTAGTTGGGGAGATAGAGAAAAGATTCATTCAAAGAAACTGAGATAATAAGGAGCTCTTCTTTCCTTAAGTAGAAAGAATGTCTTATCACTCCTCTGCTAAAAAGAAAATTTTAATGTCTCTACTGCTTGAGGGAAGTTCACGTTTCTTTGGTTTTCAAGGCTTTTCACTATCTAATACCATCCTATCTCTCTCCAGGGTCATTTTATGCTACTGTCTTCTGCATATTCTATACTCCAGTCAAATAGGATTATTCTCTGTCCACTGGAAATGTTCTGTGCTTTCTCATCTTAACTTTACTAATGTGCTCCCAATTTCATAATGGATAGAACATTGGACCTGGAATTCAAATCTACCCTTAGATACTTATTAACTGTGTGACCCCAGGAAAGTCATTTAACCTATGTCTGCCTTAGTTTCCTCAAATGTAGAAGGGGGATAATAATGGTACCTAGCCCATAGGATTATTGTGAGACTCAAATGAGAAAATATTTGTAAAGCACTTAGCACTGTGACTGGCACAAAGTGCATATTAAATACCTCCTTCTTTGATTGTGGAATTCCTACTTATCTTTTAAAGGCTAATTAAAATAGTACCTCCAGGAAGCCTTCCCTGATCCAGTCCTAGATCGCAGGATAATAGATTTGGAGCTGCCTGGTACTACTCTCTACTCTCATTTTGCAGATGATGAAATTGAGTGCCTTCCTCCACCAGTAACACTATTTTGAGCCTCTCTAGCTAGGTGATGCAGTGGGTAGTATGCCAGGATCAGAATCAGGAAGACCTGAGCGTGAATCCAACCTCAGACACTTACCACTTGTGTGACCCTGAGCAAGTAACTTAACACTGTTTGCCTCAGTTTCCTTAATTTGTAGAGCTAGTGAAGGAAATGGCAATGGCCCTTTCCCAGGAAAATACCTAATGTGGTCATGAAGAGTCAAACACAACTGAAAATGACTAAACAATACTCATTTATTAACATTTTGTGTTTTAGCGAATTAATACAGACTCCAAACTCCATGAGGATTGGGAATATCAGTATTTCCCATCTCCCAAAATGGCTAGCAACAGTGCTCAATGCAGAATAAATGCTTAACAGATGTTTGTGAAGTTGAATTGAATAAAAAGCAAATTACAAGTGCCAAAAATTTTTAGATATTTATTCCATGAATGAATAAAAGAATGAATGGAATGGTACAGAAAATAAATGTTATAAGAATCCGGTGCAAGCTAATTTGTCTTCTTCTGAAACGGGGTTCTCTCTGACTGCCAGACAAGTATTCCATGAAAGCTTTTATATGCTAACTCTAACCAGATAGCAATTAAAAAAACAAACAAACAAGAAATAATAGCTTGTTGTGATTATCAATTCAAAATGACAGTGCATTTCTGGTTCTAAAGAGCTGAAATCACTACCGTTATTTTGTTTAAGACGTAAAATGCCTGTTGTCATTTTGCTTTAATCCTCGAATTATTCCAAAGAAAGGCCATTTAAACCTGACTTTCAGCTTTCCATTCTTGTGTATTGAAGGCTTTTGCAGTCTGAGAAACAAAAGACCAACCCGGAGAACAGCTCCCTCCACTCCTGGCATAGGTGTAATGTTGCTTAGTTAAGCATGGGGGGCAGCACTGTCAATCAGCTTGGAGATAGTGTATTTACAAGCCAGTTGACATTACAAAAATTATGGGATTTTCTACACTTTATTCTCTTTCTCTCTCTTATACTTCTACTGTATTTTGGAGGCGGAGGGAAGGAGGAGAAGGATGGTCCCTGTTCTTGGCGCTGTGTCTCCATCTTTCCTCAAAATCTTTGTGAGGTCAGAATAAGTCTTGCACAATAGGGCAGAAGAAAGCCCCCTACTAACAAACTTTTAAAGAGGATTGCAAGGTCCAAATTAATTGGTGATCAGCTATAATTAAATCCACCACAAAAGAGAATTATGTTTAGGGAACCTTGGGAGCATGACTTAATTTGCCCTCCTCCTCTTGTACCCTCCTTTCTTCCCCCATACCCCACTTCAGAGCTTGAAAATGAAGAGACACTCCCGATAATTATGCTTCAGCTGAGACAGAAAAGGAGCCAAGAAATGGAAGGAAGGAGAGAGAGCCCAGTGGAGCGAATTAATGTTGGAAGACTTGACTAGATCTCCAGGCTCAGCCCTGAATTTAATAGCTTTCTGGGGAATTTAAGCCTAATCTCCAAGTTTCTTTAAAGGTATATTTTGGACCAGGTTTCTTTCTTTATTTCTCTCTCTGTTTCTTTAAAAAAAATTCCTTTGAATTTTTAAATAGTTTCTGGATTTTACCATCCAGAGCATTAGCTACTCACATCACAAGGCCTTCAAAGTTCCTCCTCAGGTCTGGCCAAAGTTGGTAAACATGTAGTATAAGTGGAGAGTGCTGTTGGCTCACCTACTATATAAGGGCTATCTGTCCAGCAACAGTGGAATCAAATTGGACTATGTGAAGATGTAAAGAGAAAGAAATCAGCAGATTCTGGTTGGAATATGGAGGTTCACTCTCCCCTATCAGAGAGAGTTGGTGGTACACACCACAGGGCTCAATAAATGTTTAACTAAGTGGAAATTGGATTGAATGCAACTATAGGCAGACTCACCCAAACTCCTTCTCTGCTGCCCTGTGACCAGCAATGCAGCAGATATGAGTAACCTCTAACATAGGAAAACTGGAAGAAAAAAAACTACAGGAAGAAAGACACAAAGAAATAGAAAGAATAAGAAGGGAAGAAAGAAATGTGAAGGAGGAAGAAAGGAGAAAAGAAGGGGAAAAGAAGAAAGAAGGAAAGGAAAGAAATGTTTTTAAAGATTTGCTCTTGCTCCAAAAGATACCTTGAGATGAAGGCACTGTAAAATGTATTCTAGGCTCCCCTTAATTCAGAGGGTTGGTGGGTTTAGGAGAGTCTCATGAGCATGGTAGTGAGATGATATTCTTCTTGTCAGTGCCTGTGGTTTCTGTTTCTCCTTCTCTCTCTGCTTCTGTGAGACTTTGTTGTTGGAACAGGAAGTCAGAATTCTAAATAATAATACTTAATATTTATGTAGTGCCTTAAGGTTAGTAAAGCACTTTATTTCAATCAATCAATCTATAAGTATTTATTTGCAGGGGTCAGGAACTTGCAAAGGCCACATGTGGTCCTCTAGGTCCTCAAGTGTGGCCCACTGACTGAATCCAGTTTGGAATAGTACATACTATGTGCCTGACATTGTGCTAGGCACAGGGGATAAATGAATGGATCAGTCTCTGCTCACAACAACCTTACATTCCAGTGGGTATTATTAGCCTTATTTTCAGATAAGGAAACTTAGATTCGGAGAGGTTAAGAGACTGCCCCCCCAACCACATTAACATAATACAGCATTGGGGGTTCTCCTCTGTCAAACTCAGATCCTCTTGACTCCAAATCCAACACTCTGTGGAATGAGTGAATGAATGGGGAACACATTTATTAAGTGCAAAGCACTGTGCTAATCCCTGAGGATACAGATAGAAGAGTGAGACATTCCCTACTCTCAAGCAGTCCACATTCTTATAGAGGGAGACAATACATATGGGTTTTAATTGCAAGTGAGACTGAAAGGTCCCATGGTCCTCAGGGTGTAGGGGCAAAGTAAATTATGTTTCTTCTTTCATTTTATTTCCACTGGTAAAACTGTGTCCATTTTTGATGTTAAACTATCTGGCAGTGCTAAGGCTTCCAGTGGCAAGAACTTTCTTTTCTGGTTCTCTAGTAACTGTGACTGGTGAGGAGTCAGGGGCTATAGAACCTGCAGGAGCTGTCTTCAGATCCTAGCTCCTTAAGAGTTGATTCTCTGCATGAGGGCTACTGGGGCTGGTCTAGAGGGCTAGTGGACTGGTGATGGTGGGGACACTATTATTCCCAGCACTAAAGCTCAGGATCCTATTGGTCTCCATAGTAGTTTGATGGGAGCTGTTGGTTAAAATGGTGGCTGTGGTTTGACTTGCTTGGCATGCTTTACCTACTTTCTCTTTCTTGGGTTTTGTCTTGCTATTATACTATACTATGCTGCCATTCTGTAACTGAGTGCAGAGAATCAGAGAGTATTATCTGATGTGGATAATTCAGGTCAAAACAAAACAAATCCTACCTACTTGGAGGAAAAAAAATCTTGAGGAAGATTTATGAAAATGATGGAAAGGGAATCACTCCATGGCATACAAAATGTGAGTATCTGGTCCCTGTATTTATTATTCTGTGCTTGTTTTACATATTTCTTTTTGTATGTACTCATAGGTTGTTGTTATTGTTCTGTTGAGTCTGTCCCTTTGTAATCACATTTGGGGTTTTCTTGGAAAAGATACTGGAATGGTTTACCATTTTCTTCTCCAGCTCATTTTACAGATGAGGAAACTGAGGCAAGCAGGGTTAAGTGACTTGGCTAGAGTCACACAGCTAGTAAGCATCTGAAGCCAGATTTGAACCCCAGAAGATGAGTCTTCCTAACTCTAGGCTTGGCACTCTATTCACTGAACCACTTAGCTGCCCTTTACTCATAGGTAGAATCATAGAAAGTGAAAGTGAAAGGTTATATAGTCCAACCCCTTATTTTACAGATGAGGAAACTGAATCCAAAGAGATAAAATGGTTGCTGGAGTTCACTAGCTAATTTATGATAAGGTTGGAGCTAGGACATAGGTCTCCTGAATCCTACAGCCCAATGACTATTCCATGCTGCCTGCCTGCTCCATCTCCACAGTTGGTCCTTTCTGTTGCTCGGTTATTTTTTAGTCATGTCAGACTCTTTGGTTCCCCATTTGGGGATTTCTTGGCAAAGATACTGGAGCAGTTTCTCATTTCCTTCTCCAGCTCATTTTACAGAAGAGGAAACTGAGTCAAATGAAGTTAAGTGACTTTCCCAGGGTCACACAACTAGTAAGTGTCTGAGGCCAGATTTTGAACTCAGGAAGATGAGCCTTCCTAACTCCAGGCCCAGCACTATATCTAGAACTACCTACCTGCCTCTACAGTTGTCCCTAGGATATGAAAATTTGGATCAGCCTGCTGCTGGATAGCCCCCGAAGAAAGAGGAGAAGACCAGTTACCTGGAGCTAATAAAGATCCAAGGCTCATATACATTTCAGCCATAAATTCAAGTCACTGGGGCTAAAGTTCATGGGGTTGCCCTTCTTTTTTCCACACACACACTTACCTTTTCCCTTAAGCACAACCTTTGATTGTCATTTTTTGATGGATTGTACCCATATATAAGTGTCAGAGAGGGGAGTGGGAGAGGGATGTGACCCATACTGTCAGTTTTATCACCGGGTTCTGCAGCATCGCTCAGAGAGATGGTAAATGCATTGGGAGCAAGGACTCATTCTCCTCTTTGGTGTTTAACATGGTGGGAAGAGAGAAAAGAGGAACAGTAATGGTCCCTTAGGGTCCTTGTGATCACTGCATCAACTCTGATGGGAAGAGTAGACTCAGACAACAGAAGGGGCCCCTTGGAGATAAGGGATAGGGCTCAATCACAGAACCTCTGTTTCAGTTTCAGTATCAGTATAATGGGGATAATGTCTGTTCTTCTCATCCCATTCCAACCTATGCTATTGCATTATTGTGAGAGGCAAAAAAAATGTACAAATTGTACAAACGTACAAATGTAAGAGATGATGGTGATTAGTTCCCACAAAATACCCCTTCTTTCCTGTCCTTTCCCTTTCTGTTTTTCTCTCTCCCTCTTCTCTTCTTCTTTCATTCGGTTCCCTGCTTCCTTTCTTCTCTTCCATCATTTCTTTCCTTTTGTTCTAATTAACCTGCTTGAGTTGATTGCCTACTATGTGCCCAATTCTGTGCTGAGTGAGAGTTGTGAGAGATACAAAAAGAGAAGGTAGTCCCTGCCCTCAAGGAACATAGCAAGACAAGATTCACACGTGTGAAACAGGACAATACAGGAGAGTATACAGCCAAATGCTAAATTGAATATAACTCTTGCTGGAAAACAGAATCTAAAGAAGGCACACTGGCATTGCCTAGCAGAGAGCACTTAAGACTAGCAAACTATCCCATAGGAAAAAAATTCCTGATGAAGTGATAATTATAAGGTCCTTGCTTTGGGTTATAAGGGAAGCAGAGAGATCTCCTGTGTTCTGTAAACTGAGGATATATTCCCATTATTCCTAGATGACTTAGTTGGTAGAGCTGTATAGTCCAGGCAAAAGGTGTGGGTTAGCCAGGGGAACATAGCTCATGCCTATAATCTCAACTGCTGGGGAGGCTGAGGCTGATAGGAAGCAGGCCCAAGGTTTTCTGTTGATTAGTATTGGGATCTGGTCCCCCAGTAGTCAATGGGCTTTCAGCTTGGGTAAGATAAAAAGGCCAAGTTCTGAAAGAAAGAAGGAAAGAAAGAAAGAAAGAAAGAAAGAAAGAAAGAAAGAAAGAAAGAAAGAAAGAAAGAAAGAAGAAAGGAAGGAAGGAAGGAAGGAAGGAAGGAAGGAAGGAAGGAAGGAAAGAAGCAAGGAAAGAACCAAAAAAGAAAGGGGGACAAAAAAGAAAGGAGAGAAAGGAAGGAAGGAAAAAAAGAGGTAGGGATAAATGAGATAGTCCCTAAAAACTCCAGTGCCACCTCATCCATGGAATCTTCCCTTATCCATCTCTAGCTGCAACTGATCTTCCATTTTTGGAACCATAGTAACACTTGGCTCTTCTGAGATACAGAGGAAAGAAGCTTGTAGCAATTTCTCTCACATTTATCATATTCCATTTAGTATTATGATTACTTCTATACACATGTCATTTTGAGGCTAGGGATCATTGTCTAATTTGTCTTTGAATTTCTATTTGTGACTAGCTCAGTGTGCATAGTATGTACTTAACAGCAATATTCACTGAATCAATGTTGAATGAGGGAAATCTGCTTTTAACCTGAGTACTGTCAACTTCTCATAAATTCACCAGTGATGTTCCTTCCTGTTTGAAAGCATGAGTGGAAATGTCTAAGGCTACTAATTATTTCAAACCCTAACTGATGATACCAATCCTTTACACTCCACTGTAAATCTTACCTCCTCTGTGAAGCCTTCCTTGGCTAGTTTAGCCTACACTGATCCCTCTCCTCTCTGGATTTCCATAGCACTGATCTTAGGAACTGCAGAATCTTACCCTTGATTCTTTGGTGTCTTGCATTATTGTTTGTATCATGTGTGGCAGTTTTATATTTCCAGCTGGACTATAATCTCTCAGAAGGCAAGGGAAATGTAATATAGGCTCATGGATTCATATATGGAATGGACTTCAGAGGCTATCTACTTCAAATTCCTTTTTGAAAATGAGGAAACTGAGGCACAGAAAGGTTACATTACACGCTCAGGATCACATAGGTAATAAGTGGTGAGACAATTTGAACCTGGTGCTCTTCCCACTTTACTGTGCTACCTCTCCTCTCTTTCTATATCTCTCACAAGGCTGGGCCCATAAGAGGTACTCAATAAATTTTTTTTTGGTACTATCATAGGAAATGATCAGGTTGGGCAATAAAAATGGGCTTCCTTAAAAAAAAAAAAGAAATTAACTCCTTACTTGATGCTTGTTTGTGAAGCCTTGAGGAAGAAGAACTAAAGAGGAAATGAAAAACAACAAAAAACTGAACCTAGGTGGAGAAGATAGCCCCATAAAATTATGAAAATAAACGACTTTTTTGAACACTGAGCAAGGCTTTCTGAAAAACTGGGATGATCAGTCAGGCTCTCTGCCTTTGCAGCTACCACACAAAGACTGAGGGTGCTAAGTCTCAATTAGGATTCTGTGGATACTGGGGTGCTTCTGTCCAGCTGCCTAATTCTAGCTTTTATTTTTCCAGTTCACATTCTTCTTTGACTCTCTGAAAAGTCCATGATTTTCTACTTTTGTCCATCCTTGATCCTAGTGGAACATTCTCTGAAGGCTCTTCTCTACTTTCTGAGTCAAGGAAGGAAACATTAATCCCCTGTCCTTTCACCCCCAACTCCTGCTTTCACTAGTCTTGTTCCCTAGCTCCTCCTGAGTTTACTCCTTTCTCCAGCTTTCTTCCCATCCAGACACCTGGATCTCTATTGTTGGAATCAAGACTGAGAGTCCTTCTGTCTTATGTGGTAATATCAAAAACGTGTCTTGCATTCCATTATCCATTAACGCTTATCAATGAACCCTGGATATTAACATATATAGTCATTTACTGTATATGTCTTTAAGGTTCCATCCTCTCTTTTTCTTATATAGACATTATATTTGCTCAAAAGGTCAGAAAAGGGACCTTTTGTATGAAACACAAAGAAAAGCAGCTTAAGGATAAATACTGACTATGCTGAGAGAACCTTAGAGAAAAGCAGCACCTCAGATAAGAGTTCTGAGAAAGAACAGCTCCTCAGAGGCAAAAGTTCTGATTGATGATAGACATGACTTCAGTGCCTTGCTTCTCAGCAGCTAATTTGAATACCACTGTATTTTAGGACTTTAGTGTTTATTTCTGGGAAACTTTACATCAAAGAACTGCTTGGGAGGCTGTGAGACTATTGCATATGAATTATATTCATATATTTAATATTGCATATATAACTATTACATGTGAACTAGAGGCCATATTTAGCAGAAATGTGGATTTGGAGTTTTTCAACCTATGGTAGAGCTGGATCATTTAACATGAGGAAGCCCTGATTTAGAGAACAGAAGCCAGAGATTAAAAGATCTGGCATCTATCACCAAAGAAAACTGGTGCAGGAGAGAGAGGAGCTTAAGAGAGAAGGTGACAAGAGAAGCTGCAAGAGAACCAGTGGTATCAGAAGCCAGAACACAGAATCCTATGGGGCTATGAGATTGGCACAACAGGAGGCTAGCTGACTATACATAGGCTTGTTGTGGGAGCTGATCTGATTGGAGCAGAGCTCTGTTTTTTTAAAGAGCTGATTGGAGGAAAAGAATATCTGCTGTTACAGGTGAAGAGCTGGATCAGGGAAAGGCTGTGTTGCTCTGTCTAGTGCCTTCTATAGCCTGAAAGAGGGAAAACCTGTTAAAGGTTTATCTGTGTTGCTTTTTACTACCTTTTAAAGCCTGACAGGGAAGAATCTCTCAAAATCTGTAGAGTGCCAGCCTGAATAACTTTGTAGATTTCAAGATTAAAGGGAACTATTTTTCAAGGAAAAAGGTCATGAGGCAGTCAGGTAGTAAGTACAGTGGATGGAGCACTGAACCTAGAGTCAGGAAGATCTGAGTTCAGATCTATTTGTGACTAGCTCAGGCCTTCAGACACTTACTAGCTGTGTGGCTCTGGGCAAATCACACTGCCCAGTCCTCATCTGTACAATGGGAATAATAATAACACTTATGTCCTAGGGTTGTTGTAAGGATCAAATGAGATAATATTTATAAAGTTCTTTATAAATGCCATTATTGCTGTCATTGTGATGCTGCTAATGATGATATTGTTGCCTCAGAATATAGCCAAGGGAGCAGACCTGGGAAGCTCTACATACCCCAGATTTAAGACCTCTTTTAGCTAAAAGAGTTTACCTTTCCTTCAGTGACCCAAGAGTAACAGTAAAGTGGTTTTGCTTAGTCTAAATGCTTAGCGGCTTAGAAGAGGATCAGGTGTGTGAACTTTTGCTTGAAGAGACCGACACCCAGGCCTGCAGTTTACAGCTGTCAGTAGCCCTGGGACATGGTATAGGGAGAGGAAATAGCTTCCCTTCCCATGTGCTTTCATGTTAGTCTTTCGTAAGTTTGTGTCCATTTTCCTATCATGGACACTATGTGCATAGGTAAGGGAGTGTGATCTAGATTTTTGGAGACATGTTTCGGTCATTCTTGTATTTACTTTCTACTGAGTAAATGTTAATTTATGATTATTTTTGCTTTTCCCTTCTGAGTTAGTAAATATTTCACAATTAAAAGTTAATGATGCCATAGTGACTGATTTGTGTAAATGGGAAGTACACCAGTGGAGGCTCAGGAACCACAATTGTAAGTAGTAGACATGTATTTTCTTGACATTAAGATTACCCTGAGGATTTTGAAAGAGTGAATTGTAGCAGTGTGACTGTCGACTCTGGGCAGCCATTCCATCCTGCTAGCAAGAATGCAAGTTGGGGTAAGCAAGCAAACCCCAACCCATGAAGAAAGAGCCTAGAAAGTTGAGGAGGGGTAGGGATCAAAACCATGCCCTTCATACCTGCTACATATAGAAATAATGACCATAGATATAACTATAGCAAAGGGATGGGATACACAAACCAATGCAGTGTTGAGATAGGGTGGATGGTAGGAATGATTAATAAAAAAAAAGTACAGAGATAGTGAGCTTGCCAGCTAGACTTTGAAAATCCCATAGAAAGACGGATAGTTTTCAAAAACACTTGTGCTATCTTGGGTGCCATGTTTTCAGTAAGATTAAATTTATTACTCTCTTTTTAAAAACTAGCTTATTTTTATTTTTTTAATTAGTAAATATTTTTCAAAAACCATTTTGTTCTAGTAGCCTTCCCCTTTCCCCACTGAATAAAAAACTAGCCCCCCATAAAGCCTTTATAATAAATAAGCATAGTCTAACAAGAACAATTTCAACACGAGCCATGTCTGAAAATATGTCTCTACACTTAAATTGATCACCTCTCTGTTAGGATATGAGTATCGTATATCATCTTCATTCTTTTGGATTCATGGTTCATATGACTCCTTTTTTCAAATATTTGGTAAATTCATTTGGGTAATCTTTCTCTTTAAGTCAGTAACATTTCATTTTTTGAGGCCTGACTTCCTTTAATCTTTCAGGCCCTTGTCCTATCTCTCAAGATAAATAAACTGCCCCTTCTATTTCATTTATCTTGAGCTTAACTCATCTTTAAATACATTCATTTCCATGTGTTATCTATCTATATCTCTATCTCCCCATGCATTAGACACACACACTATCATAGTTTAAATTCAGCCTGTGACAAATTCAGTTAATTTTCTAAATGTGTGTATGTTGGGAAAAAGGAGGAGGAGAGAGTGATGGAGAGTGGTGTCCATCAGCTGAAATAACTTAAGATTCCCTGAAGTGCTGCTTTCGGTGTAGTTGGATTTCAAAGAGAATTCCTTCAGTACTTTGACTGGGCCCTTATAGAAGATTAGCATTCAGACTATATTTTCAACTGGAATATCACCAATGTTTCTTTCTCTATGAGATATTTGACATTCCTTTCTGGAAATGGATGTGATCAGTTGAATCCCCTACCCCAATCTTCCCTACCTTGTCTTAAAAAAATAATAAATAAAACTCTTTCTAAAAGACAGCAGCATGTGATTCAGTTTGTTGGTCAAGCCCTGTCTAACTCTCCATGACTCCATTTGGGGTTTTCTTGGAAAGATACTGGAGTGGTTTGTCAATTCCTTCTCCAGCTCATTTTACAGGTAAGAAACTGAGGCAAACAGGATTAAGTGACTTGCCCAGGGTCACACAGCTAATAAGTGTCTGAGATCAGATTTGAGCTTAGATCTTCCTGACTACAGGCCTGGTACTCTATCCACTGCATCACCTAATTGTCCAACAGCGACAACAAAACATTTATTCCTGCCCATATGCTTTCTTAAATTTGTAAATCTACACACTGCTTTCCCTAGGGGGAAAATGCCTTAACAACTCTGTTCATCTTTTTTTTTTTTTAATTCTTAATGCATTATACTATGCTACATTAGATCTGACCTCAGACACTTACTAGCTGTGTGGCCCTGGGCAAATCACACTGGACAACTCATTTTACCCCCATTTGCCTCAGTTTCCTCATCTGTAAAATGAGCTGGAGAAGGAAATGGCAAACTATTTCAGTATCTTTTGCCAGTAAAACCTCAAATTGAGTCAAGAAGAGTCCAACATGACTGAAATGGCTGAAGAGCAAAAGACTCTACACTACAGTATACTACAGAATAAAATACAATAGAAAAAACAAGCATTTACTAAGTACCTAAGAACACTAAGTTACTCTGATGAGGAGGTACAAAGTTTAGATAGAGTCTTGCCCTCAAGAAACTTGTAGTTGAAGTAGGGACATTTTTATGGTAAATAGACTTTCAGGGCAACTCATTTGCTCAGGAACCAAGGGTTCTTAACCTGAGGTCCAAACTTTTTCAAAAAATATTATCATAACTGTATTTTAATATAATTATTTTCCTTTGTAATCCAAATTCATTCTTTCATCCAGTGTATATTGGTTTAGTTCCCATAGTTTGTACCATACCCTGCGTTAGGCACCAGAGGGGAGGCAAAAAGACATCACATAGCTCCTTATTTCAAGGAGGTTACAACCTTGTTTGGGAGGCACTAATGAAAAGGTAGGTAACAATTCAGGAGAAAAGCAAACTGAATGTCATTTTTTTTCTTTTTTTTTTTGGAGGGCAATTGGGGTTAAGTAACTTGCCCAAGGTTACATGGCTAGGTTTTTGTTTGTGTATGTTAAGTGTGTGAGGCCGGATCCGAACTCAGGTCCTTCTGACTCCAGGGCCGGCGCTCTACTCACTGCACCACCTAACCGCCCCGCAAACTCAATGTCTAGAACAATGATGGGCAACCTTTCTGAAATGGCTTATTGAGTTGCCTTTTATTCCTTCACAGCCAGGGAGAGGAAGCTGCTGGGTAGGAGGAGGGGGATAGTGGAGAAGGGGGTGTACATAACTATACTTCCTGGGGGCCTGGAGGCTCAACTAGAAGCCAACATTCTGGAGGAAAGGGAGAGTGGTAGGTTAGGAATGATAAGTCTTTTGAGATTCTTTAGTTAAATGCCTCTATATTGCAGGGAAGGGTGGTAGCTTGATCAGCTGGGAAGAACACTAACCTGAGGATAAGGAAACTTGTTCTCAGCCTGACTGTGCCTCTGAGAAGCTGTGTGATGGCAGATAAATCACTTTAGCTTCCCGGGTCTTACTTTCTTCAACTCTAATAATTAGGTTGTTGAAAAAGATGATCTTTAAATTCTCTTCCAGTTATATGGATCATACCTTAAATGCTTATTAGTTAACATCTCAGCAGGTATTGTAGAATATGGTTTTTATTATAGAATTTTGTCACTTTGGGGTTAAAAAGGACCTTATGAATCATCTCACTTTGTACTTCAGTAGTTGTATGACCATGGCCAACTACTTCAACCTCTCTGGGCCTCAGCTTCCCTTCTGTCAAATGAGTGGCTAAATAATCACTCTTGCCTTTTCCAACTCTACTATTAGTCCCATTTAATCCCGTCCCTTTATTTTGTAGATGAGGGAACTGAGACCTAGAGAGGTAAAGAGACCTGGTTAAAGGTCTAGCATATAGTTAGGTAGGGGCAGAGTTATTACATGGATATACTGACTTGAGAGAGCTGATTGTTAAATTTTGTTAAATTTTGAGTGTGAGCATTTATACCTCAGAAATTCTTATAAATAAGGGTTTGGTTTATTGTTTTGTAGATTGTCTATACTCCAGAAAGTTATGGAGAAAATTTTAAGAACGGAGATTAAACTTAAAAGTATGTCATATGTAATTGTTTTCCACCTTAGGAAAAAAAAAGAAAAGCCAGTTGTTAAACATTTACCAGCACATTTCTAACTAGAACTCATATCTTTTGACTTTCAGTCTAGTTTGCTTTCCACTATAATAGGACTTGGGATAAGTGCCCCAGGAAGCAAAGAAGCAGTGTTGAAATTAGCATTTTTTTTGTATATAGGGAAAGCTTCATAAAATGCAACTGGGCATGAAAAGGACTTCCAAATTACTTTTTAAAAAAGAAAAAATTCAATGGAGGAATAAGAGACTGAGCAAGGATGTTCCACTGAGGTTGGTTGTGGGGGCAGGAGAGAGACCTCACAGGCAATACATGTCCTATCTAGTAACTTCATAATTTAATTAATTATTTTTGCTAACTTGCTGCTAAACTCAACTAGTTGTTTCTATTTTATTCAAAGAATGCAAGCGAGATCAGTACCCTCTAAATGTATTTCTTTTAAAATAGATTTTTATTTATGTCCTTTTAAAAGACATCACTTAGGCTTCCTCATGTCTCTCCTCCCACTTCCCCAAAAGTCACACCTTTTAACAGACTTTTTTTAAGAAAAAGAGGAAATTAAAAAAAATTAGCATAACTGATGAGTAATTAAAAAACAAAAGATCTGGAATCATATACAATGTTCCACATCTCCAGACCTCAAGCTCTGAAAAGGGGGGCAGAAGGAAGTCTCTTCTCAAACCTCTTTTGGGGCTAAGCTTGTTCATAATTTCATAGCATTCAATTTTGATTGTTTTGTGGTTCTTTTAATTTACTTTGTTTTTAATCATTGTATATATATATATATATATATATATATTGTTTCTGGCTCCACTTATTTTCCTTTGCATCAGCTTATGTGCTTCCATGCCTCTCTTTAATTCATCATGCTGGTAGTTTTTGGTAGCAAAGCAATATTCCATGATATTCATGTGTGACAATGATTCTCTGGCCCCACTGCCTGAAGGCCAGATGTGTTACATTTTATTCCTCTCCCAGGGGATTGGGAGGAGGGGTATCCTCTCATCTCTACTGACTCAAACTTCCATCTATTATATTCTCTCAGTTTTTGGGGAGTCCCCAGCACCTCAGTTCCATTTAACCACCTAGGTAGCTTTTATACAAAGGAATATTTACTTCAAAGTATAACAAGAACAAGTTAATATAAACAAACATATTCCCTGTAATACCTGGGTATCACAACCCTCTCCCTCTCCCAGTTTTTCTGGCAGAGTAGGGGAATTGAATAGATATTTGTTTAGTAGAATAATTCAGTTACTGTAAAACATTATTCCCACCAAGTTCCAAATCCAAATCTCCCCTGGGTTTATGTCCCAGAACTCTTAGGGCTTTTCTGCTAGGCTATTTGCAACCTCCAGCCTGGAATCTTGGCTCCAAGGTTCCTATGACTCTCCCTCCTAGGTCATGGGATTCTACCCCTTATGCCCATAATTGAAAAGGATAAACAAATCAGACAAAAACCCTAAGTCCTTTTCTGGGAGGCCATTTGGTCTAGGAGGAGGAGGAAAGTGGTTTTTCTCCCCCCAGCTTGTTGTATGGTGCCATGCTCTGGGTGACCAACATCTTCACCTTTGGATGCTACTGAAAAGAAAGAGAGAGAAAAACTGTACCAGTCTGGAAGTTTTAAAATGTGGATAGTTCTGACTATATAGTCCATGAAAAGGGCCTTCTTAGACTCGTGTGGTAGGAAAACACATAATACCTTTTTCCAGAAGCAGGTTCATGGAGTCTCCCACATGGATGCCTCCATCTTGGGTGATCTGGGATGCACGAAAGCCCCATTACACATATAACACTTGCAACCGTGGCCCCACTGCCTGAAGGCCAGGAATATTACATTTTACCTCTTTCCCATGGTTCTCCAGCACCCTGCAAACTTTAGGGTATTTGTCTAAACTCTTTGCCAATGGCTCCAGCCCCTCTCTCCTTTGATTAGTTGCATAACCAGAACAGGTTGTATCTTTAAAACTGGTGAAAATGAGACACTCTCTCTCTGTCTCTCTGTCTCTGTCTCTCTCTGTCTCTGTCTCTGTCTCTCTCTCCATGTCTCTGTGTCTCTGTCTCTGTCTCTCTCTCTCTGTCTCTCTCTTTCTTCTGCATGCTCCTTTTTGCTGTGTCCAGGGGGTGAAAATCATAGTTCATCCACAGTGCAGGCACCATGAATTGAACTTAAGGACTTCTTTCCCCTTCTCTTCCTCATTTTTACCCTGGTTCCAAAAAATGGGCCAGGGTGTTTGTTTCTGTTCTGTAAAGTCTGTCCTTTTCAGTCTTGGGTGCCAGTGGTGATTTCCTCATGGAGTTGGAGCCATGGCAACCTTGAAGCCAGGATTCCAGGAAAAATGATACAGCTAGCCAGCCCAGCAGGGAAACCCTGAGAAACCAGGATGCCTGGGACCCAAGCTTAAGAGGGGCTTTGGACTTGGAACTGGGACTGTGTAATTTTGTAATCTCTGATAAATTATCTTTTTCAAGAGTACATAAGCTTCCCGAGGACAGGGACTATTTCATTTGGTCTCTATATCCCCAGTGTCTAACACAGTGCCATACACCTGGAAAACAAATAAGTAAATAAATAAATAATGAACACTTAGTACATACTTCACACTCTGGTTTCATCTCATCCTTATAATAACCACTTGTTCTGTGTACTATTATTATCCCCATGTTACCAGTGAGATAAACAAGACTGAAAAAGTCTAAATAGCAAGTATAGGATCATACACCCAGGAAGTTGCTGGGAAGAGATTATCAGAGATTGAGGGAAAAGAACATTATGCCTCCTATGTTTTAGAGAATAAGTTTATATATTCGTGAATATACTTTTGAAGTAAATACTTCTGTATAATAGCTAAACTAACTGTTAGTGGCTTGCAAGAATACCATCAGTGGGCCCTGGATGCATTCACAGCAGCCTAGATACTCCTAACCCCTTTAAGGATACCAGAGAATTCTGGTGTGGAAAGGTTAGAAATATAACCTACCTTGCTTTCAGACAGTGAGGGCCAAAGTAGTCATGTGTACACACATATCACACAATTTAACCATTCCCCAATCAATAGTGCCTTCAGAATTTCAGCATCCTGGGGCAAAGCTCTGGTCCTCCACTAGTTACAGTTAAAGAGGGAAAAGAGGAGGGGACAGGAGAGAATAAAAGGTCATAGAATCATTGATTTAGAGCTAAAAAATAACTTAGAGATCAAGCCCAACTTCTTTACGGAAGACTCTGAGATCTGAAAAGGTTAAGTGACTTGCCAGGATCACACAGATAGTAAACATCTTGTAGATAATTTGAACTGAGGTTTTCTTTAATCTTTATCCTTCTGGGCAATCAAGAAACATTTACTTGAAAAACACAAACAAGTATGTGGTACAAATGATCTGTAGTTTTATACTGTAAATTCAATTTAGAGACATATTCATCAATCAATCAGCATTTGTTGAGAGCCTTCTATGTGTCAGAGTTGAACAGGACCACAGAGGGCTTCCCATGGAAATAAAAGAGCATCTTTTTTTAATTGCTTTTTTTTTTTTTTTGCTTTTTGGAGGGGGGAAGGTAGGGCAATTGGGGTTAAGTGACTTGCCCAAGGTCATACAGCTAGTTTTTGTGTTAAGTGTCTGAGGCCAGATTTGAACTCAGGTCCTCCTAACTCCAGGGCTGATGCTCTATTCACTGCACCACCTAGTCACTCCCAGCTCATCTTTTTCATACTAACATTCTATAGGTGTTACTCTATGGCAGCAACACATAGAATATAGCAGTTTATTAAGAATTAAAAAAAATAGTCATCAACCAAAGCATAACAGAGAGATGCATTGCTGGTAAAGGAAATCTGTAACATATAACCAATGAGGAAATCCAAAGAAAGGCAGGAGTAAAAGCTGTCATCAAGGACATGTATGACAAGAAGAGAACATGGGCTGGTCACATGCTAAAGGATGACAGGTAGGTAGCTGAGTACTCCCATTGATACCCTTTTCACTTCAAGAAAAATCAAGGAAGACCTTTAGAACCTTGTTTGGACCCATTGTAGTAAACTTGTAAGAGGATGTAGACAAAAATTGCACAGGGTGGGAAGGCAAAGATGGGTTGTAGTTTACATCTTTAGAGGGAACTTAGAAATTGATGTCATCATAAATTTTAAATATGTGTCAGGCACTATGCATTGGTTGGCAAAAACGATACACTGGGGAATGTGAATGATGTTTTACAAATAGTCAAGTGCATTCTTTAGCAGCTCAGCCTGTCATTCTGAGGTGAAAGCAGCTTTGAGTCCAGATATTCCATATCCTAGAGGACCTGGTTTCCTTCTAGAGCTAGCCCCCAGGATGTTGTTCAGTTGTATCAGATTCTTCATGATCCCATGAATTATAGCATGCTAGAACTGTCCATAGGGTTTTCTTGGCAAAGACACTGGAGTGATTTCCTTATCCAATAATTTAAAGCAAACCAAGGTTAAGTGACGCCCAAGGTTACATAGCTGATAAGTGCCTGAGATTGGATTTGAACTCAGGTTTTCTTGATTCTAGGCCCAGAGCTCTATCCATTGAACCACCTACCTGACTGAAGGGCCCATTCCCTTCGAAGCCACATATTTTGAGAAGAGACAGGGGCCTGGGAGAATTATTCCAACTTGGTTGCATTCTGGAGGGAGGAGGTAGAGACTGATAAAATCATGGTGATACCCCAAAGTAAAGTTTCTCTGCTTATGTGACTGGTTGTCTTTACTGCCAAAGCTCAGCAGCTTCAAGTTTCTGTCAAAGGGAAAGTCTCTTTTACCTACAGCCTCAGTACCACATTCCAGCCCTTCAATTAATCCCAATGTTTTCCCCAATCTGTCCTCTCAGGTCCATGCTTTCCCAGTTCTTGTTACTCATCTCCCTTCTCCTAAAGAGATTGGTATCTGTTGCTTTCACCAGCTGCTGGGTTTTCTGTCTTTCAGAGTCCATAGCACAGTCTTTAGAATGTCCTTAGGGAGGGCAAATCTTTGCCTGTAGAGAACGGATTTGTTTTTTAGAAATATGGAAGGATTATTTGAAGCTAAATCTAGGGAATAAATGGGTAAGCCAACTATATCATATTGTGTTAGGTTAAAAAAAGAAGAGAAATGACTATAAAATAATGACTTTTCTTTTCATGTGTGATCTAAAAACTGTCACGTAAAGATATTTCAAGAGAGGCTTAATGCTGGTTGTGATCTTGTGCTCACATGTCCATCCTGGTACTTAACTTCAATAGAGTTCTTTTCCTCTAAACGTAGCTCTGCTGGTCCCTCACCTTCCTGAAAACACCCAGCCTTCAGAAACATCACACTTTCAGACCTGTGCTGACTTTTCTGTCCTCTGACATGATGTCACCCTGGTACAGGTCTCCATCCCTGGACTATTCTAAGAGCCTGCTGGTTGGTTTCTCTGCCTCAAATCTCTCCCCATTCAAATCCATCCTCCACTCAAATGTCAAATTGCTTTTCCTAAAAGGAAGGTCTGATCATATCATCCTCAACTAAAAAGAAAAAAAAAAACTGCAGTGACTCTCTATTACCTCCAATGATCAAACACAAAACCTTCTATTTGGCTTTTTAATGTCCACTTAACCCTTTCCTGTCCCTCTGGTCTTCTTACACCTTGCTCCCCACCAAATACTCTATGATCTAGTGACACTGACCTCTTTATTATTCCTCCCACAAAACTCTCCATCTCCCCACTGCAGGCATTTTATCTGACTGTTCTCCTCCCTGGAATTCTTGCCCTCTTCATCCTTGCCTCCTAGTTTCCCTGTTTTCCTTCAAGTCTCAGCTAAAGTCCCATCTTCTACAAGAAGTCTTTCCCAGTCCTTCTTAAGCTTAGTACCTACTCTCTGAGATTTTAAAATGTAGAACTATTTTAATACTGACCCTTTTTATATCCTATTTGTTTTGAGTTAAGATAAATGAAATGTGATCCCCATGAAGGACATGACCAGAGAAACATTAGTATAGAACTGAATGTCTGACATTAGGGGAAAGGACTGATTTGAAGAACCTCAGGAGGATGAAAAGCAGGGGAATCAGGTTGCAGAATGAGTTGGTTGAGACTCTTAGGAGAGAGCACCAGAGAAGAACTAAAAGCTGGTGAGTTAGAGACAGGGAGAGTAGTTAAAGGATTTCTGGATAGGGGATTCCAGGAAAGGACAGAATGCATGAATTGGGAGGCTATGAAGAAATCAGTTTCTATTTGGACTTAGAATATTAAAAAGGGTCAAGGTTAAGGGAGTGGACAGGTTGACCTAGCAATGAAATCTATGATACTAGTCTGATTGAGTAAAACTGTGCCAAGCTAGTTTCTTTACTGAGATACTGTACCTGTAATTCACCTAATCTATATATAGTTTATACCCTGAGGTTTTCTCATTCTGTAGTAAAGTAGTTCTGCATTTTAAAAAAGATGGAATGCATTGTGTTACAAAAGTACTGGAGGAAAGGAAAAGGGAAAGGGAATTGAATCTAAGAAGAGAAAACCCTTATGACTATTGGTGGCAAATAAGTCTACCAAGGGGGATATATACATATACATATATATATATATACACACACACACACACACACACATATATAATATATTTTATACACACACACATAAATAAAGATCCTTCTGTTTCATCACAACATGATATTAAACAATGAGTGTAGTTTCTATTGATCCAACCACATTTTCTGACCTGGTTCCCCTGGTGATCACTGGCAGAGATTTGCAGATTGAGTGGATTTTGAGGTGTCATAGTAATTAGAAGAACATAGTTGTGTTATAGGGTCTATCTTTGCAGCATCCTATGGGTATATCATATCCATGGCAAAATGAAATATTGAACTGAGCTAATTGGTCACATCATATATAGGTGTGATAAAAGTGAAGTCACTTGGAAATGAAGCAGTTGCTTGGTAAAGAGAACGGGTGTAATCAAAAACATATAAATTCTTTACTTCTGGTTCAGTCAGAGTCATAATAAACAGCTTTTGTGTTGGGGGCAAGCAGACAAGATGGTCCTTCAAACATTGATGGGAAAGTGCTGAGATATTCTGATGAGGAGTTGACCTGAGTTGAGGGGAGTATCACATGCCATCTGGTAGATTCCTATTTACCTCATGATTCTTGCTATCTACTGTGGTATGCAAAGTAGCTGTGACAAAGTAAAGTAATTAAATGTATTGATTTATACAACAAACCTTACAACTTGTACATATTTTAAAAAAGCTTTTAGTATGCAATATGCCATCTTTTGCAGAAATTATTTATTTTATATAATTTGGGACTGAATAAATAAGATTTTGGTACAAGTTCATTAATTCTACATATCATATTGGATATTAAGCAAGCTTTTGACAAATTGTCCATTTTCCACAATTATAACCTTGATTATTGCCCATGTATTTAAATCAGGTAGATTCCCAAGACACAGATGCATGTTGATCTCCATCTCTTGAATATATTTCTTAATAATTCATGATGTGGCATGGCACAAGGTAGTATTTTAGTATTCAATCTCTATTTGGGAATTTCTATAATTCTACCACAATTATACTTCTCAGAATAATGGTGACATGACTTGTAGGTCCACTAGAAGTAAAAAGAAATCTTAAAAAAAATTTTTTTTTGGTATGGTGGATGTTGTATAGTTTGATGAAGATGCCCAAATCTTGTAGGCTTATCTGCACATTTTCTATATAAATTATATATAATTATATCTGTCTCTATATCTATATAGATTATATATCTAGATGATATCTAGAAGTAGAGTATATATCTATATAAATTAGGCTATATAAATGCTTTTATAGAACCTAGAAGAAAAATGGGAGTTTCATCAGTAAAATTTTTTTCTCAGTTGTTAATATTTAAAGCTTAGTATTGTCTTGCTCATGGTGATCCCTTTTTTATCATAGCAACTTTTGGCAGTTAAAAAAATTTTTTTTACTGGTCTTCTCTCTGTTCTTCCAACTTCAGGAAGTCCATGTCACACTAGATAAGGAAGTTCTTAACTTTTTGTGTGTTCTGGACCTCTTTGGCAGGCTGGTGAAGTCTTTAGACCTCCTCCAAACAATGTTTTTAGATGTATAAGGTACATATGATTATAAAGAAAACCAAAAGTTAGTGAAAAACCTATTTAAGTTTATGGACCTCCTGAAACCTATCAGTGTATGTTTTGAGGGTCTGTGAACCTCATGTTAAGAACTCCTGCTCTAGATGAACCAATAATAATTGGTTCTTACCCCTCCAGCTTTTAGGTCTCTCTGAAGGTTTTTGTTTATTTTGTGAGGATTAATTAGGCTGGTTTGTAGCAATGGTTGTAGTTTTTTGGTTTGTTTGTTTTGGACTACACTTTCTTTTGCTCTTTGATATGACAGATCTTGTTTCACTGTGGGCTTGAATGATCCTTGAAACATTTGGCTTCTCCAAACTAACAGCTGCTGCAATATCATCAAAATGTGATATGTAGGAGCTACAATTTTTCATACTTCTTTGCATTGCTATCCATTCTTAAAAACTACAGAATTAAAAATGCAACAAAGGAAAACTATAGAACTCATGCCTATTGCACAAAATCTAATATTCAACTAACTAAGAACTAACTAAAAGTGGGGAAACCTGCACAATTTGGTCTCATCTGGTCAAGGACAAATGTGCTGAATCAAGTCTCACATGTATGACCACTTCTGTCACAAAATGAACTATTAAAATTATTTTTTGTCCTAGACAATTTGCACATGCAAACAGTAACTTATAGGTTGCAGATGAACTTAAAACCATAGCTATATAGCTGGAAGAGACCTTAAATGCCACATAGGCCAAATCCCATTCATCTTCCTCTACATTTAGTACAAATTTTTGATCCCTCCTTTTTGATCTCCCCCAGTTATCAATCTGGATTCTGTCATTAGGGCCCTTTGTGCTCCTGTACACAAATCCTTTAACAATAAAGAAAATCTTCCCTTGCTACAAATTGGCCACTAAGTGACTATAAACATTATCTCAAAGAATCAGAACCCTTTTCAAGTACTTAAAAAAAAACAAAAAAACTTTCAAGCCAGCGCATTGAAACTCTGAGGTGTGTTTTGAGTCAGCAGAGCCCATGGCCAGATATTCTGAAAGGCTATTTTCAGTTGAGAGCCAACTACTCTGTGTCAAACCCATATACTTCTATTCCCCATAAATGGACAAAGACAAATAGGTTCTTTGCCTAAAACATTCTTGCTTTACAGGGGCATACATAGACAATCTTGTGAGATCTGAATCTCATGGAAGAAAGCCTCGTACATGAGGAGTCAAATCATTGACTACAGTGGATGTAGGCATTATCTTGATTTCACAATCCTGTTATAATCTTCCCATGAATGCAGTATAAATTTACTCTGGTGCTTCCAGAGCAAATTGACTGGTCTCAGCTAGATCACCAGTATTAGTATCAGTTCTTATTCTGTTTTATATTTTTTTGTTTTCAGTCAGTGCTGTCAGCAAGTGTTGGGAAGTGCTTGTCCCTGGCCTTAGTCTGAATTGCAGCCATGTTTGTACACTGGCTTGCTTTGTCATCTGTTGCCTACAAAACTGTGTCTGCTTGGGGTATACTATCACTTCCCATGACTAAAATACTGCCAACACTCAATTACTCCTGATGTTGTCAGTGTGTATGGGGAGGTGATCCTCTGCATCTAGAAATTGGTCTGACCAAGTCACTGATTATACAACTTCAATCCTAGCTACCACCCCCTCACTCGCTATGTGTACTTTTGGAGGACATGATAAAAATCAGTATAGCTCAATGCAATTCTTTCTCTTCTACTGAAGGAACTATTGAAAGAGGATCAGGAGTTTCAAATAAATCCTTTTATTTCCGGATTTGTATCTGCCTCTAGGGTATGATGAAAACATTTTATGCCTTGGTAAATCTCCAAAAATTCAAGTCCCTCTTTTGGTCCTTTTGTTTCCAGGCTTTGATGTGTATAACTCCTACTACCTCCTTTCACCCTTACATTCCTCCTGCCCCCCACAACATCACACCCCTTAGGTAAGGTGGATTCTTCTCTCTGAGTTAGAAGATCATGCTGTGGTCAGCAGGCCAGTGGGAAGTGGCTTCTGGGCCGAGGTATGTGCTTTTTCTCCCTTTCAGATACCATTGTTACTTGGCTTACTGTCCCTGGGTTAAGCAGATCATATTGACCCTAACCCTAATGGTTATGAATTATTTCCTTTCATCCTACCTGCTCTATCCAAGGCAGCAAAATGCCAAGTGCCATCTGGGTTACTTGAATATATTAGCGAAATAGTCATGGTTTCATTCATACAGCATCTGCTAGTGCAGTTAGAGGGAAAGGAAATACCAAACTCCAAGTTTGTTTGCTACATGTCTCAAGGTCCAGAGGATTCAAAACCATCTTGTCTCAAAGAATTTGAATGACTGAGAAGAAAGGCAGTCTGATAGAGATGGAGCCATCCATCTTCTCAGAGAGTTCTGAGCCAAGAACCCAATATGGACAGACAATACCAACGGACACACTGAGCTTAGGAGGAGGGTGCAGAGAAATTTGGGCATGGAAATTGCAAACAGACAGGCTCAGGGGAAAGTTATCATCAGAAACACAGACAGTTAGTGGGTGTCTGAGAGCTACCTGACTTGTGGGTGACAGTGGAGATCAAACTAGTTATAAATTTATGTGACATGAAATCAAGAACAAAAGAAAAGAGTCAAGCACTTTTAGGCTTAAATACATCTGCAAGGTGAAAAGAAATGACCCTGCCTTTTAAGGTTAGAGTGTGTGTGTGTGTGTGTGTGTGTGTGTGTGTGTGTGTGTGTGTGTGTGTATGTGTGTACTCATCTATGCACGTGTTCATGATTTTGTACCATTCCCCCATGGCCCTGGTTCTGGCTATTTACAAGAAGAACTACAGACACATACATATCTCCTCCTCTTTTAGTCTATTCCTTGCATTTCTTCTTTTGTAGGGCTGCATTATTGCTCTTTCCAATATAGCAATAGTTGCTTGTTATCATGTAACTTCTCTGATTAGGAGAAACTGTACCTTCTCTCTATGAGGTCTTATATCTTCAGGTATTAAGGCTCCTTCTTTCAGAACTAATGCACTTCCAGTAAAGCACCTGAAGAGTTAAGAGGCACTTATCCCTTTTGGATAAATGTCTCTGAGGAGCAGAGTTGTCCTAAAGCATGAATTTAGACTGAAGATCAATAGTCTTTTTGCTAAGTCCTCAAAAGATTAGGTCAAAAGGAATCCTTTCTTTTTTTATGCTATGTTGTATTTTTATTTATTTTGTAATACATTTCCAAATTACATTTTAATATGTTTTGGACCCTCACCTTGCCTAGGGATCTCAAGTTTGACATAAATCTGATCTCTACTTATTACCTTCATTTTCTTATAACTCACTCATCTCTTAAGACTTTGCAATCTCCCTAGGTTCTGAATACAAAAATCTACTGACATTTTTATTTTATCATTATTAATTACTTCATAATTGATAAAATCAATGGCCTGTTTTTCAAGCCTCATCTTTCCTGAACTTTGGTGGCCTTTAATACTTCTCCCACTTAATAGTATTTTATTTTTTTCCAATTGCATGTAAAGATAGTTTTCAACATTCACTTTTATAAGATTTTGAGTTCCAAATTTTTTCCTCCCTCCCTCACTCCACTCTCCCCTCCCCAAGATAGCAAGCAATCTGAAATAGGCTATATATGTACAACCATATTAAGCATATTTCCACATTAGTCATGCTATATTAGAAAAATCAGAAGAGAAAAACCATGAGAAAAAAAAGAAGGAAAATAGTATGCTTCTATCTGCATTCAGATTCCATAGCTGTTTCTTTAGACATGGATAGAATTTCATCATGGTTCTTTTGGAATTGTGCTGGATCTTTGTACTGCTGAGAATTAAGTCTATCATAGTTGATTATTGCACAATGTTGCTGTTACTGTGGATAATATTCTCCTGGTTCTGCTCACTTCACACAGCATCAATTCATGTAAGTCTTCCAGGTTTTTCTGAAATCTACCTTCTCATCATTTCTTAAACCATCATTCATAAACCACAACTTGTTTATCCATTCCCCAATTGATGGGCATCTGCTCAACTCCCATTTTTTTTTGTTACAAAAAGAGTTGCTATAAATATTTTTGTCCATGTAGGTCCTTTTCCCTTTTTATGATCTGTTTGGGATACAGACCTAGTAGTGGTATTGCTGGATTAAAAGGTATGCACAGTTTGGTTGCCCTTCATTCATAATTCCAAATTGCTCCCTGGAATTATTAGATCAGTTCACAACGCTACCAACAATGCATCAGTGTCCCACTTTTCCCCACATCTCCAACATTTATCATTTTACTTTTTTATCATATTAGCCAATCTGATCTGTGTGAGATGGTACCTCAGAGTTCAAGGGGGTTCCCAGAGCCTGTACCTCATCATAAGGACTATTAGTTTCATTTTTACAGATGAAAAAACTGAGACTTAATAGTTTACTTGCCTGAAACTGACACAGAATGTAGCAGACTTGGAATTCAACATGGGTCTTCTGATTTCCAAGTTCAATTAACTTAATTAAAAATCAGACAAACCACAGAATCCCAAACACACTTACTCTCAGAAGTTATTCTGAGTTTAGTCTATATTCATCACGAATCACCTATATTTCTAACCAATGGGATAATAATGAAGGATTTGGGATGAAGAAATCTGGAGTGCAAATCCTTTCTTAGATACTAGGTTTTTTTACCTTAAGTAAATCATTTACTTCCATTTGCCTCAGTTTTCTAACATGTAAAATGGACTTCATAAGCCTCATAGTATTGTGAGGATAAAATGAGAGATGATATTTGTAAAGCACTTTGAAAACCTTAAAGCCCTATATAAATGTTGGCTAATAATAATAACAAAAAGAACTAATTTTCAGAATTATGACTGCAGTGCAAGATTCTCAATTATTTAAAAAAATGTGTTAGTAATAGTCACCAGACTGTATTGACTAAGGAAGTGACTCATGTATTCTAGAAAGTTAAACCACAGTAAGATTTGGAGTTAACAATATAGAACCACAAAATGGTAAAGCTAGGAAGACGCTCATCCTACCCACCACCTGAATGAAATTGCTCTCAGAAATTACCAATTATCTCCTAAGTGCTACAGCCAGAGGTTCTTTCATCAGACTCTTAAAGCCACTCCTACCCAATTTGGAAATAGTACCATTAGTCTTCTCTCAAAACTGGGAGGTCCTCCCTGGTACCAGTCTCAAGACTTCCGTTTTACAACCAGATGGACTGATATTTAGGAATCAAAGAGGCTCTGAATATGCCCATTTAAAGACTGTTTCCTTGCACATAGGTAGGTGGATGATGTTGCTTTAGCCCTTGGAGCTCCAGGGCTTAACTCACCAAAATGTTTGTTAATCCTTTTCATCTCCTTCAGTAATTGGCTATGCTCAAATTCAGAATATATTTCATGGTGTGACACAAAATATTTATGCTGCCATTTGATCCAAAAGGAGAATAATTTGGGTTTCTGTTATCCTTTTCTTAATCAAGCCATTCCAATGTAATTTACACAGTAATGAGTTCAGTATTAATGAGGGTGGTGACAGCAGTTCTGATGATGTGTAGTGCTCAGCATCACCCCCTGAGGGGTGTGGAAGATGAGGGTGGAGGGGAGACTTGGCAAGGTGCTATGGCTTGGGGGGAATGAGAAAGGGGATGGGTGAAGAGCTTGGGTGAATGTTTTAACTAAAAGCTTTCTCTACTTTTAGAAGATAAGGGAGAAGCCTTTTCTGATTCCCCCAGTCCTCTCCCTTTTCAGATTATCTTATATTTATTTACTTATCTGTTTACCCATTGTAGCCCCTAGTAGAACATAAACTCTTTGAGGTCAGGGTATATTTTCTTTATGCCCAGCACCTAGCACAGAGCCTTGTATCTAGGAGTTGCATGATAAAAGCTTGTTGAATTGAATGGAGATGACATTCAATTCCAATGGAATCAATCAGGAGCTCCTGCTTATAAGTCAGAAGCCTGTGGAGATCTAGGCTCGCCTAGGCTTGAACTGGCCAGTCCATCCTGACAGATCCAGACTAAGGTCAGGATGTAGAGATAAAGGAGCAAGATCTGGGCTGTAAGGAGCTCAATGGTATTGGGACAAAGAAGCAGGGACCCCAAACATTTGGTATAGCAAGGAATAACATACAAGTCATGAATTTCTTAACATCTTTTCTTTTGGGAATGTCATTTCAAAACCTTCTCCTCATAGATTTGGCAGCACTGTTAACACACCAGGCCTGTTTCCATCTCTGATTTTGACCATGATGTTCTCTTTGTTTGGAATACTCCCTCTTCTTCTAACAGAATATCCCAGTGGTTCTTAACTTTTTTATCTCAAGACTCTTTTACACTCCTAAAAATTATTGAAGATCCCTCTTCCAAGAAATTTTATTGGGTTATATCTATTTATATTTACCATATTGGAAATGGAAACATCTTAATAGAATTATGAAAATAGTTTTGATCATGTAGATATTCTGAAAGGGTCTTGGGGACCCCCAGGTTGGGGTATATTGATAAATGTTTAATTGCTGGCTCTCTGAAAAAAATGTAATTTAATCTGCGTTATGGACATTTTCTCTATCACTTTTATTCATCAGAAGCTTCACGGAGGAAGTAGGATTTATGATAGTCCTTAAAGGATGGGAAGGATTTAAGCAGTCAGAAAGGAAGGGGAAGGGCACTTCAAGTAAAGGAAATAACATGTGGAAGGCAAGGAGGTGGAAATATGAATAACTGAGTACACTGACTTGCTAGAATGGTGAGATCAGGGGCACTGGGAATAGACATTTCCCCAGTAAGATCTTGAGTTCTTCTGTATAAAGTCTGGGTCCTAGTCTCCTTTTGCATCTCCCAGAACACTTAGCAGAGTAGGCACGTGATAAATGACCTGTTGGTTAATTTGATGGATTGATTAATTCTATAGGAAAATCCTAAACCAGATGCTTGTCAGTCTGAAGCTCCTGGGTAATTGAGCTTTCTCATTGAGGTTATCAGCCATTAACTTGAATTAGTTTATCAGATTCCACAGCAGGGCCTGAGGAGATGGGACAAGAGGGTAAAGGAGCTGGGGGAAGGGAAGAAGAACAAAGGTAGGCCTGGAAAAGTAGTTCCCATTTTTTTTTTTTTTGGTAGAAAACTACTCCTATTTAGCACAAAAAAGTTTCATGCATCCCCAGAGGATAATGATTGCACCATTTAGGTCTGTTCACTGAGATGATCCATAATGACCAAAAGCTACTGTGAATCCAGTAAAGCATTTAAATGAATTTTTATCTTTCTCATCACAATAGCACCTGCATACATTTTAAAATAGTAATACATGTGTGTTTGAGGCATTGCTTCTGACTACATAAGGTATGTGCATATTTTTTTTTCTACTGAGTCATTTAATGAGATGGCTGGTTCTATTTTGCATTTTTTATAAGCTAAATAAAGATCAAATGGCAATGCTTGGTGCCTAGATGACTTTTCAGACTCCTTGCAGTAACTGCCTGGATTGTCTCCCCTATCCTCCTAATAGTGTGGGGTCTGGTTTGGTAACCACCAGTCTAGGGCATGGTACATTGCTAAGGGAAGATAAGGGTTTCAAAGAGCAACACAGTATGGTGTCCTGGAAGTCATAGGACATCATAAGGGCACTAGGTACCTGGGAGGAGCGCTGAGTCAGAGGGGAAGAGTAAAGAAAGGGGAGGTAGGAGAATGCTGAACAAACTTCTTTTACTTTGCAATTGGGCTAATGGTTGGCACGACAAATCTGGGACCTTGGCTTTTTATTCCTGAAGCTAAATGTTTTATCTACTTTAGGACTTTTTCATTGGATGTTTGACTATTATTACCCTATTACACTATTACTGATATTTAAGTGAGTTGTCTTTCTAGTACCAAGGCTAGATTTTCACTGAGCCATCCACACTCTCTTGGCCAGTTTCTTTTGAAACCAAGGGCATGGCATTGCCAGATGGTCAGGTCTAAGGCTGCTGCCTGTGACCACGCATGGAACAAAGGAAAGCTAATTGGTCCACTTGGGGATTGAACTCATGACCTGGGTTTCATTAGCAACAAGCTCTTAACAGCTGAGCCAACCAGCCACAGAATGACACTGAAGAGAGGAAGAGAGTTAGGTTAGGATTTGTCTGAGGCCATAGAGCAGGGGTTCTTAACCAGGGAACCTCAAATTCTCAAGAGATTTGTGGACAAATTTCAGGGTGTCCATGGACTCAAATGGGAAAAATTTTTGATAACTATATTTCAATATAAATGGTATCCTTTATAATCCAATGTATTTTATTTTAAAAATTTTCAAAAACCTTTACCAGGTTTCCAGAGGGGTTCATTACACGCAAAACCTTAAGAACCCTTTCCATAGAGACAACAAACAGAACTCTGCCCATGAAGATGTCTGGTTCTCAGTCTAATAACTCCAACATGTGCCCCTAAGATGGTGGTATATTGCTAAAAGCTTAACAACTGGATCTCAACAAAACAGGAAAACATATGCAGAACACACCTTTCAGTTTAATCTATATTATTAACTTTTTCTTCATCACTTTCTTAAGTGCAGACAATTAATAGAACAGTAAATCAACTTTGATTTCCAAGGTGTGCTTGGAATATTCACACAGAAATTAGTTAACAAATGGTCCTTGGGTCAATTCAAGCTGGCTTCAGCACTACTCTCCCTAAGCTCATACTCTATACTACCTGAGAGATGGAGACATAAATGTTCCTGAAAACTTAGGGGTAATGCTTAAGATAAAACTTAGGATTTGCTATAAGAGAGGACTATTGCTGGGTTAGAAGAAGGTGAGTTAGTGGATAGTTATAGGAAAGTAAAAAAATTTTTTTAAAGAAAAAAACATCAAAAGCAAAATGAGCAATGAGAGAGAGAGAGAGAGAGAGAGAGAGAGAGAGAGAGAGAGAGAGAGAGAGAGAGAGGAAGAAAGAAGAAGAAGAAATTTAGGAGACCTAAACAAATAGCAATTTTATTTTTTGAAACTTAATAAACAGTCAAAATGTATAAAATAGAAGCTTACTTTCATATGCTAACTTCTTTGTGTTCTTTGCATATGATATTGAAATGTTTCTGTTTGTGGGTGATTGTTAAATTCATAATAAAAAAGAAAAAAGTAGGAATTAAAATTTATAAATAATGATAACAATAGCAACCACAATAATAACTAGCTAGCATTTATGTAGTGCTTACTATATGCCAGGTGCTGTGCTAAGTCCCTTATAACTATCGTTCCATTTTGGTCTTAAGAATATCCTCATTTTACAGCTAAGAAAACTGAGGGGAGAGAGAGGTTAAGTGACTCGCTCAGGGTCACACTACTAAATATCTGAGCTGAATTTGAACTCAGGTTTTCCTGACTCAAGGCTCAGTGCTCTGTCTACTATGTGACCTTATTTCAAGGAATCTTTGGGGGTAGGGAGGATCTTTTGCTTAAATCCTAAAGTACTCTTTTGCTTGAAAACAATTTATAAAAAATACTCTTATAAAGTAAATCATTTCCTAATATAATCCATCCTTCCAACAGGTATTGACCAATGGAAATGTAATCTACAAGTTGACTTGTAAGCCTTTGTTCAAGGATGGAAATTCTGATGTGGCTTATTACAAAATAGAATTGAGGATCTTGGCACAATTGTGGGTTGAGAGACTGGGAAAACTATAACATTGTTCCTCTTTGGGTTTTTTCTAGTTCCTCAATTTGTGAACTTTTTGTTGTTCTGTTGTTTTGGTCATGTTCGACTCTTTGTGAACCCATTCAGGGTTTGTTTTTTTTGTTTTGTTTTTTTTTTGGCAAAGATACTGGAGTGGTTTTCCATTTCCTTCTTCAACTCATTTTACAGATGAGGAAACTGAGTTAAGTGACTTGCCCAGGGTCACACAGCTACTAAGTGTCAGAGGTCAGATTTGAACTCAGGAAGATGAGTCTTCCTGACTAAAGCCTTAGTGCTCTACTCTCTGTACCACTTGGCTGCCCTAATCTGTGAACTTAGATGGACTTAACGTTTTAAAAAGAAAATGAATTTTCTTATCTGTCTGTCTATCATGGGTAAGGACTGAAATATCAACCCACACACTCAGGAGTCTATACCTAAGGCTAAGTCCATGTAAAGAAGACTTTTTGCCTTGATTAAATCTGTCAGTACTTGGAAACTAGGAAACCCTACACTGAAATGTAAAGATTGTGAAGGAAAATATAAGGGCTTCTGGCATAATTAAGGTTTTTTTTTTAACTCAGTAAATTATTTCTGCAGAGTGTGACTTCTAAATGCAAAATGCAAGAAATAAACACGATGATTGACATGTCACTTCCCTTGCTTCTAACATGATGAATCTGGTAATGATTTGAAGGAAATATCACAATTTCTCTGGCTTATGCTCCCATCCAGGGAAACCCCTAGAAATGACATTTGTTTTGACCTCCCCAAAGGACCCTCAGCAACCCTGCAAGTGCTCAGTTTAAACACCATAAAATATAGAACAGGTGTTTTTTTTAATCTGACAAAAAATTCACAGTAAACCTATATTTGAGCCCACAGACATTCAAGAAAAGTCTCCCTCCTCCTACATACTGTTTTTCTCACATATAGGACTTAAGGCTCTAAGCACAGTGCTCTGTCCACGGCGCCACCTGCTTCCCTCCTGGTGAGCTTTATTTTTGT
Organism: Gymnobelideus leadbeateri; assembly: GCA_011680675.1. Taxonomy (NCBI): domain Eukaryota; kingdom Metazoa; phylum Chordata; class Mammalia; order Diprotodontia; family Petauridae; genus Gymnobelideus; species Gymnobelideus leadbeateri. Next base: position 279,365 of record WOXC01008153.1, on the reverse strand, counting down.
CATAGACAAGAACTTGATTGTAGTTGATAAAGCACCAGACTCGGAGTCAGGGGTGACAGGGTCCAAATTCTGCCTCACACATTTTCTAGTTGCATGATCCTGGGTAAGTCACTTAACCTTTTCAAGTTTCCATTTCCTACAGTAATATTAAAAATAAATTAATAATAATTCCCTAATAAAATAAAAAGGCTGGACTTGATGGCTTCTAAGGTCCCTTCCAGCTCTTGATCAATATTGCTTTATGAGAGTCAGCCTTTCCCTCAGACCTACGAAAATCACAGCCACATAGGGCAAAGTTCAGGGCTACCCTTTCATGGCCAGGCCCCATATTTTGCTGTTCCTCAATTCACTTGGTTATCTCCTCTCCTGCTCTGTCTCTGTCTCTCTGTCTGTCTCTCTTTGTCTCTGTCTCTGTCTGTCTCTCTGTCTCTTTCTGTCTCTGTCTCTCTTTTCAGGCTTCCTGCTGCAATGTTTCTCATTAAGCCTCCATTTCTCTCCTCTCTTTCTCTTGCTGAGGCTCTCTGTCTATGTATTTGTCTTTGCTCTGAGCTCTCCAGCCAGTCAACACCACATCCATACATGTGGTACCCTATGGGACCTTTGTGAATTCACAGGCCTCTCTCCAGGACTCCATGTAGTTTGGTCTATTTCACTCTCTTTTCTCTGAGATTCACAGTTTCTCTTTTTCCTAGGAAGCATGTCACTTTCCCCCTATACACCCTGGGAGTCTCCCAGGAATGATGGGGAAGGGCATTCCTGAAACCCTGCTATTAAAAAATGCTTTCATTTATCTTGTGAAGGAAGCTAGGTGACATAGCAGACAGAATGCCAGGCCTGGAGTTAGGAAGACCTAAGTTCAAATTTGACCTCAGACACTTACTAGCTATATGACCGTTACTTATGAAGCTATATGAAGTTGCTTAACCCTGTTTGCCTCAGTTTCCTCATCTGCAAAATGAGCTGGAGAAGGAAATAGCAAACCATTCCAGTACCTTTGCCAAGAAAACTTCGAATGGGGTCAGAAAGAGTTGGGCGTGACTGAAACAACTGAACAACAAATCTCGTGAACAAATAGAAATTATATTTTACAAGTGTTTTTGCATGTCATGTGTAGGATTCTGGTTTGCAAACTCAATTTATTGTGCTAAAAGCCTTAGTCAAGACAAAATCCTTCAGTAAAAGGAGCGTTTAGCTTTAGAAATAGAAGGCTTAATGGAAGCACATTGTGAATTTACTGAAAGGTTTTTTTCTTCCCTGTGGATGTTAAACTGATGATCTTTCATTATGTGTGATGTAACAAGAAAGAGCCCATTGAGAAAACACGAGTTTAGCATCTTGGCGTTTTTGGTGGGTGGACACTCTCCAGATCTTTATGATTTGGCATCAGCAGTTGATAAAAGGTTGGTCTACCAGAAGAGGTCCCTTAGGCCACTATTCACTCTTATATGCCCAACTGGTCTTCCTTTTTCTTCTCATTTTTTATTCTCCCAGGTAGGCAAGCTTAAGTCCTAATGTGTTCCAACAGTGACCCAAAGTACCGATGACCAGAAGCAACCAAAAATCAAGTGACCCCTCAATGAAAGGTCAAGGAAATAGTATAAATGAAGACTTGAATAGCAATGCTGGGGAGTCAGAATTCATCACACTCAGCAGGGACATCTCATTACCCTCTTGAAGCTGCCACCCTACTTCTGAAAAATAAGCTTTTCTTTGCCTCATGAAAATAAATTCCCATGCCCTTATTAGAGAGTTTACCCCAAAGTGCAATGCCTGATTTTTGCTTGGTAAATAGTTATACTTCCTCCTTCCCTCTGTTCTTAAGAGTGAGTGTGTCTGCTATTGGGAATGAAAGCAACGTTATTTCAGATAATGAGTCTATTTATTCCAACAACTGTAATTTATGCAGATATTGTTCAAAATGGCTGCCTCCCTCAAACCTGACATTCCTTCAACTACAGTAAACCCCAAAAGAGATTTCCCCCTACCATTATTTCCAGTTTGAGAAGTGGCCAAGATGAAAAAGACATGATAACCTGGAGTTTCTCTGTGGCCCTTTGTTCCTTCACTGCTTATTGTTTATTGGCATAAATGGCAGTGAGGATGGAGGCAGAGGGACACCACATGTTGAATTCAATTTATTAGAAATGAGTTTCATTGGGTAGAGTTTGGGCACTTAGCTGTGCCATTGCACACACCTGTATCTTTGCTGTAACACACTTCTGGCTAATGAGGATGGAAACCAGCTGTTTTCCATCTTTAGTAAAATTGTAATGAATAGAAATGGAGTTAGTTGGCAGCAAGAGAAATTCAGATTAGATTTCCAACCCAATCTCTCTCATCTAAAGACAATTAACTGGCTAAAGTTCATCCATGATGCGCAAGTTAGGGGCCTGTGCCTAGTGATGCTTTGATTCTCAAACCAAATGATTCTTACAATCAAAAGGTTTGTTGATTAAACTGATGGTTACTGTATTTAGTATGGGTTTTTGGCCCAGGTTTTTTTTTAATTGACCTCTTTTTGTCGTTGTTTCTAGGTTAATTAAAAAAATTAATGTGTTAAGAATCTTTCAGTAAAAATGTCGGGGATCTAAGTTAGGATCTGAGTAGGATGGGAAGGAAGAGGTGAGAAAACTTGGGTTTAAATCTCCCAAACAATATAAACTACAAATACTTAGTGCTGATTTCATTCTCTTTTTCCACTGTAATAAAAGATGGGACATAGGGGAGGAAGAAGAGGAATAATATTATACCACTAAGATTTAATGAAGAGAAAAACAAACATAACAATCAACTGTGAATGTGAATGGGGTAAAAAGAAAAAAAAGAAGGGTGATGGAATAGATTAGGAAGTGAAACCAAACAATTTGTTGTTCACAAGAAACATTCTGAAAACATAAAAATGTACATAGAGTTAAAATGAATAGAATGTATTATGTCTCAGCTGAATTAAAAAAAAGCTGGAGTAGCAGTCTTAATCTTAGATCAGGCAACAATAAAAATGAGAAAGTAAACAGAGACAAATAGTGAAAATGTATTCTATTTAAAGGCACTATAAATCATGAAACAATTTCAGCATTAAATATATATGCATATATATTTCAGTATTAAGCATATACTGACCAAACATACAGCTCCCTCTTTTTTTCATTCTCCCCATTTCACATCCTCCTAACACCATTCTCTATTATCTTCAACATTACTTCAGTCTCTGATGAAGATAGATGAACCTCTTTCTTTTTTGAGGTCCATACCTCTAAAGATACCCTGGATCCCATCCCCTGCTGACTTCTTCAGCAGATTGTCTCCCATTATCCCTTACAGTCTTTCCTTAACTACTAGTTTCTTCCCTGCTACCTACAAGCACACCCATATCTTCCCCATTCTTATACAATCCTCACTAGATCCTGCGGTCCCTATTTAATGAATGTCCTTTATTTCTCCTTCCCTTATCAACTAAATTCCTTGGAAAAAGCATGCTACATTTGGCAACTATACTTCTCCCACTCTCTATTAAACCTTCTTCATTCTGACTTCTGACTTCTGCATTCAACTCAAATGTTTTTTTCCAAAATAAATCTCTTAATTGCCAGATTTAATGGCTGTTCACATTCCTCATTCTTCTTGCTCTCTCTGCTGACCACTCCTTTTGAGTCTCTGTTAGATCTTCATCTATGTTATGCCCACTAACTTTGGGTATACATCAAGGCTATATCCTGGACCCACTTCTCCTTTCCATCCATACTTGGTAAACTCATCAGCTCTCATTAGTTTAATTACCATTTCTATGCTGCTGACTCCATATTTATATAGCCAGCCCTAGTCAATGCACTGTTGAGGCAGCTATGAATTGGTCTAGCCATTCTGAAAAACAATTTGAAGCTATGCCCCCAAAGTTACTAAACTGTGCATACCTTTTGAACCATCTATTCCACTACTAAATCTATACACCAAAGAGATAAAAGAAAGAGAAAAAAGAGGTATATCTATGAAATTATTTATAGAAACTCTTTTCATAGTAGCCCAAAGCTGGAAACTGAGATTGCCCACCTAGTGAGAAATGACTAAACAAATCATTGCATATGATTTTTTTTTTGCCATAACAAATGATGAAATGGATAATTTCAGAGGAAATCAGGGAGATCTCTATGAATGAAGTAAGTAGAACTTGAATACAATGACAACAATATTGTAACTTTGAAAGACTTTAGAACTATAACCAATGCAATGATAAACAATAAGTCTAGAAGACTGAAATGAAATACTTCTTAACCCCACCCACTCCCACTTACTAGAGAGGCTATGTACTTAAAATAAAGAATGAGACAAATATTTTTGAAAATAACCCATGTGAGAATTTGTTTTTCTGAACTATTCAAAGTTGTTATGAGGATTCTCATTTTATTTTTGTCTTTTTTATTGTTCAATATGAGGGCAGATGACTTTTATGGACCCTTCTAGTTCTTTGATTATTTGTGTAACTAGCTGTGCGATCTTGGGTAAATATGGTGAGAGAGACAAATACTTATAAAAATAAATGAATATTTAAAAAAGAATTTCCCCTTTAGTCATAGTTGTGAAAGGTACTTCCCCATTTTCCTCTAATTATTGTTATGATGTGTCCTTTCAGATTTAGGTTGAGCATCTATCAGAAGTTTAATGTGATACACGATATTTGCACCTTTAATGGGATACATGGTGCTAATCTAAATCTATTTTCTGCCAAAGTGCTTTTCAGTTTTCCCTAAAATTCCCTCCATTGTAAGAATTTGAGGTCAAATGACTATATTTATTGAATGTTGCAGACTCAGAGACAGAGGCTGTATTGTATACCTTAGCTTTCCTCCTCATCTCTAGCTCTCAGAATCTTTGTCTCCCCTCAAGGCTCAATCCTTCAATAAAGTCTTCCTAGATCCCCCAAGTTGTGTGAGCTCTTCTCCTCCTCCTCCTTCAATTACTTTGTTTTATACTTATATGGTGCACATGTTACATTATGTTCTGTAGAAGGTAAGCTACTTGGGTGTAGGGAAAGTTTCATTTTTATTTCTATACCCCCAGAACCTAGCATAGTACCTTGACACATTGCATACTCTTAATTAATAATGATAGAATTAATTTGAGTATAACCTTAGATAATCCATGCATAGTAATCCAAAGTTCCTGAGAAACTGTCCATTTGAGAGAGATTTCTGAAGACAGATAATTGTGGTTAAGTGACTTGCCCAAGATCACACAGCTAGTAAGTGTTAAGTGTCTGAGGTAGCATTTGAACTCAGGTCCTTCTGATTCCAGGGCTGGTTCTCTATTCATTGTGCCACCTACCTGCCCCAATTGTTCCCATTTTCAAAATGTTGTTACTATTGGGTTATGAATGTCCACAGAACGAGGCAAGCCAAGTGAATCAGTAGGCCAGGCCTATAAAAGGAATGGTTAAATCAGTAAATAGGTTAGAGATAAAGCCTGAAGAATCAGTTCATGAAGACAAAGAGAATGCAGAATTTTTGTACCTGGCACATAGTAGGTGTTATATAAATGTTACCTGTTATGGTTAACTATGCATTTAAAATTCAAAATTTCTGCAAATCCTACCTCAGGAAAGGGTATGAGAAAGAGGAAAAACAGCAGAGGGGAAGATGGGAGGGTGGGTGATGGGAATGACTTGAACCTTACTCTCATCAATATTGGCTCAAAGAGGGAATAATATACACAATCAGTTAAATATAGAAATTTATCTTACCCAACAGGAAAGTAGGAGGGGGAGGAAATTAAAACTTGAGACAAAAAAAAATGAAAGTGGACTAATGAACAAAGGAAGACTAGTATCATAATAGAATAAGCAGAACTAACTGAAGAAACAAAGTACTTACTTCAAAGAAGGTGATAAGTACTAATGCAATATAAATAATGTAGAAAACAGGGCTAACAATCATAACTTTAAATATAAATCGATGAAACAATCCAATAAAACAAATGATAAATACCAACACTCTGCTATATGCCTCTGCTGTTTTTTTGCACCACTTCATGTGAAATAATTTACCCCATTCTACTTCTCTTTCTCATCCCTTAATTATTTTTTTGTGTCATTTCCTCAAATTCATCTTATACCTATATCCTCTGTCTATGTATATTCTCTCCCTATCTTTTCTCTAACCTAGTATTTTAATTAATATTTTTTCATTGCACTTTTCCAAAAAGGCTTTCTTTGCTTTGTCCTTCTCATAATTCACTTTTCTTCTATTCTATTCTGAAACTTTTTTTCTGATTTATGTTATACCCTTTCCTGTTCCTTTGTAATTCCTTGTGTGTTCCTCATGAGAGTAAAGGGAAGGCTTCATGGAAGAAGAGGTAGCATTTGATTTAGGTTTTGAAGGATGGGTTGTACTGACAGGTAGAGAAATCAACAAAATCTCAGATTCAGAGATATTTTGTAGGACAGTGACCAGACCAGAATCAACCAACAACTAATCAACAGTCTTCTATTAAACACCTATATGACAGGATGTACTAGGCACAGATGGGAAGGGGGGAGAGAAAGGATAGATGAAAAGTGAGGAAGGAAGAGGGGAGGAGACCTATGATGTGCTAGGCATGGTGGGGGAGGAGAGAGAAGAAAAATTAAATAGTTCTTGCCCTCAAAGAATTTTCATTCTACTAGAAGTTTGTGGATAATAAGAAGAAAAGGTTGAATAAAAAGGTGAAGACAGATTATGGATGACCTTAACTGAATCTCATAGGTTCATAGGGATACAATGATTATGTTTGAGAAGTGAATAGCTTCCTATACAGAAAGGGTATTTGTTATATTGGTGGTATTCTTTGTGTGATGAGGATTAACATAGCTCAACTATGGGAAGTTGTGTGGCTTAATTAACAAAACATTAATTAAGAGCCTGCTATGTGTCATGTACTATGTTAGATGTTGGTAAGACAAAGAGAAAAATGAAGCACTCCTTGGCCTCAGGGGGCTTAGCTCCTAAGGGAGAGGGACAATATTTATAGCATCAAGAGAGTTGGATTAGGAGTCTGGAGAACTGGATTGTTTTGCCTCTACCACTAATTAGGGCAAGTCACTTTCCCTCTCTGGACCTCAATTTCACCAACTGTAAAATGGAAGTGTTGAACAAAATGGTTTCTAAGTTTCCTTCTGGCTCTAAATTTAATGATTCTCTAAACCCTAGCTAATCTGGTTTGTAAATGGTCCCATCTTCATTAGTTTATTGCCAAATGATAAAGAGATTGCATCATCCACTGTCAGAGGGGAGTGAACCTCATTCCTCATCCCAGTCCCTCCACTCTCTTTGGGGATTTGTTAATAAACTGGGACATCTTCTTATTTCCAAAGTGTTCTGTTGAAGCTCTGCTCACTGCCCCTTTGGTGCCCATCCAGGAGCGTGATGCATGACCACCCCTTATAACTACATAAGCAAGGTAATGTTTTTTAAAACACTCAATAAAGACAGAGGGGCCTGATGCCTGATGAAAAAGCATAGAAATATAAAAATGAAGAAAGAAAGAAATGGGGCGGGAAATGGTGATATGTTTTTATTTTATTTCCTAATGGCCTTGATTTTTGCCTCTCCTGCTTCCCTGCCTTTGAATTAATAGACAGCAAAAGCCCCATTGCCAGGTTTTCACATGAACTGTTTGTTTCCACCTGAGAGGTGAGTTTTTAAGTCTCCAGTCAAGGGTCTAATGTACATTCCTCTGTACCATGTTTTCTTATGCCTAACCTCCAAATGGTGTGGTAACTGAGCTGGTTGGAAACTGAGGCTAATGAGGCCAGTATCTCAGCTGCCTTTATTCTGTTTCACAGTTTCAGGAGGCACCCTGGGGTCCCAGTAAATGTGTGCTGTTCCTGAGGCTGAGCAGGTCAGATGAGGGTGTGTATGTGCTCCAGTAAATGTGTGCTGTTTCTGATGGTGAGCAAATTAGAAGAGGGGTGTGTGTGTGTGTGTGTGTGTGTGTGTGTGTGTGTGTGTGTTTGGATCAATACAATTCAACCCCATTCCTAAGTGAACAACTCAAAGTAAGGGACCTGGGGAAGGAGCACCACCTTTGTATAGGAGGATGCTCGGATTCATTTTAAATCTACTTTAGCCTTCAAAGGAGGTTGGTCCTGAGAAATGTTTTAGAGAGTTCTCACTGGGCTTCTGAAGTATATTGCTCTCTCCCTAGAATTAGGGGCCCCTCCCTTGCCATCTCACACAAACCATGTTGAATATGTTTCATGTAAATGAGAGCACTTTTACGTACTGATTTGTGACAAGTCACAAATGGATTGAGAAAAGAGAGCTGTGAGACACAAAGATACAGTGACAGAGATAGAGAAGCAGAAAAAAGGCAGGAGGGACAGAGGGAAAGAGAGGGAAATGGGGAAGAAGAGAAGGGGGAAGAGAGAGAGAAAGGGGAATGAAGGGAGGGAGGGAGGGAGAGAGAAGGAAGAATGAGAGAAAGAGAATGAGAGAGAGAGAGAGAGAGAGAGAGAGAGAGAGAGAGAATATGTGTTGGTGGTGGTTGTGGGATGGTTATAGATGATGCGGTAGTGAGGTTAGCAGAAAGCCTAGAAGGTGGCAAGAAACAAGAGGGGGGGGTAAAGTATGAATAAAACAAAGTGGTTTAAAAAAGAACCAAGAAGGAGAGAAAGAAGGCATAAGTCCCACCCCCTTCCCCAGCTTGGTAGAGAGTATTAAGTACAGCTTCTCTGTTAAAATGGGCAAGGCTGCATTCAGTAACTGGGCAGTATACTTGCCTGCAGTTGTATTACAGATTCATAGGACAATAGCATTTAGAGTGGGAAGGAGCCATAGAATCACAGTCAAATTCATTACATAGAAAAGGACACTGAGTCTCCTTTTGCACATTAGAAAGCATTTTTTAAAACAGGTGTGATGACTTTGAAGACTCCCATTGGAAGGGGGTGTTGATGAGAATCTTCTTCAGAAGGAGACAATGTGGCCTAGTGGATAGGCTGGATAATAAAGCTAGAATCAGTCAGGAAAATCTGAGATCAGACACTGCCTCTGGAACAATTTGGCCATATGACCCCCTATTCAAGACACCACCTAAGAAAAAGCCCTCTAGCCCCAGGCAACTCTAAGACAAATTATAGAGCACGACTGGCTCTGCCTTAGCCAAGGGAGTTTCTTCATTTGTTTTTCCCTATACTAATAAAATCTAGGTCCAGTCTAAACCCCACCCTGCCAAGGCATCCCAAAACCAAATAAACAAAAAAGGTCAAAAGAAGTCTAAATAGGAAAACTCTCTTTTATCATTTTAGGTGGAAGTGAGAGATAAGATTAAAAACAGCTGCCAGAAGAGGTAGGGCCTTGGTGGTTTGTCACATTGTGTTTCTATCTTCCTAGGCTTTTACAATCAAAAGTTGGTTTTCACTTGTAGGTTTTTTGTTCAAGGACTGGTGACTTTTGATAGGGACTGGGCAAAAGAGGGGGAAAATCAATAACCTCTTCTAGCAAATTTAAGTTTGGAGGTCAATCATAGAGTAAAGCAGTGCACCTGGCCCCTGGCCTCCCAGCCTGGGAACTCCCATGGTTCCTTCCTTGAGAGCTGGTTTGGTTTGTATTAAAGATAGTAATTGCTGAAAAGAACTTCTTCACAGGTTGTAAAGACTATGAAACCACTGTGATTAAAAAACCTCCCAACACAATAGAAGCCTTTAGCCAACTCTTTGTGGCAGGCTGTCTGTTTAAATGGTTATGTGTTAGCAGTTCTTGACCCTTTGTGTGAAGGTCAGGCAGAAAATAATATCTACTTACTTTCAGTTTCCTAATTCAGGAGCTGGTCAATTTGGTGAACAAAATCCCTGAGTTATAAAATGGCATGTATATAGCATTAGAACTACTCTTCTATTCAATGAAAAAAAATCAAACTTTTATAGGAATTAGAAATAGAAGGGACTTTAGGAATCATGTAGGCAGTCTAATATTATCCTTTTACAAAGGAGGAAACTAAGGCAAAGAGAGGTTAAGGGACTTGTCCTAAAACTGGCAAAATCTGAGTCTGAACCCAGCTCTTCTGCCCCCAAGGCTATCTCTATTTCCATTATACCACATGACTGCAAAGGAGTACCTTCTACCCCTTCCTATCTTCCTTTATTTTTAATCCTGTTCCCAAGGAAATTGAATAGTGTAGGAGTGAAATAGGAAGCACCACATCTTTTACATGTCCTGTAATATACCCAAGGGTTCTTGGAAATTTCATACATTAGCGATGAATTTGTAACACAGCTTCTCCTTATTACTGTCCCCTTCCTTGTAGGGACTTACTTTGCTAACCGATCCTCCTGAGGCCACCAGTGACAGTTTTACTACAGAAAGTAAAAATTCTAAGGGTGTAGATAAATGACAAATTAGGCAAACATCTGTGCACAGATTAGATTCAAAGCTGATCTTTACTGGCTTCTTATTTAATCTGAGTTTATAAGATCACAGAATGTCAGAGCTGGCAAGGACCTTAGATATTACCCAGTCTAATCCCCTCATTTTATTTTTATTGATGCCTTTTATCTTTATATTACATTATTTTCAGAATATATCCCCCTCTACTCCCTACCCAGTGAGTGACCATTTGAAACAGAAATTTAAAAAGAAAGAGGGAATTAAAAAAAAAAAAACAGTTCAGCAAAAAAAATAACCAACTTATTGACCACATGAAGCAATATGTGTAATACTTCTCTCCCGGAGTCCTCCACTTCTGTAAAAAAAAAAAAAAACCAAGGAAAAGCAGGGCAGAGCCAAGATTGTGGAGTAGAAGCAGGAAATTCTGTGACCTCCCCCCACAACCACCTCAAATAGAGTCAAAATATGACTCTAACTAAATTTTAGAGCTACAGAACCCACAAAGTGATGGAGAAAAATGAATCTCCTGCTGAAGGCAGCCTGGCAGGCCAATAGGAAGGGTTCATCACAGCACTCTGGAAGCTGAGTAGTCCCATGTGAGCTGCATGTTTTTGGCTCCAGGGAGGCAGCAGCTGGAGCAGACCTCAGGAGAGTGAGGTCCCAGCAGCTGTAGTGGTTTCCAGACTTTTCAACCTATAAATACCAAAAAGAAAGTAAAAGGTCAGTCGGGAACTCTGTTGGAAAAGAAGGGTATAGTCTGGCCCTTGACCCCAGGGCGAGGGGTGACGGAGACACATCAGCTGTGGCTGCAAAGTCTGCCCCATGGCTGCCTCAGGAGCTCCTGGCCTACAGATCATAGGGGGACCAAGTGACCATTCAGAGGGTAATTGCTCTTGCTTTGACCTGCTTGGATCTGGGTCGCTTTCTTGGGTGGTGGTCTTAGGGCGAGAAATGCCAGTTTGTCAGCATGGTGTCTGTAGAGAGCCCTGTGCCCTCCTTAGACCTCTGACAATTGTAAAAACCCCAGCAATTTGGGACAAAGATGTCCCCTCTGGAAGCAGAGTTCTATCATGGCAAAGAGCTCAAAAGTCAAGTAATTGACTGTAATATGAACAAGCAAAGGAAGCACAAACAGACCATAGAATCCTTGTTTGGGGACGAAAAAGATCAAAGCATGGAACAGGAAGAAGACAACAAAGTCAGAACTCCTGCATCAAAAGCTTCCAAGAAAGTATGAATTGGTTATAGGCCATGGAAGAGCTCAAGAAGGATTTTGAAAATCACATAAGAGAAGTGGAAGAAAAACTGGGAAGAGACTTGAGAATGATGCAAGAAAATCACGAAAAGAGAGTCAACAACCTGACTGAAGAAAATAACACCTTAAAAAATAGATTAACTCAAATGGCAAAAGAGGCCCAAAAAGCCAATGAGGAGAAGAATGCCTTAAAAAGCCAAATTTGCCATTAGGAAAAGGAATTTCAAAAACTTGCTGAAGAATAATTCTTTCAAAATTAAATTAGAACAAATGGAAGCTAATGAGCTTATGAAAAATCAAGATACTATAAAACAGATCCAAACATACGAAAAAATAAAAGGCAATGTGAAATGTCTCATTGGAAAAACCACTGATATGGAACATAGATCCAGGAGAGAAAATTTAAAAAATTATTGGGCTCTCTGAAAGCCATGACCAAAAAAAGAACCTAAAAATCATACTTCAAGAAATTCTCGAGGAAACTTGCTCTGATATTTTAGAACCAGAGGGCAAAATAGAAATGGAAAGGATTCACTGATCACCTCTTGAAATAGATCCCAGAAAGAAAACTCCTAGGAATATTATAGCCAAATTCCAGAGTTCCCAGGTCAAGGAGAAAATATTACAAGCAGCCAGGAAGAAACAATTTGAGTATTGTGGAAACACAATCAGGCTAACACAAGATCTAGAAGCTTCTACATTAAGGGATTGAAGGGTTTGGAATATGATATTCTGGAGGCCAAAGGAACTAGGATTAAAACCAAGAATCACCTATCCAGCAAAACTGAGTATAATGTTTCAGGGGAAAATGTGGTCATTCAAGGAAATAGAGGTCTTTCAAGCATTCTTTTTTTTTTTTTTCTTTTGGAGGGAGGAGGGCAGGGCAATTAGGGTTAAGTGACTTGCCCAAGGTCACATGGCTACTAAGTGTTAAGTGTCTGAGGCCGGATTTGAACTCAGGTCCTCCCGATTCTGGGGCCCATTTTCTATTCACTGTGCCACTGAGCCGCCCCTCTCTCAAGCATTCTTGATGAAAAAACCAGAGTTGAATAGAAAATTTGACTTTCACATAGAAGAAGCAAGAGCAGCATGAGAAGGTAAACAGGGAAAAGAAATCATAAGGAACTTATTAAAATTGAACTATTTACATTCCTACATGATAAAACAATAATTGTAACTCATGAGACTTTTCTCAGTATAAGGATAGTGGAAGGGAATATATATATATATATATATATGTATGTATGTATATTTATGTATACATACATATATATGTTTATATAGGAGGGTATATGTGCATATAAATATATATGTGAGTCTGTGTATATATGTGTACATGTATACATAGACAGAAGGCATAGGATCAGTTGAACAGAAAGGGATGATATCTAAAAAATAAAATTAAGAGGTGAGAGCAGAATATAAAGAGAGGAGCTAGGGAGAGAGAGAATAGAGTAAATTACCTCATATAAAAGAGGCAAGAGAAAACTGTTACAGTGGAGAGGAAGAACAGGAAGGCAAAAGGGAATGGGTCAAGCTTACTCTCACTGAATTTGGCTTAAGGAGGGAATAACATACACATAAAATTGGGTATCTTATCCTACAGGAAAGTAGGGCGGAAGGGGATAAAAGTGGGGGATGATAGAAGGGAGGGCAGATGGGGGGATAGTTAGAAGTACACACTTTTGAAAAGGGTCAAAGTAGAAAATACGGGGTGGCTAGGTGGCACAGTGAATAGAGCACTGACCCTGGAGTCAGGAGGACCTGAGTTCAAATCTGGCCTCAGATATACAAAAACTAGCCATGTGACCTTGGGCAAGTCACTTAATCCCAATTGCCCTCCCTTCCTCCTCCAAAAAAGTAACAAAGTAGAAAATAGAATAAGTAGGGGGCAGGATAGGATGGACAGAAATATAGTCATTCTTTCACAATATATCTACTATAGAAATGTTTTGCATAACTACACATGTATAACCTATATTGAATCTCTTTTCCTCCCAGTAGGGGTGGGTGATGAGGGAAGAAGGAAAAGAATCTGAAAAGGGGTATTCAGTAGGATCACTATTTTGGGGTAGGGGTAGGGGAAAATGGGGAGAAATTTTATAACTCAAAATCTTGTGGAAATGAGTGGTAAAAACTAAAAATAAACAAATTAAACAAACAAAAAAAGGGTTACATTTTCTCTATTCATCTGATGGGCTAAACTTGATCATTATAATTGTACAATGGTCAGTTTCATTTCACTAGGGGTTTTTCCCCCATTTATATTGTAGTCATTGAATTTGATATTTTCCTGGTTCTACTTCCTGTTCTTTAAAGTCTGAGTTTCTCTGAATTTTTCATATTTGTTTTTTTTTTCCTATAACATGCTACAATAATATTCCATTATATTCATGTACCATAACTTATTTAGCTATTCCCCAACTGAGGGTGCCCCATCAATTATAGTTGAAGAAGCTGAGTCCTGTATAGCAGAAGTTCAAACTTAACTGTACTGACAATAAAATTCAAACATAGATATAAAGTCCAAGTGTGTTTGCCATTATGCCATGCTATATTTTCCTCTTACTTCTCCAAATCTAGTCTTCCCTTTGGTGCTGGGGTCTTACTAACGAATGTGTCTCTCTAATGTCCCTCTCCTTATGTTCTATTCAGTTCTTCCCTCTGTTTCTTCCCCTCTTTTCTGAACGTTAGAACCATATAGACTTATCAAGTCTTAAGGGGAAGTCACTGTCCTTGATATCACCCTCCCCCCATTTCCTGTCTATTGAAGTCATGAGCAGTAAAAACCTTAAAAAATATTAACATTCTTGGGTTTAAGACTTGGCATGTTCAACTATGTGAAAAACAGAATCAATTTCATCTGAGCACATTAAGTATCCCATCTATGCTATTATGTCCTTTGGCAGCTTGGTGAATACTCATTTATGTGATGAAGACTCCCCATGATCTTCCTAAAACTCGGGTCTGTCCATGTCACAACCCTCTACTCAGTAAACTATAGTGGTTTCCTGTATTATCTCTTTTACAAAAGATAAATACTTTTGTTTGATATTTAATGTTCTTCCAACTTAGCCCCATCCTACCTTTCTGATCTTCAGGGATACAAATTCTTAAGGAAATACTTTGAAGTAATTTATTATGTGTTAAATATTGTTGAAAGGTTATTAATGTTAATTTTTATTGAAAATATCCAAAGATAATTCTGCTGTCCATATATATGTAAGCTGACTTATATTGTTGTTAAGTCACATCCAACTCTTTGTGACCCCTTGAACCACACTGTCCATGGAGTTTTCTTGGCAAGGATACTGGAGTAGTTTGCCATTTCCTTCTCCAGTGGATTAAGACAAATAGAGGTGAAGTGATTTGCCCAGGGTCACAGAGCTAGTAAGTGTCTGAGGCTGGATTTGAACTCGGCGCTTCCTGACTCCAGGTCTAGTGCTCTATCCATTGAGTCATCTAGTTACCTCTTTAGTCATCTGACTGGCCTATATAATTAATTGTCTTATTTATTTAATTATTTAAACTTAATTTACTTTTTCAGTGAACAAAAACCCAACTTTTCTCCCTTCTATCCTCATCCCCATTGAAAAAGAAAGAGTAAAACAAGTCCTTATAACATATATTCATCATCAAGCAAGTCATGCAGACATTTGGAGCTTGTCTTGGTATATGTTGTGATATGCTGGTCTAGTTTCTGCCAGACTTCTTTCCAGTTATCCACATGAGGTTTTTTTTTGGGGGGGGGGCAGGAAAGGGGTCTGCTAATGAGTTCCTACCCCAATACCTGGGATCTTTGTGTTTATCAAACATTAGGCTATGGTGCTTATGTGCTTCTTTAAAATTTTTACCTAGTTTGCTCCACTGATTAACTGCAATATTTAAAATTTTTAATTAATATTTACTGTTTCTTACATTACCATAGCATTCCATGTATCCCTCCTTTTCCCCCTCCCTGGGAGACATTCCATATGATAAATACGATTTTTTTTGGAGGGCTACTGGGGTTAAGTAACTTGCCCAGGGTTACAAGGCTAGGTTTTTTTTTTTTTTTTTGTGTGTGTGTGTGTGTGTTAAGTGTCTGAGGCCGGATCCGAACTCAGGTCCTTCTGACTCCAGGGCTGATGTTCTACTCACTGCGCCACTTAGCCGCCCCTAAATAGGATTTTTTAAGAGATGGAAAAAATGACAGAAAACTAATACATTGAGAAAATCTGAAAACATGTGCCATGTGTAACACCTGTGGCTACTTATACAGAGGGGCTGGTTGGAAGTGTCTTTTTACATCTCTTCATTTTATTCTTATTTGCTCTTTATAATTTTGGTACATTTACTTTGTGTGTGTGTGTGTGTGTGTGTGTGTGTGTGTGTGTGTGTGTTCTTTCCATTTACATTGTTGTAGCTAACTGTATATATTGTTTTCTTTTTTTTTTTTTTTTTTACAGGGGGCCAGCAGCATCCGTACTTTTATCCAAATTACACAAAAACGCCAGGCAGGGGCTGAATTCAGCCCCATATAACTTTCTACACAAACTGGAGGGGAGAGACAAGAGGAAAATTCAAGTCTGTGAGAGGTTGGGGAGAAGCAGAGCCGAGGTTATATTGTTTTCTTGATTCTGTTTACTTCACTTTGCATAAGTTCATGTAGATCTTTCCATGGTTCTCTATACTCATCAAATCTTTCTTTCTTTCTTTTTTTCTTTTTAAAGCAATTGGGGTTAAGTAACTTGCTCAAGGTTACACAGCCAGTCATTATTTATGTATGGGTGCTCATTTTCTGAGGCAGGAACCGATCCCGGGTCATCCCGACTCCGGGGCTGGTGCTCTTACTCACTGTGCAACCTAGCCGCCCCAAATCATTATTTCTTACAGTGTAACAGTATTTCATTACATGTACCACAGTTTGTTTAGGTATTCACTATTGAGGAATTGTTTCTAAGTCTTTGCTATCTTAGCATCTACTTAGATATTTTTAGCATCTGCGTTGTTTCCAATTCTTAGCTATCATAAAAAAAGGCTGTTAAAAATATTTTTAAATATATAGGAACTTCCTGCCCACCCCCCTTCCCCCCCACTCCCCGCCATGAACAATAGCTTCCTTGGTGTAGACAACTAGTAATGGAGTCTCTGATTCATATATGGACATTTTAGTCACTTTATTTGCATTATTCCATATAGCTTTCCAAAATGATTGTATCGTTTCATAGCTCCATCAACAACATCTGCCTATTTTATCACAACCTCTCTAACATTGACTATTGTCATTTGGGGGGCATTTTTCATGTGTGCCAATTTACAAGATGTGAGGAGAAAGTTTTGATAAGCATTTCCCTTATTATTTGAGAATTGGACCATTTTTCTCCCACATGGTTGTGAATACAATTCTTTTGAGAACTGTTTGCTCATCCTTTGACCACTGATTTATTAAGGAATGGCTATTAGTCCTACACACATATACATAAGTCTATATAGTTATATATGTTGGATATCAAACTCTTGTCAAAGAAATTTGATAAAAAGATTTTCTCCCATTTGACCACTTCTCTTCTCATCCTAGCTGGAACAATGTTGTCTGTGCAGAAGCTTTTCAGTTTCAAATAATCAAATAAACTTACCAGGTTTTATCTTTTGTAATTGCATTTATGTCTTGTTTAAGAATATATCTCTTACCTGTAGCTGTGAGAAGCATATGATCTATTTCTCTTCTATTAAAAAAAATTAGTACTGGGGCAGCTTAGTGGTATACTGGATAGATCACCAGCCATAGAATCCGGAGGATCTGAGTTAAAATCTGAACTCACACCCTTGAAATTTACTAGCTATGTGATCCTGGGCAAATCATTTAACCACAACGCCAAAACAACAACAACAACAACAACAACAACAACAAAGACAACAACACCCCAACCCAACAACCCAAAACAAATCAAAACAAAAATATGATCTTTAATATTCAGGAAACATATTCATTTGTGGTGTAAGATGTTGGTGTAAGCCTAATTTCTGCCAGACTGCTTTCTAGCTTTCCCAGCAGTTTTTTAAAAAAAATTCAAAGTGGAGTTTTTCCCTACATAATTTATGTTTTCCATTTTATCAAACATTGGGTTGTTGAGTTCTATTTTGTTCTGAATCCGCCTTGTCTAATCTGTTCTATTGATTCATCTCTCTATTTTTAAAATAATACCAAATGGTTTGATAAATGCTGCTTTATAATATAGTTTGAGGTATGAAAGTGATATTCCTCCTTCATCTTTACTTCTTTTCACCAGTTTCCTTGTTATTCTAAATCTTTTGTTTTTCCAAAAGAATTTTGTTGTTGTTTTGTAAAGTTTTGTAAAATATCCCATTGGTAATTTAATTGTAATAGCATTAAAAGTATAAGTTAATTTTGGTAGTATTGTTATTTTTATTATATTAGCATGGCCTGGCCATGAGCACTAAATATTCCTTTAACATATAGGTTGTTTTTTAAATCTTTAAGGAGTGATTTGTAATTGAATTTTTATAAGTCTTTTATGTGCTTTGGGATGGTTGATTCCCAGATATTTATGTGTTTTGTGGTTATTTGGAATGGAATTTTCCTTTCTATTATTGTTTCTTTTGTTTTTATTATATAGAAAAGCTGTTAGATTTTGAGGATTCATTTTGTGGCCTGCAATTTTGTTGAAGCTAGTAATGATTTCAATTAGCATTTTGCTGATTTCCTGGGGTTTTCAAAGAAAACCATCATGTCATCAGCAAATGGGGCTAGTTTTATTTCTTCTTTATCTATCTTTATTTCTTTAAATTTTCTCTTCTCTTATTGTTATTACTAGCAATTCCAGAACTATAACAAATAATGAAGAGAAGAGTGGACATCTTTGTTTCACTCCCCTATTTATTGGAAAAAAGGTTTTATTCTATCCTCATTGTATATGACGTCTGTTTTTGGTTTTAGAGAAATATTTTTATATTAAAAAAGGTCCTGTTATACTTTATAGGGTTTTTGCCACAAAAGTGTTATACTTTGTCAAAGACTTTTTTCTGCATGTATGAAGAAGATTATGTAGTTTTAAATGACTTGGTTTTTAATATGATTAATTATGTTGTTTGTTTTACTAATGTTTAATGATCCTTGCATCCCTGGTATAAATGTCACTTGATCATTATGAATGATTTTTTTTTTTTTGATAAATCACTTTAGTCTGTTAAGATTTTGTTTAACATTTTTGAGTTAATGTTCATGAATTATATTGCACTATAGTTATCTTTCTGTGCTTTATATTTCCCTGGTTTAGGTATTAGAATTATACCTCATAAAAGTCTTCTGGTAGTGTTCTTCCTTATTTGTTTTTGAGAATAAATTGTGAAGCATGAATTCTAATTATTCTTTAACAGCTTGATAGAATTCTCTTGCTAATCCTTTAGGTCTATGTTTATTTTTTTCCCCCTTTGGTAGTTCCTTTTCAGGTCAATCAACTTCCTTTTCTGAGATCAGGTTAAGATCTCTCTCTGGTCTTCTTATAGTTCTGAGTATTTGGTATGTTTGAAGACATTCCTCTATTTCTTTCATATTCTCAGTATCGTTAGCATATAACTGCATAATATATTCTGATTATTCTTTTTATTTGGTTATAGATAGATAACTATTGCCCATAAAGGTTCTCCAAGCAGATGTAGAAAATGCACTAAATTGAATCCTGATGGGGAAATCTAAGAAAAAGCCAGTTTGATATTTTCCCAGCCTCAGGTTGTCATAGGGAGACACACTGAGATTTCTGAGGATGCTGGAGGTGGGGTCTGGTCAGGAGCAGAGGCTTTGTGGAGCATTCTAGTGCACAGAAACAGGACAAAGACTGTGCAAGGTCCAAGACCCATATTGGGGAAACTGGACCTCATATATTGCTGCAACATGTGCCAAATGCTACCCAGTTCTGAATCACAGATACAGAGTGGACTGAGGGGGAACCTACACCCAGAGGTGGCAGTTCTGTATAGGAAGTGGAAACTTGACCCTACCCTGTGAACTGAGCAAACAAGAAGTTCAAAGGTGAACAGTAGTTGAATGCCTCAGACTCTAGGAAATTAGGGAAAATTTTATCACATTATTGTGTTGCTCAACTAGAAATCTATATAAACAAAGAAGAAGGGGTGGGTGAAGTGGCTGACATTTAAATGTCCCTTTCATTTGAATGCTTAAAGGAGGGAAGACTACACACACACACACACACACACACACACACACACACACACACACACTGAACTGGGTAAAGAAATACATTTCATTCAACAGGAAAATTAGAGGGAAAGGGGAGAAAGAAGAGGAGGAAATTAGAGGAATTTTAAACAAAAAGAATATAAAGAAAAAAGAATATTGAAAAATATTTGTAGCTCTTCTTGAGGTGGCAAAGAGTGGGAATCTGGGGGAGTGTTCATCAATTGGAAAGTGGCTGAACAAGTTATGGTATATAAATGTGATGGAATACTATTGTGCTATAAGAAAAAATGAAGAGGATAGTTTCAAAGAAACTTGAGAAGACTTGTATGAACTGATGCAGAGCAAAGTGATAAGAACCAAGAATAATTTATGCAATAACTGAAATATTGCAAAGTCAAACAACTTTGAAATACTTAAGACTTGTAGGAACTGAAACAGAAATATAAACAGAGCCAGGAGAACAATGTATACAATAAAAAGATTGTAAAGACAAACAATTCTTAAGAACTCTGAGCAATGTAATGACCAACCATGACTCCATAGGACTAATTATGAGACATGTTTCTTACCTCCTGATAAATGAAAAACTCAGAGGGCAAAATTCTGTGTGTGCATATGTGCATTCATGTAATATATTATCTATATGCATAAATGTAAATATGTATGTATACACACATACATAAAATGTGTTTCCTTTTGTACATGGACAATACTGAAATTTGCCTTTTTTTGACTATGCATGTTTCTAACCTGGGTTTTGTTCTTCTTTCATTGTCAGTTGGGGAGTAGAGAATGGTATAGAGAGAAGACAGGTTTTTGTTGATTAAAAAAAATAGATACTACTTATTGTTATTAAGGAAAAGATCCATTTATTCCTGTGCTTTTTTGTTTCTTTTTTAAAACAGAAATGACTATTGTATCTTGTCAAAACCTTTTCTGAATCTATAATCTTATGATTTTTGTTGTTTTTGTGATTAAAAATAGCCATTTATGTTGATAGTTTTCCTACTATTCAACCAGTCCTGCATTCCTAGTATATATATATATATATCCAAGCTAGTAATAGTATATTATATTTGTGGCATGTTGCTTTAGTTTTCTTATATTCACAAAAATTTAGAATCTTTACATCAATATTAGGGATATTTGTTTATAATTGTCTTTCTCTTCACTGGTGGTGATTTTGCCCTTTTCATTTTTATTTTGCATATTTGCTTTTCTTCTTCTTGTTTTAAAAATCAAATTAACAATGAATTATCTATCTTACTGGTTTTTTCATAAAACTGCCTCCAAGATTTATTTATTAGTTCAATAATTTTTTTTTACTTTTAATCTTATTAATCTCACCTCTGATTTTTCTGGGTTTCCAATTTGGTGATCAATGGGAGATTTTTAATTTGTTCATTTTCTAGGGTTTTTTTTTTTGCATGTCCAATTCATTGATCCTTTTTCTGTTTGGTTGAAAGAATTTAGAGAAATAGCATTTCCCTAAGTACTTCTCTAGCTGCATCCCACAAATTTTGGTATGTTGTCTCATTATTGTCATTCTCTTTCATGTAATTATTGTTTCTATGATTTGTTCTTTGACTCACTTATTCTTCAGGATTAGATAAATTTTAATTAATTTTTAATCTATCTTTCTACTGCCATTTGTTGAATGCAATTTTTAATTCCATTATGATAAAAAAAATACATTTAAGTTTCCTGCCTTTCTACATTTGATTTTGAGTTTTTTATGCCCTAATTAGATGGTCGATTTTTTTTGTGTAGGTGCCATATGCTGCTGAAAAAGAAGTATATTCTTTTTTGTTCCCATTCAGTTTCCTCCAAAGGTCTGTCTATCTAACTTTTCTAATTTTCTGTTTAGCTCCTTAGCTTCTTTCTTGTTTCTTTTTTGATTGGGTTTATCAAGTTCTGAGAGGTGACAGCTGAGGTCCCCCACCAATATAGTTTTGCTGTTTATTTCTTCCTATAACTCACTTAACTTCTCCTTTAAGAATCTGGATGCTAGGGGTGGCTTGGTGGCACCCGTGCTGGAGTCAGGAGAATCTGAGTTCAAATCCTGCTTCAGACACTTAACACTTACTAGCTATGTGATCTTGGGCAAGTTACTTAACCCCAATTGCCCTGCCTTCTGCCCTCCAAAAAGGAAAAAAAAGAGTTTGGATGCTATATTACTTGGTGCGTATATATTTAGTATTGATGTTGCTCCATTGTCTATGGTACTGATGGGGTCCTTGTGATGTATATATGTTTGTAGTATCAATCTGTAACATCAGTTTGTAAATGGGGTGCTTTGGGATCTATGTCTGTAAAATCAATTTGTAAAAGCAGTCTGTAAGATCACATTTCCACCCCCCCTTCCAGCACTCTGCCCAGCAACAACTCATGACCTGTTTATCTCTGCTTGAAACAATAAGTTATGTAAATGTTATCTCCCTTAGTTAGAGTGGCCAGCCCCACCATAAATTCTTCAATACCTTATCTATAGGGTAACTCCTTAGTCAATTATATACCCACACTGTCTCTGATGACCTTGGTGGGAGGCAGACTGGGCACTTTTTAGTGATGTGTCAGGCCTAAAACCACACCTCCAGCTAGCCCCACTTGAGCTATTTCCCAGTGAATCATGGGCAATACACCTGCGCAGTTGATATTAAAAGTGTATGGTCCTTTGAGCACTGACCACTCCTTAACTCCTCCCTGATCCCACCCTTACTCACCTAGTTAGCATAATTGACACCTTAAAACTATGCCTGTGACCCCTGGAAGTTGGCAGTTTCCATAAGAATCTAGCCTGCTGTTCTCTACAGCGTAACAATAAACTTTACAATTTCGGCTTCAAAGTTTGCTTGAGCCTGGTGAATTCCTTCCAGACTGGATGCCAGGGAGGTATCCCTGGCAGAACCACTTACCCTCCCCCCTCCTTATCACCCTTCCCTCTTCAGTACCTTTGAGCAAGATGTAATTTCTTTCCTTATCTCTTTTAATTAGGTCTATTTTTGCTTTTATTTTGAGATCAGGATTGTTATCCCTGCTTTTTTTTTTTTGACTTCAGTTGAAGCATAATAGATTTTGCTCCAGCCCCTTACCTTTACTCTTTGTGTGATTCTCTGCTTCAAGTATGTTTCTTGTAAACAACGTATTGTAGGTTTCTGATTTTTGATCTACTTTGCTATCTGCTTCTGTTTTATGGGAGAGTTCATCCCATTCATATTTACATTACTACCTGTGTATTTCCCTCCATCCTATTTTTCTTCTTGTTTGTCCTTTCTCTCCTTTCACTCTTTCCCTCCTCACCAGTGTTTTGCTTCTACCACCTCCTCTACTTTGTCCTTCCTTGTCAGGCCCTCTACCCTGCCTTTACATAATAACTTTTTTATGGTCAGATTCTTTTTTGTTGTTTTTTGCTCATCTTTTTTCTTTCTTTCTTTCTTTTTTTTTAATTTGAGCTCTGCTTCCTGGGTGGAAGGAGCACTGTCTCAGGCTTTTTGTGCCTGAGGTTAAGGGTGCCAGGGGTTACAGGTCCTGACTGTTTACCAGGTGCTGCACCAGGTGCTGCACCTGCTGCCCTGATGTCCTTTGTGTCTGGTGCTGTGCTGAGGTGGTGAATTGAGGGTTGACTGATGCTGCTGGAAGCTATAGCGGTCTGGTAGCTTACTTGGTAGTTAACTGGCATCCTAGTGCTGTTGTCTGGCATGTGTTGAGGTTGGTGAGGTTTTTCTGCATTTCCCCATGGATACACTGAAACTCATGGCAGTCTGGCTGCTGGCAGTTGCCTGTTTTCTGAGGACTATGCTGAAGTATGTGGAGGGAGCTGGTACTAGCAGCTGCCTGTTTGTTTAGGCACCCATAGTGTTGGTGCCTTCCCTTTTACCCAGGGCTACATTGAAGCACATGTAGGCTGGTCACTGGAGGTTGCCTGTTTGCCTGGGTCTATGTTGAAGCACTTGGTGATTCTTAAGGCTGGAGTATGCCCATTCCCTTGGCTATGCTGAGGCACATTGTGGTCCAGGTCTTGGCATTTGCCTCCTTCACCACACTGGGGCTCAAGATCTACTGCTGATTTGCATAGGTGGGGCTTGCTGCTGGGTTGCTGAGACACTTCCTCTTCTGGACTGTGCTATTTACCTGAGTCAGACAGACCTTTCTTGATGATGTTCCAAGTTTCTTGGGCTCAAAGATTGTTTCACCCCATCTTTTTGCTGGTTCTGCTGTTCCAGGATTTGTTTTGGGATGGTATTTTATGGTTGTTTGGAGGTGAATATGAGAAAGTTATGGTGATTTACTGTTTAATCCATCATCTTGGCCCCCAGAAGTTGTTTCCCTTTATTAATTTCTTTTATTTCTTATAAATTCATCTTTTTGTTTTTGAAACTTGCAATTTGATTTCTTCTTTATCCTGTTGTAAATTAAATTAGCTAATGTCATTTTATTATCTATTTTACTTTTTTGAAAAACAGTCCCTATTTTAAAAATAATTCAGTGCTTTTTGCTTTAACTTTGCTAATCTCTTCTTTGGTTTTCAGAATTTCTAATTTAGTTTTCAATAAAAAATATGTTTTGTGATTAAAAAATTGTTTTGGAGTTATTTTCCCTGTCTTTTTTTTGGTGGGGGTGGGTTGGTTGGTGGAGTTCTGGTTTGACTGTCCTGGTCATTATAATCATTCCTTATGGTAGTATTCTTTTTTTGTTTTATCATTCTTCCAGAATATATTCTGACTTTGAATTTTGTGTTAGTGCCAGATTCTACACACTTCTAGAGGGAATAGCTGGGTCACATTTAGTCTTGGTTTGTTCTTGCCCATGGCTGGAACTATGGTAGATACCTACTGCACTCAGCCTCTATTAGCTAATTGGAAAGCTCTGAAAGTTCCAGGTGACAGACCTGCAGGCTCCACTTTGGTCTGGACTTCCTGCCTTGGTTAACTGCTGACTTCAGACTAGACTGAAAGTTAGATCTGAGACAATCTACTGCTAGAGTTAGAAACACACCTACTACTTCATTCTGTACTTGCTTCTCATTCAATATATGGATTAGGGACCACATTAGTTTCTTGCCCTGGACTACCACCCTTAGGCATAGGGCCCTCCTCACTCTGTATGGGATCTGTGACCTCACAGTGACAGAATTGCCAATTGGCACCAGTTCCTGCTTTTTGCCTAAGATCAGGCCCCTCTCTGTTGAGTTGGGGATCTTATCTTGGTCTGATGCATAACCATTGGAAGGTTCCTCATGACCTTCTACTGACTAGACCCTGTCTCTACTGTCCACAGACTTCTTTGCTTCTCTATGCTGATATAGGTTGGAAAAAATAACTCTGTGTGTGTGTGTGTGTGTGTGTGTGTGTGTGTGTGTGTGTGTGTATTTCTTGGATTTCCCAAATAGTACTGTGTGGTGTGTTTTCTATATCTTTGTAGAGTGGGAATTTTTTTTTTGGGGGGGGGCAGAAATCTGACTGTATTACTTCCTTCTCTTCTACCATCTTGGCTAATCTTCTCTAGCAGTGAATTTGCAACTACATTTTATGTTGATGAATTGTTTATTTCCCTCCATGTACTTTGTGGTCCAGTCAAATTGGCCTTTTTGCTGGACTTCACACATAACACTCCATTTCCTGTCTCCATGTGAAGCATTTTTCTCTTTCTTTCTTTCTTCCTCTTGCAGTCCTTGCTTTCCTTCAAGACTGTGCTACATTTTTATGAGGCCCTTAAGTTCCAGTGATTCCCTCGAATATGTTTTGTATATTCCTGTTTATGTGTATGCGGCTTTCCCCTTAGAATGTATAATCACTTTGAAGGCAGGAATTGTTTGACTTTCACTTTGGTATCCCCAGAACTATTCCAAGTACATAGGAGGTACTTATTAAATTTTTCTTTAAGTGATGCTCATATGTTTACAAAAATTCAGCACAACAAACCCTTACTAAATGTCTATTATGTGAAAGGCACTGTGTTAGGTACTTGGGAAACAAAGATGAAAAACATGGTTCCTACCACCATAGGTTATTGAGGAGGAAATGACAGGGAGGATCTCCAGATAGAGGGCAATAGGAAATATGAATGGGGAAGTCCTTTTTACCTGGGGCTGAGGATGGGTTGGCATTCAGAGAAGGCATAATGGAGGAGGTGGAACTCAAACAGGGTCTTAAAGGAAAAAGATTATTTCAATAGGAGGAGATGAAATATAGGGGCAGTTTCAACCAAGGAGAAGGGTATTTGGTTATATTGTTAAGCATCACGGGGAAGAGAGCACTTTGCTAAAGGGCCCATAGCAAATGGTATATAATTTATGCTGTTCTCCTCTTCCCTCCCTCCACCCTGAGACCCACTCAGAGTGTAGACATGGGAAGGCCTACTTTTTTTTTTTTTGAGGGGGGAAGGAAAGGCAATTGGGGTTAAGTGACTTGCTCAAGGTCACATGGCTAGTAAGTGTTAAGTGTCTGAGACCAGATTTGAACTCAGGTCCTTCTGAATCCAGGGCTGGTGCTCTATTCACTGTGTCACCTAGCTGCCCCAAGGAAGGCCTACTTTTCTAGAGCAATTACTCTGGTCCTGGCCAATGGAGGATCATTGCAGGAAGAAAGTATCTCCCTCTCTTTTTACATAGATCCCCTAGAGGAAAGATGCTTGCTCTTCTTCCCTTTACTTGGCCTTTGTTAGCACCACTTACTGAACATCCCATCCCTTCATGTTCTCTCTCTAGTCCCATCTTCCCCCTCAACACAGTAGCACACAGCTATGGAAGATTACTCTTGTGCCACCTGGTCATTTAACACAAAACATTCAGGACCAGCGGTGAGACCTCACCAATGGAGTTTCTGTTTCTATTCCACCCCTCCCACTCAGTCTCATGAATTTTCTTTGAAATTAGAATTAATAAATATTTAATATTATTAATAAAAATTTATAAATATTTCAAATAGAATTCTTTGGATATCAGTGACAGAACGATTCCTCAAGGGAGGAATGGCTTAAGTCAGAGTCACTGCCCAGACCCCATCCTCCTAATATCAATGAGATTCAGTCAGGGACAACTATAACACAAGTGAAGGCTGTAGGGAATGTGGACATTGCCTCTCGGCTGCTTGCCCATAGACTGTTTGAACAGTAAACAGAGCTACAAAAAAGAACAAACAAGGTCAGCTTTCAAGTAAGCTCCTGGAGAAGGAGGCATTGGGGGGCCCCTACTCAACCTGAAGCCCTGGATTTGATGTCAGAAGACTTAAATTCAAATTCCAAGTTTGACTCATTACCCAAGGGACTCTAGGCAAGGAAATCGCTACTTAACTGCTTCCTCATTTGTAAGATGATAATAATAATATTAATAAAATAAAATTATATACCTCATAGAGTTGCTATGAATAAAATACTTATTAAATCTTAAGGCACTAAAGAAATGCCAACTATCAATTGAGAGGCAATGTGGTATAGTGGAGAGTGTTGGTTTTGGAATCAGTTGACCTGGGATTGAATACTATTTCTGTCACCTTTGTGACATTGAACAAGTTACTTCACCTCTCCAGACTTCAGCTTCCTTATTTATAAAATGAGGAGCTTAGATCAGATGATCTCTAAAGTCCCTTCCAACTCTATATCTTTGATTCTGAGATTGTCATCTCCTTATATACAAAAATGTAGAGGTATGCCCTCACCTCTCCTTCTAAACCTACCTTTTAAAATGACCAATCATTTCAAATGTCTCCTAGGTCTGTTAAATTGAACTGCTGAATGGTGAATGCTATTTGTCTATTGTATCTGGGGCAGCCTGAAATGAATCATCAGTAGGATATGGAGCCAAAGGGCATTAAAATGGGCAAGTAGACCAGATTTGCACCTGGGTTTAGGAAGAACCTTGACATATAGCTCTATTTACCACCCCTTTCTAGTCAAGGAAGACTCTGAGAATTATGTGGTATATTTAGCCATCAGATAAACCCTTGTAATAAATACTGCTGAATATTCCCTCCAGTATTTTTTTTTAAAGCAATTGGGGTTAAGTAACTTGCTCAAGGTTACACGGCTAGTCATTTGATTTATGCGTGGGTGCTCATTTTCTGAGGCCGGATCTGATCTCGGCTCATCCAAACTCCGAGGCCGGCGCTCTTACTCACTGCGCCACCTAGCCGCCCCTTTAGGGCAATTGGGGTTAAGTAACTTGCCCAAGGTTACAAGGCTAGGTTTTTGTTTGTGCGGATTAAGTGTCCGAGGCCGGCTCCGAACTCAGGTCCTTCTGATTCCAGGGCCGACGCTCTATTCACTGCGCCACCTAGCCGCCCCACCCTCCAGTATTTTAACAACAGAATTCTTCAAGTGATGTTCTATGGAGGTGAATCACAAGATACTAATCTCCAAAGAATTCAAGTGCAAGTTTGCATTATGAGAAATGTATAGTGGGTGTGATTAGGCTGTACTTACCAACCAAGAGAAGTAGCATAATGGACATCATCAGAACCATGTGCCCAAAAAGAAGGTGGATTAGTCTTGTGACAAGATTAGAGGATTAGCTCAAATACCAGGAAGGCTTGCTTTATCTCCTCACAATCCTCCAACTGTTAATGCCTTCCCTCTGAGATTACCTTGTATATATCTTGTTTGAAGGTAGCATAGTCAGAAAGACAAGTTCAAATCTGGCATTGGACACTTAATAGCTGTGGGAACTTGGGCAAGTCTATGTTTACCTCAATTTCCTTATGTGTAAGATGGAAATAATAAAAGCACCTCCATCCCAGGATTGTTATGAAGATCAAATGAGACAATTTTTTGTGAAGTGCTTTGTAAACCTTAAAGTGCAATATGAATGCCAACAATTATTTCTCATTATGTTATCTTCCCTCTTAGATTATGAACTCCTTGAGGGCAAAGATCATCTTTTTGTCTTTCTTTATATACTACATAGTAAGTTCATAATAAATACTTGTTGATTGACAAGTGGCTGCTCTTATGTCAAGAGAACAAGAAGGCTTATAACATTCTAGGTGAACAATCCTTTTACCCCTCCCCCATGGAGGATTTATAGGAGGATACTGACCAAAGTCATATGGGATAAGAGGGCATAGATGGGTTTTATCTGTATCATTGGAAAGAGCTCCATATTGATGAGATCTATCAAAACATAGAAATGTACATCTTACCACCAATTTCCTAATTGACATATGTTCTGGGACTCCAGTGAAGAATCTGAATTCACCTCATAGATCTAGGGGAAAAAAAAACTTTATAGGTGGGATAAACCAGAGCTTAAGCTATGACTTACCCTGAGGAAACCGTGTAACTTTGGGCAAAGAGCAATGAGTTAATTGTGTACTATTTACTATTATATAATAGATGATACAATTATAAATAGTACCAGCACTGGTACTTGCCAATGGGGCACAAATCTTGGGAAAAACAAACAAACCAAAATCTCATTATCTCTTGGTATCTCTAGTATCTTGGGCAATTGAATTGAATTGAATCTTGGGCAACTGTGGAAGCAGCATCTCAGCCTTATTGAAGGATCCCATCCTTCATGGTCAAAGAGCCTAAGCTCAGTGGCTTTCTTGGTCATACTTGAAAAATTAGCAAAATTATGATATAGGCTGTTTGGCTTCAGTGCTCCTCCCCTTTCCTTCCTATAATCCCTGCACCCCACCTTGTGATAACCCTTAACACTTCAGAAGTTCAGTCAACACTTAAGTTATCCATATAGTGCTCTTGTGTTTTTTATCTACTACCTCTATCAAAATATACTCTCAAGAAAATATTTTATCTTAGTATTTATGTCTTAGTGCAAATCTAAAGTTCCCTCCTCTCCCCTCCTCCTTGAAGGGGAGTAAACTTTATTTCTCATTGTGGAGGGAAAGAGTTTGTACCTTATGAAAGAGATTTTAGGCTTCAAGGGCATAATCTAGATTTCAGCAAAATTTGACAGAGTCTCTCTTGTTATACTTACCAACAAGATGGAGAGGTGTAGACTAGATGAAAGTATAGTTAAATGGACTCAGAGCTTTTTGAATGATCTAACCTCAAGTGGAGGTGTTAATTGTCAGTGTTAAATTATATTAGAAGTCTTTAGTTGAGTGCCCCCGAAGAGCTGTTCTTGTTGCTGTGATATTTAATACTATCAAAGGTATATATTTCAAATTGCAGGTGGCATGAAGTTGGAACAACAGTATTAGGATGCAAAAAGATATCAATAGCCTAGAATGTTGGACCAAATCTAATACAATGAAATATAAGAGAGGTCAAGGTAAACTTCTATAATTGGGTTCAAGGAATCAATGACAAGTATAGAATGGGAAAATATGTTCAAGCAATAGTGCTTATGGAAAAGATCTGAGTGGTTTATCAAAAACTCAACATATTTCAACAGTGTGATGTGGAGCCAAAATGTCAAATGTCAAAAGACTAGGCTACATTAAGAAAAATACAGTATGTAGAATGATGGAAGTGATAGATATATTGCTCTGCCTTGTTCACAATGCATCTGGAGTAGTATGCTCAGGAAAGACTCCATGTTGAGTAAGGACACATATTAGCAGGAGTTTTCATAAAAGAAGACAACCAAGATTCTGAAAGGATTGGATATTAAGGATCCACTCATACCCAAACTAAGTCTTAAACTCTCTTCAATCCTGAGGTCTTCTTGTGCCTTGTCCCCTTACCCCCCCACCCAGGTATTCTTTTTCCTTATACAAAGGATATGAAAGGTACCGAACTAAATCACTCAGAGATAGTTATATCTTTATTAGTCCCTAAATACTGGAATAGCTCCATGGGGAGGAAAAAGGACACACTGTGTGTTCAATCTCACTGACTGCACAGACTGGAGGGGGGTCACTTCTTTAAATCATCTTAATCTTTGTTCTTGTCATATCTATTAAATCAAGTTTCACTCTAGGAGCAAACCCAACTTTCTGGGGAGCCCCAGCTGGACATGCCCATATATCTTTCACAAGCCATTCTCAAATAATATTTTCTTTTATTATAGATTCATGCTACTATTCACTATATCTAATAACAACCATATAAATTATATCTATAACCTTAATAACTCTTGGCATATTCTGTCACAAATATGTGTCCAGGGGCCAGGTTCCTATTCATAATTGTTCCAAACTGACTCTACTGGTTTCCAGTATCAGGAGAAAATCCTAACAGATCCTTTATGGAGGCAATCAATAACTATATCTCTTCAACTCAGGGGCATGACTGCTCTCCCTTTGAATGAAGACCATATCATACAGGGACTACTTGAAGGAATTTTAGATGGTCAGTCTGTAGAAAAGAAGATTCTGACGGGCATGACAGCAATCTTCAAGGGAGCATTGTGGTGCTGTGGAAAAAGGACCTGTCAGCAGATGGCAGAATCTAGATTAATGCAATTTTGGATTAGATGAATGAGACTTTGCAACAGTAGTTTAGGATGTGGAAGATGCTGATCTCCACCCCCACAACTCCCCTTTACTTTTCATAACTATTCCCCCTGCTTCCCCCCACCAATTCCTGTGGTTCCCAGGGTTATCAGGTATTTGGAGTCATAGGAACTGAGTTCAAATCCTGGCTCTGTCACTAACAGTACGACTTTAGGCAAGTCACTCCACTCCTTTCTCATTAGTTCTCTTACTTTTCAAATAAGGGGTTGTTCTAGGTGACTTCTGAGGCAGACCAGTGATCCTGTGATTTGAAGATGTGGCAGAGGGAGTAGACTTTTTGCATTTGGTCCTAGGTGGCATAACCAGGAGGGATATGTAGAGGTTGCAGAGAATCAGTATTAGTCTTGGTACAAGATAAACTTCTTAACAATTAGAGTTATCCCAAAGTGCCATAGGCTATCCTTTGGAATGAGTGAGTCTACCATCATTAAAAGGTTTTCAAATGTAGCATTGATGACTACTTTGTGGATAAAGTTGTGGAAGGGAGCCTTTGTCAAGCAGATTAGACATTCTTTGAAGTTTTGTCCAATTCTGAAGTTCCATGAAGTTTTGTGATCAGGTGAAATTACATGCTGGAACTATATGCCCTTTGGCCCTGGTCAAATGGTCAAGCCTGTCTCCTCACCTAATCAACATAGTCCAAAGACAATTCTGTGCAAATATCTAGTTAAGGAAATATGACTTGTAAAGTTCCTGAAAAAGAGCTATGTGCTCCTTTACAAGGATCTCTAAATATCAGGAAGGGTGGGAAGGAGAGTGAAAGGCCAGTCCTGGGCAAGCTTCCAGCTCATTTTGCCAGTCACATCCTCTGATCAGATGTGCATCATCCTGATGTTTATTTTATTTCCAACTGCAGATACCATGGCACTGTCCAATTTCTCCTATTTGTTCTGTTTCCAATTATTGTCAGTAGTGATGGAAAATTAACTATTTTTGAAAGGCTAGTGTTGGACGTTTCAGCTGCTACTTTTCTCTAAGAGATCTTACGGTCTGTTCATCATTGCTCCTGTTGGCAAGTTGCACGATCTCAGCTAATGTGATTTTTTTTTTATTTGAAATATTTAATGTTAAGACCTCGAATTTCAGATTCATTTCCTTCCTCCCTTGTCACCTATTCCCTCTCGGGAGATAAGTAATTCAGTATATGTTGTACATGTCTAGCTATGCAAAACATTATCATAGTAGATATATTGTACAAGGCTGCTTATAATTCCCTCCCACTCATCCCACCCCCCACCTGGTCCATTCCCTACATGATCCTGTCCCTCTTCTATAGTGGGTACTTCCAACCTCCCCTCCCCCCAAGGATGCCCTCCCATCCATCATCCCTCCTCTCATCCCCCTTCCCCCTATTCTGCTGCAGGTTGAGATATCCCATTTAGTATGTATGTCATTCTCTCCCTGAACCAAATTCAATGAGAATGTGGTTTTGCCTTTTTTGCCTTCCTATTCTCCCCCTCCCTTGCAACCACTTCCCCTTGCTTCTTCTACATGAGATAGTTTACCCTACCCTGTCTCTCCCCATCTACTCTTGCCACTTTCCTCTCTCACCTCATAATTTCATCCCTTGAGTATTCTCCCTTCCCAACAAATTCAACCTATGCCCTCTATCCATATATAACTGTAACCACATACACACACATTCACATATGTATTCATATGACCACACACCCTTCTTCCATTATTTTCATAGTGAGAAAGATATCATCAGTCACATATTGCTTTTCCATATAGGAATGTAAATAGTTCAACTTTGATAAGTTCCTTTTGATTTCTTTTCCCTGATTACCTTCTCAGGCATCTCTTGCTTCTTGTGTCTGGATGTCAAATTTTCTGTTCAATTCTGGTTTTTTCCTCAAGAATGCTTGAAAGTCCTCTATTCCACTGAATGACCATATTTTCCCCTGAAACAAAATACTCAGTTTTGCTGGGTAGGTGACCCTTGGGTTCATTCACAGCTCTTTTGCCCTCTGGAATATCATATTCCATGCCCTTCGATCCCTCAGTGTAGAAGCTGCCAGGTCCTGGGCTATTCTGATTGTGTTTCCACAATATTGAAATTGTTTCTTCCTGGCTGCTTGTAGTATTTTCTCCTTGATCTGGGGATTCTGGAACCTGGCTATAATATTCCTGGGAGTTTTCTTTTTGGGATCTTTTTCAGGAGGTGATTGGTGGATTCTTTCAACCTCTATTTTGCCCTCTGGATCTAAAACATCAGGGCAATTTTCCTTGAGAATTTCTTGAAGGGTGATTTCTAGGTTCTTTCTTTGATCATGGCTTTCAGGTAGTCCAATAATTTTTAAATTGTCTCTCCTGGATCTATTTTCCAGGTCAGTGGTTTTTCCCATGAGATATTTCACATTGCCTTCTAATCTTTCATTTGTTTGGATCTGCTTAACAGCATCCTGATTTCTCATAAAGTCACTAGCTTCCATTTGCTCCAGTCTAACTCTGAAGGAATGAATCTCCTCAGTGAACTTTTGAGATTCTTTTTCCATCTGGCAAATTCGACTTTTTAAGGCATTCTTCTCCTCATTGCCCTTTTGGGCCTCCTTTGCCATTTGAGCTAGTCTATTTTTTAAGGTGTTGTTTTCCTCAGTCAGGCTGTTGACCCTCATTTCATACTTTTCCTGCATCCTTCTCATTTCTCTTTCCAATTTTTCCTCCACTTCTCTTATTTGATTTTTAAAGTCCTTCTTAAGGTCCTCTATGGCCTGCAACCCGCTCATGTTTTCCCCTGGGGCTTTTGGAGCAGGACTTCTGACCTCACAGTCCTTTTCCCGCTCTATGCCCCCAAAATAGGAATCTAGGGTTGCATTTTTCTATTTCCTTTGCCTTGGCATGTTGCCACTTAATTGCTTGACTTTTGGGCTTGTTGCCACACTATGGCTTTAAGGCCAGATAGAGGAATTTTCATCCCGAACGTGTGGGGGGCAACTTCCGTTTCTGGCAAGCTGTAAACCTACCCACGACTTCCACCCTAGATCACAATCCAGATCCAGGGAGGTTAAAGCAAGAGCAATTACCCGCACCCCCCCAAGACTGATCACTGGATCTCCCTACAGTTCGCAGACCAGGAGCTGGAGCTGCCTCTGAAAACTACAAAATGGAGTGTCTCCTCAGTGGCTTCTAGCCCCCAGGGGAGGGAGCCAATGCATTCCCCAAATGCTGGTCCCAAAGTCCATAGGACACTAACCTCTTACTTTGTCCTAGGCATATCTATGTTGAAAATTCTGGAGTCACCACAGCTGCTGGTGTTCTGGGGTCTCTCCAGCCAGTTGCTGGCCCTGCCGCCCTGGGGCTAAAACCTCGGCTAACGGGGACCTGGGCTCCCCTTGGCTCGGCTCCCCGAGCTCTGCGTGCTGCATGCTGCCGGCTCCCAGAGCACTGCGCTGGTCCTTCCTGCAGGGCTGCTGGGCTGTCCTCAGTGAGAGGTTAGCTTCTCTGTGTCGTTCTGTGGGTGCTGGGGCTCCAGAAGTTGTTCAGAGTCCCCTTTTACATAGTTTGGGGGGAATCTGGGGGCAGAGTGGCTTGGATGAGCTGTTTCTACTCCACCATCTTGGCTCTGCCCCAGCTAATGTGATTTCTAATGGGATGAATGGAACTCTCCCTGATTTTTCCCTCCCTCCCTTAATTTAGGCTATGGAGATCTTGGGTTTTTCCAATAGCCTACACTAGCTTCTTAATATTACTCCTACCTCCTCAATCCCCAGAGATCCCAGAGTTATCAGAAAAACTGATTTGCAAAAACTGAATCCCTAGCCTATTTATAAAATCCCCATCCAGAGATTAATAATACACGTGGACATATTTATTGCAACTGGACAGTCCTTGTTATTTTCCTTTAAACATTTAAAATACAAGACCTTACATTTATATTTTTTGACATATAACCCTTTTGCCCTTTTTTTCTCCTGTCACCTCTAAAATCATGGAAGAGAACTGTCATTTATAAAATGAGAGGATTGTACTAGGTAGCCTCTCAGTTTTAGATCTATGATCCTAAAATCCTGTATCACTAAGCAGTGCAAACTATATCCTGGACGATAATTGTGCCTTCAGATTAAAATTTTAAGAGTAAATTTACTTTTTGGGGGTGGAGTGGGGTTAGGTAGGTAGGTGTGAGGGTTGGAGGTAGAAAAAAGGCAGGAAGGAATAAGCAAGATATTGGGTAGTTTCCTGTTTTTGTTATCCTTGCTAACTAGCTACTAAATCCAGGTTTTTCTGTGCTGCTAAAGGGATGCAAGTATTCTTAGCTCCCTCTAACTTTCAGCATTTTGGTGCAAAGGCCACAATCCTCATGCTAGTTATGGATCTGTGTGATAATTTATCTTTAGTGTGCTTGAAATTGTGACTCAAGAAAGTCAAAAATGAAAGATAGCCATCCTATAAGGGATCCTTGAGAGATAAGTTATAAGTGGGAAAGGAAGGAATAGTTATGGAATTTGTGTCTTAAGGAAGCATCTTTCCTAAATAGGTTCTCCTCATATTTCTGGTTAGACCTATCCTGTGTGATATGGGGTTTACAAGGTCCTGATGATTCATCCCTAACCCCCAATCCATCCCTGAACAGGGAATTATCACCAATACCTAGAATTCCATTAGAGCTTAATTCCTAAGTTTAAAGCTTTGCTTCTTCGTAAAAATTCAAATACCCCTGGGAAAGTTAATGCTTAAGCTGTATCAGTCATTCATAACAGAATGATTTTCTTATCTATTCCTGAAAGTAGGCTTTTTTTCTCTTCTTAAATGAGGGGGAAAAGCTTCAAGACAGTATGTCCCCAAAGGGGAGCTAAGGTGAATAACAATGAGCGAAGAAACAGGTGGAGAGGCACTGCAGAAGGTGAATAGAGGGGACTGAAGATTTTAGAACATAGAATATCAGAGCTGGAACTACCCTGGGGTCTTATCTGGTCCAAGTCCTTCACTTTATAACAGGGAACTTAGGCCCAGACACTTGAACATAGTTTTTCCTTAGTTAGAGATTTTATTTCTCTCCCCTCCCCAATCTCCCTACTTTTGTATTTCCCTATTATTGCTTGTTTGAATTTTTGAGGCAATTGGGATTAAGTGACTTGCCCAGGGTCACATAGCTATTAAGTGTTTGAGGCTGGAATTGAACTCAGGTCCTCCTGACTTCAGGACTGGTGCTCTATCCACTATGCCACCTAGTTTCCCCTCTTCCCTTTTACTATGAAGAGCCTCACCAAATATCTCTGGCTCCCAACTTAGTGTAAATCCTCAATTTCTTGCTCTTTCTCACCCTCCATATCCAATCTATTGCTTTGCCTTGTGGATTTTACCTTCATAACATGTCTTGTATATGCCTCCTCTCCTTTGGCACTGTCACCACCCTGGTACAGACCCTTAGCACCTCACACCTGGACTGTTGCAGTGGCCTTTTGGCTGATCTCTCTACCTCAAACCTCTTCCCCCTCTAGTCCCTCTTCTACCCAGTTGTCAAATAGATCTTCCTAAATCAGTCACCTCCCCCTCTCCTGTTCAATAAACTCCAGTGACTTTGTTTTCTCCAGCAGCAAATATGAAATCTTTTGTTTGGTGTTCAAAGCCCTTCATAACTAGTCCCTCTCTATCTTTTCTGCATTTTTCCTTACTTACCTGCACCTGAGATTCAGTAATACTGGCCTCCTTGCTGTTTCACCACAGGACTCTGAGCATTTTCAAGGTGATCTCTTATACCTGGAATGTTCTCTCCTCTCCTCTTGACCTCCTGGCTTCCCTGGCTTTCTTCAAGTCCCTGCCAAAATTCTACTTTTGGTAAGCCTTTTCTCATTCACCTTAATGCTAATGAATCAGTTGATTATCTACAATTTATCTGGACTCTCTCTTGAATTGTAAGAATTCACTCACATGTTGTCTCCCCCCTTAGACTGGGAGCTCCTTGAGATCAAGGATTGTGATTGCCTTACTCGGTATGCTCATTGCTTAGCACAGAGCCTGACCCATAGGAGGTGCTTAATAAATGTTTCTTGATGTGATTGACTTGATGTTAGAGGTCATTTAGTCCAACCTTCTCATTTCACCAAGAAGAGACTGAAAGGCTGGAGAGAGTACCTTATAATAGGTGGTAGTAGGGCTGTGACTAGAAGCCATTCTTCCAGGGTTCTTTTGCATCTTCTGCTTCATAAATTTGCCCAGGGATAGTTTGAGCTGCTCATATCCAAAAGATTAGGGGCTCTTAGTTTTATGTGCCGTATATGCTGAATTCCGTGGACTTGTGACATTATTTTCTTTAGCTCATGCTCAGTTTTTAAGAATTGTGGTGTTGTTTTTCTCTCCACATACTTAGGTCTTAGGATCACCCACAAACCATGACACTGTGTATAGTATTTGAAAAATACATCTAGACATTTACAATTTTCTTAGGAATCCAGGCTGGTAACCACAGGCTTCCTGCAATGAAAGCAGCATTGTTTCCCCCTTTCAAACAACTACTACTATGAATAATTTCCTTAATTGTTCCACATTATTCAAATGATATTTAACACAATGTCAAAGACTGGAATGCTACTGAAATTCAATGTTTTTAAGCAGACTGAAATAGAGAGAATTTGTTAGAATAGCAGAATGGAGCTTGCAAACCAAGCTTTTTTTCTTTAAAAAAAAAATTTAACGTGTCTTTTTTTACCCAAACAGATTGATAAGATGTGCAGATGATGTATTTTCTCCTTGAACTCAGTTTGCCCTGTTCCACTTATGACAAAGGATGTGGTCTATAAGAGATCACACTTTTTTTTTTTTAATGACCAAATGGTTTATAGTCAAGGTCCTTTAAGACATCTTGCTTCAACATACCACATCTCAAAATAGTCTTTATTTTCTTTTTTAACTAAATTTCCTATAAGGCTTATGACCTGGACAATATGTTAGCTGTACCAGCTGGTCTAACTGGAAATATGGCTTTGGAGTTGAAATATTCGAGCAAATTTTTCAACATTTTCTATAGATACAGCAAAATCTGTTTAATTCAGCTTGATTCAGCTGAACATCAGACAAATCTGACCTGTTGATTCTCTTAAGAGAAATGCAATTTTTATCATTGTTAGAAATCTCTTAATCCACTCTGCTTGTACTCTTCCTGCACACATATTCTGCTCTGTATTTGGCTATTTGTGTTTTATTCCTTCTAATAGATTATAAGATGCTTGAGAGTAGGGGCTGTAATTTCATCTCTGCATGTCCAGCCTCACATCTTTCATTGTATTTACAGTGTGGCAGGCACTTAATGTGTTTTTTAATGTAATGATTAAATGATACAAGGCCGTGACTAATGGAGTCTTGCTAAGTAGGATTCTATCCACTCCCCTTAGTAATGCATAAGGATCATTATCGTTATTTTAATGGTTTGTATGCCAATGGTAACTGCTAATATTCTTGAAAAATTTGTTTTCTGAAGTTGAGTAAACATTTTCTCCCAAGTTTACTTAACACTATTCATTTGCTTAGCAAAATACTTTTTTTTTCCTGCCTAGGATATAAATACTCACCTATTCTTGAATGGTCCAGAATTTTGACTCAGCAGTGTTTATCTGTTTCCATGTTGGGGATGGACCCATGCTGGCCATACTTCATGCCCCTCCTGGCCATGCTTCTGATTCTTCAGACTTTGTTACTCCCTCCCTTTTCAGCTCTATGTGCTGTCTTCCCCTGTTAGAAGGGAAGCTTTTTGAGGGCAGGTGCTGTCTTTCATTTTGCTTTTACTTACAAGTTCTAACTATAGTTCCTGACACCAAGTAAATGCTCAATAAGTGCTTCTTGCCTGCCTGCCTACCTAAATGAGATTTAGTTTTATAAACTGAGAGGTCTGTGTAGGAGGAGAAGGGAAATAATACTTGATTGTATACAGAATTTTATATGTGTTATCTCCATTGTAGGTGCTATTATTATCCCCATTTTACAGATGAGGAAACAGAGACTCTAAAAGGTTAAATGACTTGCCCCTGGTCACTCAGCTAGTAAGTATCAGAGGTATGATTTGAACTCCACTCTTTCCTGACACCAAATCCAGCACTCTTTCCACCATGAGGTTAAGGAAAGGGAAAGGTGAGAAAAGAAGAGTGAAAAAGAAGGAAAAAAGAAAAAAGAAGAAAAGAATCATGAGAGTGTGTTTTCAGTCATATCATAAGATGCTTGGATGACAGTAGGAGGTCACCAGATCTTCCCTGGAGAAGAGGAATCAGCATGGTATTGAGAGAGGTAGCATGATATTTTTGAATCAGGAGACCTAGGCTTAAATCTTTTTTTTTTTTAATTGATTGATTATTTTATTTTATTTTTTCTCAATGACATAGAAACAACTGGGTTTAAATCTTGGTCTTGCTGCTTACTAAGTGTGTAGCTTTGGAAAGGTGATTTAATTCTAGTTTCCTCAACTATTGAAGAAGTGATACTTACCAAAACATCCCACCAACTATTGATGAGGATCAAATTATATAAAGTTCTTTGTGCCCATAAAACATGATAGAAATATAAATTATTGATGATTCTGTCCTTCTAGCCATTCTCTTTTTATTTTAGTACAGGTTCAGTTCAGTTTAAAAAGCAGATATATTCATGAAAAGTAAATAAAACTTTTTAAAATCAAACCATATAATAAATACAGTAGAGGAGTCTATTACTTAAACTCTGTGGTGAGCCTTTTTGTAAAGTGAAGAATTATGTTCTAAGTCAAACAATCTCCCCATTTAGCTGTTCTAAATCTGGATTTTCACAGACTGGGTTTGCTTAAAAGCAAGGTCTGCTGATCTATCATTTCTGGCATTGATTTGCTTGTTATAGCTCAGGAACTTGGAAACCTGGACACTGTTTGTGATGTGCCTGTGTATGTATACATTGAAAGGGAGGCCAGGGATGTCATCAGAAACTGATGGTGAATTCATGATGCATTTCTATCTCACCTTTTCAGGTCTCCAAGGACCTATGGATTTGTCCCCACTCAGTACAAACTGCCTCAAGGAAGAATCTCTCTGAGACTGATCACAGTAATTTGGTCTGTCTTCTTCCCCTCAGTTTACATATTGATTTTATATAGACTGCTCAGGGCTATTCTTCTGGTGTTGCTAAGATCATGTATGTCAAGTTAGTCAGTCAACAAACATTTGTTAGCTGCCTACTATGTGCCAGGCACTGTGCTAAGTACAGGTAATACAAATATGAGCAAAAAAAAAAAATAAAGTTCCTGTCCTCAAGGAGCTTACATTCTAATGGAGGAAGACAATACATTAAAAAAAAGTTGGAAAGGTAGGTATATTTGGAGGGGTCTAGAGTACAGCCTGAAGAGACAGCTGACCTGGATGCGCTCCTTCTATGGAGGTTCTGAGGGAATGATCTAATTAGAGGGAGGTCTATAGGTCAGAGGATACTTCTGGGTTTTGAATTTTAAGGCTGAAGTGATGTTCGAGGTTTCTAAGGTCTTTTCTTACTCTAAATACTATGATGCTCTGGGGATATATTTCCCCTCCTGATTTCAGGATTCTGTTGCCTATTTAACCTGTTAAAATCATCTCTGTCCACTCCCTGTTCATCCCTGAGGGTGCCTGACAGCATTAAAGGTTACAGCAAAGTTAAGAAGGAGGAGGATTGGGAAATGACCATTACATTTGGCATCTGAGATATCACTGGTAACTTTAGTAAGAGTAGTTTCATTGAATGATGAGATTGGGGGGGGGGGTGTCGGACAATTTTTGTTGTTGTGTATTGTGTTTGTCCTTTGCATTTGAAGGGGACCATGGCATCAGGGAAATGATGACATGACTTGCATTTGAGTGAGGGAGGGAGGTGCAAGGTCACCAGCCTCACTTTCTCCTCCAGAGTCATCTGGATCCAGTGACCTGATATTCATGACTGGAGATGACCAAGAATGCAATGGGAGACCCAGGTCCTTTTAGGCTAAGGCCTTTTCATGTACTCACTTAGAGTGAGGTAACTAACTCCCATTCAGTGAATAGGCCTCTTTAAGAAGTGAGTCAAGGGATGGCCCCTTTAATTAGAAAAAAAAATAATAAGCTGGGAGGGGAAGACTCCAAAGAGAAACAGTTACCATAGACAATTCACTCTAAATCAGGAGGGCCCAAAATACAGCCATTAAGTGGAGCTTGGGCAGGAAGGCAAGGCAATAGGGACTTAAGAAAAGAATGGGAGGAAAAGACATAGGCATGAATTGTGGGAGGCCTTCTTGAGGAACTTAGCCACAAAAAGGAGGAGAAGGGATGATAGCTAGTGAGATGACCTAGTTAATCCATGAGAGATGACAGACTGAATAGACAGATCAAAGGAGAGTTTGTTGAGGATGGGGTAGATGTAGGCATGTTTTTAGGCAGTAAGAAAACTGCCAGCAGACAGGGAGAGGCGAGATAAGTGAGAGAGCAGAGATAATGGAAGGGGCAATCTGCATGTGGAGGCATTTGCCTTAGCATAGAGTAGAGCCACTTCTTCATGTGAAACTGGACAAAGGAGGGGTCAGTAACTGGGTAACAGAGAAAGACTATGAGACAGCACTGAGTTCATTGAGGAAAGAAAGATAGTTTCTTGGAATCTGTAGATAAATTTCCAGAATTTTTAATGGGTGGTAAATTTGGATTGAGTGAACCTCAGGAGAGGTTACTGGGTGATGGTGGTAGAGGGAAAGTGTGAAAGTGGTATTGGAAGCAAGGAATATTCTAACTCTTTGACCTCAACCCAGTCCATCAGGAGAGTAAAAGTTCAACCAGA
This sequence comes from Gymnobelideus leadbeateri, assembly GCA_011680675.1. Lineage (NCBI taxonomy): Eukaryota > Metazoa > Chordata > Mammalia > Diprotodontia > Petauridae > Gymnobelideus > Gymnobelideus leadbeateri. The sequence continues at coordinate 237,407 of WOXC01008153.1, read as the reverse complement.
GCAGGAAAGGGTGGCAATCAAGGTTGTGTCATCTGAAGGGAGCCAGGTATCAATGAAAGCAAGAAGATAAAAGAAAGAAAAAGGTGTAAGATGTATACTTGTTATCCATGGAGCAGGGATTCCAGAGAACTCACTGGGAAGGGTAAGTAGCTTTAGAATAAGATGTTGAAGAGTTGGGAAAGAGGAAGTGGGCATTGGGGGAGAATGGGGTTTGAGTAATGACACCCTGGAGTTCAGAATCATTGTGATGGGGAAGGTTTGGCTCTAGGGTGTGTGTGTGTGTGTGTGTGTGTGTGTGTGTGTGTGTGTGTGTGTGTGTGTAAATCACTAAGAAATGAGTTCAGGAAGGTTATCCTAATCCCCAGAACTTTGGTCTTTCAGCAGATTTCTCTCAGGGTGTAATTAAGCTCAAGTGAGGGGACCAAAGAGGTGAGTGGATAGCATGGTGCTTCTTTCCTTCCCCTGAAGGTAGGGCAGGCCAGGAGGCCTGAGAAAAGAGCACAATGGAATGGCATTTTCTTCTTCCCAGAAAGGCAGGTGCAGGCCAGGCTTTTTCATCATCTGTCTTCTATGTCTGGAATGAATATTTTCTTCATCTCTGTTTTGTATTGCTGTTATTGGTTTTGAGTCGTGTCTGACATTTCATAACCCCATTTGAGGTTTTCTTGGCAAGATACAGGAGTGGTTTGCCATTTCTTTCTCCAGCTCATTTTATAGAAGAGAAAACTGAAGCAAACAGGGTTAAGTAACTTGCCTAGGATCAAGCAGCAAGTGTCTGAGGCCAGGTTTGAACTCATGTCCTGCTGACTCCAGGCCCCAGTGCTCTATCTACTGTACCACCTTGCTGCCCCTCCTCTGCCTTATAGGATCCCAAGTTCTTTCCTGCCTCAGTTCAAGTGCCAGCTATTACATGAGGCCTTCTCTGAAATAACTCCAATAGTTAATGTCCTCTTCCCTCATAATTTGGTCTCTATTTTGCATTTACTTTTTTGTGTTTATATTGTTCTCCCTGCTTCTTTTCCACTCCATCCTACCTCATAAAACGTGAGCTCCTTGAGGGCAGGAACTGGTCATTTTTATATTTGTATACCAGTATCTTGCACATAATTGGCATTTGTCATTGTTTGGTCATTCAGTCTTGTCTGACTCTTTGTGACCCAATGGACCACAGCACATCAATTTCTGTCTTTGGGGTTTTCTTGGCAAAGATACTGGAGTGGTTTGCCATTTCCTTCTCCAATGGATTAAGACAAACAAAGGTTAAATGACTTTTTCAGGGTCACACAGCTAGTAAGTGAGGCCAAATTTGAACTCAGATCTTCCCAATGCCAGGTCCAATCTCCATCCACTGAGCCATCTAACTACCTCCAGTTGGCATTTAATAAATATTTATTGAATGAATGGTTCTAATTGTTAGAAAGTTTTCCCTGATATCAACCTTAAATTTGACCTCTAAGGCTAAGAGAATAAGGATAGGGGTGGTGGATCATATGATGGATTTTAAAAATGAATTTTTTTGTACTTTTTTGTTTTTTCATCATCTCCATTTTCAAATGTATTTCTCCTCAATCTATTCCCCCTGAAGAGGTATTCCTTACAATAAAGAGGAAAATAAGAAGAAAAAGACAGTTTAGCAAAAGTAATCAATATATTTCCCAGAAGTATGATATTATATGTAGGGTACCATAGCCAAAGTTCTTCCATCTCTCCAAAAAAGTGAGGAGAGATGCCTTCTTTTCTTTGGCGCTAACTTTGGTTATTATAACTTTGCAGCATTCATTCAGGTTTTTTAAATTTCTTTTTTTTAAAATATGCCTAAATTGACAAATATGAACTTTTCCTTATACAACAAACAGAAAAAAGATCATATACAACCTCTTGAATATCTATTTTAGACAGTTTATTTTTAAAAAAAGTATACCTGTTTAGGGCAGGTAGGTGGCACAGTGGATAGAGTGTTGGGCCTGGAGTCAGGAAGACTCCTTTTCCTGAGTTCAAATCCTACCTTAGTCACTTGTTAGCTATGTGACCCTGGGCAAGTCACTTAACCCTGTTTGTCTCAGTTTCCTCATCTGTGAAACGATCTGAAGAAGGAAATGACAAATCATTTCAGAATATTTGCCAAGAAAACCTAAAACAAGGTCTCAGAGTTAGACATGACTGAAAAGTGACTGAACAACATATTTTCAATTTAATCTGGCAGTTCTAATACTGTATTTCCCTTGCTTGTCTGCCTCTCCTTCTGACTTTCCTTCACCATTCTTCTAAATATTTTAAAAATGTTTCATTGATATTATTTTCTTCATTATCTTCTTTTTTTTGTGTCACCCCACAGCCTTTATAACTCTTCTCTCCACCAAAGAAAATAAAACAACCTTTATTTTGTAACAAATAAGTAAAGAAAAGCAAGTGAAACCCACACTCTGGCTGTGTCCAAAAAGTTTGTCTCATTCTGCACCTAATCAGTCCATAACTGTTTTGTCAAGAGGTGGGTAGCTTGAATCATCATCAGTTTTCTGGAGTCATAATTGGTCATTGAACTGATCAGTGTTTATATCTTTCATAGTTGTTTTCCTTTACAATGTTGCAGTTGTTGTCCAAATTGTACTCATTTTTCTCTGCCATCAGTTCATATAAATCCCCCCAGATTTCTCTGAATCTGTCCTTTGGTCACTAGTTGAATTCAAGTTCCTTGAGAGTAGTTCTATTTTTTTGTCACTGTATCTTCAGTGCCTAGCTCAGAGCTTTGCATAGTAGGCACTTCATAGGCATTCATTGTTTCTACATTATGCCAAGTTCTCTCTGGTTTGAAGTAGATAAGGATTTTCTATTGAATCTGCCCTCTGTGAACCTCTTTCCCTTCCCTTCTTTTTCTTCTTTTCCCTTCCTTTCTTTGCTCCCTTCCCCCACTCTAAGATGGGTTAAATGGTTTCACTTGGCTACTCTAGAAGAGCAGGAAGTCTGCTTATCCATATCTTTCGAGGTTCTGGGAAATGTTTTACACGGCTATAAACAGTTAATCCTCCTCCAGTGCCAAAGTGACTGTTTGGCAGCAGCTGGTGCATTTTCATAATTGAGGACAGTTTCCAGCACAGGGGTTTTTAAGACATTACATCTTAGCACTGGGGACTTGGAGTGCTAATAATGGGAGGCAATTTTACCCAAAAATCTAGTATCAGAATATTGACTAGAAGATGCAAGCAAACCACTTCCAAATCAGCAGGATGGTATAGTGCAAAGAATGCTGTATTTGGACTCTGAAGTTCCGGGCTTGAATCTTGCCTCTGACCAGGGGCTCTGTGACCACAGGCAAGTCATTTAACATTTATAAGCCCCAATTTCGTTATCTCTGGAACAAGGATAATACGATAATTTTTGTGCTTCCTACTTCAACAGTGTGTTTTGGGGAAAGAGTTTCTGTAAACCATAAAGTGCCATTGATGTGAATTAAGAAAACAACACACTCATCTAAAAAATGAATTACTTTAAAGAAGTATGAAACAAAGTGTTCTCTAAAGTCTAAGATGGAAAGTTGTTACCAACTTAGAATATTAAGAAAGACTTCCTGTCAAATGTGGCATGTAAATTGGGATTAATAGGATGGGTAAGAATTCAAAAGATGAAGAGGTGAAAGGAGGACTTTCCAAATACAAAGAATAGTGTATATGGATACATGGAGGTGGGAAAATGGTGGAGTCAGGAAGGGTGGGTTCAGATCCCACCTCTGATACTTATTAGCTATGTGAGCCTGGTCAAATCATGAAATCTTTCTATGATTAGAGAGAGCCAACTCTCTAAGATTATATACTGCCAAGGAGGTGCCAACCTATACTAGTAGAGGGAATTTTCCTCTGGGAGTTCCCTATACCAATGAAATAATAGATATAGTCCCTTTCCTATTTGCATCTGTGGGATTCAGGAAAGCAGATAGGAAGTATTTGAGCTGAGCTTTAAGAAAGACTGGAATTTAAGAATATCTCAGAGGACAAAGTGGTATCAATTAGTGAAGTACCTTTTTTATACATAAGGTGAAGAAAACAGAGACAAGATGAAAGTTTTCATTTCAAAGTAAAACTATAATATGATTTTGTGTCAATTGATATTCCTGGGCCTTCTAGTAAGGAAGCTAAGGGATTCTAAACATTGTGGAGGTAAGAAGGAATTCGAGACAACCTATGCAAAGGCATGGAGATGAGAGATGGAGTTTGGTGTGTGAAGAACAGCAAGAAGACCAGTTTGATTGTAGAATGTGTTAAGGGGAATAGTGTTTAGTAAGCTAGGGAATATATGTTGGAATTAGGTTGTGAAGGGCTTTAAATACAAAACAGAATTTGTACTAGAGGCAAAAGAGACACTGAATTTATTGGCAGGAAAATGACAGGGTTAGATTAGGGGATTCCATGAATTCTCCAAAGAATATCTACCCAATATGCTGGTGGACTTCTGGTTCTTTTTTGTTTTGTTTTGTGGCTATCATCTGTTATCTCTTGATGTGGTGCTAGGTGGCACAGTGGATAGAGGACTGGGCTGGGGTCAAGAAGACCTGAGCTGAAATCTAGCTTCATATGCTTACTAGCTATGTGACACTGGGCAAGTCATTGCCCTTCACTTTCTGGCTACCAGTTGTCTTGGTTTCCTTAACTGTAAAATTGGAACAATAATAGCACCTACTTCACAGGATTCTTATGAGGGACAAATGAGGTGATATTTGTAAAGTGCTCAGCACAGTGCCTGGTACCTATTAGTTACTTAATAAATGCTTGCTTTTTCCCCTCCTTTTTTACTTGCATATGTCCAAATATTTTTGTATATGTAGTACGTAGCATAATGCCTTGTGTATAGAGAGCCCTTAATAAATGCATGCTGAATTGAAAAACATGTACTTCATGGAGTATTTCATGCCATATCTCTGTGGGTAACTTGTTACAGCCTTCTAATACCCGCCATGCATCTTTCCATAACCCTTTGGATCACTTGCAACTTTGATTCTTCTGGGATAATGAAGTTTCATGGTTTGCAGTCATAGAATATAATTGGGAGAATATTAATGTTAAAAAGATGAGCTTTTCCAGCAGAACACAACTTGAGATCATAGAAGGCACTGGGCAATTTCCCAGTGCTGCTCAACCTGCCTGCTATTATTCAATTTACATAGTACACATATTTGTAATTCCTTTTCTTACTACCAAGTAAGCTAACAGTTTCTACAAGCAATACCTCACATGTAGGTCTTTACAAACTAGAGAAGGGGATCATTTATAAATGATTGTTAGCTGAATGAATAAATGTTTGATCAATTAATAATGAATGGAAATGAATGAGTGCCTGCAGGGGACATACTGTTCAGTGGAGTTGATGGCAGCAGAGGGACAGTGGTTCCATGCTGCCAGTTCAGGGACTTTTTTTTTTTTTTTAGTTTTCTTATTTCCTCTTTTCCTTAGTTTTCCATTCAGCTCCAAACCATACCACCTTTACTCCCGCCATCATTCCCACCTTCTCACAGGAACCTTGTACTATACCCCTAGAACCATACTTAGCCCTGATAAGTGAGCTTTCATCTTAACTTGCCCAGAACTAGATCTCCCCTTCACTTTCTGGCTACCAGTTCCAAACTATCCAAGTTTCAGCATACCCCTTCCTTGTCTTCCCCACCTCACTTTCCAGCTTCCCTTTATAAGCTGTTTTCTTCCATTAGAATGCAAACTTCTTGGGGCGGCTAGGTGGCGCAGTGAGTAGAGCGTCGGCCCCGGAGTCAGAAGGACCTGAGTTCAGATTGGACCTCAGACACTTAATGCACACACAAACAAAAACCTAGCCGTGTGACCTTGGGCAAGTTACTTAACCCCAATTGCCCTCCAAAAAGCAAAAAAAAAAAAAGAATGCAAACTTCTTGAAGGTAGAGACTGTTCTGCTTCCCTGTATTTATATCCACTTCTCTTAGTCCAATATCTGATACATAGTAATCATTTAATGCTTCATTATCTATCTATCTGTCTATCTACCTACCTATACATATGTCTGTCTATCTGTCTGTGTTTGTCTATTGCTCTGTCTATCTTTCCTTCCATCTATTATTCTTATTTTTAATGCATATGTATTCTTATGTGCATCATTAATACCTACTGTCCCAGAAAGACCTCACAACATTTCTGTGAAGTAAGCAGGACTACTATTATTATCCTTACTATAAAAAAGAGAGAAGCAAGGGCAGAAAAAAATATCCAAATGTAATAAAAATAAGAAAATGCTAAGTGCATAAGAGGAATACTAAGCACTATGAGATCAGAAGGTAGAGACTGTCTCTTAAAATCCCTTAATGACAGTCACTATGTCTTACTTGTCCCTGTATCTTCCTTAGTATCTGAGGGCATTGTATATGGTAGCCCCACGTCTGGAATGCTCATCCTCCTTCACCTTCACCTATGAGACCCCCCTTGGCTCTCTTCAAGTCTTACCTTAGATCTCACCTTCAATGATAGGCTTATCCTAATTGCCTCAGCTGCTAATACAGTTCCCTCTCAGATTGTATCCCATTTAATCTGTATAGTTTTATGTACTTAGTTACTTACATGTTGTCTCCTTCATTAGAAAGTAAACTCCTTGAGGGCAGTGACTGTTTTTGCCTTGTTGTTTTTTTTATTCTCAGTATTTTGAATAAGGGAAGGAAAAGGAAGGGAAGGGAAAGGAAAGAAAGGGAAAGAAAGGGGGAAGATCTGGGATGAAAAATGAGTTCAGTTTTAGACATGTTAAATTTAAGATGTTTAAATGACATCCAGTTCAAGATATCTAACAGGCACTTGGGGATGTGAGATTGGAAGTCAACAGAGAGGTTAGGGCTAGCAGCATAGAGAGAAAAAATTGAAAGCATGGGAGCTAATAAGATCACCAAATGAAGTAGTATAGAGGAAGAAGAGGAGATGATTAGGATACAATCTTGGGGACACCTGTGAAGAACCAGCAAAAGACACTGAGGACTGGTTAGACAGGTTAGGAGAGAACCAGGATGGAGAGTACCACAGAAACCTAGAGAGAAGAGGGGCTCAAAGTGAAGAGAGCAATTGACAGTATCAAAGGATGCAGAAAAGTCAAGAAAAATAGGCATTGAGAAAAGGCTACTAGATTTGGCATTGAAGAGATCACTGGTAACTTTGGAGAGTGCAGTTTCAATTGAGTAATGAGGTCAGAAGCTAGACTGTAGAGTTAAAAAAAGAACAAGAAGAAAGGAATTGGAGACACCTATTGTAGATGGCCTTCTAAAGAAGTTTAGCTTCTTTAGGGAGCTACAGGGAGAAGGGATATGAGGCAATAGCTATAGGGGATGGATGGATTAAGTGAAAGTTTTTTTGGGATGAGGGAGAAATGGGCATGTTTGTAGACATCAGGGAGGCAGCCAATAGATAAGGAGAAATTGAGGATAAGTGAGAGAGTAGGGATGAGGGAGGGCAATCTGCTATAGAAAAAAGGAAGGAATGAGATCACTTGTGCCCATAGAGAGGTTTGCATTGGCAAGGAGAAGGAGCATCTCTTCGTGGAAAATAGGTTGAAGGAGAACATCATGGCAGAAGGCAACTGGGTGATGTGAGGTGAGTAGGAGAAGAAGAAAAGAGGGATCTCTTGGTGAATGGCCTCAATTTTTTCAGTGAGATATGAAGCAAAGTACTTATCCTAGTGAGGGGGAGCCATTGGAGATTTGAGAAGGGATGAAAAGGTCTAGAAGAGTTGCTACAGTGATTGGGATAGTGAATTAATTAGAGAAGTACAAAAGGATTGCCTTGTCATGGTGAGGGCCCAGGTAAGATTATGTAGCATAAATTAATAGTGGATCCAATCAGCACAATTTTTTAACATGGTCAATGTAGGAATTTGTTTTGCTTGATTATGATTATTTGTTATAAGGATCTTTTCTTTTTTTTGTGGGAGAAGTAGGTAGGAATTAGAGAAAATAGAATTTGTTAATTGAAAAAAATTAGATAAAAAAAAGGTTACTTGAACTGGATCGGGAATCTATAGTTTCAATGCATTTAGGTCCTGTAGGAAGGAGTCAGTAGTGACAGCTTCATTCAGGGTTGGTTCTCAGGGGAAAACTGGGAAATAGCCTAAAATGCCTGGGGACCACAGCAGGGCTGGAGTCTGGGAGGAAGGGAATAGAAGTCATCTTCAGTATTTGTTAAGGGTCAGTTCTGGCAAATTAGGTCACTCATAAACTCACCCCTGTTGACTAGCATAGGAGACAGGCTACAGGCCTAAAGCTCTGCATATAATACCTCTATGCTCTCCTGAGAAGTTGCTCATCAGCAGTACCGGAGACCTATTTGAGGTCAGGCTTGAAACTGCACCTTCACAACCAAACTCTCTCCTCACTTTCTCTCTGCTCCCTTTCAGAGGGAGCCAAAGCCAGGGGAGTCTCTAAGAGCCCACTGTATTCACTGTTTGAAAACAGCCCTGTAGGAGTTTCAGGAGGACCAAAGTCTTGCCAAAGATGGCATTTATCCATTTTTTTCTTTGAGTTACATCGGCAGCTAATTATAGCCCCTAAGTATTTTAAAAGCCACTCTCTTGCAGCTCAAGGCTGTGTGAATCGCTGCTTTCAGTGGGGATGTTCAGGCTGCCAGGAAATCTAAGAGATTTAAGTTTTAAGGCTGATGGAGTGATGAGGATTTTAAAAAAGTGTAAGTTTTCAACCCTGGTGTTATTTCCCAGAGTCCATATTTACTTCTCTAATGTCTATGAGCATATACTGATTCAATTTGATTCAACAAGCATTTAATAATTAATAACCAAGCACTGGTTAAGTACCCACTATGAGCTGGGCTTTGTGGATAAAAATATAATAAATGAAATAATCCTTAACCAAAAGGAGCTTCCTTTCTATTAAGTTATCACGGTGTGATAAATCACAGCATGATAAAGTACAGAGAAAACCAGAAAGACCCGAGTTCAAGGCCCACCTTTGATACTGGCTGTGTGAGCCTGAACATGATTCTTAACTTCTCAGTGCCCTTGGCAACTCTGTAACAATATGAATTGAAGAACAATAATTAACATGCCTTCAATAAGCTCTTACTATGTGCCTGGCATTATGGTAACTACTGGGATACAAAACTAAAAAGGAAATCATTCCTGCCTTCAAAGAGCTTACTTTCTATCTGGAGAAACAACTCATTCACCTATAAATAAGCACAAAGTATCTACAAAATTAATAAAAAGAAATTCTGGGAGTGACATTACTAGCTGGGTGTATTAGGAAAAAACTCGTGTGATAGGTGGCATTTGGTCTGAGCTTTGAAGGGAGCCAGGGAGTCCAAGAGCCTGAGGTGAGGACATTGTAGGCAGGGGGAACAGCTTGAGCAAAAGCATGGAGATAGGAGGTTGAATATCATTGCAACAAAAATTCTGTCCTCTTGTTTTTCTCAAGGTTCTGGGGTTTGGGGGTGTCTCTCCTCTAGTACAATCAATCTAAGCCCTATTCTGGCGTGATTCTCCTACTATTAGTGACTAGTACTTAGAACCCTAGTTCTATTTAACACAGTGGCCTATTACTTTCAAGATTGAGCAAGAACAGAAGTACAACCATTTCCCACAATACCTAGAGGGGCATAATCTCCCCATTTTGTCTCAGTCTCTGGGCAGAGTAGACTCAGACAGTAGGCTCACATTTTCTAATTGCTTTGGTCCCACCAAGTTCATGTACAAATCCTGTACCCGTTCTGGATGAGTTCATGTCTCAACTTCTACCAGACTGGGTCCTGAAAGTCAGGTGGCTCCATGGGGCCTCACAGCTAGGCTGGATTCAAAGTCCAGCATGAATTTGACTCTCAGACCTCTGGTGGTTTGCTCTCCTGACCTCTTGAAGTTCACAAGATTGCAGTCATCTTCAATCTCCTCCACCTAGAATGAAAGAATAAACACTAAAAGCCAAGAACCAGGGCCCATATTCATGGGTCACATCTTGATCTTGGTTGAAGGCCTCTCCACTCACAGCTTTGTTTTTCTCCTCTCTTCAGAGTGCCACAGGTCAGGGAGAAGTCAGTGGAAGAGAAGACCTGATGCCCTGGTCAGCTAGTGTTTTCTGCATGCATTTTCACTTTCAAATATTGTCAGTCAAAAAGGACACACTTCATCACACGGTAGGTAAAGATTGGTTACAGAATGTTTATGCATGCTCCCAAGTTTCTCCAAGTCATTTTAATTATACACCATCACAATTCTTCACAAACAGGATTCCTAGGCCCTCAAGGACCTTAGATTCTCAGGTGAGAGGTTGGGGGTTGGGGGAGAGTATTGGACCTGAATTAAAACCCCAACTCTGATATTTATGAGACTGAAAACAACAGAGAAGAGAGGAGAGAAGGAGAAAGGGGAAAATAAGGAATCAATGAATGTCTTCCCTATTAATGTTTGCAGTGTCCTGCTTCTTCCTCTCACTGATCCCAGAGGCAAAGGAAGAAAACAAAAAGAATAAAGCTTAGCTAATTGCTACAGGGGAAGGGGAACAACCATTTGTTAAATGCCTAAGGCAGTGAGCTAAGTGCTTTGCAGATATTATCTCATTTTATCCTCCTAACAACTGGGATGGGGAGGTGCTGTAATGATCTCTATTTACAGCTGAAGAAATCAAGGCAGGCAGAGGTCAAGTGGCCTACCCAGGGTCACACAGCTAGTAAGTATTGGATTTGAAACTGAGGCTTCTTGTCTCTAGGCCCAGTTCTCTATCCATTGTGCCACTTAGCTGCCTGCAAGGTATCATTTATGCTTGCTGCATGTATTTTATACTTGAAGTAATATGGAGCCCCTGGACATTTCTAAAAAGAGTTATAACATTACCACACTTCTGTATCAAGATGATTACTTTGGAAGTTGTGTGGAGAATGGGTTAGAGAAAAGAGAGAGCTGAAGAAGGGAGACTAATTAGGAAGCAATTGTGATGGTCTACATGAGAAGTGATGAGAGTCTGAACAATAGTAGTGGAAAGAAAGAACTAGACTGAAGAGGTTTTGTGGAGAGACCATTGTCAACTTGACAACTGATTGCCTATGGAAGGCAAGAGCAGGGGACCAGCCAAGCATGAAGCTGAGATTGTCGACATGGGGAACCAGAATGATTATGGCAATATCTTCCACAAAAACAATAGGAAGCTTGGAAGTGGGCCAGCTTTAAGAGGGAAGATGGTTAGTTTATTTTTGACCATAAAGAGTTTGAGGTGCCAATGGGGTATTCCAGATGGACATGCCCAGCAGACAGATGACATTGAAGGAGAATTCAAGAGAGAGCTTAAAGTAGAATATATAAATTTTGGAGTCATCTCCACAGAAATAATTCAAACCACTGGTGCTTAGGAAATGATAAGGAGAAAAAATTGTAGAAAGAGAAAATCTCTAAAATAGGAGGGCTTAGAACAGAGCCTTAGAGAATACATGTTCTTTGAAGATGGAAGATGGATGATGTTTCAGCAAAAGAGATTGAGGAATGGTCAGAGAGGTAGGAGAACTAGGAGAGAATAGTGCTATGGAAGCCAAAAGAGAAGAGTAACCAGGCAGTGGATACCAATGTACTCAATAAACACAGAAACATTCAATATTAGAAATGATTGGTTGATTGATCCAAAAGGGAGTGGGCCCTGTTTCATTATTGGTAAAAATAAGGGAGATAGACAAAATGATCCTTAAATTATTGTCTAGATCCAAGTTTCTGCAATTTTACTGTAGCAGGTCATAACTCACAGGTAGATAGGAGATTTCAGCATTTCCCTTACCTGGCTTCCAGCCATCATGAGACTGTGAACATGTTTGAAAAGAAAGTTTTTGTCTCCTCTCATCTGAAAGGAAGGAGGAAACTGGAGTCTTATGAGAGGGGAGAGGGGGCCAAGGCACTCCCTAATAGGATGAGACTATAGCTCAAGTGGGAGGGAGAGAGGACAGAAGAGTTGGATCTCTCATAGCACCAGAAGTCAATGCCATGACTGTGCACTTGCAAGAGAGCATGGTGAAAGTGAGGCTGTAGCTGTTCTCTGTTGGCTGCACAATGATAAGCTTCTCCTCCCCCTCACCTCCACCATGTCCTACTTTGTTCTGGCTCTCATACTGAGCCTGCTTCCCATTCCTTATTTCTTTTAAACAGTCTGTTTGATTTTTGTATTGGCCAAATGTGCTCAGAAAGAAACTAGTTTCTTTAAGATATCACTCTCCATGTGAGGGTGTGTCTTTGTGGGGAATTAAAGAAGCAACAGATCAAGGGGCTGTGGCTGCCTTCTCTCTCTCTCTCTCTCTCTCTCTCTCTCTCTCTCTCTCTCTCTCTCTTTCTCTCTCTCTCACACACACACACACACACACACAAGGAAATTGTCTTTCCATATCATTGGCGTATTTTGGTGTATTTTTCCAATAACTATAAATAAATATTATTGATAAGAATTATAATAAATACTCTAAGTCCCCCACAGCAGAGATCAAGAATGAATCTTGATCATTTGTGGATTCCCTTGGGTAAGGAAAAATGAGTCAACAAGTTTCATAGGAAGAAAAGGCTTTAGTAAGTAGGGACCTGGAGTAATGTTCTTCAGGCAATTGCCTTAGTGTCCTTGGACATTTCTTTCCTTCTTCCCTAGTTTTCCCAGGTTTGAGGAAAACTCTGCCTGCATGGGGTGGAACTGAGCACAATGATTGGAAAGCCATGCCTCAGGGAGGAGTTGAGAACAGACTGGTTCTCTCTACACTAGGGTATAGCTCAGAAAGCCAAGTCAAGTCAACAAGCATATATCAAATGCTTACTATGTGCTAAACTGAGAATAGGGAAAAAAAAAGAAAAATAGTCGCTGCTTTGAAGGAGTTCACATTTGAATGGGGGAGATAACATTAAAACAACAATAAACATATAGTAATGGGAGTCAGGTGCATGTGCAGACACCATCAATTTGCTAAGATGGCATCATCAATGTTAAAGACAATAGGGACCATGTGTTCCTGGGGGAATTACGGAGGACAGAAGCATGCAGGGACATTCTGCATTGGCCCACTACATGGTTAGGAGCAGTTTTATCTATGAGCTATCCAGTGGGAACTGTCAAAATTTCCAAAATAATCTGACTTAGTAACAGGCAGGGTTTTTGCTGTACTGATCTGACAATTAAAGAGCTAATGGAAAAAGGCTACTCCCAAACACATGGTAGGGTCACCCAGAATGTCCTCACATGGACCTTTTTCCCATGATTCTCCCCAGGCAGATTCCTAGTCTCTCCAGTGTGGATGTTCCTGACCCCATTATACATATAAGAAATAAACAGGGTGAGCTAGAAGCCATCTCAGAGGGAAGGCACTAGCACTGAGGGGGACCAGGAAAGCCTTCTCAAAAAGACAAGATTGGAGTAGGAACTTGAAAAATCTAGGGAAGAGAGTACATGGAGATATTGAGAGAAAGTATTCCAGGTATGGAAGATGATCAATGAAAAGAGCTGGCATATGGGAGATGGAAGGCCTCATAATGAGGAATTACTAGGAAGCCAGGGTCATCGAAGGGCAGCTAGGTGGTACAGTAGATAGAGCACTGGGCTTGGAATCAAGAACAATTATCTTCTAGAGTTCAAATCTGGTCTCAGACACTTACTAGCTGGACTTGCCCTGGGCAAGTCACTTAATCCTGTTTGTCTCAGTTTCCTTATCTGTAAAATGAACTGGAGAAGGAAATGACAGACTATTCTAGGTATCTTTGCCAAGTAGACCCCAAATGAGGTCATGAAGAGTTAGATATGAGTGAAACAACTGAACAAGAAAATTTAAAAGTTGGAGGAGGATGGATTGGAGTGGAAACAGACTTGAGGCAGGGTAACCAATCAGTAGACTCTGGTAATAGTCCAGATGTGACTAGGAGGATGGTGGTGTTCCAAACAATAATAAGAAAGTTTAAAAGGGAGGTTAGTGATTGGAGGGAAAGATGAGTTCAGTTTTGAACACATAAAATTGAAGATGCTTATGGGTAATCTATTTTGAGATATCCATGAATGAGTTAGAGATATGAGACTGGAGGTCAGCAGAGAGGTCAGAACTGTATCTGAGAGGTCAGAACTGTAACAGAATCTGAGAATCATCTAAGATGATATTGGACTCCATGGAAGCTGATGAAATCACTCAGTGTTATGGTGTTGAGGAAGAATAGAAGAGGGCCCAGGCCAGAGCCTTAGAAGACACTCATGGCTAGTAAGCCTGACCTAGATGAATATCTAATAAAGCAAACAATCTTGTCAGACAGGTACTTCCAATCTTCATTTGCTGCTAGATTATGATTTCATTGTCTTTGGGTGCTAGAATTTCAAACTCTAAAGAAATGAATCTTGAAGGTTGGGTTTTCAGGTTCTATGAGAGATATTTTTTAACAGGCAGACTTTGATACCCCTCAAATAATAGTATAAAGGCAGTTGCATACTCTTTGCTTTTAAGACTATTCTGGGTGGGATTTTGTATGCTAAATTATTTTGTATGCTGAATTTCATATGATATCTTTTGTTTTTATAGAATTTTCCTATCTATAATCTCCTTGGATTTGTGCAACAAGCCTGTGAAGTAGGTGGTGCAGATATTATGACCCCCATTTTATAGCTGAGGAAAAAACCCCACCACTCCCTCTTAATTACTTTTTCCTTTAGCATGCCAGTTTTGGGGAGACACTAAGTAGCCAATCCATGGCCCAAACATCCATTGGATATATCCCTCTATTATGAAACCATACCAGAGGAAGGCAGCTAGGTGGAAAGACAGGTAGATCACTCGATTTGGAGTAAGGAAGATCTGAGTTCAAATTCTGACTCAGATACTTATTAGCTGGTCAAGTCACTTAAAATATGTTTGCCTCAGTTTCCTCATCTGTAAAATGGGGCTAATAATAGCACCTACTTCTTGGTGTTATTGTGAGGATAAAATGAGATATTTATAATGCACTTTGAAAACCTCAATGTATAATATAAATGTTAACGCTAGTCGTTGTTTTTGTTATTCTTACCAGAGACACATAAATCCAATTGTACAAACATTTAATTAAGGCAAGAGGCAGCATAAATAACAAAGGAAGGAATCTAGTAGTAAAACATTGTCTGTATCCATGCCTAAAGGGATGCAAGGTTTATATCTCTATGGGAGTTATAGTCTAATTCCCTTTCAATTTCTCTAAGTCTCCAACAAAGTGACTTCAGAACTCACAGTCCCAATGTGAGATAATTAAAATGCAGTGCTATGTACTTCTTTGAGAGTCTCTCAGTACTCTTGGAGGCCAGTTAGGACAGGAAAGTAGCTGGTATTTTGGGCTACTGGCAAATGCTAATCTCTCTCCTCTGTTGGTTCTGCAATGATCAGTTTCTAGCCACAATATTACACATGGACATACAGCATGTGGTCTGTTTTCCAAGAGAGTGGCTTTTTTTTTCTTCTCTAATCAACCCTGCTGTGTAAATGTCTTTCATTGTAGGGGTTTCTGGTCCAGTAGACTCCTCACTTGAGTCATAAGGCTGTGGGCTCTCCCACATACACACACCTCTGAGTTATCTTTTCCCAGCTCTAAACATTGAGGGAAATGACATTTTATAGACAGTCATCTTACATGAAATTCAGCAACTGACTCAGGGACACATGGCTAGCAAGTGGTAGAGACCGGACTAGAAATCAGGTCTCTCCATATACAAATTTAATACTCTTTTCACTCCATTATTCTTTCTAGATAAAGGATTTAGAAAAGCAGAAACTTCTTAAAGAGATGTGGAGGAAGATGGCAGAGTAGAAGCAGGAAATTCCGTGAGCTTCCCCCACAACCATCTCCAATACTTGTAAAATATAACTCTAAACAAATTTTAGAACTACAGAACCCACAAAGTGACAGAGAGAAACAATCTCCTGCTGAAGACAGCCTGGCAGGCCTGAAGGAAGGGGCTATAGCAACATGCTGAGAGCCTAGTGCAGTGCCAGCAAGCCATGCAGTTCTGGCCCCAGGGTGGCCCTGACCAGAAAGCCTGTCAGAGCAGACTTCAAGAGAGTGAATCCCCAGCAACTGTGGTGGTTTTCAGACGTCTCAACCCATAAGACAAAAATAAAAGATCAGTGGGGATTCTGTTGGAACTGGGTGATGGAAGAATGTGTTCTGGCCCCTACCCCCTGGATGAGAGGTTGCCAAAGGGTGGCTGCATGGCTGCCTCCAGAGCTCCTGTACTGCAGATTGTAGGGGGACAAAGTGACCATTCAGAGGGTAATGCTCTGGCTCTTACTTGCTTAGGTCTGGGTTGCTGTCTTGGGAGGTGATCCTGGGCTGAGCAACACCAGTGCACCAGTGTGGTGTCTGTAGAGAGGGCACCCTCCTCAGAGCTCTGACAGCATTTGCGAAAGCCCCAGCAATTTGGGACAAAACTCTCCACTCTGGAAGCAGCATTCTACTGTGGCAAAGAGCTCAAAAGTCAAGTAATTGGCTGGCAAGATGAGCAAGTAGAGGAAGTGCTATCAGCCTATAAAATCCTTTTTTGGGGACAAAAAGGATCAAAACATGGAATGGAAGTAAGACAGCAAAGTCAGAACTCCTGCATCAAGAGCTTCCAAGAAAAATGTGAGCTGGTTACAGGCCATGGAGGAGCTCAAGAAGGATTTTGAAAATCAAATAAGAGAAGAGGAGGAAAAATTGGAAAGAGAAATGAGAATGATGCAAGAAAATCATGAAAAGAGAGTCGACAGCCTGCTAAAGGAGACCTAAAAAATACTGAAGAAAATAACATCTTAAAAATAGACTAACTCAAATGGCAAAGGAGGCCCAAAAAGCCCATGAGGAGAAGAATGCCTTAAAAAGCCAAATTGCCCAGATGGAAAAGGAATTTCAAAAATTCACTGAAGAGAATAATTCCTTCAAAATTAGACTGGAGGAAATGGAAGCTAATGACTTTATGAGAAATCAAGATACTATAAAACAGATTCAAACAAATGAAAAAATAGAAGGCAATGTGAAATGTCTCATTGGAAAAACCACTGACTTGGAAAATAGATCCAGGAGAGAAAATTTAAAAATTATTGGACAACCTGAAAGTCATGATCAAAAAAAGAACCTGGAAATAATCCTTCAAAAGAAATTCTCGAGGAAAATTGCCCTGATATTCTAGAACCAGAAGGCAAAATAGAAATGAAATGAATTCACTGATCACCTCTTGAAAAAGATCCCCAAAAGAAAACTCCTAGGAATATTATAGCCAAATTCCAGAGTTCCCAGGTCAAGGAGAAAATACTATAAGCAGCCAGGAAGAAACAATTTAAGTATTGTGGAAACACAAACAGGATAACACAAGATCTAGCAACTTCTACATTAGGGATTGAAGGGCTTGGAATATTCCAGAGGTCAAAAAATCTAGGATTAAAACCAAGAATCACCTATCCAACAAAACTGATTATGTTTCAGGGGAAAATACGGTCATTCAATGAAATAGAGGACTTTCAAGCATTCTTGATGAAAAAACCAGAGCTGAACAGAAAATCTGACTTTTAAATACTTCTTGTATTTGACTTTCAAATAGAAAAAGCAAGAGAAGCATGAGAAGGTAAACAGGAAAAAGAAATCTTAAGGAACGTATTATAGTTGAACTATTTACATGGAACAACAATAATTGTAACTCTAGAGACTTTTCTCAGTATGAGGATAGTTGAAGGAAATATATGTGTATATATATATATGTATACATACATATATATGTTTATATAGGAGAGTATATGAGTGCATAAATACATATGTGAGTACTTGTATATATGTATACATGTAAACATAGACAGAGGGCACAGGATCAGTTGAATAGGACAGGATGATATCTAAAAAACAAAATTAAAAAGTGAAAGAGGAATATAATGAGAGAAGGAGATAGGGAAGGATAGAATAAGGTAAATTATCTCATGTAAAAGAGGCAAGAGAAAACTGTTACAATGGAGGGGAAGAACAGAAAGGTAAAAGAGTCAACCTTACTCTCATTGAATTTGGCTTAAGGAGGGAATAAGACACACACTCAGTTGGGTATCTTACCATACAGGAAAGTATCAGGGAAGGGGATAAGAAGGGGGATGATAGATGGGAGGCCAGATTGGTAGGGGAGCGTAGTTAGAAGCATATACTTTTGAAAAGGGACAGGGTCAAAGTAGAAAACAGAATAGGTGGGGGCGGGATAGGATGGAGGGAAATATAGTTAGTTTTTCACAATATATCCATGATGGAAATGTTTTGTGTAACTACATGTGTACAACCTTTATTGAATTGCTTATCTTCCCAGTAGGAGTGGGTGATGAGGGAAGAAGGGAAAGAATCTGAAAATAAAAGTTTCAAAAACAAATGTTAAAAAAAATTGTTGGGGGTGGCTAGGTGGTACAGTGAATAGTGCACTGGCCCTGGAGTCAGGAGGACCTGAGCTCAAATCCAGCCTCAGACACTTAATAATTACTAGCCATGTGACCTTGGGCAAGTCATTTAACCCTAATTGCCCAACCTTCCCCTCCTCCAAAACAAAACAAAACAAAATTTAAAAAAATTGTTTTTCACATGCAACTGGGAAATAAGATATACAGGCACTGGGGTATAGAAATCCATCTTGCCCTACTAGAAAATCAGAGGAGAAATGGGGAGGATATAAGAGAGAGCAGATAGGGGGAAGAGGTATTCAGTAGGCTTGCTATTTTGGGGTGGGGGTAGGGGAAAGAAAGGGAGAAAATTTGTAACTCAAAATCTTGTGGAAATGAATGTTGAAAACTAAAATTAAAAAATTTGTAAAAAAAGGAAAAAAAGAGATGTGGAGACAAAGCAATAGAGACTAAACTTCCTGTACACAAATTGCCTCCCCTACCACAAATGACATTGCTAAATTGCTGCTTTCCTGATGCCATTTTCTTCCTCTTTCTTTCCCCAACACACAAATTGACATGCACCTGTCACCACACATTTGGCTCATTAATTTCCCTTCTTCTAAAAGGAGGAGCCTCTTAAAACCCCTCTTCTTGCCTTACAAATGTGCTATAATCACATTTGTATCTCAAAATAGCAGAAGCATAGGTGCCAATTCATAAGGTAGAACTCCCTCTTTGGCCAGATATCTGTACATTGCTGGGCAGAGGCAGAATGTTTTTTTTTTTTAATTTCTTTATAAAGTTTTTATTATAATGTGTTTCATCTTTAGATCACATTCATATATCCTTCTCCCTGCCCTAGCTCCTTTTTATAAGGATCTTTTTTTTTTAATGGAAAAAACCTTACAGTTCAGTTAACCAGCCAACAGAGTGACTGTCTGTGGATATATACAATATCCCACATGTAGCTGTGGATAGAACACAGCCAGTGTGTGCTGACCCACCTGGGCCCTTAAGACCCACATTCTGTGCTTATCTATGATTCCATACCCATAGTCTCCTACCACTGAAATGAAGGAATGGAGTAGGGTCCATAGTCTTAATTTTTTCCCAGGTCAAGCTTGATCATTATTTATTATATAGCATTTTGTTTTGGGGTAGTTATTTTTTGTCTTCTTTCTATTTACATCATTGTAGTCACTGGTTATTTTCCTGTTTCTGGTTACTTCACTCCGTATCTAGTTCATAAAAGTCTTTTCATGTCTCTCTTAATTCTTCATATTTAGATTCAGCATTTCTTGTATTACAATGATATTTTATTACTTTCATATACCAAAATTTGCTTAATCATGTCCCAATTGATGGACATTTACTTTGTTTCTAATTCTTTCCTATTATAAAAAGTGCTTCAATGAATATTTTTACATGTATGAGACCTTTCTTTCTGTCTTTTACCTCTCTAGGCTATATGCACAGCAGAGGAGTCTCTGCATCAAAGGATATGGACGTTTTAGTCAAATAATTCCAAATAATGGTTGGACTACTTCAGAGCTGTACTAACAGTTTATGAGTCTATCTGTCTAACCGCAGCCTCTCTGACATAGACTATTTCCATCTTTTTTCACCTTTGCCTATTTCATAAGCAAGAGATCAAGACTCAGAGTCATTTAATTTGTATAAATTATTATTGTAATTTTATTATTATTAGTTATTTAGAGCAATCTTTCATATGGTTATTGTTTGATTACAATTTTTATTTTGAGAATCATTTGCTGGTATCCTTTGAGCACTTGTCCATTGAGATTTTATATTTGTTGTTCAGTTCTTTTTCAGTTGTGTCTGACTCTTCATGATCTGCTTTGGTGTTTTCATGGCAGATACTGGAGTGGTTTGTCATTTCTTTCTCCAGCTCAATTTACAGATGAGGAAACTGAGGCAAACAGGGTTAAGTGACTTGCCCAGGGTCACATAGCTAGGAAGTATCTGAAGCCAGATTTAAACTCAAGTCTTCCTGACCACCAGGGTCCATCTAGCTGCCCAGGTTCTATATATTTGTTTTCATTCCTTACGTACCTTGGATATCAGGTTTTTATCAGACATATTTGATACAAAGATTTTTTTCTCAGTTAAAAGTTTGCCTTATCCTAGATACATTGATTTTGTTCTTCTAAAAGTGTTTCAATTTCATATGATTTAAATTATTAAATTAGAGCTAGAAGGCACCCTCATTATGTAGATGAGAAAATTGAAGCTTAGAGATCAATTGATTTGCCCAAGGTAGCAGCAGCAGTAAGTGGCAGGGTCCAGATTCAAACCCAGACAGATCTTTTGACTGTAATCCAGCATTTTTTCTCCCATGCCACACTGTATCCCACTAACATTTGTTTGGTGAAAGATCTCTTCCCCTCACTCCCCTTCCCAGTTGACTCCTTCCATTTCCTCCCTTTTAAGTTGAGTGTCCATTTGGAAGTTATTGTGGCACATGGTGTCAGCTTGCTTTTGGTCTTTAGCCAAACTGGTTTCTAGTTTCTCCAGGGGTTCTTGTCAAATCAGGAGACCTTTCCCATATAGTATATATTCTCCATTTTATTGAATGCTAGGTTATTAAATGGAACTGCTAGGTGGTGCAGTGGATAGAGTGCCAGTCCTGGAGTTAGGAAGACTTGTCTTTCTAAGTTCAAATCTGACCTCAGACGCTTACTGTGCTACCCTGGGCAAGTCACTTAACCCTATTTACCTCAGTTTCCTCATCTGTAAAATGAGCTAGAGAAGGAAATGACAAACTGTTCCAGTATCTTTGCCAAGAAAACCCTGAATGGAGTCATGAAGAGTTGGACGTGGCTGAAAAATGACCAAACAACAGGTTATCGAATATTTTGTTTCTGATCCTTGCTTATGTAGTTTGTTCCACTGACCTATTTTTCTATTTTTAGAGCAAATATATCAACAAAAGGTGATCACTATTTTGAAATGTAGCTTAGGGTCTGGGAGTGCTATTCTTTCCTTCTGACTTTTTTTTATGACTTTGGATTCTAGAAACCGTGTCTTTCTTTCTTTCTTTTTCTTTTTTTTTTTTTTTGCTTTTTTGGAGGGGGGAAGGTAGGGCAGTTGGGGTTGTGACTTGCCCAAGGTCACACAGTTAGGTGTGTGTGTGTGTGTGTGTGTGTGTGTGTGTGTGTGTGTGTGTGAAGTGTCTGAGGCCGGATTTGAACTCAGGTCCTCTTGACTCCAGGGTGGGTACTCTATTCACTGCACCACCTAGCCGCCCCTGAAACTTTGTTTTTCTAGATGAATTATGTTATTATTTTATATATTTTCATAAAATCTCATTAATAACTTAATTGACATAATGTTAAATTAACTTAGATTCTATTACCTTTTTAATTATATGGGTGTAGCCCAGTCCCTAATAGTGAATATCCTTCCAAATATTTGATTTATCCTGTTTCTTTAAATATTATTTTGTAATTATATTGATGGAAGTCTTGAAGATTGATTATGAGATGTTTTGCATTTTTTAGTTAATATTTCCCTTTCTATTATTTCTCTTGAATTTGTTGTTGCTATTTAGAGATGCTGATGATTCTTGTGGTTGTATTTTATATGCTGATACTTAACTGAAAGTATCATTTGTCTCAATTAGTTTCATTGCTGATTTTCTAGGTTTTTCTATGAAAACCAAAAAATCATCTACAAATTGGGACAATTTTGTCTCCTCCATGCTAATGTCTATGTCTTTATTTTCTTCATCCTGTTTTATTTCTAT
Organism: Gymnobelideus leadbeateri; assembly: GCA_011680675.1. Classification (NCBI taxonomy): domain Eukaryota; kingdom Metazoa; phylum Chordata; class Mammalia; order Diprotodontia; family Petauridae; genus Gymnobelideus; species Gymnobelideus leadbeateri. The sequence goes on along the minus strand of WOXC01008153.1, from coordinate 215,309 downwards.
TAATAGAATTAATAGAATTTCTAAAACTATGTCAAATAATAGTGGGATGAGGTTATATTTTGCTCTTACTCCTGTATTTATTGGAAGAGCTCCTTTTGTTTCCCCATTACAAATAATGCCAGCTTTGGGACACACACACACACACATACACACACATATATGTGTGCACATGTATGTATATATGTTATAGATATACTTATACATGTATATATTTATATTATATAACATATATGTTATATATGCATAGATTACATAATATATATGTTATACACACACACACATATATATATATATACACATATATATATATATATATCTCGAAGAATGACCTTTCTGTGCCTATGCTTGGGAGGATTTTTTTTAAAGCACAAATGAGTATTGTACTTTGTCAAAGGCTTTTTCTGTATTTATTTTTTCTATCGTGGTTTGGGTCATTTTTATTTTCAATATGATTAATCATGTTGTTTTCAATAACTGGCACATAGTAGATGCTTAATAAGTGCCTGTTTTTAAAGTGTTTATTGATTCATTATTTAGTGTCTACTATCTGCAAGGAACTGTGCTAGTTGTTGAAGATACTTGTTTCTTTGGGGGAGGGGGTCACTGAAGATATAAAGTTAAAATTTCAAAAAATCTCTACCCTCAGGAGGCTTATATTCTATTAATAGAATTTTATAATGTTAGAATTCTGATATAGAATCATAGAATTTTAAAGCTTGAAGCACTTTAAGACCCAAAGAGGAGAAGGGACTTGGCTCAAGGTCACACACATACAGCAAAGCCAGGACAAAAACTTAAATATTCTGACCTGCTTAGGCCAATGCTCTTTCCACTCAATTCTACTCTCGTCATAGTGCCATTATGATGAGAGTCATGGCTTTCCCAAATGGTACAGTGCTTCTAAATGTCTCAGTATACTCAGGGATCTGGGATTTGTTCTGTGAAGTTTGGATGCTGCACTTGAGGACCTAGAGGGCCACATGTGTCCTTGAGGTCACAGGTTTCCCTCTCCTGGATTACACTGAAATAAGGAGATTCGACCAATGATTTTCACTCTCTTTAAAAAGTAGGAAGTTTGTGACTGAAAAATTGGCACCAGTTTTCCTCAGCATCATTGGTTGAAATGATCATCTGAAAATTCTTTATCATGCTTTTTAACTTAGTCTTGGATACTCAGCATCTTCCTAATTCCCTCAGTCTCCTCTCTCCTCTGATCGGAGGGTAGGAGGTCTTTTTTCAGCTCACTATTCACTTTCCATCTGCTTGGTTTCAAGCCCACAGAATAAGATGCTGGGTACCCTCTGACTAACCCACTTTTCCTGCTCCCTTTTACATGTTGTCTTCTCCTATTAGATAATAAGCTTCTTGAGGGCAAGGACCGTCTTTCTTTTCCTTCTTTGTATCCCCAGTGTTATGGACAGCTAGGTGGTGCAGTTGATATAATGCTGAGAAGACCTGATTTCAAATCTGGCTTCAGATACTTACTGGCTATGTGATCCTGGACAAATCACTTAACCCTGTTTGTCTCAGTTTTTTCATCTGTAAAACGAGCTGGAGAAGGAAATGGCAAACTACTCCAGTATCTTTGCCAAGAACACCCAAAATAGAGTCACAAAGAGTCAGACACAGCTGACACAATTGAGCAACAACAACAGCAACATCTCCAAGTGCTTAACACAATGCCTGGCACACAGTAGGTGCTTAATGTTTGTTGAACTAATTGAATTTAATCTTGGTACTGAGATGGCTTTGAGAATAAATGTTAAGGTGGTTGAGTTTGTTTCTGATGTCCTTGCTTAATCTTTCTTTGTCCTTTGCCACCCTTTCATCTCTTCCCTTGCCCTTTCTTCCCAGTGTTCTCATCAAATGATATAATAAATTTAAAGAGCTTTGCAAATCTTAAGGCTCTTCTTGAAGTTTTTTGCTTGAAATTCCTCATGTCTCTACATCTTCCATTTTCAGCATTGATCTTCCCAGTGTTGTTAATTTCCAGATAATGTGAAACCTATTTTAGTAGAGTTCACGTTCCTAGATAAGTATTGGTGTTTCAGATATCAAGACAATAGAGAATCAAGGAATGGGTCATATGGTAGAGAGTATTAGTCAATGTCTATGATGGAGTCTAAAGCTACTTGAATCAGTTCACGAGAGCGAATTTAAAAATTTTTGGTGTGATCATTTACACTTCCCTCCCAATTTTGTTGCTGTTGATTGTCTAGACTTAAAATGTGATAGTGAAAACACTAATAATACAGATTAATTTACAAATATATTATACACATTTCCCTTACTCCTCCCCAAGGAGGTGGTTATTAAACATTTACTAGCATACCCTTCATTATAAAAATTGTGGGAATTTAGAGAGATGGAGGAACATAGAATCATGGATTTAAGGCTAGAAGGACTTGAGAGCTTTCCAGTTTGATACTCTCTTTCTATAGACCTAGAAAGGTCAGAGAAAACTTCAAAGATGAGGTGAGACCATTTTTATCAAATATTTACTAAGCACCTACTCTACTCAGAGCCCTGTGCCCTAAAAATGAAGTATACACAATGATTTTGGCCAGCTGGTAGCAGAGGAAAGGATAGATCACAGATTCTTGGTCATTTTTGTGTGTCATGGAATTCTTTTGTGAGTATGGTGAAGCCTATAGACCTTAGCTTAGAATAATGTTTTATTGCCCACATTCATAATCAAAGGGAATGCTGAATTTTAGTTAGAGGCTAATGAAAATAAATGTAATTTTTTTTCATACAAGTTTACAGAATCCCTGAAATCTATCTGTTGGGGTCCATGGACCCCAGATTAAGAACCCCTGGGGTAGACCATAAAAAATCATAAGAGGGGGCGGAGCCAAGATGGCGGAGTAGAAACAGCTCATCCAAGCCACTCTGCCCCCACATTCCCCCCAAACGATGTAAAAGGGGACTCTGAACAACTTCTGGAGCCCCAGCACCCACTGAATGACACAGAGAAGCTAAACTCCCGCTGAGGACAGCCCAGCAGCCCTGCAGATAGGACCAGCGCAGTGGTCTGGGACCTGGCAGCGTGCAGCGCGCAAAGTGCAGGAGCCAAGCCGAGCCCAGGTCCGCATGAGCCGAGGTTTTAGCCCCAGGGCGGCGGGGCCAGCACCCAGCTGGAGGAACCCCAGAACACCAGGAACTGTGGCGACTCCAGAATTATCAACATAGACTTGCCTGCGACAAAGTAAGAGGTTAGTGTCCTATGGACTTTGGGACTGGTATTAGGGAATGCGTCGGCTCCCTCCCCTGGGGGCTAGAAGCCGCTGAGGACAAACTCCATTTTGTAGTTTTCAGAGGCAGCTCCTGCTCCCAGCCTGCAAATTTGTAGGGAGATCCAGCGATCAGTCTTGGGGGGTAATCGCTCTTGCTTTAACCTCCCTGGATCTGGATTGTGATCTAGGGTGGAAGTTGTGGGTGGGTTTACAGCTTACCAGAAACGGAAGTTGCCCCCCACACGTTCGGGACGAAAATTCCTCTATCTGGCCTTAAAGCCATAGTGTGGCAACAAGCCCAAAAGTCAAGCGATTAAGTGGCAATATGCCAAGGCAAAGGAAACAGAAAAATGCAACCCTAGACTCCTATTTTGGGGGCATAGAGTGGGAAAAGGACTGTGAGGTGAGAAGTCCTGCTCCAAAAGCCCCAGGGGAAAACATGAGCGGGTTGCAGGCCATAGAGAACCTTAAGAAGGACTTTAAAAATCAAATAAGAGAAGTGGAGGAAAAATTGGAAAGAGAAATGAGAAGGATGCAGGAAAAGTATGAAATGAGGGTCAACAGCCTGACTGAGAAAACAACACCTTAAAAAATAGACTAACTCAAATGGCAAAGGAGGCCCAAAAGGGCAATGAGGAGAAGAATGCCTTAAAAAGTCGAATTTGCCAGATGGAAAAAGAATCTCAAAAGTTCACTGAGGAGATTCATTCCTTCAGAGTTAGACTGGAGCAAATGGAAGCTAATGACTTTATGAGAAATCAAGATGCTGTTAAGCAGATCCAAACAAATGAAAGATTAGAAGGCAATGTGAAATATCTCATGGAAAAACCACTGACCTGGAGAATAGATCCAGGAGAGACAATTTAAAAATTATTGGACTACCTGAAAGCCATGATCAAGGAAAGAACCTAGAAATCACCCTTCAAGAAATTCTCAAGGAAAACTGCCTGATGTTTTAGATCCAGAGGGCAAAATAGAGGTTGAAAGAATCCACAGATCACCTCCTGAAAAAGACCCCAAAAAGAAAACTCCCAGGAATATTATAGCCAGGTTCCAGAATCCCCAGATCAAGGAGAAGATACTTCAAGCAGCCAGGAAGAAACAATTTCAATATTGTGGAAACACAATCAGAATAGCCCAGGACCTGGCGGCTTCTACACTGAGGGATCGAAGGTCATGGAATATGATATTCCAGAGGGCAAAAGAATTGGGAATGAACCCATGGGTCACCTACCCAGCAAAACTGAGTATTTTGTTTCAGGGGAAAATATGGTCATTCAGTGGAATAGAGGACTTTCAAGCATTCTTGAGGAAAAAACCAGAGTTGAATAGAAAATTTGACATCCAGACGCAAGAAGTAAGAGATGCCTGAGAAGGTAATCAGGGAAAAGAAATCAAAAGGAACTTATCAGTTGAACTATTTTATTCTATATGGAAAAGCAATAACTGTGACTGATGATATCTTTCTCACTATGAAAATAATGGAAGAAGGGTGTGGTCAGTATGAATACATATGTGAATGTGTGTGTATATGGTTACAGTTATATGGATAGAGGGCATAGGTTGAATTTGTTGGGAAGGGAGAATACTCAAGGGATGAAATTATGAGGTGAGAGAGGAAAGTGGTAAGAGGAGATGGGGAGAGACAGGGTAGGGTAAACTATCCCATGTAGAAGAAGCAAGGGGAAGTGGTTGCAAAGGAGGGGGAGAATAAGGAAGGCTAAAAAGGCAAAACCACATTCAAATTGAATTTGGTTCAGGGAGAAAATGATATACATAGTAAATGGGATATCTCAACCTGCAGCAGGATAGGGGGAAGGGGGATGAGAGGAGGGATGATGGATGGGAGGGCATCCTTGGGGTGAGGGGAGGTTGGAAGTACCCACTATAGAAGAGGGACAGGATCATGTAGGGAATGGACCAGGTGGGGGGTGGGATGAGTGGGAGGGAATTATAAGCAGCCTTGTACAATATATCTATGATAATGTTTTGCATAGCTAGACATGTACAACATATACTGAATTACTTATCTCCCAAGAGGGAATGGGTGACAAGGAGGAAGGAAATGGATCTGAAATTCGAGGTCTTAACATTAAATGTTTCAAATATATATAGATACTATTATTAATACTCTTTTGCTTGTAATTGGGAGATAAGATGTGCAGGCATTGGGACACAAAGATTCACCTTCCTCTAATGGAAAAGTCGATGGGGGTATGGGAGAAGGTATGGGAGAGAGCAGATTGGAGGAAGCGATATCTTGTGGGACTGCTATTCTGGGAGGTTGGGTAGGGGAATAATGGGGGAAAAATGATTGTAACTCAAAATCTGGCGGAAATGAATGATGTAAAACAGAAGTTAATAAAGCATTTGTTTAAACAAAAAAAAATCATAAGAACTTGGAAGAGAGAAAATGTTGAGAAATTGGGGCAGAAAGTGGTTTGAGGAAAGAAAAATATACACATTGTCATGAGAGCACCTTACCTAATTTACAATTAGTCACACATATAAACAAACATATTCAGAATTATAACTCAAAAATTAGTGCCAAGGTCTAATTTAGTTAAGTGTGGGGGATGAAGGGAAGATGATATCCAGGACTGGTGCAATTTCTCTGGGCAGCTTAAGGGCAAAGGGGAAAAGGAGGTTAGGGGACAGGCATGAGGATAATTTTGGGGGGTTGGAGATAGTGGGTCCCTTTTGGTAAATAGCATGCTTGGTAAAGTGCCTGAAAAACTATGGACAAAGATTTGCGATACTATATAGGAGGCAGCAACAGAAAATATTCCAAAGAAAAGAAGAGCAAGAAAGCAAAATGATTGTTCAGTGAGGTTTTACAAATAGCTGAGGAAAGAATGAGAATGAAAGGGAAAGATATACCCAACTGAATACAGAATTCCAGAGAATGTTAAGGAGAGATATGTAGATTTTCTTAAATGAGCAATGCAAAGAAATGGAAGAAAACTATAGAATGAGGAAGACAAGAGCTCCTTAAGAAAATTAGAGATAGGGGTGGCTAGGTGGCACAGTGAGTAGAGCGCTGGCCCTGGATTCAGAAGGACCTGAGTTCGGATGCGGCCTCAGACACTTAACGCACACACACAAAAAAAAACAAAAACCTAGCCGTGTGGCCTTAGGCAAGTTACTTAACCCCAACTGCCCTCCAAAAAGAAAAAAAAATTAGAGATATCAAGGAAAAGCTTCATGCAAAAATGGGCATAATAAAAGGCAAACATTGTAGGGACTTAACAGAAGCAGCAGAGAATAAGAAGAGGTGGCAAGAATACACAAAAGAACTACACAAGAAAACTTTGAACATCATTCATAACCATGATGATGTGGCTAATGATCTAGAGTCATACATCCCTGAAAATGAATGCAAGTGGGCCTTAAAAAGCATTGCTAACAATAAAGTTGGTGTATGTGATGGAATTCCAGCTGAGTTATTTAAAATCCTAAGATGATGCTGTTAAAGTGTGGTACTTAATATGTCAGTAAATCTGGAAAACTAAATAGTGGCTACTGTATTGCAGAAGATAAGTTTAATGTACCAATCCTAAGGAAGGGCAATGCCAATGAATGTTCAAATCACCAAAATGACTATGCTTATTTCTCATTGCAGTAAAGTTAAGCTTAAGTTTATGCTTACTAGGTTTCCTCAAAGTGTGAACCAAGAATTACCAGAACATCAGGCTGGTATTCAAAGAGGTAGAGGAACTAGAGACCAAATTGCCAACATTTGCTGGATTATGGAGAAAGCAAAGGAGTTCCAGAAAAAGCATCTATTTCTGTTTCATTGACTGCACTAAAGTCTTTGACTGTGTGGATCACAAGAAAATGTAGCAAGTCCTCAAAGAGATGGGAATACCAGATCATTTTACTTGTTTCCTGAGGAACCTGTATGTGGGTCAAAAGCAACAGTTAGAACCAAGCATAGAACAACTGATTGGTTTAAGATTGGAAAAGCAGTACAACAAGACTGCATATTGTCACCCTATTTATTGAACTTATTTGCAGAGTACATCATCCCAAATGCCAGGCTGAATGAATCAGAAGCTGGAATTAAGGCTGCCAGGAAAAAAATCAACAATCTCAGCTATGCAGATGATACCACTCTGATGGCAGAAAGTGAAGAGGAATTAAGAAGCCTCTTAATGAGGGTGAAAGATGAGAATGCAAAAGCTGGCTTGTAGCTTAACATCAAAAATACTCAGACCCTGGCAACTGGCCCCATTGCTTCATGGTAAAGAGGAGAAGAAATGGAATCAGTGCTAGGTTTTATATTCTTGGGCTCAAAGATCACTACAGGCAGTGACTACAACCATGAAATTAAAAGACACTTGTTTCCTAGAAGGAAACTATAGCAAATCTGGTCAGCTTACTAAAAAATAGAGACATGACCTTGCCAACAAAGGTACATATACTCAAAGCTATGGGTTTTCCAGCAGTATGAATGACTATAAGGAAAGCTGGGTACTGCAGAATTGACACTTTTAAACTGTGGTGCTGGAGAAGACTTTTGAGACTCCCTTCAACAGCAAGGAGATTATAGCCATCAATACTTAAATTAATTCAGGGGGCAGCTAGGTGGGACAGTGAATAGAACACCAGCTCTGGAGTCAGGAGGACCTGAGTTCAAATCTGGACTCAGACACTTAACACACACACACACACACACACACACACACACACACACACACACACACAAAACTAGCCCTGTGACCTTGGGCAAGTCACTTAACCCCAATTGCCCTACCTTCCCCTCTCAAAAAAAAAAAAAGAAAATAATTCAGGCTGTTCACTGAAAGGTCAAATACTGAAGTTGAAGCTTAAATACTCTGGCCACATAATGAGAAGATGGGACTTATTGGAAAAGACCCTGATGTTGGGAAAGATGGAAGGCAAAAGGAAGAGGGAATGACAGAGGGATGGGATGAGTAGGATAGTGTCATGGAAGCAATGAACATGAACTTGGACAAACTTTGAGAGATAATGGAGGATATAAGGGCTATGGCACATGGAATCATGGCGTCAGACACAACTGAATGAATGAGCAACAACTCGAGGTAAAAGGCGCAAACCAGGAGAGGAACACAAACCACTGTTATGATCTATAGAGAATAAGACCAGTGAAGGATGGAAGGCATAAGTCTGATGGGCTGGAAGACTGATGCTGGGAAGAAGTGTGTACTTTGGATGTTGTGCATCTTAGGCAAAATCCTAATTATTCTGTTTTAACAGATGCATTTATGTAATTACGTACTTATGTATATATTCATTTATATCCATATTCACAGATACATACTTTCTCTTCTTCCTTCTCTCCCTTTCTAATTCCCTCTCTCCTTCCCCTCCTTTGCTGCCTATTTCATACACATAGATACACACACACACACACACACACACACACACACACACACACATATAGCAACCCAAAATCCCAATGAGTGGGTCCTCCGTCAGTAAGGCTGTTTTCTTACTCAGGCTGCTCCTTATTCTTGTCTATTTATTGCTGGCTAATCAGTGAAAAAAGACATGATTCTGACTGGAAAGCAGAAGAGACTACCTCAGATTTGGAGAACAGAGGCAAGAATTTCTTTTTCTCCCCTCCCTCCCATTCAAACTGTATCCAAGCCACTGTCTGCAGATGTATTCCAAATGGATCCCAATTGCCACTGCATTTTTTTCCTGGCAGAGTGGGGCCAAGAAAAAGAGAAGGCTCAGCCAAAAAGCTGAGGGGGAGGGAAGAAAAATCCCAGAAAAACTTAAAAACCCCAGCATTCCTGGCTCTTGTAGGCATCTTGTGACTAGGCTTCCACCAAGGGAAAAACTTTGAAAAATGTGTATCAGGGCAATTCATGCAGCTCATATGGGAGAACAGTGTTAGTTCACCCTGAGTTTGGGGCTGCCCAAGAGAAAGCCATGGGCCAGCTGGTTCTTCAACCTCATGCCTTGGTCCTACAGTCCTAGTGATAGAGTTGGCACCATCTGTGCTTCTTATATCCTCCTGGTTTTCTCTAAAGGTCCTCTTGGGGACCTGACCTTAGCAAAACTGGGAGACCTGGTGAAATCTGACTTTGTAATACCCCCATTTTGTTTTCAATGCCTCCCTATTCAGTTTTCTCATAATGTCCTCTGCTTTCTCATCACCCCTTCAGCCTGCCTTCCCATGCCTCAGGGCTTTTTCTCTCTTTCCTCTATCAAAATTAGTACACCCCCCCCCACACACACACACCGTGGTCCTAGGGCCTTGCTTTTTGTCTTCAGATAGCCAGATATGATGATCATAAAATCTCAAGGATGGAGTTCTAGCCTGATCTTGGCAGAAGCCCAGTCCTGACAACCCATCCTTGACAAGTAGTCATCTAGCTTCCTCCTGAAGATATGGAGAATAGATCTAGCGATGGGGAACCCATTATCTAACAGTGCAGCCCATTTCACTTTGGAACAGCTCTGATCATTAGAAGTTTTTCCTCATGTGGAGCCAAAATCAAGCTCCTTGAAATTTCCACTCCTTATTACTGGTTTGGTTCAGTGGAGCTGAAAAGAACAAACCTAACCCTCTTCCACCTAACTGCTCATTTAGTACGGGAAGGCAATCCTGTCACCCCTAAATTTTCTGTTCTTTGGGCTAAGAATTCTAAATGCTTTTACCTTATCTTTCTATGACATGGTTTCCTGTTCCACTATCGTTCTGGTCATCTTTTCCTGCATGATCTCGTTTGTTAGTGTTCTTCTCAAAACATTGTGTCACAAATGAAATTAATAGGTGCCAAAAATGTTACTTCTTCCAGAGGACATTAAGTATACTTTTAACAGGAGGGAGAGGAAAGCAATGCATATTTATGAAGCACCTACTATGTGTCAGGCACTGTACTAAGTGTACAAATATCTTTGATTCTCAGAGCTCTGATAAATAGGTGCTATTATTATCTCCATTTTATAGTTGAGGAAGTTGAAGTAGAGGTTAAGTGACTTGCCCAAGGTCACAAAGCTAATAAATATCTGAGGCCAGATTGGGACTCAGATCTTCCTAATTCCAGGTCCAGTGCTCTATCTCCTCTATCCTAGCTGCTTTATGGAGACAGACAATGACAAAAATAGAGATACTCTTTGGTTAGGTGGTACCTTCTGACTTTTTCAGATCATCCCATGGGAATCCTGTTCCTCTTTATCTCAAGTCTTGAAATTCCTGTGCCAGATTTGGATCTTCAACACTACTGTAATGGGTCTGGCACATTTACCGAGCCTATCAGCTTGCTAAGATGGCAGCTCCACATGGAAGAGGCTGGAGAGCTGCCTCTGGGACAATCATGCTGACTTGTAAGGGAAGAGCTTTGGAGAGATGGACTGCACTGCATTCATAGATACTTGATAAATGGTTCTGTATTGCCAATCTATGATTGGAAGAGAGACACTTTGATTGATTATAAAATTATTTTAAAAATCTACTCATGGGAAGTTAGGTGGAGCAGTGAATAGAGCATGGGCCCTGGAGTCAGGAGGATGTGAATTCAAATCTGACCTCTTGACACTTGACACACACTATCAGCTGTGCTACCTTGGGCAAGTCACTTAACTACAATTGCTTTGCCTTCCCCCCTCCAAAAAAATTTTTTTTTAAATCTATTCAGCTTCTGGTAATTTTTTTTCTTCATTGCTCTTGTGGGAGTTTTGGATGGAAGTAGAACCTATGACTTTGTGGATTTGAGAGATTCAGGGGATTCCTCTAAATCCCATTTTTCTGGAATTCAGATTTTCACTGAAAAATGAAGCATTGATGCCTTGAGAAGTAAGGAGCAAATTTTGGGAATCACCTTCAGGAACCCAACCTGGGAGTAGCTGAATCACAGGCTTACCTGGCAGTCATGTTTCATCTGAACATCAGCATGGTGGGACCAATATTATGTAGGAGTTTAAGCCTAATTTTCACTCTCCCTGAAACAAAGTTAACAGAGGCAGAATTATTCCCCCAAGATGCTGGGGAAAATATTTGTGTTTCCTTTTGCTATAGCTTTGAAGTAAAGATTGGCCTTTATAAATGCCAAATAATATTAAGTGGTTAAATGGACCTAGGGTGCTAGTCACAGACCCCTCACAAATGGAGAGAACATAGCCAGTGGGCATTGAAGTAGATGGCAGAGAGAAGAGATATTTCAGTCTCCTCAGGGTACCTGAGAACCCATTCATTCATTCAGTAGGTCTTTATAGAGCATTTTCTATGTGCCAAACACCATGGAGGACACAAAAGAGAAAACCTAGTCTTTGCTCTCAATGATTTTACAACTTAGGGGGAAAATGACATACAGACATGAAATAATTAGAAAACAGTAGAATTGAGGGATAGAGTATGTGTAGAGACTATAAGCGCCTCAGGGTTCAAACAAGAGAAAGATGACAGGATCATAGATCCCGGGCTGGAAGAAACTCAGGGTTATTTAGTTCAATTCCCTCACTTTATAGATGTGGAATGGCCAGAGGAAGCCTCAAAGAAAAAGCCAGATTCAACCATGGCAAACATTTATTAAACACCTACTGTGTTCACAGCACTGTTCAAGGCACTGAAGAAGATACAGAGTTTTGTCCTGAAGTATGGGTTAGATTTGCATGGACAGAGGTGAGTAACAAGGTCATTCTAGCTTTGAGGAATGGTGCAAACAAAGGAATAAATTAGGTAATAAGCATGGAATGTGTGGTGGATAGAAATGAATGTCCAGGCTGCTGTCACTGTGTGCTGGGGAGAGAAGATAAGGCTAGAAAGATGTTCTGGGGCCATATCATGGAAGGCCTCATACTCTGGGTTGGGGAGTTTGAACTTTATCCAGTAGATAATAGGGAACCACTGAACATTCCTTTGTTCCAAACTAGAATGTGACCTCTTTGGAGGTAGGAACCTTATCTTCCCATAGAAATAAGTACTTTGAGTTCTTGTCCTGATGAATGTATGGAGTCAGGGAAGATCTGAAACTTAGATATGCTATCATGAAGACTTAAAAGAATGTTTGTTGATTGACAGAAGGAGAGATTAGGACTGGTTGCCTGGCTACAACACCCCTCACTCCTTCCACATTAACTCTCAGGCTGAACATTGACCTTTCTTGATAAAATTTCCCCTTCAAGGCTGCCCTTAAGTATTAATTTAAAAAGATTTCACCTGCATAATAATGTTGCAGACTCATTTGATAACAAATTTAGAGATGGAAGGAGCCTTACAGGTCATCTAAAGCAACCCCCTCGTCTTTAGGTTAAGTGATTTGCCCAAGGTCCTGCAGATGGTAAGTATCAGAGCTGGGTTCTGAGCCCAAGTTTACTGATCCCAAGTATATAATTCTCATTGCAGCATAGGCTCCCAGGGAGAGATACTTTTACCCTACAATCACTAGGGATAATCCTGTACCTTGCTGCCATGCTTTGTGAAATAAACATCAAAATGTGAACATACAGTCCTCTCCAAAGAACCAACTGAAGTAGGTGGCAATGTCCACAAGGAACCAGGAGCTAGCTGTGTGTAGGGTTTGCAATCCGTACAAGAATGGCTTTATGTGGTAGGTATATTAATTGGAACCTTTTATTTTCATTGGACTGCAGAATACTCAGAAAGTCAGGCTTTGCTGGCTTCTGTCTACTATTTGCTAAAATCCCATCTTCTGCAAAAAACCTTTCCCTGCCCCCTTAATGCTAGTGCCTTTGCTCAGAGAGCACCTCCAAGTTATCCAGTATATTATCTCCCCATTAGATTGGGATCTCCTTGAGGGCAGGGGTTGCTTTTGCCTTTGTCTTGTATCCCTATTGCTTAGCACAGTGTTTGCAATATAGTAGATACGTAACAAATACTTGTTGACTCACTTTGCCTTTAGAGGTCATCTAGCTAACCCATGTTCTTAAGGACAGAGTCCTTTCTCTGTCATCTCTGATAAATAGTCATGCTGCCCTAAATGGTCTGTTCCCCATTGCATTGCCAAAGTGTCTGAAATGGCATCTAAGTAATAGACCCAAGATTTTTAGCCTGGAAGAGACCTTAGAGATTAGATTTAATCTTTTGGTTCTTGAAAGTTTTTCATCTTTTCTAAATATCCCCAATATAAAAACTCCTGGAAGGGGTAAGATTTCAATCTTCTACCTACTTACTAACGTCTTAATCTAGAACTTCAGAATCAGAGAAGAGACCTCAGTCCTCTCTTATCATTCTAATCAATCTGGTACCTGAATTGGTAACCCCTCTATAATCCTACTTAAATGTGGCTCTACTTAAAAACCCCCAGTCATGGGGAATTCACTATTTCCTGAGGCCTGTTTCACTTGTGTGGTTATTTTTCTACCCATCCACAGCCTTCAAGATCGGAGTCAAACACAAAGAATTTTGGGTAGTTTTGTTCCCAGGTAAAGTTTGAAACCTGTAGGAGCCCTTGGCTCTAATTGTTAGGATTTTTTTTTTCTTACACTGAGGCTAAATCTGTCCCTCTGCAATTGCAGAGCACTCTTCTACACATCAGTGCCTCAGACAGCTAATAACAAGGACCTCAGATCATAGGATTCAGGAAAGGAGTTTGTGGATGGGTGGGGCAGCAAAAGTGAGAGATGAAGCTCTGAAAATGCTGCTTTTTGCTGGTATTTGTAAATCTAAACTACAGGAAGACATAAATCCCTAAAGAATATTTAGTGAGAAATAGTTCAACTGCATGCTTTCTCCCTGGTTTGAAAATCTGAGTGGAAGGGGTTCTTCCTCAGTTGTCCCAACAAAATAGCCAGATGACCAGTTCTGCTCCGATCTCTTCTGTATCTCTGGCTCATGCTCTGATCTTCAGGAAGAATAGTGGGCAAATTATTGTCATTTACTGTTCTGGAACTGGGTTGACTGAAAATATGCAACTCTAACTCAAAGCACTGGAAAAAGCATATTGTACCAATGCTGGTAGAATGCTAATAATAGTAAGCATTTATATAGGGCTTTACAAATATTACCTCATTTGATCTTCACAACAACCATGGGAAGTAGATGCTGCTGCCACTATCCCATTTTTTCAATTGAGGAAACTGAGGCAGACAGAAGTTGTGACCTGCCCAGTGTCACACAGCTAATAAGTGCCTGAGGCTAGATTTGAACTCAGGTCTTTCAGATTCTAAGTCTAGCATTACTGTGTCACCTAGCTGCTTCAAGGGACTTTAGACTCTCAAAGGAGTGGCACCCACAGATTTCTCAATTCATAAAGTTGAGCAACATGCCCTTTGGTACCTACAGGTCATTTCTAGAGTGTTACTGGTCCCCTCACCTTCTTTCTTTTATTCCCTTCCTTCCTGATTTAATGCAGATTGAATCAGGTAAAAAGGAACAATAGTATCTGTTCTGAAGAAACAAGAAATCATTGAAGTGGGGGGAGAGGGCGGTCCCATTAGTTTTGCTTTATTGATAGTGGTGAAGAAGGAGGTCTTTATGGGCTAACTATGTATATGTGGCTCAAGTCCTATTTTTTTAATGCCATATTATGGAGCTTCCTTTTTTTCCTCTTCCTCTTTCTTCTTTACTTCCTTTCCATAAATTGCCTTCTTTAGTCATTGTCCAGATACAAGAAGCAGTGACTGTAATACCATGGGCCTGGAGCTGTTGTCCTTAAAATAACATTAGCTTGGGGTCAGTTCAAGTTCTGTCTTTTGCCTCTTCCTTTTAGAACCCCTAGTTTCCTCAGCTGAGGAATGGCTGAACAAATTGTGGCATATGATTGTGATGGGATGTTATTATGCTATGAGAAATGACAAACAGAAGGTTTTCAGAAAAATCTGGAAAGACTTAAATGAACTGATGCAAAGTGAAGTGAACAAAACCAGGAGAACACTGTGCACAGTAATAGCAATATTATATGATGATCAACTGTGAATGACAGTCATTCTCAGTAATACAATGATCTAAGACAATTCTGAAGGACTTATGATGAAAAATGCTATCTATCTTTAGACAAAGAATGGATAGAGTTTGAAAGCAGATCAAAGCATAATTAAATTTTTTAAAAAATGTTTCTTGATATTTTTAGGGGGAGAGGCCTGTGTTTCCATTTACAACATTACTAATGTGGAAGCATGTTTTGGATGACTAGACATGTATAACTCATGTCAAATTGCTTGTTGTCTCAGGGAGGTGGGGAGGGAAGGGAAGGAAGGAGAGAATTTGGAACTCAAAATTTTGAAAAATGTTCAAAATTTTTACATTTAATTAGAAGATATAAAAAATTCACAATATTAAAAAAAGAATCCTGAGTTTCTTTCAAAACACAGTTCAAATGCTGCCTTTTACTTGTCTGAGTCTCTTCAGATGCTAGAACCTCTTTCCCTTACCCCAATTACCTTATCCCAATCAGGGATCTCTTTTCTATTTCTAGAAAAATGGTTCAAATCCTCAACAGTAGAAAACAGTCTGTACATAGTTACAGATATTCTGCATATCAGAGGTAGTATGACATGGTGGAGAAAGAGTTGGCTGCAAGATCTGGGTTCTAATCCTATCTCTAATATATAGTGACTATGTGACTTTGGTCAAGTCATTAAAACTTTCTGTGTTCTAGGCAACTATCTAAGAAATGAGTGAATGAAGCTCTTATTATGTGAAAAGCATATACTATCCCCAGCATTTAGCACTGTGCTAAGTGCTAGGGAAATAAATAAAAAATCTAGACAGTCACATCTCAAGGAGTTCACATCCTAATGGGAGAGACAGAACAAATAGAAGGTTTCAGCTACAAGTCAGATGGAAAGGTGCCATGGTCCTTAAAGTGTAGTGGTAAAGCTACCTCTTCTTTAATGTCATTTCCATTGATAAAATTACGATTTTCTGTTACTGGATCATTTTACAATGTCAAGGACTTTGGCATCAAGAATCCTCTTTTCTGGGTCTACAGTAACTGTGGTTGTCACAGTTGCAGGAGCAGTTGCCAGGCTGCATCTTCATAAGGTTTTCTTCTCAGGTGATGACTGGGGACTAGTGGCTTCTCTAAAGGAGCTGCCTCCCCAGATAATGACTTCGAGGGCTGGGTTGGAAGCAGGACTAGGCTTCTGGGAGGTGCTGCTGCTCTCAGAGGTGATGTACCCATTTGCCTGTTGATGGCAATTGGTCAGCAGTTTTTGCTGGTGCTGATGAATAAAGTAGGTCCCCCTCTCCTCAATAATTTCAGCCTTCAATGATGACTGTGGAACCTGGGCTGGAAGTGAGTTTGGTGGTTTGGAGGGGAGGACACTGCTGTTCTTAGGCGCTTGAGCTCAGGATCCTGAGCTATCTCCATTAGTCAGTCCTCTAAGACAATAAATTGCAGGGAATGTGCTGAAGTACATTAGTAGAGGAAGTTTTCTTAGTTTCAGTTAATTTCCTCATTTTATGCTAATAAAGTCACAGGTCCTATCCCTATAATTTGTATAGACTTTCATACATATACATATATATGTGTGACTATAGATATATTTATTTATATGTGAAATATATATGCTCCTTGGGGCAAGATACTTTGATTTTTGTCTTTGTATTCCCAGGACCCAATGTGGCAGCCTGCCTATAATCGGTGATTAATGAATGCTTGTTGACTGAGTGATTGATTTTAGTCTGTCATCTTTACAATTCTCAAAACCATAAAATATCTTCAGGATTGCTATAGGGCCAGATATTTATGTAAATGTCATATTCCTCCTAACCAGATTTTAAATATGGGACTGTGCCTTATCTAAATTTATCTAGTTGAGTCTTGTACCCAGTAGGTACAAAATATGTGTTTAATTGAATTGGACTGGAATTTGAGAATGACTCCTTTGACATCATAGATGGTTCATGAGAAATTGCTCTCAATCAACTTTTTAAAAAAATATAGGTAATCCTATTTCCCTCTCTCACTGTTCCAGAGGTGGTTTAGACATTTTGATTTTTTTCCTTCTTTCTTTTTTCAGAGGTGTTTTTATCTTTATGTCTGATCTCTTCCACAAGCAGTGGATCCACATACCTTAGCTTCCAATTTCTCTGCTTTCAGCCTTTTGGTAAAATACTTACAGATCTATAAAAACTACCACATAAATGCGCCAGGGAGGCTCCCCATTACACCCTCTAGCTTGTATGTTTTCCAAGATTGGATTTTAGCTGTACTGGGTTCTTTAGCAAAGGATAAGGACAGGTTAATCTGGTCTCTGATGAAACTGGAAACCTGAGCAGGTGGTGATCTAGCCAAGCTGTGAATGGAAAGAATTTAAGCTCGGGGAATTTCCAGTCCTTTGATTATTCTCCATCTATAAGATCAAGTGAATTATAGTGCTTATTTTGTTCCAGCTCCCCTGGCATTCCAACCCTGTTCAAATTTAGTCGACAGCTCTCAGTAAAAACAATAAACCGTAGATGGTCTTATTCAGTCCATTCTACTTCACTTGAAGAACAACTCTTTCTTCATTAATCATTTTTCAAATCACAGGGCTATCATAGCTCCATTGGTACCCCCAAGACCTCTTATTCAGTTACAACCTCAAACAGTCCCAGAGGTGGCTTAATGGTAAATTATAGCGTCTGGAAAAGCCCAGGTGTCAGACACTGCTTGTGAAAGGAACTGCCCACCAGTAGCAGTCTGCCCCCCTCCCCCTTTTCCTGCCCTCCCACATGGTTGGTGATTGGTTACTTTCCTAACAGGAGGAGTACAAAAATTCCATGATTGAGGCAACCCATTCTCTTCTTTATCCAGGTCCACCTTTGTTCTTGCTCTTTGGGCTTCTGCAGATATCCTAGTTCTTGACTCCCTTGATTTTAGACTTCTTGCCTAATTCTGCCCTTTGTGCAAATTTTCAGATTCATTTCTGTCTACCTAGATTCTTTTTTTTTTTTTTTACTTTGCTTTTATGGAGGGAAGAGGGCAGGGCAATTGGGATTAAGTGACTTGCCCAAAGTCACACGGCTAATAAATGTGTCAAGTGTGAGACTGGATTTGAACTCAGGTCCTCCTGATTCCAGGGCTGGTGCTCTATTCACTGTGCCACCTACCCAACCCCATCTACCTAGATTCTTACCACCTCATTTATCTGACTTTCGTTCTCCCCAGAAATCTCCTAATATATGGCAGGAGGTAAGGCATTAATGGCCAGTAACTTTGGGTGAGTTTGAGATTGGGCAAGAATTCCTCTAGGAAACTACTGTATGCTGTGATTTCAGCAGGAGGTCAATTGAAGTGGACTGAGATCCAGGGAGAGAGCCAAAACCACTAAATTCAAGGGAGCAGGAAAGAGTGCAAGCCAAATACAATCAAGGATGAATGGGTTGGGATACTTAGAATATAGAAAAAAACTAGACATATAGCTGACCTTTTGAGATTTTTGTCAAAATGGATTTGGACATGGAGCAAGAGCAGAGATAACTTCTGATCAAGCCTCTTTTCTTGTGGTTTCTAAGCCACTCCCAGTGCTTTTTGTTTGATCCTGACCTTGAAGAGGGAATGTATCTAGAAGAAAAGACAAACTAAAGACAACTAAAAGACAACACAGAAGCACAGGGAGAAAAATCAAAGTCATACTCACACCACCCTGTTTCTCTATATTAGATGGTCATTGGCTGGTTCTAGGATTCTATTCCTGACTTCTCGGTGCTTGTCACCATTCCTTGGAGGATGCCTGACTGTGTTGAACTCTGTCCACAAGGACAGAGTTCTGCATATAGATTCAAGCTGGGTTGCTGCTTGGTGCAGTGGGATATAGACTTAGAGGACTGGGGTTTAAATCTTTGTTCAAATCTCTGGCTTTGCAATTTACTAACTGGTTGACTATGGGCAAGTGACATTACCTAACTGGACCTCACTTTCCTCATTTGTTAAGTGAGAGAGGTTAGACAGTCTTTTCGAGCTCTAAAATTTATTGTTTTGTGATCTAGCTCCAACATCTGTCTAATCATATTATTTTTCCTGTTCTTTTGCTTCTCCCATTATATTTGCTTGTTTTTTTTTCTACCTATCCAATCCCTTAAGGGTCATGCTCAGGGTCAAACACAAAAAGACTTTGGGAATTTTCCCTGAGGTAAAGTCTAAAACACTTAGGAACTTAGGTGTGCCTGGGCTTGAAAGTTCCCAAAGCTTGACTGCTTCATTAATAGAATGACCAAGTTCTCTGATTGGCTTGCTGTTTTATCCACTTGCCCAGAAGAGAGTAACTGATTCTATTCAACCAGGTAGGAAATATTATCTACTTTCATCTTAAGTATCACTCCTCCCAGACTGATTAAGGATTTATTTATAAATAGTTTACACCTTCAATGATCCATTAGTTCAATGCATTAACTGGGGTAGGGAGAAAAATCTTCACTCTTACATGTGAATGGGAAAAGTGAGACAGAAAAGCCAATATTCCAAACCATGAAGAAGCCATAAATACGAGCCATAACATGAAGTTACAGCAGAAACATTGTCCCTTGATGAGAAAAATGAGTCTACAGTCTCTTTAATGAAGATGATGTAGCAGTAACTGGTGCTACTTTGAAAAGTCCATGATTCATTTAGCATATTTTTTCTATTGTATTTGAATGAATTCATATTATTATATATGAATTTGTATTCATATAGCACTTTAAAATTTACAAAACCCTTTCCTTAGAACAACCTTATTAGATAACTAGTGAAAGTATTCAATATCCCCATTTTACAGATGATAGAATTGAGGTAGAGAGAGAATAAATGCTTTCTTAATAGTTATACTACTTTTCATTGTCATAGCCTGGACTTGAACCTATCTTTCCTGATGCCATGTCCAGTGCACTTTCCATTATGCTGAGCATGAAACCAAATTAACAAAATTTTCAACTGTAAGCAGAAGCACTTGTACTTTTCATTTTCTTTCATGGTCCTTGATTGCCGTAGTGAACACATGCTTCAGGTGGAAAATGAGAGTGTAACTTGGAAATAGAAGAAGGAAAAGGATTAGTAAATCTAGTTAAAATTAACTCAGTGAGAGCACTTCCTCACTTCTGAATTTGTATGTAGAATCATCTTGTCATTGCCAAGAAGATCAGGACACTGGAGATGGATTCCTGCTGGTTTGGACAGAAATCACTCCAGCATCCTTCTCTTTCATGCTGGGGAGTTTGCCTTGTTTCTGTGGTTGTCAGTTTGGATAATGATTGACAAACTACCCCTTCATAGTCTAAGGGATTGGGGACTGCTGAAGTCACATGAGCAGAGAGTGTGCCAGCACCAGGCCAGCATATGGAAGTAGAAGAGGGGTGGTGACCACTATATATCTATAAATGTATATCTATATATATATCTATATATATCTATATATATATGTATGTATATATGAAGTACATATGCATATATATTTTACATATATGCATATATATAGAGAAAATCTCTGTATACATGATATATCTATATCTATATCTATATCTATATCTATGTATATCTATTGGATTTTCCATCTCACTTTTCTTATTCACATGTAAGGGTGAAGATTTTTCCTTCTACCCACATCTATATCTATATCCATATATCAAGCAACAGAGCCATGAGATCCTCAGCACTGGACTTTGGGCCCAGAGTTTCATGGATAGATTCCACATAGTGTATGTGATTTCTCCATGTTACTTTTTCCTTTTCTCCCAAGAGGGCATATTATAGCTTCTGGAAGCTTATCTCTGCTCTTTAAAACGTGGTTTACCTTTCTGTTTTCTTAGTCTTTTAAGTTGGGCTAGTCTGATAAACATGGTTAACCATTGCATTGCTAATCTATATATGTCATTCAAAAGTAATACAGAGGAGTCATAGGGAGTACCTGGGAGCTGAGAGAGATAGATTTACAATGGTTTTTTACCCATGTGGCTCTGGCTGGGTGCTCAAAGCTAGAAAAAAAATTTTATTGATTAATTTTTTTCCAACTTCCCAAAGCAGAGAGAGAATACTAATACCTAGATTTTTTTTTTCTAGGAAATGAATGAATCAGCAGTCTGGCCAAGGTGGGGAGGGCTGGGGAAGGAGAAAAGGGGACCCTGAAGAGCTGGACTGGCATTGGAGGTATCATTATGCTTCCCTTTTTCTCTTCCTGGGTTCAGTTTGAAAGGAAAAACTTTCTAGAGGGAAGTGACTGAGTGGTTGAGAGGAGTGGTCAGGTCCACATTAGTGTTGGGGCAAGTAAGAGTGACTAGCTCTGACAATGTTACTTTAGCACAGTCCCATACTATCATGCCATAGCTACATGTATAAATTCTTTTCCCTTGTAAAGAAACTGTAAAAAGTACACTCTTGTGGTCCCACAAGAACTAGAGAGAGGAGAAAAAGGTCACCAGAACAAGATATCTGGTTATGGTGATTGTGATTGAATAAGGTAAGGAAGGTTAATAGGGTCAAGAATGGAAAATCTCTATACTCAGGGACCAAAGAAAACCCTGTAAATTCTGTGTATGGAGTTAGAATTCAATTCATGAAGAAGTTTGGAAAGTAGTGGCAAATTAATGTCTTCTAATCGAACAAAAGAGTAGCCTTGGACCAGTCCCAGGAAGATCTGATAATCTAGGAAGCTTATTTGGTTCATGAAGACCTAAGGCTTAGAGATGGCTTCTTTCACACTCCCCATACATCTTTTTTTTTAAACAAATGATGATTTTTTAAAGTGAAGTATTTTATTATGAACTTAACAGTCATCAACAGATCATAAATATTTCAATATAAAAAAACAGAAAAAGGGATTGGATATGAAATGATGAATTTCTGTTATGTATTATTTTTAAGGGTATATTTCATTTAGTATGACAGTAACCAAACTGTCCTACTTTTCTGTCTTCCCTTCTGTAACTTCCTTCTACTGTCTTCTGTGTATTAAAAAAAAAGTTTTATTGATGCTGTTTACATTAAGTTTATTGAATTTCATTGATTTCTACATACTCTTATGCTTCCTCAAGTTGCTACCCCATCAGGACTTTGATCTACTCAAAGGAAACCATGGATATTCTAAGTAAGATGATATTCATATGAGAGTGTAAGAGCATTCTTCCCACTCAGAGGTCTCCAGTTTCACTACAGTGGCTCCGAACTGAAGCTTAACCAAGGACATATGTGCTTGGGCAAGTCAAACTTCCGGCAAAACTGTAATAGGTAAAGTATCCCTTTCAGTATCCCTTTACTCTTTGTTTTGGCAGCTACATGTCTAGATATCACCTCTAGGTTTCCCATTTATTGCTCAGACTTCCTCCAAACCACCTTCATTTTGGCATCTCATCATTCAAAGCCGAGCTTCTCTTCCATGAAACCTCTCATCACCTGGCCCCATAGTATCCCCACCTTCTCTCACCTCTTAATGCATTTCCTGCCTCATTTAACCCCTTTTCCTATACTGCCATGTAATTTTGTTGCCTTAAAATATTACTTAGCTTTCCAGGTGGTTATCTTGGCTCTTAATTAGACTAAAAGTCTGGTATCAAGATTGTGCTGCAGGTGATAGAAAATCTATGGTCCTGCTGCATGTTCATGAAGCTTAGTTTCCAATCACCTCAGGCCTAGTTCCAAGGTCTAGTTTGGTTTGTTTACTGCTGACCCAGGAGCTATGAAGAACTCAATAAGTTCCCTGAACATGGCATTCCTTCTCTCACCTATGTGCCTTTGTATGCTTAGAATGCTCCCCCTCATCACCTACACATCTTTGAACCCCCAGATCCTTTCAAACTTCAGGTCAGGTCCTACCTTCTACAAAAGACTTTCCTAATGGCCCTAATTAGTACCTTGTTCCCTGAAGCTATTTTGTATTTATTAAGGGCATATTTGGAATTTACTTACCTGTATACCTGTTTTCTCCAGTAGAATGTAAGTTATTTCAGAATGGAGATTGTCTTGTTATTGTCTGTTTCTCTAGAGCTTAGCATGGTGTCTGTCACTTAGTAGACAGACAGATGGAGAGAGAGAGCATTTATTAAGTATTTACTGTGTACTAAGCATTGAGAATGCAAATACAAGCAAAAAAAGACAATATCTACCCTCAAGGAACTTCCATTCTAATGTGACAAGATAACTGTACTAGTAATGGAATTTGAAGATCCCCTTGTATTGGCAAGTAAACAGGTACTTAGCACTTAGTTTCAGTTAATCATATCAAGTCTCTGTTAAGAAACAGAAGGCATGGACCCCTGCTGCTGATGTAACAGGAAGGGATGGAACAGGGAGGAGATAATACCTTATATAAGGAAAAGCCCAAGCTGAGAGAGGCCAAAATTTTTTCTCAGTGAGTATCTGGACTGAGGACTGAACTGATAATTGAGAAGAACTGAGAAGAGAAATGAGAACTGAGAACTGAGACAGAACTTCTTGGAGCAAGCCAAGTGGAGGTGAGGAAGAGAAGCCCAGGCTGGAAAAAGTGATTTTGCTTTTGAAAATGGAACTTCTGCTGAGACTTTTCTTTGGGAGGCTGAGGAGGAGAGGCCCAGGCTGGAGAAAGTGATTTTGATTTTGAGAAAAGAGCTCCCATTGAGACTTTTCTTCTGAGAACTTCCAAGAACCAGGCTAAGGAGTTACTGTGAGTGAGAGAGGAGGATCCCTGCTTAAGGCAACCTGTTCTGTTGTGAAGGCTTGGGAATGTGGGTGCTCACTGAATTAACCATGGGTACCAACTTCATGGTTACTGTAATGACTTTCACTTTCTGGTTCTGGGACTCAGTTTCCTGGTATTTGAATAAGGACTTGAGGTAGACTAGACACCATGAGCTTCAATATGGAACAGGAACTGCATGGAGAGCTGGACAAGGAACCAGGAGCTGTCTGCCTTTGAACTCAGGTGGCAGTTGGTTAGATTTGGGCAGGAGCTGGGACCATGGAAGAGGAATCATGGAAGCTGAGAGCCTGCCTTGAGTCAAGATGAAAAGACCTCTCCTTGGGTATTTAATTTTGACTGATGAAATTGTAACTTCCTTGTGACCTAGGGGTGGATGGCCTTTGTACTTTCCACTACCCCTTAAGAATGTACTGAGTACTGACTAATGATATTGTGACTTAATTGCACCCCATGGGTGGAGGACTTTGACTTTTGTACTTTGTGATTGAATTAAGGACTTTGTGATTAACTAAATGAATGTACTTTGCTTAAAGCTATGTGACCACTTTGGTGAAAACTATGTGGTTATTTTAGTGATAAGTTGTAACATTGTGAATGCTGTACCTTGATTTTCTTTGAATGTTTTGTCTTAGTTTGTTATTGAATAAATAGAGAGTTTACTATACTGTATAATCAGAACCTTGAAAGTTGTTCACAGCAGCAATCCTCTGGAAAGCTGCTCCTGCTTGGATTTACAATAACACATAAAAAGGGGATTAGAAAGCAGAGAAGGGCATCCACTAGAACTGAGTGCAAGGATTCTGCAAAGGATATGGAAAAGTACTGAATCAGGAGTAGAGCTAGTCATGAAATGGTGGTCCAGGTCAGTACTCATCAATCAGAGTAGGGGGCCACAGTAGTGGAAGAAAGTGTCCCAAGTATGAAAAGAGGCAGAGGAGTCTGGAGAATCAAAATAGAGTGGAAGTGAAATAAGCATGGATGGTCTGGTAAAGTTAGATGAATTCAATACTTGTCAAATTAAATTGAATTGAATCCAGTGTTCCAGAAATGCAGAACTTGGAAGTCTGATATCAATTGTTGACAGCACCAAGAGAAAATTTTTAGAAGAAGATAGATGATATCATTTTCTATTCTCATGAATTCAATTGAGTTTACTGTGTGTAATGCAGTGGTTGAGCTCCTGAACTTGAATGTTTTCATATTTCAAGTATCCTAGATCTTAGATCTAAAAAGGATCTTAAGAGGTCATTTGGTCCAACTCCCTCATTCTGCAGATGAGGAAACTGAGACTCAGAGAGATTAAGGAACTTGCCCATGTTTACACAAGTAGTAAGAGGCAGAGTCTTATTTCAAAGGGCCATTGAATCCCAGTTTAGTATATCACAATGGACTTTTGTTATTATAGACACACCCTCCACTGATGTAGATTGTAATCCTTAGTGTTGAGGAGTCATCATGGTTGAAAAAAAAAATCATTACAGTGTGACCAACATGGTGATGAGTTTCTCCCCAAATTATCTAGGTTGCCCCTCATTCAAGATTTCTGGGCCTGTTCTTGAGCATTTCCAGCTTGGGAGGACCTGTCAGAGCTTGTGATCTCCTGACATGGTCTTCAAAAATCCATTCTCCTCTGTGCCATGATGAGACATCAGTAGAAAACCTTCTTTGAGAATGTGACAGAGATGTAAATATAAATAATGTCAGTGCTTGATGCTAAGATGGCATTTTAAAATTTTGTACAAGTTTTGCAGATAATTAAGTGGTAAGTGTCATAAAGGGGGGTAGTTAGGCCATATATTAGATAGAACAGTGAACCTGGAGTCAGGAAAACCTTGAGTTCAAATTTGACCTCAAGCACTTACTAGCTGTGTGACCCTGGGCAAATTACTTAATCCCATTTGCCTTAGTTTCCTCAACTGTAAAATGAACTGGAAAAGGAATGAAAACCACCTGAGTATCTTTGCCAAAAAAAAAATCTCAATAGGATCACAACTAGTCAGGCACTACTGAAAAACACAAGATGTCATAAAAGAGCAAAGGAAGCTGGATGCAGATGTGGATTCTATGGGCAATCTCATGTCAGAGGATGATTCATTCATTTGTTTGTTCATGTATTCATTGGATAAGTACTGTATGTCAACCCTGTGTTAGTGATTGTGTGTGTGAGAGAGAGGATCTAAAGAAAAAGTTATAGGACTTGTAAGGCTTGCCCTCAGTAAGTTTATTGCATTAACCAAAGAGCATGGGAATGAGCACCACGTTAGTGAACAGTAATGACACAGACATACAAATAAGTATTGACGAGATCTGAATTTTAAAAGTGACCAAAGAGGGGTGGCAGATCAGATACCCTACTCTATCTCTTTGCTAATTGAAAAAGGACTATAAGCCCCTGGGGCTCATCAGGGAAATCCTCCTGGAGGAGGGGAATTTTGAGTGAGTTCTTGAAAGAAGTGATGAACAGGGAATTTGAGGAAGAGAAAAAGGCTTTTCCTCAGAAAAGAGAAAGGTAACTGAGGTGGAATAAGCTCACCTGGATGGAGAGAAAGAAGCCAGCTTAGAGCACTAGACAAAGGGGTGGCTGATGGAGATGAGATAGCAAAGGATACCAAATGACAAGGAAATTTGCAAGAACTGTCCCTAAACCTGGAAAAAACTAGGCTCTGATCTAGCTGATCCATTCCTTTGGGTCAAGTATCGCCACATTCAGGCTCCTCTTTTAAAATGCAAATTTTCATGGAAAGAGGAACACACAGCTATAAAGCCCCTGTTATATGAAAAGTACTATGCTGGGTACTAGGGGCATAAAGACAAAAAACAATCTTTGCTCTCAAGGAGCTAACATTGGGGGGGGGAGGAGGGGGAGGAGGGGGAGGACAGGGGCAGGTTGGTATAATATATACATAGGTAGGTAAATTCAAGGTAATACAAAGTAATTTCAAGATCTATTAAACTGCCAACCTTTTGATCCAGCAATACTGCTATTAGGTCTGTATCCCAAAGAGATTAAAGAAAAAGGAAAAGGATACATATGCACAAAAATATTTATTATAGCTCTTTCTTTGTAGGGATAAAGAATGGGAAACTGAGGGGATGTCCATCAAATGGAGATTGGTTGAGCAAGTTGTGGCATAGATTTGTGATGAGATACTATTGTGCTAATAAAGAAATATGAGGGGGATGATTTCAGAAAAACCTGGGAAGACTTATATGAATTGATGCAGAGTGAAGTGAACAGAATCGGGAGTTCATTGTAGACAGTAACAACAATACTATAATGATCAACTGTGAAAGACTTAGCTGATTAATACAGTGATCCAAGACAATTCCAAAGGACTCATGATGAAAAATTCTATCCACCTCCAGAGAGAGAACTGATGATCTCCAACAGCAAATTAAATAATATTGTTTCTCACTTTATTTTTCTGGAATTTTTTTTATAATATGGCTAATATAGAAATTTGTTTTGCATGACTACATATTCAATGGGTATTATATTGCTTGCCTTCTTGATGGATAAAACAAGGGGCTGGAAAGAGGGAGAGAATTTGCAATTCAAATTTTTAAAAAGAGTGTTAAATAAACTTAAAGAAAAAAAAAGGAGACAACATTCAAGACTGAGAGGATCAGAAAATGTGTCATATAGGAGTTGGTCCCTAAGTTGTGTTTTAAATGAAACTAGGGATTCTAAGTGCTGGTGATCAATGAATATATACTGTTGAATGTACGCATCCTGTTGAATGTTGCCTACAGAACTACTAGCAGGCTTTTGGGTCAGAAAAGAGTATACTGAAAGGAATGGTATAACATAACACCAAAAAAGTAGATGAAAACCATATTGTGTAGGGGTTTAATGAGCAGACTTGATATTTTATCCTAGAGGTGATATGAAATCACTGAAGATATTTGGGTAGGGGGGAAAATGGTTAGATCTATGTTTTAAGAATATCAATTTGGCATCTGTGTAGTCTGATGGATAGGCAAGGGGAAAGACTGGAAGTATGACCCAGACTTGAGCCATTAAATCACAAACAACTCAGAGAAATGGAGTTTATTTTATAATCATAGCATCTTAGAATTGAAAGAAACCTTAGGACAACTTCCTACCAAAGCAGGAATTTCTGACAGATGATTTTCCCCTGGTGGGAAGCAACCACTATAGCATGAAGATACTGGGTACCCCAAGGGAGGAAGGAAAGAGCAAAATAAGGATAGTGGACAGAGAAAAGGGAGGTTATGCCAAATGTGCTAAATTACAGGGGTCTGGTTGCCCCTGTTCTTGCTAAAAGGTAATTTCAGAATTTGTTACAACAACCCAGGCATCCTAAACATTTTGACCGAACCAAATGCCTTGTCAGTCTCAACACACAGAAGACCAAAAATTCAGTCCCAGCAGCCCAGCTGAGGTGGCGGGAGGGAACCTGCAGATGGAGAGAAAAGCAGGCTGATTTATGGGTTAGCTAGAGGGAAGGGAAGGAGGAGGGATATTGGCTGCTGGTTCAAGGAAAGAGTCCAACACCACATTTCAAATGTGCATTTAGAAGCACATTTCCATTCTGCCGGCTTGCAAAACCTCTCCAAGCACTCGCTCATATTTTAGAGAGAGTAATCACAGGGACAATTTAGCATGCTGTGGTAGGGTTTGATTTTAAGCTGATTGCTGCCACCTTTGTCACATCCACTTTCCTCTATGTCTTTACCTGGGACAAGGGGAGTACAGTATTGTATTTGGGGCTACCCTTGGCCAGGCCCTAAGAAAGGGAATACGATTCTTTAGGCTATTCCCATCCTAATTTCCAACCAAATTGTCTACCTGCTCCCTTTCATGTATTATGTGTTTTAGTCAGGTCTCTCTCCTCTTGGTACCCAGGATGTGACATTTGTGTCCTCATCTCTGCATACTTGCTCCTGATGTTTGCTCCAACAGGAATGCCTTCTTTCTTCCTTTTGACTTCCCTAAATCCTGCCCATCCTTCAAGGTTTAGCTTGCCCAGGCTCCTCCACGAAACCTTTCCTAACAGCTCTAGCCCGCAGAGATCTGTCCTTTCTCTGGAATCCAATAGCATTTATTGTCTGTAGCATATGATTTGACCTTTACTTATTCCCCATTTCATGCATATTAGTTTTGTTTCCCTCAGGAGATTATAAACTCTGAGAGGGTAGTAACCTTGCTGTCTCCTTCTCTTGCATCTCCCACAGTACCTGCTACAGTAGATGCTCAATAAATGCTCACTGATTGATTAAATTAATGATAGACCTCTTCTACCTATTCATAAAAAGCAGTTCTGGGCCAAAGGCACTTTGGTGATAACCTATGACCACTAGCAATCCAATTCTACAGTGAGGTTTCCATAGTTCTGTTCATTCATTCCTCAGTGCCTGATCCCTGAGCAGAGAGAATTGAAGACTGCACCTAGTAGCAGTAGGTTCTGAAAGGGGTTGCTCTAAGTACTCTACTGAATGCCTCTGGATTCTCTCACCGTCTCTCTTTTCATTAGGGCACATTGCAGAAGAGGCATTTCAGTGTTATGGATCTTTAATAACCAAATATCTCTGTTCTGTAAGACTTGGAATCAATCAGCAACCTGGGGGAGTGAGAAAGGAGGAGATGGAACTGACTAGTCAGATACCACATAAAATAAACATTAAAAAGAGTTTGTTGGTAAAATATTTATGAGTCCAGATAAAAAGGTAGCCATGTTACGGCAGAAAGCACAATAGATTCACTGTCAGAAGACCTAGATTTGAATCCTGGCTCAGCCATGTCTTAGCTCTGTGGCCTTGGGCAAATCATTTAACATTTCTGAGCTCCTGTTTCTTCATCTATAAAATGACACTGACGGGCGGCTAGGTGGCACAGTGAATAGAGCGCCGGCCCTGGAGTCAGAAGAACCTGAGTTCAGAGCCGGCCTCAGACACTTAATCCACACAAACAAGAACCTAGCCGTGTAACCTTGGGCAAGTTACTTAACCCCAATTGCCCTAAAGGGGCGGCTAGGTGGCGCAGTGAGCAAGAGCGCTGGCCTCGGAGTTGGGATGACCCGAGATCAGATCCGG
Organism: Gymnobelideus leadbeateri; assembly: GCA_011680675.1. NCBI lineage: Eukaryota > Metazoa > Chordata > Mammalia > Diprotodontia > Petauridae > Gymnobelideus > Gymnobelideus leadbeateri. The sequence continues at coordinate 185,490 of WOXC01008153.1, read as the reverse complement.
CCTCAGAAAATGAGCACCCACGCATAAATAATGACTAGCCGTGTAACCTTGAGCAAGTTACTTAACCCCAATTGCTTTAAAAAAAAAAAATTAAAAAAATAAAATAAAATGACACTGAGTCTTGAAGTCAGGAAGAACTGAGTTGAAGGCCTGCTTCTAGATCATTCTAGTTGCGTAATGGGGGACCTCTTAGAACTCCAGACAACTCTCTAAGACTTAAGTTCCAGGTAAGTTGTTGATCTGTATTGTTGTTTTTCCATGGAGATTTCTCATGCTAACAAAACTATCAGTTTAAATTATGTAAAAAACATTTTCATTACAAATAAATATATTGGTCTCAATGTATAGTAGCAGGGCAGAGAGGTGGCAAAGGGGCAGAGTACGGGTCTTAGAAGCAGGAAGACTCATCTTCCTGAGTTTAAATCTGGCCTCAGACACTTCTATGTTACACTGGACAAGTCTCTTAATCCTGTTTACCTCAGTTTCCTCATCTACAAAATGAGTTGAATTAGGAAATGGCAAACCACTCCAGTATATTTGCCAAGAAAACCCCCAAAGAAGTCACAAAGAATTGGAGGTGACTGAAACTACTGGATAGCAACAACGAATCTATGGGAACATCGTATTAAAATACTCTGTATAATAATAACAATAGTAATGACTTAAATCACATATGTAGGTCATGGTAGACCCAGGTCTGGATCCTTCACAGATTGGGGTTCAAATTGGGGGGGAATTCTCATTGGTAAATCTGGCTGGTTTTGTTCCTTCTCAATGAATAACTTCTGAAGCTAATTTAAGTATCTAAGTACTCAGTTGCTAGCTATGCTAATAAATCCAGACAAGGAACAGTATTAAAGCAGTAGGACACTTAGTCAAGAGAAAAATGAAAAGTAAAGCAAACCAAAAAAAAAATCTTCATCACATTCTACTATTAGAACAATTTCATTCCCTTTGCTTCAAGAGCAATCTGGGGCAGAAACTCCTCCAAAGCTCATGACTCTGATGAGGAAGGCTTGGGTACAGGATCACTCTTGAGCCAGAGCATACTGTTAGATGGATACTAGGGACTGGAGACTTCATTGAAGGGGCAAGTCTGTGTCTACCCAACAGTTGTTCCCTTGCTATCATTTCTACATGTGGTTAATCTGGAATCCATCTCTCTCTAGGCTTGTATTGTGCATGGCGCTCTACTCACAGCATTACAAACTGAACTGAGCTTTCTGTTACTCCTTACATCTTTCCTACAGTCCACTTTCATCAATCAACAGCTCTGTTGTGGGCATAGAGCCACATGTGAAATGGAGTTTTGCTTTCTTCGAATGAGCATTAATATTCTGGGGCTCAACATTCTGGTAAATGCAATCCTTTTCCACGTTGGCCATGCCTGTTATGTACAACTTTAATTAAAAATTTTTTTCTTTATATTTTTTTGGACATTCATTGTTTGAAATTTTGAATTTTAAATTCTCTCCCTCCACCCATTGAGAAGGCAAGCAATATGATATTTATTATATATGTGACAACTTTAACTTTTCAAAGTACCTTCCTATCCATGATCCCTTTTGATCTTCAAAACACCCCTTTAAGATAGGAATGTCATGTATTTTTATTCATGCCTGACAGAAGAGGAAACAGAGACTCAGAGAGGTTAAATGATTTGCCCAAGGTAACCTACTTAATTAGTTTCAGTGCTGCTCTAGAATTCAGGTCTCCTGGCACTGGGGAATGAGTAAACCTTACCACAAATGCAATTTGTATCCCCTTCCTTTTTGTTCAAGTTTCAGTGATCTTACTAGCTCTGAGAACCTCTTAGGGGACAAAATCAATAGGGTACCTCATGCAAGCATAAAATAATGAAAGGAGAGGAAAAATACCTGTACCTGTATAGTGTTACTTAATTTTATAAAGTCCTTTTTGTTTCTTAAAAACTATTCACATTCTTAAATTTTTTCTTGAAAATGATCTCCTTCCCTCTAGCCTCTTACCCATCCATTAAGAAGGCAAGCAATATATCAATTATACATAAAATCATGCAAACCATTTTCATATTATCCAAAAAAAGTAAAAAAAAAGAAAATGAAAAGTTTTACTTCAATTTGCACTCAGAGTTCCACAGCTTTCTGGAGGTGGATAGCATCTTTTCAGCATGAGTCCTTTGGAATTGTCTTGGATCATTGTATTGATCAGAGTAGTTAAGTCTTTCATGGATGATCATCATTATAATACTGCTGTTTCTGTGTACATAGTTCTGCTCACTTCATTCTGCATCAATTCATATAGTTCTTTCAAGGTTTTCCTGAAACCATCCTCCTTGTCATTTCTTATAGCAAAATAGTACTTCATCACAATCACATACCACAACTTGTTCAGCCATTCTTCATCATTCAGGCATCCCCTCAATGTCCAATTTGTTACCACCACAAACAGAGCTGTTATAAATATTTTTGTACCTAAAAGTCCTTTACCTTTAAACAAAAAATTTCTTTGTGATACGAGCCTAGCAGTATTGCTTAATCAAAGGGTATGTACAATTTTGTAGCCCTTTGGGCATAATTTCAAATTAGTCTGGAGAATGGTTGGACTAGTTCATAATTCCAACAAAAGTGCCTTAATGTCCTTGCTTTTCCATATTCCCTCCAGCATTTGTCATTTTCCTTTTCCGTCTTGTTAGTCAATTTGATAGGTGTGAGGTAGTACCTCAGAGTTGTTTTAATTTGCATTTCTCTAATCAATAGTGATTTAGAGCATTGTTTCATATGAATGCACATAGCTTTGTTTTCTTTTTCTGAAAAATGGCTTGTTATATTCCTCGACAGTTTATCAATTGGACAACAGCTGTTATTTTTATAAATATGACTCATTTCCTCATATTTGAGAATAAAGCCTATATTGCTCTTTCATGTATATATTATGTAATTTCATACTAATAATTCCATTCTACTTTCTCTCCTTTAGTTTATTAATATTACAGATGAGTAAACTGAGGGCTTAGAAGATTGTAATGATTTACCTAAGGTTAGAAAACTAATTGATGACAAAGCTGAGACTTGAACCCAGAGTCTTCTAACTCCTAGAGTTGTTGTTCAGTTGTGTCCAACTTTTTGTGATTCCATTTGGGATTTTTCTGGGCAAAGATACTGGAGTGGTTTGCCATTTTCGTCCCCAACTCATTTACAGATTAGAAAACTGAGGCAACTAGGGTTAAGTGACTTTCCCAGGGTCACACAGTTAGTAAGTATCTGGGGCCAGATTTTAACTCAGGAAGATGAGCTTCTCCACCTCCAGGCCCAGCACTCAATCCATTGCACCACCTAACTGTTCCCATCATCTCCCACTACTGTACTATTTACTTCATATACCTCAGTGTGTATACTTTGGAGGGCTCGTTTCTGTTACTCATTTTTGTCCTCACTCTAAACATCGATCCTTCTTCATTTAGAATCAGTGATATGAGTGAAATCTCCAAAATTTGTCTTCTGTGCTCCTAATCACCAAGTTCTGTTCCCTCTTCAGCACTCTTAAAACCCAATGAAGAAAGGATCTCATAAAATGATTCCATTAAGGACATAAGAAAGAGAAGAACTGAAAGTGACCTTTCCCCCTCTCCTGTTCTTTGAACAAGATTCTCTTGGACAATTGGCAAAAATATGGCAAATATTTGACTCTTCAGTGCTCTTGAAATCCCACCAACTAATACATCTCTGAGACAAACTGGTTCTGTCTATTCTAGACCATGCTGAAGTCCCTAAGATAAACCTGGAATGGCTCCTAGAGACTGTGATGTACAACTCCTCCCTCTCCTCTCTAGCCCTCATTTCATGAATAAGGCTGAATTGGGTGACTTGCCCAAGGTCACACAGTAAATAAGTAGTGGAGCTGGAAGTTCTGTTGTAGAAAAGCTCTTCAGACCTAGAAAATCACAGTTTGCATCTTCCACAAATTTGTCAGTGATAATGTCTTCTATAGCACAGATTCTTGATCAGAGATGTTAGTGAAGTATTTTTATTTTGTGATACTTTTATATTGGTTTTTGAGAATGGAAAGAGGATGGACTTAATCCTACAGAAATGGGTAAGGGACAGTAAGACATGATAAATAACTCTGGTGTCATTTCCAACATCTCTTTTCTTCCCTCCCCCCCACCCCCCGCCCCGTTAAATTTCATGAACTCATACAGAAACCTTGGAATTCAGCAATCCTGATCTACTCTACTCATAGGTAACTACATGGCACAGTGGATAAAACACTGGGCTTTGAATCAGGAAGACTCATCTTCATCAAATTTGGCCCCAGATATTTCCTAGCTGTGTCACCTTGGGCAAGTCACTTAACCCTGTTTGCCTGAGTTTCTTTATCTGTAAAATGAGCTGGAGAAGGAAATAACAAATCACTCCAGAATCTTTCCCAAGAAAACCCCAAAGGGGTCACAAAGAGTTGAACATGACTAAAATGACCAAGCAGCAGCTGGATGCCAAAGCCTTGCTTAGTCTTTTGTTTTATTTGAGGTCTGACTACCATCTTTAGACAGGGCACTATGATTCTGCTCTCGTTGCTCAGGGTGATCTTAAGTAGGGGATAAGGAGGGAGAAGAGAAGGGAGAATAATAATTTTTCACAGATAATTACTTTCCTAGCAAAACCAGTGAACAAGGGAGGTGAAGGGAGAACCAAAGACAATGTCTGATGACTGAGAGGTTGGCAGACAGGATTTCAAATAGTCTGAGATTGCTAGGTGAGTCCTGTCTGTTGGAAGCAACCATCTTAAAACTGCTTAAACATCTTTACCCTTGACTTTGGGCAAGATTGGAAACATTGGGAATGGGTGAGGTCCTAAAAATAAAACCACTGGGAGATGTCTACAAGGAATAATAAAAAATGACAAGCACAAGTGACTCAGAGAAAGGAAAACCCTTTGGAGGCTGGTCTAGTTAATAAGCTTTTCTTATTGAGATTATATGGCATTATGTCTTTGGGTGTGTGTGTGTGTGTGTGTGTGAGAAAGAGGGTGTGTATGTGTAAGAGAGAGAGTGTGTGTGAGTGTGTGTGAATGTGAGTGTGTGTGTGAGAGAGTGTGTGTGTGAGTATGTGTGTGTGTGTGAGAGAGAGAATGTGTGTGTGTGTGTGTGTGTGTGTGTGTGTGTGTTTTAACAGGACTTCTTGGATTTGGAATCAGAAGACTTGAGTTTGATTTCCAGATCTGCTACTTACTTGGGAAGGGACTAGGGCAGGTAGGTGGCACAGTGGATAGAGAACAGGGCCTGGAGTCAGGGGGACCTGAGTTCAAATCTAGTTCAGACACTTACTAGCTATGTGACTCTGGGCAAGTCACTTAACTATGTTTGCCTCCGTTTCTTCATCTGTAAAATGAACTGGAAAAAGAAATGGCAAACAACTTCAGTGGTTTTTGCCAGAAAGACCCCAATGTGGTCAAAAAGTGTTGGACACAACTTAAACAACTAAACAGCTTCACTTAGTGGGCCTCAGTTCCCTACTCTGTAAAATGAAGGTCCTGGGATAGATGGTCCTTTGTTATTGTTGAGTTGTTTTTCAGTCATGTCTGACTCTGTGACACCATTTCAGATTTTCTTGGCAGAGACACTGGAGTGGTTTGCCATCTCTTTCTTTAGCTCATTTTACAGATGAAGAACTGAGGCAAATGAGATTAAGTGACTTGTCCAAGGTCATATAACTACTATGTCTGAAGTCAGATTTAAACTTAGAAAGACGAGTCTTCCTGACTCTAGGCCTGGCACTCTATCCTCTGTGCCACCTAGCTGCCCAATAATTCTGAATTTTAAAGCTTTTGAAAAATCTGAATATTATTTCTCATATCTATAGAACAACCAGAACTGATTCTCAGTGAAACTGTCAAGTTGGCAAAGTCTGTCTTTGGTGCCCCCAACCTCCTCTTTCTGTGTTCATTCCTCATGACAAGTGCCCCTCCAGTCCCCAGGTGTCTGGGGCCTGTATGTACTCCTCCTCCATTGCTCTTCCAAATTGCTCCTACAGCTTCATTGACTCTCAGATGGCAAGTCTTGACAGCAGGGCAGAGTGGGACTTCTCCCAGAATTATCTGTAGTAGAAGCACCAAAGCCTTCTAAACTAATGGGATGAAACTGTGATAATGAAATTCCAGGCATCATCATAAGGGAAGGGGGTGGGGCATGGCCAAGATCTCCACTGAGGTTCCTGACAACCTCTACAGACCTCTGCTAGGGATGAAGCAGGCCTGGGGGAGAGTTGTTTGGTGGCATTACTGGAAAACAAAAATGGAAGTCAAGTCAACGGACATTTATTAAGGGCCCACTTTTTTTCAGGCACTGTGCTACCTGCTGGGAATTCAAAGAAAGGCAAAAATAGTCCCTGTCCTCAAGGAATTTATGATCTAATAGGGGAGACAGATGCAAACAACTTTGTACAAGCAAGAAATGTAGAAAATAAATTGGAGATAATCTCAGAGGGAAGGTACTAACATGGAGGGGGACCTGGGAAAGGCTTCTTGTAGAAGGTAGGATTTTAGCCAAGACTCAAAGAAAGCTAGAGAAGTGTCTCTTCTGCTGAGAAAGAGGGAAGTAAAAGGAAAGAGGGAGGGAGGGAAGGAAGAAGAAAGACAGAAAGAGAGAGAGAGAGAGAGAGAGAGAGAGAGAGAGAGAGAGAGAGAGAGAGAGAGATATCTAAGTGTTCACTTATAGTAGTATAGTAGGGACAGGTGAATGTAAAGATTCACTAATTGTCAGATAGATTTTTACCTCCAAGGGAGGCTTTGGCTCCCTGCAGAAGGGGGAGGTGAGTCCATGTTTTCTTCTTTCTTGCAAATGGCATCATTTACTTCCTGCCCTGAGATTGAGATTATGTACTATTTGTGGCCCATGCTGTGGGAGGAAACCAGCTGTAACTTGAATGCCAGCATCTGAAAGTCCATCTCTGCCAGTATTGCCAGACCTTCATTTTTCCATGGGGCTGATGGCCACACAAAAAACCAGCTGATGAGTTCTGGCTCAAGTCTTGCTACTGAGTGATGGGCCACCTGCCAACAGGGAGGAATCAGGGGAAGAATTGGGAACTGTCAGGAACCTCAGACATCATTTTGTCTGAAGCCCTTATTTGACAGATGAGGAAGCCGAACCTTGGAGAGGTGAAGGGACATAGCAGTGTCACATATATAGTAAACGGCAGAGGCAGGCATCTCACCGTCTCACCTTTGATTTTAAAAGTTTATCTGTTTTATTGGTTTTTCATAAAGCCAGCTCTTAGTTTTCTTTCTTTCTTTCTTTCTTTCTTTCTTTCTTTCTTTCTTTCTTTCTTTCTTTCTTTCTTTCTTTCTTTCAAGCAATTGGGGTTAAGTAACTTGCCCAAAGTTACACGGCTAGGTTTTTATTTGTGTGGCTTAAGTGTCAGAGGCCGGCTCCGAACTCAGATCCTTCTGATTCCAGGGCCGGCGCTCTATTCACTGCGCCACCTAGCCGCCCCACCTTCTTTGATTTTAAATCCAGTGCTCTTTTTGCTGTACCACTGTGTAAGATGGGAGCTTGTTTAGGGCAATTTGCAGCTTTTTTCTACTCCTTGAAAAACAATTTAAACAGCAGCAACTACTCCATGAAAAACACTGTGTAAAAGAAGAAATTGTTAAAGAGTTTATAAATGCAAGGATTTAAGCCAGGGCTAAAACCCAGGTCTCCTGGCTTTTAGTTCAAGTTTTAATTTGATCTTTAGAAGAACCTTAAAAATGGCCCCAAATATAAAGGTAAATGCATCTGTGGGAAGACCAATAACTATCTTTCTTCTAATTAGTTATGGAAGGCCTCATGAAGATAAATCCCTTTTATTGGAGATGTGTAGGTAGTCAGGATTGCAGGTAAATTAGAATTGCTAAAACTGTAGCCTAGGGCACCTGGGTGGTGCAGTGGATAGAGAACTGAGCCTGGAGTCAGGAGGACTCATTTTTTTGAGTTCACACCCAGACTCAAAGACTTACTAGCTGTGTGACTCTGGGTAAGTCACTTAACCCTGTTCACCTCAGTTTCCTCATCTTAAAATGAGCTTGAGAAGGAAATGACAAACCACTCCAGTATCTTTGCCAAATCCCAAATGAGGTCATGAAGAGTTGGACGTGATTGAAAAAATGACTGAACAACAAAGCTGGAGCCTATGGCCCAGGCTGGGTGCCTCTTTAATCCTAAACCCCAAACCACTCAGCTCGAAATTTCTCCCTATGACCATGTTTCTTTATTCTGACCATTTCCCACATTTCCAGACTGAGTTATCTTTCCTCTTCCCCTACCAACTCCCAAATATCTGACAGTTGTATTCAAATCAACACTGCCATTGCTACTAGAAAGGGTGTGTCAGTTGAAAATTGCTCCACTCCTCATCCAGGTGACTTTCCTGCCTGAGGCAGGTTTCCCTGGCTATCACTCCACTTTATGTCTTGTCTTCCCCCTGTTGGAATATAAACTCCTTAAAGGAAGTCACTGTCATGCTTTTTTATTTATATCCCCAGTGTTTAGTACAGGGCTTGGTCCATATAGTAATAATACTTTTTTATTCATTGATTCATTCAATCAATCATTCAGGGGGCAGTTTTAACCCTTGGGGCTTTTCCTCTTACTTGAGAGAGTCAGAAGCAGCTAATAGTTCCATTTTTCCTTCCCTTCCCCCCTTTCCCACCCATTTGAAAATCAGCCACTTTAAAGGAGGAAACTCAGGAAGAGTGAAGTACCATACCTAGAACACTCCATGAGGCTGAAATGCCTTTCCCAGAATGATGTCTGCCAGCCTGAAGACTTGGGCCTAAACCAGCTGCTTTCCTTAGGCATCTGTTAAAAGAAGTTAAAAGTACAAATAATCCCCTGTTAAAGAAAAATAGCCCAATGGAATACCACTTAGTGAGGCCACATCTGGGCAATAGGTTGCTCTCTGTCTGTTAGGAAAAGGACCAGGCCGGAGGTGGGAGGGTTGGAATGCTTGACTTCTGGAATTGAGCTCACTTGAGAGACAAGGATGCTAACAAGAGAGTTGGGACTGCAGTTCATCCATTGCAACAGCCTCCAGCAGACATCCCCTCCACTCACCATGTGCTTTCCCCACATCCCAGACCTCTAAGACCAACTATTTAGTAAATATGTGCCCGTCTTTGGAGTACATCTTAAATATTGGCCTAGCATAGAACCAACCTTATTGGCATAGGTTTTCAGAGAAGCAGAAGACTGTTACTGAGTAGCTGAAAAGAAAGGAACATAGTTTCCCTAGTAGCCTTCAAGTTGGTGGTTCCCTAGTTTAAAAACATAGGAATTTAACTAGCTTTGGGTCAACCCACAGATATATATTCAGCAGCAAGAGTGTTCCTGGCACTGGATACTAGGTCACTGTTGGGGATGCAGACAAAGAATAGGGGAGTTAGCTGGGTGTGAGGGACACTGGATGGTGCAGCAGAATGAACACTAGATGTGAAGTCAGAGAATCTGGGTTAGGATCTTGAATCTGGTATTTACCACTGGTTATAATTGTGGTCAAGACAATAACTCCTCATTTGTAAAATGAAGGTATTAGATTAGATCAGGGATTTTTTAAACCTGGGTCCATGAGCTGTATTTAAAGAAATTTTGATAATGATATTTCAATATAGTTTTATTTTATGTACCGATTTTATTTTATACATTTTAAAGCATTCTTATGCCAACAGGTCCATCGACTTTGCCAGGCTGCCAGAGGAGCCCATGACACAAAGATTAAGAACTTTGGACTATATGATCACCTCTCAAGTCTAAAAGCCCATGTTTTTTATAAGGTAGTCCCTGCCTCCAAGCAACTTATCTTGTAATAGGAGCCAAATCTAACATGTAAAACCATGAATGGATAATATAAAATGACATCAAGGGATGGATTTTATGATATTGAATGTAAGTGGAAAATAAAGGGGGTCTGAGAAGGTAAAGACCACACTGGACTTCAGGAACTTGGCAAATGTTTCCCATTTTCAAAAAGAAGGGAAAAGAGGAGGGCTCTGGAACCCTCAGACTGGGGAGTTTGATTTTGGTCCCTGGCAAAATTTTAGAGCGGTTAATAATAGGCTCTTGCAATTATGGGGTACGACAGTTACCACAACCTTGAGGTAGGTAGCAGAAATAGCATTATTCTCATTTTGATCATTTGGAAAAAACCCTCAGGTTTTTGGGCCTAGACTTATTTTCTGTGTGTGACAGGCTGCCTTTAGACACATCCTCTTTTCTTGCCTGGCTCTCACTGCCTTTTTGGAAGTTTCCATGCATGGAAACTTTCATGCAAAAAACTTCTATCTCCAGTGCCCCAAGGTACAGCCTTAGTTCCTCCTTCCTTTTGACATCTGAAGGGGAAGCCAATCAGATGTGACTGAGACTATTTCTGCCCTCAAAACCCACCCCTCTTTATAATTCTCAAATTGCCCTGACACTGGATCCAATATCCAAACTATCCGTCTGTTGACAATCATTTATTAAGCACTTAAGCACTTTTTTCTTTTCTTTTCTCTTTCTTTTTTTTTTTGGAGGGGGGAAGGCAAGGCAATTGGGGTTAAGTGACTTGCCCAAGGTCACATGGCTAATAAGTGTTAAGTATCTGATGCTGGATTTGAACTCAGGTCCTTCTGACTCTAGGGCTGGTGCTCTATTCACTGCCACCTAACCTCCCCTGTATTAAGCACTTACTATGTGTGTCAGGCAGTGAATAGAGTGTGGGACTTGGAGCCAGGAAAATCTGAATTCAAATCTGGTCTCAAACAGTCACTATCTGTGACCCTGGGCAAGTCACCTAACTTCTGTTCACCTTAATCCACTGGAGAAGGAAATGGCAAACCATCCCAGTATCTTTGCCAAGAAAACCCCATGGATTGTAAGGTTGACAGGGTCATTAAGAGTCCAACAGGAGTGAATGATTGAACAATGCCAACAACAAAAAAAGTATGTCAGGCACAGTGCCAAGCATTGGGGATAAAAGGGGGAGCAAAACATATATTCTCTGCCCATAAAGAGCAAGGAAAATCTGATGTAAGTATTCCCCAAGCTCAAGAGGTAGCTGTGGGATTGGTTCTCATATGACCGTCATGAATTCAGATGTCAGAAGAGGTTGGCTGCTGTCCTGGTGTGTGTGTGTGTGTGTGTGTGTGTGTGTGTGTGTGTGTGTGTGTGTGTGTGGCATATAATGCTTGTTGTCTATCTCTTGTCGTTGGCTGCCTCCCCCTTTATGCTCCCAGCCTTGGGTACCTCTAGAGTAGCCACATAATTTCCCTTAAATGTCCCAAATAAAAGCTTGTTGGTTTCCTTATTGAATAGCTGGTCTAATCCTTCTGAGACACTGGCTTAAAATCCAGGACTATTGCTATGGATTGGAATATCCATTTTATGGGTGGAGAAACTGAGGTTCAGAGAGGTCAAGTAAATTGCCTATTTATTTGCCTCATGTAGCAAGTAAATGACTGAGGTGGGATTCAAACCCAGGTCCTCTGCCTCCTAGGCTAGTGCTCTTTCTACTCTGGTAAAGTTTATATAACCCCTAAATTCTGAATGCACTCTGTGTCTGTCCCACACAATTTACCCCTTGAAAATTTTTCTATTCCTTTCCAATGTGTTTATTTCGTCTTCCCAATCAGAGTATAAACTTTGTGTGGACAAAGTTCACATGCCTTAGCCTAATATTCAAAGCCCACCACAACCTAGTCCTATTTTGCCTTACCAGTCTTATCTCCAATTATTCTTTGATATGAAATCCTTGCTCCAATTGAGAAGATTTTTATTCTGTCTCTTCCATGCTATGCTCATTTGTACCTTTATACTTTCCCTCAAGGGAAAATGCAAATCCTTGAGAGCAGTCTTTGGCCTCTTTTTGTATCCCCTGTGCTTAGTACAATGCCTTTCACATCATAGATATATAATAAATGTTTGTTGACTTGATTGATTGAAATACTAATACAAGGTAGCATATGATTAAGTGGAGAGGCAATATAGTACTGTAGATAGAGGGCCTGCCTCAGAGACCGAAAGACCAGGGTTTAATTTTTGCCTCTGACACATTAAAGTGGCATGCCCCTAAACAAGTCACTTAATTTCTTAGTGCCCCAGGAAGCACTATAAGGCTATAAATTACAGACAGTTTGCTAAGCTACATCAGAGGAGAATTTTTCCCACACTGGTAGTTCCTCACACCAATGAAATCATGAATCCAGACCCCAAAATATATATGATTAAACTGACAAAATGGGCAGTGTCTGGATAGGAAATTGGAAACACTATAGAGTGGAGATAGAGTCTGGGAAGTTGAATAGACACTAGTTATATGATCTATCTATGCAAAATGAGGGAAGAAGATTAACTTAATGGTCCCTAAAGTACTTTCAAGTTCCAAATCTATGTTCCTATCTTGAGCTAAAGCCCAGAGGAGGTTGTGAACATGCTGAATTCTGGGCCCAGTGAGAAGACCAGGCTGGCTGGAGGAGATAGTGTGTTTTAGAGAGTTATGGGAAATTAGATCAGACAAGATCAAGTGAACCAGGTTATATAAGGCCATGAAGGCAGATACGCTTTCTTTGCCATTTTTGAGTTCAGTTCATCTCTTGTTTGAGTGCTGACTCTTTGAGAACTTTTCTTGAGTCCCACACTTTAGCAGAGGTATAATTAGCATGGAGTGAATAGGGTTTTTTTCCAGAATGCCAATGTCTTAGGGCAGGGGGATGAGGCAGGGCTCCCTACATGCAGTGTGACTATCCATATGCCTTGCCTTGTGGTTATTTGTTGTACCACATGTGGCTGGATTGCTGAAAGAAAGGCAAAGCCACTCTTGCTTCATTACTTCCAAGGTCCTGCCACCATGGCATCCCAGGCCACAGATTCTCCTCCTTCCACCAACTCCTCCTCCCAGCTTGACTGCAGCCATAGTCAGGCTCTTCCCAATTTCCAAACCCATCTTTTTTCTCATTTATCTTTGCCTTAGGTGCCAAGATTCCTAGTTATGCACACAGCACTGGTCAGAGAATAGGGTGTATTAGAGAGTTATGAGAATTTAGATAAGACAAAGTAGACCAGGTTACATAAGGCCTTGAAGGCAGATACACTTTCTTTGCCATTTTTAAGCTCAGCAATTCTCATGTTTGAGAATAAAAGTTTGGACTTCCTGGTGGCAGTAGGAGCTGGTCCAGTAAAGGAGAAATATTTTTAAACATGATTTAGTGGACCCAGGCCAGTGTAAGGCTGTGATGATATGAGAAGCTGGTGCTAATGGCCCACAACTTGCTGGAATCTTCTGAAAGCAACAGTCCCATACTTTCTTTCAAATATTTAATGCTTTCTCAGGAGGTCCTTTGAGAGCAGAGTCTGCATGTCAGAATTTGAGTCAATAGCACACCCCTCAGATGTGACTAAATGGTGAAAGAACAATAAGATTTTCTTGGCTCTGGAGATGTTTGGGGAAGGGTGCAGGCTGGAAGGTGGGAATGTTGTTCCTTTCCCCTGCTCCAAGGAAGCCTGGTGGAAAGACTGTTCAGGCACCCACTGTCTCTCCAATGTCAATGGGAAAATATCAGTCATGGTGAGAAAGGGGCATAGTCTTTAAATTGTAAGCATAGATCTTTACCTCTTTCCTACATGGGTCTGCTTCATGAGTTTTTTTGGTTTATTTTTCTATGTAATTTTCATAGCTGGCCTATTCTTTAATTCAGTGATAAGATGTTTTGAGGTCACAGGAAGTAGTCTGGAAGAGAGGGGAAAGAGTTTCTGGATTCATCCATGCGCACTCATACCCTCATTCAAGAAAGCTTTTTCCAAAATGTACGTCTATCCATACAACTTCTATTTTTTCTGTCCTGTTTGTCTGTCTTTTCAAATCAATGTTGGCTCAATCAATCAATTATTCAAGAAAGCTTCTATTGAGCACCCTCCATAAATACTTTTCCTGTCTCTGAATTTCTATGGTGCTTAGAGTAAGAAGGATATCTGTTCTGCTCCTGTTTTCTAATTGTTTATGGACCCAAAACTTCTCTTAGAAACAAAGGTCAGACTTTAAAAAAAAATGACTCCTCTTTTCAATACCAGTAATGATGGTTTTGTATCAAGGCAAGTCATGGAAAACTATAGTCATTGAAAAATTAAAAATTAGTGTCACACAGAAGGTACTGGGAAGATGTGCGATGGTTGTTAGCAGGCTGCCCAAACAACCAAGAAAGATGGCAGAGTAGAGGCAGGAATTCAGCTAGATTCTCCCAACAGTTCCTCCAAACAACTTAAAAAGAATGCCTCAAATAGAATTCTGGAGTGGCAGAGCCAACAAACGGTCAAGTTGAGACATTTTACCAGCCCAAGACAACTTCAGAGCTCTCAGAAGTCTGTGACACTGAGGCAGAGACTGGCCTAGACTGCACTAGGCAGCAACACCACCAGTGGGCTTCGAGGTATCAGCAACACCACTCACAGGGCTTGGAGGTGGCTGCAACAGCAGCAGCAGTTCCTGCAGGAAGCTCTCAGCCAGAGATGGTAAGAGAGTCAGTCAACTAATCAGAAAGAGATTACAGAGGACACTTTGCTGCCACTGAAGGTAGGGTCCTGTTGAATTGCCCATATGGAGTTTAAATTCTCAGTTCCAGGGTGAAGAAGAGCACTAGTGTTTTTGGCCACAAGGGAGCAGTGAACCTGGTCACAGTTCTAGAGCCAAGAGGAGTGTGAACACTTACAACTGCAGAGCAGCAAGTTCTCTTCCTGGGTAAAAACCAGAGCATAGGCCAGGAGTGCATAGACCACACTCCTCCTTGGATTATATCACATTGGAAATATCAAGAACCTACAGACTCAGAATTAGCTCTGAAAACAGCAGCACAAAAAAATCTGAAATTTAGGGCAGTACCAATCCCTTCTCTGCCCCCAACCAAACAGTTCCCAGCTTTAACATAAAGTTAAAAGTCAAGAAATAGATTGGAAAAAGGAGCAAACAGCAAAAACAGTATTTGTACATAAGAAACTACTATGTTGTCAAGGAAGATCAAGACACAAACTCAGAAGAAGACAATACTTTAGTTTTAGTAGGAATGAGTGTTGTATTTTGTCAAAAGTCTTTTCTAGACCTATTGATATAATTATATGTTTTTTGTTGTTTTTCTCATTGTTATGATCAGTTATACTGATAGTGCTCCTAGTGTTAAACAAGTCCTACATTCTGGGTATAAATCCTACCTGCTCATAGTGTATGACCTTTGTGATATGTTGTTGTAATTTCCTTCCTAATATTTTATTTAAATTTTTTGCATCGATATTCATTGTAGAAATTGGTATAAAGTTTTCTTTCTCTGTTTTTACTCTTCCTGGTTTTGGTATCAGAACAATATTGGATTTTTTGAGTATGTGTGTTAATTCTGTTCCCTTAACAACAAAAAGAAGGAAAGAAGCATTTATTAAATGAATACTATTTGCCAGGCACTGTGCTAAGTGCTTAACAAATATTATCTTATTTGATCCTCACAACAACTCTGGAAGGTAGGTATTATTATTAGTCCCATTTTACAGATGGGGAAATTGAGGCAGAGGTTAAGTGATTTGCCTAGGGTCACTCAGCTAAGTAAGTGTCTGAGGCAGGATATGAACTTAGGTCTTCCTGACTCCAGACCCAGAGCTCTGTCTACTATACCACCTAGCTTTAAAGACAACAATAACAACGACATTAACAATAATAATAGCTAACATTTATATAGTGCTTTCATATAGCTAGATTGTAAGCTCCGTGATGGCTAAGGTAGTGAATTAGCTCATTCTGGCACAAAGGGTATATTTTATTTGGTGGATCTTATAATTAATTCATTTCTTCATTGAGTTTTCATTAAAATATTGTTTACTAAACACATAGTCCTTAACTAGACTTTTAAGCAGGATTTTTTTGGGGAGGGACGGGGGCAAATAAACTTTTTTTTTTCTGCTCCAGACATGTTCCCTCTGTGACTACAGAAAAAGAAAGATTTATTCTTGCCATCCAAGAGTTTGCAAACTAATTAGAAAGACAAGATATTTGCTTAGAGTCATTGACTTCTCTATTTGGAGAAAATTTGGGCTATCCAGGCTAACTTCTGATCCAGTGCAGGAATATTGACCATTATATTCCTGAAGGATAGTTTTCTGGCTTCTGTTTGAATACCTCTAGAGGAAGGGGGTGGAGTATTTTGCTAGCCCCCAGATCTTTTCCAAATTGCTGTCTAACCATGTCTCCCACTTCTTGTACTATTGAAGTCATTTTTTTCCCATCTATGTGTAAGACTTCATGTTCTGCCAGGTTGATGGAACAATCCTGTAGCCACTGCTACTGAAGAGGCTGACAACAAACAGAACAAAACAGAAAAAGACCTTACATTTATGACTATCATATTTCATCTCCCTGGACTCAGTCTAATGTTCTAGCTGGTCAAGATCTTTTTGGATCTTGGTTCTATCATTTAGCATGTTCATTAATCTTCTCAGTCTCATGCCATCTGCAAATTGGATAAGCATGTTGTCAGTGACTTTATCCAAGTCATTGACAAAAATGTTCAACAGCATAGAGCTGGGCATAGGTCTCTGGAGTGCTCCATGTACTGAAGATGTACTTGTTGTTATGTTATTATTACATTATATTAATATTGTAAGTAATATCAATTATAATAATGGTCATAGCTAACATTTATATATTGCTTATATGTGGCAGGCAATGCACCAAGTTCTTCACAATCATTCTCTCACTTGATCCTCAAGATAACCCTTGGAATTATTATTATTATATACTATTAAACTCATTTTACAGATGAAGAAACAGACAAATAGAGATTAAGTAACTTACTCAGGGTCAAACAGCTAAGAAGTGTCTGAGGCTAGATTTGAACACAAGTCTTCCTGACTATAGGCCTGGTTCTCTATCCACTGTACCCACTTAGATGCTATATTGAATGATCGAGGACTGATGTTTTATATCTGGACATTCAACTTGTCCTCAATCCAATTATATCCTTAGTTAGCCCTCATTTCTCTATCTTTTCCAGAAGAGTAATGTGGGGAATACTTTATCAAACTCTTTGCTAAAGAAAACTATATATAAGGCATTCCCCTGATGTACCAGCTTAG
The DNA here is from genome assembly GCA_011680675.1 of Gymnobelideus leadbeateri. Classification (NCBI taxonomy): domain Eukaryota; kingdom Metazoa; phylum Chordata; class Mammalia; order Diprotodontia; family Petauridae; genus Gymnobelideus; species Gymnobelideus leadbeateri. The sequence goes on along the minus strand of WOXC01008153.1, from coordinate 168,392 downwards.
TAACCCTGTAAAAAACAGGTACAAAAGTAGTCTAGTGACCTGTACATTCAAAACAAATTCTGGATTTAACAAACCCAGAAAAGATGATGGATGACTTGTTCTTTGATGAAACTATGCAAGGTCTTTGCAATCACTTCTCTCCTAGATGTTTGTTAATCATTTCTTTCTTTAAATTTTTTTTTTCTTTTTGGAGGGGGGAAGTCAGGGCAATTGGGGTTAAGTGACTTGCCCAAAGTCATACAGCTAGTGTTAGGTGTCTGAGTCTGGATTTGAACTCAGGTCCTCCTGACTCCAGGGCCGGTGCTCTATTCACTGTGCCACCTAACTGTGTGGCCATACTTATCTTTTCTTCACTAATAAATACCAGATTTTTTTTCCAGGAACAAAAGTCAACCTCACTGGCCTAGAGGACACAGATTAAGTTCTCTTCCCTTTTTAGAAAATCAGTGTATTTGCCTGTTTCCATTCCCAACTTATACCTCAAGTTCTTCCCAACCTTTCTCATATCATTGAGAAGTGACTCAGCATCACTTCCTTCAGATCTTTTAGTACCCAAAGAGCAGCCAGTAGGGACATGCATTTATTAAGCACCAGTCATTCCTGTTAAAGTGCCCTGAATGCACCATGTTCACTTCCTTCTCCGTGCCTTTGGTCAGTATTTTTTCCCACTTCTGTCTCTTCTACCTGCACGTTTTCCTATCTCCTGACTACTTCACTGAATTTGAAAGTTGAGACAGATCTGAGTTATCTTTGTGCCTCCTCTAGTGCCTGGTGCCTTACACAATGAGTAGAACTGTTTGTTGAACGCTGAATGTTGACTTCCCTCACCACAGGTCCTCAGATCTAAGAGGCATATTGTTATTTAGTCCTGAGACCTTGAACAGAATTGTCATTCTTTTCTATTTACAACTCTGGGCCTCCTTTAGAAGATCATAGGATTCAGGGAATGCCTTGATTCAAGCAGGCCAAACTATCAAAGTATATTTGGCCACTGGGCTTGGGAAGCTGCCAGGAGGCAGATGTTGCTGGCTGAAGGATTTCAGGAGCTGACCAATGTGTCACCAAAGCTTATGTGTTTCTTGGAAAATCCCAAACAGAAGGACTTTCAACTTTGATCAGTGACTTTGATCAGTCAATCAAAATAAATTCCCTGCATTCCTACTATGTGCCCAGCCCTATGTTAAGAGCTGTGGCTCAGATAGTGCTTAAAGGATAAACCTTATTGAAAGGATAAGACTCAATCCCTATCCTCAGGTGACAGTCTTGAACGGAAGTTCTCAAAGTATGGTCTGGGTATCCTTGGGGTCCCTGATGCCCTTTTGGATTGGATCATTCAACTTGTCCTCAATCCAATTATATTCTCATTTAGCCCTCATTTTTCTATCTTTTCCAGAGGAGTAACGTGGGGAATACTTTATCAAACTTTTTGCTAAAGAGTTTTTGGGTGGTCTGCAAGGTCAAAACTATTTTTATAACAATAAGACATTTTAATTTCTAATTGGGCAAATATTGCTAGATAAAGCTCACACAAACCAAAGCTCTTTGGGTGGGGTATCTTAATAATTTTTTAAACATTTTAAAATTTTTTTGCTTTTCGGGGGGGAGGGGGAAGGCAGGGCAATTGGAGTTAAGTGACTTGCCTGAGATGGCTAGAAAGTGTTAAGTGTCTGAGGCTGGATTTGAACTCAGGTCCTCCTGACCCCAGGGCTGGTGCTCTATTCACTGTGCCACCTAGCTGCCCCTATCTTTAATAATTTTTAAGAGTATAAAGGAGTTCAGAGACTAAAGAGTTTGAGAAGTCAAGGGTTTAATTGGTTATGGTTTTATCACATGAAATGATTAGGAAATAGATCAAGATAGCATATAATTGAGGACAGAGTGATAAGTTACAAATCATAAATTCAGGGAAGAGGTAGAATGTATAAATCCTTATCTCCCTGTTGTATGGGGAAGAGTACCAAAAATCTCCCTCGCAGGCTAAAACATTACTTACAAGCTTGCCCCTAAATAAAGCAAGTCCTTTTGAGGGCAGTGGCGATCAATTTTTCTTCCCTTTGTATTCTTGGCATCTAGCACATTCACAAAGCACCTTTGGGTGGTGACCATCAACAACTCCTATGGTTTCCTTCGAGGGCTAGTTAGGCCCAGGAGAGACTATCATTCCAAAGGGCTGGAGTCTTCTCCCTGTCTAGACCCCAAAGATTGTCCAGGGCAATGATGCTGCTTTGGATGGCTACTAAAGTTTGGGATAGCTACTGAGGGAGATGAATACAGTAGATGACTTTCTCCCACTCATGTCGTTTCCCTTTGGGGAGGTAAAAAGCCAGCATATGGTGGAAACACATTTGTGGTTCTGGTTAGCTGATGGGATTGTTTCTTGGAGTTTGTTGGCTGGAGATGCAGAGTGGTTACGTAAGTGCTATTTTGCTTAAAGGCTGTCAGTGGGGAGGTATGTGAGGATTCAGCAGATTTATCAAGTACTGGCTTCCTCTTGAAGAGGGCAACATCCACACATGGAGGATGAATGAGCAAGGATCACTCTTGTGAAAATCTGAGACTCCCTCTGCTCCACATGTAAGAAGGTACAGGTCAATCCCCCCAGAGTTCTGAGAAATTATGTTGGTTGTTGTTCAATTTCCTGTAGACAATGACTGGGGTGGGAGCTCTAGTCTAGACTCTGGGAATCTTGACCCAATTTCTTAAAGATAACATTAAAAGTCCTTAGACCACTTCACTCCCAGTGTTGTGGCCTTTCATCCAAACATTGCCTTAGCAACAGCATTCCAGAACCAAATGACTAGATAACAACTCATTTTGGAGGGTGGGAGTGGGGAAGGAAGTTGTTCAAGGAAATTTGAATGTAGCAAGGTCTTGATTAGTGTGAATAATGAATCCTATAAAGTGGTTGAATTATTTTAATTTGTACTGCAGGAACCAATGACCAAACTTTACATAATTACAACTTCAAATAATGCAAATTTGAATACATGGGACCATTTCATGAGATTCATTATTTGTGCTAGTTGGGACCTCACTGTGCCTTATAGCATAGGGGTTTTTTGGAACCTGAAGTTTGGACTTCATCCAGCTTTGACTTTTGAACTTTCCAGGAAGGGGAACTTTGGAAACTCTTATTGGGAGGACATTTTTTACTTACTAAAATTTCCTCTTTTCATCTTCCACCCATTGCTCCTGATTCTGCCTTTTGAGGCTGTCAGCTCTTCTAAACGCTTGAAGACAACTATCATGTCGACCCATCTTTCTGTTCTCTAGGCTAACCGTCCTCAGTCCATTCAGCCTATTCCTATATGCTTTGAGCTCAAGACACTTCACCATTCTGGATGCCATTTTCCATCTTATCAATGTTGTGTGGGATGAAAAATCCCATTCAAAATTTTAATCAAAAAGGCAGAGATTTCTTAGGATAAAAATAGGAAATTTTATTCTCTTCCCCTGGGAGAAGAGGGTGGTCCTTCCCATGATGGGTCAAGGAAAGGAGGCATATAATGTGAGGTGAACAGAGTTTTTAAACTCTAATACAGCAGGGTCATATGTTGCTGGCTTCCACTGGCCAGAAGGATGGGCTCACAGAGGCAGGAAAGGAGACAAAGGACTGAAACTAGGTGAGGGTTGAAAGACTCCTAAAAGGGCTTGCTGCAGATTGACAGGAGAAGTGAAGGGTGAGGGGAGAAAGGGTGAAGTAGACAGTCAGAACTGACAACAATTTATAAGATATATTCTGAGAAGTTTTCAAGTTTTCACTCTCCAGACAATGTCCTTCCTAAAAGTGCCTGGAACTGAATGTCAGACCCCAGATGTTGACTTATTGGGCAGTTATTATCAGCTTCTTAGTACTGGACTTTTAAAAATTGGTACCTATTGTTTAATTGGTGTAAAGAGCTCATTTATAAGAGAAGAAGATTAGGAGAGGGCAACAAAGATTTCCTGTGTCTACTGTGTACCAGGAACTGTATTAAGGTACTTCACAATTATTATCTCATTTGATCCTCCCAATGACACTGGGAGGTAGGTGCTGTTAGGATACCCATTTTATACTGAGGCAGAGGTTAAGTGACTTGCCCACAGTTACACAGCTAGGAAGGGTCTGAGGACAGATTTGAACTCAAATTTTTGACTCCAGACCCAGTACTCTATCCATTGTGCTATCTAGCTTCTAGCTGTAGTAAGAAATTGCTGGTTGGCAATTATTCTGGAACATTCATTTTTAGAGAGTTCTGTGGGGGCACTCAAAGGTATCCCCATCTTTTAACTCAAAATGATGATTATTCTACAACTTTTAGTTCTAGAGAGGTTTTTTTGGGGGGGGGTAGGGTGGGAGGACTCTGTGGTTAAGTGACTTGTCCAGGGACACACCACTGGTATGCCACAAAAGTAGGATCTGAATCCCAGGCTCTCAGTCTGGTACTCATGCTGATTTTCAAAGTCCTGTATACCAGGGGCAGCTAGGTGGCAAAGTGGATAGAGTGCTGGCCTTGGAGTCAGGAGGACCTGAGTTCACACTTACTAGCTGTGGGACCCTGGGCAAGTCATCTAACTCCCCCATTCCTCCGCCCCCCCCCCCCAAATCCCCTGCTATAATACTAAATCTCTCTTAAGACAGCCTCAGAGACAACATTAGCTCTTTTAGCTGCTATATTGAGTTTGACATCCACTAAAACCTCAAGATTTTTTTCAGATTCACTTTTGTCTGGCCATACCTTGTACTTAGAAAGCTGACTTTTAAAAATCCAAGTGCAAGATTTTCTATTGACCTCTATTAAATTTCATCTGATTTGATTTGACCTGTTAAGTTCTTTTTTTTAATCTTGACTGTCATCCAATGTGCTGCCTGTCCTTCCAAACTTTGGGTCGTCTGCAGATCTGATAAAGATGCCCTTTACATCTTTATTCAAATCACTGAATAAAAGGCTAAACACACAGGGCAGAGACAGGTCCTGTGGCATTTCCCTGGAGACCTTTTAAAAAATGTTTTAAAAACCTGGAATTTACAGAACACTTTAAAGTTTGGGAAGTACTTTGTATCCATTACCTTATTTGATCTTCACCAACTATGTGAGGTAGATACCCTAACTATTTTATTCCCATTTTACAGATGATGAAACTGAGGTTCATAAAGGTTAAGTGACTTGTTAATAGTTACCCAACTGGGAAATGTTCGAACCCAGGTCTAACTGCAAGTCTAATACTCCTGCTGCCTTTTGTGCTTCATGATTTCAAATGGTCACATTCATGATTGTATCCATGATCTTAGTGAAACTTTACAAACAACCCTGTGAGGAGGGCAGAGCAGGGCAAGGATTGCCCCCATTTTATAGGTAAGGAAACTGGGGTAAGAAAAGTTCATAAACTGGCAATATTAAGAGCTCTGTGGCCCCATAGGCACTGAAAAACCAACTAATTTTCCCTTTCTTGTTCTCTTTCCCTGTTCCCATTTGGACAATGATAATCTTTCCTGGGTCCTCTAAAGCTACTAGAAGTATCTTATGGAACCAGTACATTCCTATGTGTACTTCTCTTTCCTTCTAGTCATGGCTCTTATTGATGGGGTACAGGCTTTGGGAGACCCCTTGAACTCTGATTGAATCCTCCTACTAGATTAGGCATTTGCCTGAGATCAAAAGCCTTTCATTATTGCTAGGCTCAAATCTCTGTTACTCTTAACCTAGACTAGCCCTCCATTGTCTGTCATCTCCAGGTAGCCTTCAGTTATTTCCCATCCTTAATCCCATTCCTAGAGTCTGACCCCAGTAGCTCAAGAACCTCCTTAGGCTCTTCCTCAAGACCCTCCCCAAACCCCTCCTCTAGATCACCCTTAGATCCTTCCCACAGTCTTTCTGTTTATAAGATTCATCTTGCCTCCACAAGGAGGGAAGATTCAGTCTAGTTCAGACTCAGTCTGTGTCAGATTATTCTGGCCCTGCTTCTCAATACAAGCATCACAAATACTTAGGCTCCTTAACAGTCTACCCATTGTGGCGAATCTTTAAAAAATTTTGTTTTTCTTTGGTTGAGAGAAAGCTTGAGTTGAATTCATTCAGCAGGACCCAGTATGTTGGTATTTTAGGGCTCTAGGACCCCTAAACCCTAAACCTCAACACTATGAATTTTGAAGACAATTTACATAGTCCCCTTGTAACTAGTCTCCATGAGCTCTCAGCGGTTAGATGTTTTCCCCCTGTAATGACGGAGTCTGGACTCTAGGGCAAGAATGGAGGAAAGAGCTGCCTCTCAGAGGTCCATAGTCAATTGTTCTCTCAATTCCTCAGACCATAAAAGAGGAATTGCCTTTCTAGGAAGGAAAGGCTCTAGGCTAACCTCTTTACTTCCACTAACTTTAGGGACCCTTCAGCATATGCCTAGCGAGCTTACTGGCTATTTGACCTTGGCTTGGACAAGGCCGCACAACTAGCTAGTAGTAGAAGGTAGAATAACCTAGGCCTCCATAAGGATTCTCAGCTCATTGCTCTATTTATTATATTACCCAACCATTAAAAGTGATGGTCTTGATGTCAAAAACTAGTCTCAAAACAGATATCTAACCCTTCCTATTGAAAAATCTCTACAACTCACTCTAATAATTTGCTCCCTATTTTTAATCGATCCTGGACAGAGGCAGCTTTGTAGAAAAATGGATAGACTGCTAGTCTTGGAGTTGGGTAGTCCTGAATTCAAATTTGACCTCAGACATTTGCTAACTGTGTGACCCTGGGCAAGTCACCTAACTTCTGTAAGCTTTAGTTTTTCTCAGCTGTAAAATGGGGAAATCATAACAGTGCTTTACTCCCAGGGTTGCTGTGAGGATCAAATGAGATAATATTTGTAAAATGCTTAGCACGGTATCTGACATAGTAAGTATTTAATAAATGCTTATTTCCTTCCTTCCTTCCTTCCTTCCTTCCTTCCTTCCTTCCTTCCTTCCTTCCTTCCTTCCTTCCTTCCTTCCTTTGTGGGTCAGATTACCTGATGACCTCTGGGATATCATGTTTTTTTTCTAGGACATCCTGATTTCAGGAAGGATGTTGATAAGGTGGGGAATGTTTAGTGGAGGGCAACCAGAAAGGTAATGGGCCTTGAGATTAAGTTATATGCATATAGATTAAAGGAACTGGGGATATTTAGCATGAACAATAGAAGATTTAGGAGTTACATGATATCTGTTTTTCAAGCATTTGAAGGGCTGTTAAATGGAAAATGGAATATACTTCTTATCCTCCTTCTGGCATAAGAGCCATGGGTGGAATTGCAAAGAGGTAAATTTGGAGGCAAATGATGTGTTCAGAAGGTTCTAGAAACAGAGCTAAAAGGGACACTAGGAGCCATATGGTCCAACTCCCTCATATTATAAATGATCAAACTGAGGCCCTGGGCAGTTAAGTGATCTGTGGAAAGTCACATTGGCCACATCAGAGGAGCTCTGTAGGTTGTGGTCATCAGAGTTCTTTGCTTAGAGACTGGACGATACCCTGTCTGGGACATTGTAGAGGGCACTGTCATTCAGATATGGGTTGGACTAGATACACACTGAGGTTATTTACACACTAAGAAACTGTATGATTTTTGACTCCAGCATTCTTTTCTACATATAAACAATAATTCTTGCTCTTTATACCTTACAAGGTTGTTTTCAGGAAAGTATTTTCTTAGCCCAATGGAGATAGTCCAGGATTATGAATCCAAGAGTCTTGGGAACTGTAATGCCCTGTGCGTGCACACACACACACACACACACACACACACAACATGCATGTATACACAGGCATGCATTGGATTTCTGAATGCACACATTTTCTTTTGGAAAAGTTCCCAAATTTTGACAGGGATTTCAAAACCTACCATGCTCTATACCTCCTGGAGTGACATTAATTAATGTTGCTAAAGATCTCTAAGCCTCTTTTTTGAAAGGTGCTGGAAGTTGGAGATATCACTTTAAATTCTGATTATAGAAACCCCTACTGAGATCTTGCAATTAGGTGGCAGTTGTTACACTTGAGCATGTGCAGTTTTAATAACAAACTTAGTTTTAATTAAAGTAGGGCCTACTGTAACTCTAGATTTAGCAGGAGAAGGATTGCATTCTTAGCAGCTCATTATATATATAATATGCTTGGGTTTCCAGGGGCATTGCCAATTCTGTGGTCTAAAATTCAAATGTGTTTTTAATCTCTATCCTTATAATTCCCTCTTAGGTGAGTGAGAATACCTTTCTTCCTCTTTAGGCTTTTTTATTCTTGCTTGTTTCAATAACCCTTTACACCTCCTACTCTCACTCTTCTGGTTCCCAAGGAAGACAATCAGTTTTCATTTTCTTATTTAGGTCTTGTTCTCAGCCACATGTTTTTGAGATTAGGATGTATATTTTGAGGGTTATGATGTTTATTGGTAACCTTATGAAAGAATATGTATCCTATAGAAAGCAATAAAAATATCCCTGAACTTGGGAGGCAAGAGAACTGTGTCTGTGTCATTAAGTTATATTAGTCACTAAAATAATAATTTCTCAATCTGTAAAATAGGTATATGCAAATAATATTTGCACATGTATATATGTATATGTATATACATATACACACATATGTACATGTATATATATACACACATATATACATACCTCATAGAAGTTTTGAGAGGAATAAGTGTCCAAGTATCCATTAGAAAATAGAACTCAATGACCTTAGAAAAACATAAATACACTTACAAGAAATAATGAAGAGTGAAACGAACAGAACCAAGAGAATGTCATATGTAGTAACAACAATATTGTTTTAAGAACATTGTTGATTGACTAAATAATTTTGACTATTATAAATATCCAAATTAACTACAAAGGTCCTATGAAGGAGGATGCTATCTGCATCCAGAGAAAGAACTGATAAAAGTATTTATAGAATGATTTTACATGTATATGCATATTTGTGTCTAATGGTAGCCATTAGCCACAATTAGGTGGGGGTGGGGAGAAGGAAGAAAAAGGAAATTGAAAAAAATTTACATGATAACTATTACATATTTAAAAGGAATAGTGAGTTGTACATAATACATTTGCAATTTCATGTTCAATCATGTTTTAAAAATTATGCTGTTATGGAAATGCTTATTTTATTCCATAAAAAAAAAAAGAACATAGGGTCTAGGATTAGAAGGAACCTTGGTGATCAGAGAACCATAGATTTGGAGCTAGAAGGGAATTGGCCCCCTTTTTTTGCAGATGAGGAAACTGAGAAACCCAAAAAGGTTAAATGATTTGCCCAGTATATTAAGTAACAGAGGTGGAATCTGTACAGTTTCTCTGACTCTAAATGCCCAATACTTTCTTTCGAAAAGGCAGGAAACTAGAGACCTACAGAAGTGAAGTGACTTTTCCAAGGTCACACAGGGAGTAGTTTACATCCACGTTTGTCTGACTCTAATTGTAAAGCGTTATGCAAATAAATATAAAGTGATATGCTTATTAATAATAACATTAATTATTGATAATAATTAATAGCATTAATGATAGCAATAACACAGCTCTTTAAAGCTTATGAACAAATGAATTCAAAAGCATTTATTAAGCTCTTACTATGTGCAAAGCACCATGCTAGGTGCCTGGTATTAAAATAAACATGCAGGATAGCATCTGATCTCCAGGAACTCATACTCCAAGGGTAGAAGTCACAGAAAGGTGGAAGATTTAGTAGCAAGTAAGATGGAAACATTCAATGGTTCTTGCAGATCCTTGCAGATGAAAAAACAGATGGTGTGTCTCTTCTTTCATGTCATTTCCAGAGACAAAATCATACCAATTTTTTAAACTAAACCATTTGACCATGCCAAGGACTTTGGTAGTGAGAACTTTCTTTGGTAGCTATAGCTGCCACATCCATGGGAGTAGTTTCATGTCACATCTCTATAGAGATATGATTCTTGGATTGATGGCTTTGGGGACTAGGCTAGAAGTAGGTATGTTGGAGGGGTACTGACACTCCAGGATTTCCTGGACTTATATACCAGTGGATGGCATTTCGTTAGCAGTTGATATTGCTAGTGGCAAGGAAGGTGGGCCTCTTTTCCACAATAATGGCTTTGTGGTCTGGGTTGGAAATAGGGTCATTGGTCTGAGAGGCACTAAAATTCCCAAGGCTCTTGGATTTATGATCCCAGACTATCTCTACTGGGCTTACAAAATATTCCCTCACAACAACATTGCAAGGTGTAAAGGGGGAGGATTATTGTTCTCATTTAATAGGTACAAGTGTTATTATCCTATCTGAGTTTCAGATAGGTTAAGTCATTTTCCCATGGTTCTATAGCTAGTAAATGTCAGACCCAGAATTCAAACCTAGATCTTCAGAACCTTAGGTATGATGTTTTTCCACTATACCATGTGGTTTCTTATTACAGTAAACACTATGCTTTTTTATTTTCAGAATGATGATTCATTGATTATTAAGTAACCAAAAAGTAAGTGAAGACATCATACAAGGCAGCTAGAGTAATGGGGAATATGAAACAGATTGAAAATGATTTTTAAAATTTCCTGACATTTTCCTTTTAACATTCCAGGGCGGTGATGAAGGCCAAAAAAACTTTCTTTTCCTCCACTGTTACATCTGTGAAGCCTCAGTTCAGTGGATCTGTTCCAGGTTGTGGCTGGCCTGATTAATCTAGAATTATGCCACTCAGGGAAGTACAACTCTCCCCTCTGAAGAGTTTTTTTCTCTGTTTGGTAGGAACACATTCAGAATCTGTTGGACAAAGTCTTCATGAAGTGAGCTCAGGGATGTATGGGAGAGCAAGAGTGTTGTGTTAATGAGGCCAAGGTTCCAGTTTCAATGCCTTAGTGAGCATTGTTCTTTGACCCTCAGGGTCCTCATCTATAAAACAAGATGGTTGCATCAACTCTAAGGTCTCTTCCATGCTCTGCCCCTGTGTGTTACTGGTATCATCATAGCCAGAGAACATGAGGAAGGTCCCTAGCACTCACCCCAGAAGGTGAGTAGCCCTACTTTGGAAAGGAAGGAAAGGAATAAGCATTTATATAGCATCTACTATGTGCCAGGCACTGCACAAACATCATCTTATTTGACCAACCTTTGGAAGTGGAACTTATAGGAGGACATGGACCAAATTTGCACAGAAAGTAGGTATGGATAGTTATGATCTGTGTCATTGCAGGGAACACAGATAGATGAAATCACAGATCTGTTTTTAGTATTTGAGTGCTCTTTTAATCATAATCTTTTTAATAATTTTAATCATTTATATATCACTTGTTGTTGTTTGGTTATTTTCGTCACGTCTGACTCTTCACAACCCTGATTTGGGGTTTCTTGGCAATGATACTGGAGCAGTTTGCCATTTTCTTCTCCAGCTCATTTTACAGATGAAAAAATTGAGGCAAACAGAGATAGGTGACTTGCCCAAGGTCACGCAGCTAGCAAATGTCTGAGGCCAGATTTGAAATTAGTTCTTCCTTATTCCAGGTCTGGCTCTCTATCAACTGCACCACCTAGCTGCCCCATATACCCCTTAAAGTTTACAAAGTAAGTCACATACATTATCCAACTTGATCTTTACAACAATCCTGTATGAAAGATGGTACAAGTGTTATTATCCTTATTTTATAGATGAGGAAACTGAGGCCCAGAAAAATGAAGGGACTTGTTCAAGGTAGCATATACTGAGGTTGAATTCAGTTCTTCTGAATTAAAGCAATGAGGACATGAACCATATTCTTTTGCTTGAAAGAAAGGAATAGTTGGAGCCAGTAGCTGAGAGCAAGGACTCATGTTCCTTTGTCCCATTGTCTCTGGCAGGGTTAGGTGGGTAGGAAGAGTAATATCAGTTATGATAATGAATGGGAAATTAGGGGTGGACTCCCTGGGCAACATAGGGTAATTTAAATTAAGTTCTTCTGAAATTTCTTTTCATGACATAACATTGCCTCTTTTTGTCACTATTGTCTCAGTTATATGGTATGATCAATCATAGGTCTATAATTAATTGGAAGGCCATCTTATCCATCTTACCCTCTTCACCTTGTTACCCTTATATGAAGCCAATCTGACGATTTTAGCCCGTGGGGACCTCTTCCTTCTCTAGTATCCTAGCATGGCCAATCTCTTCTATGCTTTTAAGCATAATCATTTTCCAGATGAGGAAACCAAGGACCAAGGAGAGTGTGTAAATTACTCAAGAACACATAGGCAGTCAAAGGCAGGATCTGAACCTTTGTTCTGACTGTGGACTCAGTCCTCTTATCACTGTGTCATGGGACATCCGGTATAGATGGATTTCTTCTTATTTACATTTATTCTACCCTTTCCATTTTGAAGATTCATCCTCCTTGTCAGAGAGCATGGAAGCAAAGCCATAGTTGAGTAGTTCTGATTTCTCCCTATCATCTGTTAACATTATACCATCTGCCCTGTGCAGCAGGAGTATCCCTTTTTTCTTCTTCTCCATGCTCTTAACATATTTCAGCTTTTTATACATAAAAAAAAGCATTTATCTATTTTGGGTCCTGTCATCCTACTGTTGCAGTCAAATTGGTCACGTTACCACCCACTCCCTCTCCCTAACCCGTCTGACAGGAATGCTCACTTCCCCCAAATGCTGCTCTCTCTGCCAATATTAACTTCCCTCTCTTCACCTTGTACATTTCAAAGCTTACCCTCTCTATGAAGCCTCTCTGATCACTTCAGTTCATAGTGATCTCTTCCTTCTCTGGCATTCTAGAATATTCAGTTTCCACTATCCTTTTAACTGTATGTGCCCATTTAAGCCTTGTCCTTATGGGTGGGGAGATATTTCTATGCATGTGAACTGTGTTGAGGGATTTTTCCTACTATTTTTAAAATCCTCAGTGTTAGTGAACCATTTCTCTAAGGTAGGAATGAGGACATGAACCATATTCTTTTGCCTAAAAGAAAGGAATAGTTGGAGTCAAAAGTTGAGAGCAAGGACTCATGTTCAGAGTCCCACTGTCTCTTGTAGGGTTAGGTGGGTAAGAAGAGTTATCTCAGTTCTGATAATGAATGGTAAATTAGGGGTGGACCACCTGGGCAACATAGGGTAAGAATTAGGACAGAAACTCAGTTTGGAGGGAGCCTGGGAATAGCATGTGGGTTCCTGATTCAGAATAGTAGGTAATGGAAGTTTAGTCTTATCTTTTGATGTCTGATGGTCTGCAAAGAGCAGTAGATGAATAGGTGAGGCAATTTTCCCTTTCAAGACAGAGCCCTTCTTCTCTGCAGTGATTACCATTGCTATATCTTGTCTTGTGATCTTTCACTACCAACTCCAGGTCAACTACTGCAGCACAGTTCAGCCACCATAACGTCATTTTTTGGGGGCCTACCTCTCCCTAATTTCCCAACACCCCTGGGGAGGGTACACTATATGTACACTATATTCTGAGGAATAGTCCTGTCTCTCCCAGATCCACTGCACAGTCAATGGGACTGTTTTCTGTGTCACCCTCCTAATAGTTAGTTTGCCATTTCCTTCCTCCTCTCCTTCATTCTGTACTTTGGAATATTTTTGCCCTGGGTGAATATGAGGATGTCCAAGAATTGGGGAGAGAGACAGAGACACACACACACACACACACACACACACACACACACACACAGAGAGAGAGAGAGAGAGAGAGAGAGAGAGAGAGAGAGAGAGAGAGATGGAAATACAGAGACAGAGAGAGAGACAAAGACATAGACAAGGAGAAACAAAGATAACGAGATAGAGAAAGGCAGAGTATAGAGACACAGAGACAAAAAGACAGAATCTTCAGGAGCTAGAGCATTGAGATCTCCGTAGGCGGATGATGAAAGCACGAGATCTGAATGAAGCTCTAGAGAAGAGATCTTAGGAACCCAGTACAGGAAAATCCTTGGAGGGAGAGCAATAGACTTGAAATCTGAAGACCTGGATTTAAGGTCCAGCTCCCATCCCTCTAGCTGTGTAATTCTGGACAAGCCACTTGCCCTTCCTTACCCTGTTTCTTCATCCGCAAAATGGAGTAATAATATTTGCAATACCTGGCTCATAAAACTTATGAGGAAAGCACTGCCAGGTGCTATATATTGTGTATTATTATTGTATATAAAATGTATTACCGGCATCTCCCTCCTCCTCCTCATATTTGATAGAATTCAGAGAGGGATCGCCTGAAGACAAGTTGCTCTCCTCCTACTGTTCTTCGGTGTTTCCAGGCTTCCTGAGGGCAGGGAGATCTGTTTTCTGCTCCCCCAACAGCACCTAGTACTGTGCTAGACCTATAAGAGGTTGATGATGAATATTTGTCTATTTATTTCCAACTATTACATAATCACCGTTTACAATCATTATACAGACACACATAAAATCTATGGAGTTCAAGCAACAGAGAAAAAGAAGAAACTGAAACAAGGAGAGGAAGATTCTAGAAGAAGTCATCGTTCTAAAAGAAGAACTAACTAGAGGGGCGGCTAGGTGGCGCAGTGAGTAAGAGCGCCGGCCTTGGAGTTGGGATGACCCGAGATCAGATCCGGCCTCAGCAAATGAGCACCCACGCATAAATAATGACTAGCCGTGTAACCTTGAGCAAGTTACTTAACCCCAATTGCTTAAAAAAAAGAAGAACTAACTAGAGAGGATGGAAAAAGATCATTGTGTAAATGGAGGACATAAAATGGGGGTGATAATAACACTCCCATCCCAGGGTTGTTGTGAGGATAAAATGAAATAGATTACAAGTGCTTTGCAAACCTTAAAACACTATGCAAATACTATATTATTGTTATTATTATTTAGACAAAGGAAACTGGATGTCCTGATCCAGAGTAAGCAGAATGCAGCTCTGTTTGAAAACTCTCATTGGGAGTAGTTCTGATGAGGATAAACACAAAGGTTGGAAGAATCCCTTGGGAGTCAGGGTTGCCCTTCTGAATACTTATAGTCATGTTAACTGGCCTTAGCTACACATTCCCCCTTCTCTGGGTGAAGGGTCCTGATCTAACCAACCCACATCACAAAGTTGCTCACTTTTCTTTTTATTGGTTTCCTTATTCAATAAATGGGGATGAAAATTCCTTACCTATCTAAGGATTAGCTAGTGAATGCTATGATCCTTAGAGAAAAGTGTAATGGGGTCTAAGCAAACACACCACACACATATTGTTGCTTTTTCTTGCACTCCATAAATTCTCAGTTTCAAACTTCACATAAAATATCTACCAAAAAAGGCATCCCTGAGTGAGCAGAGACAGTGAACCAGAAATGAGAGTTCTCCTGAAAGACTCCAGGGGAAGAGAAGGAAACCCCTGTGAACTCATTAAAGGGTAAGGTCTAGGCATTTGATGGTACTTGGTGTTTTCCCAGAAGATGAGATATTTATTTTCCTTTCAATTCACATATGCTGTCCAGAAACCTCCAGGCATTTCTGTTGAGAATTTCAGCTATCTCTGCAATAATTTTCAAACATCATAGTTTCTGTTAACACTCAGGACCTTCTGTAACACCATCACCATTATAGGAACATAGATTTAGACCTGGAAGAGAGCCATCATCATGAGACAGCATGATGTAGCACACAGATGGGGGGCTGGGAAGACTTGGGTTTGAATCCCACTTTAGTTTCCTCATCTATAAAATAGTAATGACATATGGTTCACAGTGTTATTGTGAGCATCAAATGATATTTAGTTCAAATCAATAAGCATTTATAAAGCCCCTACTATGTGCTAGGCACTGAGACTACAAAGACAAAAGCTGTCCTTGCCCTCAAGGAGCTTACATTCTATTGGGATAATGCCTATAAAGTACTTTGCAAACCTTAAATGTTATATAAATGTCTGTTGTTATCAAGAAGCACAATTAGATACATAACGACCTATTCTTGAACTTCTGGCAGAAATGGAAGAATGGTATGTAGTATAAAGTTGGGAGGCATTTGCTTCTGGGATCAGCAAGCATCCAACCAGGTGGTTTTGAAAAAGAGATGAAAGTACTATGTTAGATTTCCTTTTTGTCTATTTCATAAAGTCTAGACTTCTCTGCCTATCAAGACCCTCAATTATTGGACTCTAATATACTGATCTATCTTTACTCACTACTTCTTAATATCCACCTAATTAATCAGACTGGTTCATTCACTGTCTCCTGAATACTTCATGCTCTGTTCATTTCCCACTCCATACTTTTTTCAGGCTTTCCCCCCTAACCTCCCTACCTGGGATGTCCTTTTTCAAATCCTACTCATCCTTCAAGGCATGGCTAAAGTGCCCTTTCCTCCGTGAAGTCTTTGTTGTCCATCCTTGACCTCACTAGTTTCTTTCTCTCTTTGGATCCCCATAGCACTTATTGCCTTTCTATGAACCCCTTTGGCATTTGATATCTGAAACACATTAATTAGAATTTGATTAGATCCTGGTTTTTCTTTTCTTGTCTTGGTCTCCTGGGGGATTAGGTCATCTTCTCTTGTATATCTCACAGTCATAAGGATACACTTTTACTG
Source organism: Gymnobelideus leadbeateri (assembly GCA_011680675.1). Taxonomy (NCBI): domain Eukaryota; kingdom Metazoa; phylum Chordata; class Mammalia; order Diprotodontia; family Petauridae; genus Gymnobelideus; species Gymnobelideus leadbeateri. Next base: position 151,897 of record WOXC01008153.1, on the reverse strand, counting down.
CTCTCTCCAAAATCACCAGTGATCTAATTGCCAAATCCAAAGGCCTTTTCTTAGTCCTTATCCTTCTTGACCTTTTTGTAGCTTTTGACACTTTTGATGACTATTTTCTTCTGTATACTCTTTCCTGTACAAATTTTCATGTTACCTCTCTCTCCTTATCTGACCATTTCTTTTCAGTTTCTTTTGCTAGTTCTTCAGGTCATGCCTCCTAACTGTAGGTATCCCCCACAGCTCTGTCCTGGGCCCTTTTCTCTCTCCCTCCCTAATCTCCTACGGTGATCTCATCAGCTCCCATGGATTTAATTACTATTTTTGGGCAGATGATTCCCAGATTTTATATATGTAGCCCTAATCTCTTCCCTGAGCTCTTGTCTCACATCACCAACTACCTCTTGGACATCTCAAATTATACTAACATCTCAAATTAAAGATATCCAAAACAGCATTTATTTCCCCCCCTCCCACCCCCAAATGCATCTTCCCTACTTCTCTATTACTTTTGAGGACACCAGCCTCTTAGTCACCCAGGCTTGAAATGTTAGTGTCATTCTCAACTTTTCACTCTCTCTCATTGCACCACCCCCTCCCGCCCATATCCAATCTGTTGCCAAGTCTTGTCATTTCTACCTTCACAACATCTCTTGTATATTTTCCTTTCTTTCAACTCACATAACCACAATCCTGGGTCAGTTGCTCATCATCTAAATCCTGGACTATGGCATTCACTTTCTAATTGGTCTAATTGGTCTCCCTCTGCCTCAAATCTCCACCCCTTCCCTCCTGTTAATTTCCTACTAAGTTGCCAAAGTGATCTTTCTAAATTTGCAGGTTTGACTATGTTCTATGTCCCTCCTTGTTTAATAAATTCTAGTGCTTCTTTATTACCTCTAGGATAAAATACTGAATCCTCTGATTGGCTTTAGAACCATTCATAACCTGTCCCCTCCTACCTTTCCAATATTTTTCTATTTTGCTCTTCTCTAAGAATTCTACAATATAGGGGCATTGGCTTTCTTGCTGTTCCTAGAGCATGACACTCCATCTTCTGACCCTGTGCTTTTTCACTGGCTGTCTCTCATGCCTGGAATGCTCTCCCTCCTGACCTCTACCTCTGTGCTTCCATGGCTTTTGTTAAACCTCAGTTCAAATAACACTTTCTGTAAAAGGCACAGTGCCTGCCACATAGTAACTACCTAATAAGTGATTGTTTTCTGATGCTACATCCCTGAACGTAGCATCTATGAGAAATTTCCCTCCATACATTTTAGGGAGTTGCCTGAAGCATATAGAGGTTAAGTGATAGTTTCAGAGTCATACACAGGGTATGAAAAGAAAGATTTGAATTGAGATCTTCCTAACTTCAAGCCTAGCAATCTACTTATTTCTCTCTGTTGTGTCCCCCTATGGTCTCTTTACCAACTCAAGTGCTGGTTGGGTCCCTAAAGGGGCGACTACTCTTAGGTTTCAAAGTAATCTACTCACAAATCCCAAGTTGATAAATTTATCCTTTACCAATAGAATTATGGATTCTTGAAAGATTGAATCAAGCATTATTATCATTAATCCATATCTTCCATTTAGCCTCTGTGTTCTGAAGCAGTTGGCTCAACTAATCTCCCCAAACCACCATATTAACTTCCTGTCTAGAGTTTTACCCTTCCTGTTATCTGGGTGCCTTTGTCTCCTGATTTTTCTTTTTGTAGAGAAGCCTTTCTGGGAAGGCTTAAATAAATAAAACTTGGGCTCTGGCAAGAGAAAAGGCCATTAAGTCTCTGGCTTTGTTTTTATTTTACTTTCCCTTCTGATCAACTCAAGCCACAATCAACTCCCCTGACTATCAAACTGTTGTTATCCTCTCCAAATTATTCTCTCCAGAGCAGGAGCACTTGCTGCCCACTCCCACCTCCACAGACCAGTAACTACAGAGGTAGCTGTCTCTGTATGATGTGCCCTCCAAGGAGACTCAGAGGACACTGTTAAGCCAAGGTTTCTTAGCAGCTGCCACCAGAACCCAGATGTCCTTTGCCTGGGCTTTATAGGCCTTTAATCATTAAAGAAATCCTTTACGGCTTGTTAGAAAATCATAAAGACTGATGCCTGGGAAGTTTATGACTGGGTAATTGTATTATTTTGAGCAGGGACAACATACCTCCATTTTGTTTGTAGATTGGGACCAAACTTTTATGTTTGGGATTAGATAGGAGGCAGAATCCAAGCAGATTTTAGACTTTGAAGCTGGAATTTCCCATATCTGCTGAGCTTTCAATGTTTTAGCTTAAAATCAAGAAACAGAATGGACAGATTTTGCCAAAATTAGGTGGCATAGGAAAGTTAAGTTTCATAAAATGGTTTCCCATGATATTTTAACACCAGTAGTGAGATATCCAATAGATTCACTTGATGTGGGCCTAGAGGACCTTAGAGGTAAACAGAAGCAAAGAGATAAGCCTGGGTCTGTAGAGAGCTAGGTTGAAGATTTTCACTGCATAGGGAGATAATGAGATCATAAATCTAGGTCTAGAAGAGGTCCAGGCCATTTAGTCTAGTCCCTTCTATTTACAGATAAACCAACTGAGGCCTAAGGAGGGTAAGTGATTTATCCATGGTTGATTAGTAAGTGGCAGAGGTGGGATCTGAATTCAGGTTCTTTGACTCCAGAGCCAGTACTTTTCCAATTGTGATGTATTTTCTTATCTACAACAAACATGAGACCAATTCTATTTAATTCAGTAACCATTTACAAAGCATGTATTGATAAAAAATGAAAACAAAAAAGAGGCGGCTAGGTGGCACAGTGAATAGAGCACTGGTCCTGGAGTCAGGAGGACCTGAGTTCAAATTTGGCCTCAGACACTTAACACAAAAACTAGCTGCATGACCTTGGGCAAGTCACTTAACCCCAATTGCCCTCCAAAAAACGAAAAAAGAAAAAAGAGAAAAAGAAAAAAATGACACATTCCGTGCTCTCAAAGTACCACATGGTCTGGCAGGGAAGAATAAGAGTAGCAACTCCTTTCTTCAGTTCATCAATCAATACACATCTATTAAACATCTTCTACATGTCAGGCCCTGTGCTAAGCACTGTCCTCAAGGAGTTTACAATCTAATTGGGGAGACAACGTACAAATATATATACAGATTAAGTAAGAAATAACAGAATTAAGAGGGGTTGGGAAAGGCCCTGCTCTGCCCTGGAATTTAAACTTGCTAAAATTGAGCTTGTGGGAAGGACACTGGTGGGCCCATGGAATGGGTTTAGGAGGGAGACATTGAATATTCCTCAACACTCACTTGAATCAGGGCTAGGTGGAGCATGGTGGAAGAATATGTGGTAACTTTCCATTCTCATTTCCCATGAGTTACTTCTTTTGAGACACTAGGGAGGGCTAATCTCAGTGGTTCCATAAATAGGCCTATGAAAGTAGAGGTAAGGAAAAGCAGAGGGAGGGTCTTCTCAGGTTTTTGCATCTAGGGGGCTCTGAGCATCTCATTCTAAACATTGAGGTCTGGGCAGAGGACTAATTCTCTTCTAATCTAAGACCTAGTTAGGCAGCTTTTCAGAAATGAGGTGCTATATTGCTGACTCCTATTATTTTAAGGAAAGTAGGGTGGAGGTTGAAGTACATAGGTGTGAAATAAATTCCTTTTGCTAAGAAACATCTTTCCCTTAGGTATACTAATTGGAAGTCCATTAAGCTTGAGAGATTCCTTTTCAACAAATATATCCTTCCTCTCACATACTTAATATGGCAGAGAGAGGCAGGGTGAGGAGAGTGAAAGGAAAACTAGGTTTCCTGGTCAGGAAGATTGGGTTCAAGTCCTATCTTCCGACATAAACTACCTGTGTGATCCTGGGCAAGTCACCTAAACTCTTGGCATTTAGACAGCTCTCTAAGAATTCAAGTTGAAGAGAAAGTGCTGACTTGTATTAGCAGAGGGATTTTGTCACCCAGGAGCTCTCTAAACAGTGAAATTACCAGACCAGTCCTATCTCCATCCACTTAAACCCACTGTCATTCACACCTCAGTGAATGATGTCAAAATAAAGCTTAGCTAAAGTTTAAAAAGAGATTAGGGAGGAAATGCAGGGCAGCTAAAGGGAAGGGGGTTGGGGGTGGGGGGTCATCAGCCCTGAGAAGACTTGGGTGGAGTGTTGAAGTAGGGACTTTTGGAAGGGCAGAGGACTGCATGAAGACATTCCACACAGGGATATGGAGGGAAAAGGGAAGCAATAGGGAGAGGGTCAATAGAAAGGAGGACAGCAAATGGGAGGAGAAATCTTAGAGGGGTATAGAGAGGAAGGTGAGAAGAGGCCTAAAACAAAATTCATCTCTTTGTTTGTTTTTGCCCATGGCAGGGTCTGCCCAACCATACCAAGAAAGTCCCTCTGTGTATCCTTTTGTGCAGATGCTGGAGGTTACTGATGCCTATTCTCGGTGAAGCCTCTTACCTCAGCCTGTTACTATATTGTTTGGGCTTATTTTGGGACACACGATTTGATCTGTAGTTTTTAAGCCATGTGGTAATGAGTTACTTCAATGGGGTCTTACTGAATTTTAAGTACTAGTTTAATCATTCTCTTGCATGGAGCAAACTCCAAAGAATATTTTTTTATGCATTTGGATGAGAACTTAAAAGTGAAAGGGGTTTGAGACCAGCAGGCCTGGAGTGGGGGTGTTTTAGGGAAGTGGGAGGGACGTTTCCCTTTATGTTAGAAATCTCTTGGGTCTAAGTTATTTGTAAAAATGTAGTTATGGTCCCAGGAATGTCTTTCCTGTGATTGCTGTTCAGAGTGGGGGACTGCACAATGCCAAACATTTTCAATCTGAACAAAGCTTTTAGGATTTGAACCTGGATGTTTGGATTTGCCTGACAGCTGAATAAATGGAAAGTTCTGTTTATAAGAGAAAAAGCCCTTCTTTTCTCTTATAAAAGGAAAACTCTTCAAATTCCCCCAAGTGACCTCTATGAAACAGATTGGCTCATGCCAGAAGATTATAAGATGGGTCAGGCCTGTGTGAATTAGAAACATGCAGCTCAGGACTCTGTAAAGTGGTCCTTGGAATGATTGAGAGGCTGCAGGTGAAGGAAGTTAAACAGGATGTATGGGATTATATTGCTGGAGTGGGGGGGGGTGGGGGGTGGGACAGCCCTGACCTCCAGGCTTCCTGGCCATGAGACACAACTGAAATTCCCTGAGGATAGTCTGTGTTCGATAGCAGAGATGGTGTTGCAATTTCAGCCTTGGATCTTGGTAGTATGTCAACTAACTTTCTTCTTTGATCTAATTTTCCTTACTCTTGGCTGCAAATCTCAAAGAGAATGAACATCCGACTTGGGAAGACTCCAGTACATGGATGGCTCATCCCTGCTAACCCAGTCACCTTGGATTGAAATGTATTGTTTTCACAGAGTAATTGGACTTTCACCCACGCCTGGGGGTATTTTGCATGCTTCTGTCTTGGGAAGAGAGATGGGACTCAACTGGATGCTAACAGCACTGTGTGAGAGGCAGAGTTGGTGGCAAACGCTTTCTTGGGAAGAGAAACATGTATGGTTCCATATTCTCTTGTGGAAAGATGAAAGAAAGGGGAAAAAATACTTTGGAGACTGTAGACATATTGGGGAAGTCAGATCCTCAACAGGCCTTTGATTTTCAGCATGTCTCTATAGAGACTTTGGAGAGAAATTTTCCCTTTGGTGTGATTGGTGTCTATCTCTTGGTTTATGCTGGATTCCTTAGAGTCCCAGTTGAAATCCTCCCTAAAAGATTCCTTTCCCAGTCTCTAGGTCACCTTTTGCCTTAATTCTTACCTAGCCTTAAATTACTAAATCATTGTATAGGAATTGCTTCAGACAAACTGAGATCCAGGAAAGGTCTTAGCTTAGAAAGGCCAATGTCTCCCATTGTATCCTGAGCCATTGCCAGTTGTCCATACCTATGTCTTGCCCCTGGATCCATATGATGCTGGAGGAGAGAGTGAGGCTGGTGACTTGGCACAGCCCTGCTTCACTTAAATCCAATTCATTTGCAAGTCAAGATATCTCCCTCCTGATGTCATAGGTCCTCTTTGAAAAAGGAAGAACAAGAACAATTAATAGTGCCTTCCCACTGAAATTATCTTCAGTTTCTTTTCTATATATCTTACTTGTGCATAGTTGTTTGCATATCATCTCCCTCATTAAATTGTGAGCTCCTTGAAGGCAGGGAACTATTTTTGTCTTTCTTTGTATCCCCAGCACTTAGCCTAGTGCCTGGCAAATAGAAGTCTCTTAAAAATGCTTGTTGACTTGACGCATGCATTTTGGGGTTTATTCTAATGGATATCATCTTTCTGATTTCTTTTTGATGATTGTTTGAGTAAGTGAGTTTGCTCACCATTTGCTATATGTGATGGTCTTTTGCATAATCTGCCTTTGATGATGAGTTAAATAAGTGAGTATAAGTTAAAGGATAGAGGTCAGGGAAGTGACTTTTGTTCTAAACCTATTGTATCCCTAGGCCAGTCATATATGTGCATGCGAAAGATAGAATTTTAGTCTAATACTCCTTGTTGTAGATAATCAAGGAAAGGGACAAGTGCCTAGTTACTTTCTCTTCCCTTCCCTTTTCCTCTTTCCCTCAAGGCAGAAATCTGTCTCTTTTGGGGAGGTATGGGACAGATTCTAGCAATATCCAGGCAACCTGTGAGCAAGCTGAATCTATGTTTTAGATAACCTATATGAACATAAATATCTTACATGGGGACACACATATTACAACAGAAAAATATCAATTTGATGATAAACTAATTTAAGATAGGGTGTCACCCTTCGGTTTTCTCTCTCTGCTTTTAATTCTGTAGGTTTATTCTGAATATTCCTGGCTTATCGTTACACTTTTGCTTTCCCCCCCTTCTCCTTAATTCTAGAGTGTTAGCAAGTCGGAACAATCTGCCTGCTGATTCTATGCAGGAGGAACAGAGCCATGTGAATTGTCGAGGGCTGATTCTGGGGTTACACCCTGAGAGGACCCTTGACACCTTGAAGAAGCAAAATCTTTGACCTTTCAGCAGCTGTGCCCTCTGGGCCACTGGTAGAGTTGCTGGGAGTGTATGTGTGTAGAGGGTGTCACCGGGAGACTTGGCAGGTCAGAATACTGAAGGTGGACTTAATTGCTTTATTGCATGCACAAAACTGTAATTATTAATGATAGAGAATTGTTTAGAAGTGGTTGGAATACCTAATTTTTTGTTAATTGACTTCTATGGGTTGGTCCTGACATTTACTGTGAAATATAGAATGTGAAGCAATAACATGGGCAGTGTGACTGCTCCCTGAAAAGGGAATTAGAAGGACTGTCCTTGAGAAGCTAGATCCTAGGAGAGAGGAGATGAAAGGAATCCCTACTTTCCAGAATGGGGAGTAAAGTTATGAAACTTTTTACCTTTTGAAGTGATGTGGATGGAAAATGGGCAACTAGGTGGCTCAGTGGATAGAGAGCTAGGCCTGGAGTCAGACTCATCTTCCTCAGTTCAAATCTGGCCTCAGACACTTCCTAACTGTGTAACCTTGGGCAAGTCACTTATCCTCAGTTTCCTCATCTGTAAAATGAGCTGGAGAAGGAAATGGCAAACCACTCCAATATCTTTGCCAAGAAAACCCCAAATGGGGTCATGAAGTGTCAGAAATTACTAAAAAACAACAAAAGATGAAAAATATAAAAATATAAATAAAACTTTGTGAAGGGTTTAAAGTAATTTATTAACGATAGAGCCAATATGAGTTATTAAAGTTAGGCTGTTTCCAAATCCTCTCTCCCTGTCTTGGGTCCAATTGTCTTTGTTAGCGGTTTATTAGTAGCTAGTAATTTTTCTGGATTCACTCTCCCAGTGAGAAGCTACTCTCCCCCTCAGGGTTCTAGTGGTACCCTGAAGGGTTTGAGGTCTATCTCCTAAGATTATTAACTTGAGCCCCCATTTCCATGTGTTACAGCCAGAGATTAGTACTCAAATTCTATTTATTAAGTAACATCAATTAGCTTATATGAAGGGATATTTCCTTTGAAGATACAGCAAGAACATAGGCACAAATATTCTCTCTCTCCAAACCTAGAGGCACATTCTCCTTGACACTATCTCAGTTCCTTTGAAAATGAACTTGGATTGGACATAATTTCAACAAAGAATTTGCTTCTACCAAATTCACTTCCAAAAACAAAATGGACAAGCTCACATCTCTGCTCCTGCTGGACAGAGCTCATAGGTAGCTTGGGTCTTTTGTGTTCTCCGCTATTAAATGGAGATGCTGAGTCCTGCTTGACCTACTTCACAGTGTCTTTTTCCCCTCTGTTTTTAATATTATTTTAAAAAATTATACCTAATTTCATTGAATTTTTTTTGTTTCCACATAATATTAATTCTCAATTATATCCCTCATCTCTCCTCCTCAGTGAGTCATCCCTTGTAACAGAGATTAAAAAAGAGAAAAAAGTGGGTTAGCAAAACTAAGAACAACCATTATCCCTGAAAATATATGCAGTATTATACAGCCATCATCTCTCACCTCTGCAGTGAAGAGAGGGAAGTGTATCTTCTCACCCCTTCTCCAGGGCCAAAACTTGGTCATTATGATTGCCCAGCTTTCAGTTTTGTTTGTTCTTTCTGTTTCTCTGGTTGTCACTATTGTGTATATTGGTTTTTTTTTTTTCTGGTTCTGTTTACTTCATTCTGCTTCTCAAAGGATCATTGTGGTGACCAGATGATTAATAGATTTGGAAAGCAATTCAAAAAACACAATTGTGATGTGCAAATTTGAGGAACCATTTCAATAATAAATAGGACAAGACACCAGAGGTGCCTTTGGAAGCTCCACACAGGGAGAGGTCGTCAGCCCATTTACCCCAGTATTGTTGCCCTCTTCAGTGGGTAAACAGACTCCCGGAATGTTGGAAGGTATACAAGATCAGAGCCTTATTTCAAGACAGTGGAGACAAATTGACAAACATTTACTAAGCATTTACTGTGTGACAGGTACTGCACTAAACTTTGGTATGCAAAGTTAGGAAAAACACAATTACTGCCCTCAATGAGCTCACAGTCTGATGGGAGAGACAACATGTAAACAACTATGTACAAGCAAGATATAGACAGCATAAAATGAAGAGAATCTTAGAGGGAAGGTACTAATATTAAAGAAGACAGGGAAAGGCTTCATTCAAAAGTGAAATTTTAGCTGGGACTTACTAGAGGTGAGGAGGGACAGAATTCCAGTCAGGGGGAGCAATATCGGGAAGAAGAGATAAAGTGTCTTGTACTAGTAAGTTACATTAAGGAGGGTCACTGTATGATGAAACATTGTAAGAAGACTGGGAAGGTAGGAAGAAACTAGGTTATAAAGAGCTTTTTAAGCCAGACAAAGGATTTTATAGTCGTCACTGAAGGTAATAGGGAGCCCCTGATGTTTATTGAAAAGGGAGTGCCATGGTTAGATCTAAACTAGAGGACAGAGAATCCTGTAGCCTGCAGACCACATCACCTTCCATAAGTGGCATCTTGGCTTTTATCATTAAACTGTTTTTTCCTGATTTTGGAGGATCATAAACCCTACCCAAAGTATACTCACTTTAGAAACCTGGCCATCTGTCCCATCTGTAAGTTTCCTGTGATAATAAAATGGGAAATCTGACTAGACCTTTGGAAATGGATCAGTAATATGGATCTGTTTATAAGTGGGTGGCAACTGTCAGTTGTTCTCCTTTTCTGAGGAATAATTAGAATAATGTGTTGGCTTTCCATTGCATTGGGTCTTGAATGGCTTATGGGGAGAATTGTTCCAGAACCAGGGGATCTTTTCATGTGGATTCTCTAGGGGATTAGAAGTTCAAAGGCTCCCCATGAGCTCATGCTTCACCCTTCTGAAAGGGGGTGGGGCACAGACTAGTGGGAGTTGGCCAAGAGGGGTTCTGTTCCATCACAGGATAACCCATTTCTCTGGGTACTGCTTCCTTATGTAATCTTCCCCCACACAGGAATAATCTGACCCACTTACTAGAGCAGACCGTGGGAAATGGAAGCCAGATCAAGTAACTGGAGAAGCCACCATTGTCCTCTTTCTCTTGTTGGCTGTAAATCCTTTCTGTGCCCTAGAGTATCTGAAACTTTCCATTGGAAAGATTTATGGGGAACACTTCAGAACATGCTAGTCAGATCTGTCTTTGTCATGCAGCATGCTTGATTTAAGTCTCCTTAACTGCCTGGTGAAGTCTCTTAAACTGTCTGCTTAGGAAAAAATATTTGATTTTGTGAAAAGCTTTCAGGATATTGGGATGCGAGATACTAGGAGATAATTCGCTAGAAGGTTTGGGAGCATGACCCCCACATCACCTCCTGTAAGGCCCTAATGACCATTATTGTCCATTGCTGTGTTAAAGAGGACGTCACAGGAAAAGGAAACATTCATCTTCTAGTAGTGGTTTGAGTTGAACCCTCATAGAAAGTCAAGGAAAATAATGTGACTTCCCATAAATATCAGAGGAAGATGAATGCTACCTTTTTAGCACAGTCTGACTCATTCTAAACCTCTTGGATTTCCTCTTTTAGCTGCTTTTAAGTATTGTTGGAATTTTCCAGCATTTCTATGACAAACCTTTTTTCCACCTTCCTAATTGCATTATTGGGAATTGATACCCTTGTCTGAGCCTATATATACACATACATTTTTACTACAACTATAAGCATTGACACATACATACATAAATAAAATTAGTTATAGAATGGTGAATAAACATCCAACCTATGAACAAGAGGACATGGGTTCAAGTCCTGCCTCCACATGTGCTAGCTCTGTGGGAATGGGCAAATCCTCTAATCTCTCAGGGGTCCAGGTCACTACCATGAAATTACATCATGACATTACACAGAAGCTATTGATATGCATTGGTAGAGTAAGTTTCCTCATTAGCCATTCCCTACACTGATGAAATCATATGTTTATACTCCCTCCTCCTGCCCCAAGTATAAAAGTGTATATGTGTGTGTATATATTCATATGCACATATATGTATATACGCATATATGCATGTATATATGTATGTAATCATAGATATAGAACTGGAAGGAAGGTCTCTAGGCAAACTTTCTTATTTTATAGGTGAGAAAACTAAGGTTCAGAGAAGTTAATTGTTGGGTTTGAAATCTAGGTTGTCTGATTTGAAATCTTATTTACTTTTTCCACTCTAGCATGTATATATGTATATATGCACATATGCATATATAAATCCTATATAAATGTATATATACACACATATAACACACATATATATGTACATATACACATATACATAACACATATATAAATATATACACATATACATAACACATAACTAAAACACACATATTATTTTGTTTTTCATATGTGTATATATTAACATGTTCAGTCATTTTTCACTTATGTCTGACTCTTTCTGACCCATTTGGGGTCTTCTTGGCATAGATACTGGAGCAGTATGCCATTTCCTTCTCCAGCTCATTTTACAGATGAAGAAACTGGCAAACAAAATTAGATGACTCACCCAGGGTCACCCAGCTAGTAAGTGTCTGAAGCTGGATTTAAACTCATGAAGATGAGTCTTCCTGACACTAGGCCTGGCACTCTATCCACTGCACCACCTACCTGACCCTAGTGGATTAATAGCATATAGTATATTATAGCATATATAGCATATTTATAATGCACTAGTTTTATAGTGCTATACTGTTCTATACAATACCATATCACATATCGGATATAACATGCCATGGCATGCTCTGCTCTGCTATGTTATCTTTAATTTTAATAAGGAATAATGTATCTACATCTCTCTACATAATGTTTTACTAAAATATTTACATTATTTATTGATTAAATTTTAATATGCTGTTCTTTATATACTCATTGCTATTGTCAGATATTTGAGTTGTTTTTCTAGGAGTAGAAAGGAGTGTATCAAGCCCTCATCTTATATCATCATGTATAAGAAACTTTTACGTTTGAAGTAAGAAGAGGACCTGAGTGATAGACTCTTGGCTCTGCAAGAGTGACTTTTTTTTAATTGAAATTTAATTTTTTAAAATTTATGGAATAAAAGAAGCATTTCTATAACAATATGATAAAAAGATAATTGCACATGAAACTACAAATTTATTATATACAACTTGCTTTTCCTCTTAAATATATAATAATCATGTAAATTTCTTATATTTTCTCTCCCTCCTCCTCTCCCCACCCTAGAGATAGCTACCATTAGACACAAATAGCTATCTATGTAAAATTATTCTATACATACTTCTTTTTATCAGTTCTTCCTCTGGTGGCAGATGGTACCTTTCTTCATGTGTCCTTTGTAGTTAATTTGGGTTGTGACTTTGGGCAGGTCACTTCTCTTTGAGCCTCAGTTTTCCCATATAGAAAATGAATGACTAGAATTGGACCACACAGTTCAGGTCCTTTCCAGCTCTAAGATCCTAAACCCTTTGTAATTGATAGCAAGCGAAATGACTAGTCAGGATTAGGGACACAGGCTTTGGCCTTGGAACAGAGCAAAATTAACTGGCTTATATAGGGATCAGTGCTTGAATAATATCTTCTAAAATACTTTTGTTGAAAGAGAACTTTTTAAATCCTTGAGCTGCTTAACCTTGGGCATGATACTTCTGCTCTCAGTTCCTTATTTTTTCCTTTGTAAAATAATGTGGGAGTGGGGAATTCAATAATTCAATCAACTAAGCCTATTGGAAAGAACTTATCATTCCTGACCTCATTATCTTTCCTTCAAACTCTCCCTTCTTCTGAACTTTACTATTTCTGTAGAAGGCACCACTATGTATCTGGTCATTTTCCCTATTAGAAAGACAACTTTTTGTGAGTAGGGATCATTTCATTCATTGTATTTGTATCCCCCAAGCGGAGCACAGTGCCTGGTACAGAGTAGGTACTTAATAAGTATTTATTGACTAATTGATTATGGAATATAGCTGTGAGGAAATAGGACAGGGGCACAGCCTCCATTACTAAGTAACATTTTAATCAGTTTTGTTCCACATTTTCTCAAAGTTACATACCAGGCTATATTGTATGGAATTCTTTCCCTCCAACCCATACCATTCAATATAGGATTCTCCTTGCATTGGGTGTTCAGTGGTTATCTCTGTGTAATGCTGAAATTAATTAGATGAAAAAGGAAACATTTCACTGTCTCCTTTTTGGGGGGTAAAACTGATAATATCAAGAAAGAGTGTTTATCTGGTCTAAAAAATCTTTTCCAGCCTTTCCAGTTTAAGTCTGGACTTAAAAGTCTTTTAATAAAGAAATAGATCAAGCTTAGAAGCTGATGTTTGAACAAAGAATACCTCTGAAGAGACTTGGCTATTAACCCATCTAAAGGTAGGTTTCTTTTTGTCTACCCCTTGAAGCCACTGGAAATGATCCATCCATCTCTATTTAGAAAAATTAAGATTTTGATCTTAGGGAATAAAACCCCTGTCATTACTTCTGGAAAATACTTGAGGGGAGTAGGGCAGGAAGGAACTGAATGATAGTGACTTGTTTTGGAATGTTAACTCTAAAATTCAATTTTTTTTCTTGTTCAAGATTCTTGAGATTACCTCAAATCATCTAGTGGAGGAGAGACAAGTTGGAAGGCAGGGAGGAACTATGTTATGTTGGATCTCTCTCTCTCTCTAGGTTGGAAGTGCTTACATATTAGAATAATATAAAATTAAATAAATAGTTTCTGGTAGGCTTGTGCCTAAAATGAAGAGAAAAGTATTAGTATCTTTTTTTTTTGACACCATCAACCAGTTGGATATATACTAAACATCCAGAAATTTGAAAACATTTTGAAGATGAAAACATCTGAGTTTTTCACTTATAAAATAGACATTGGACATTATGTAGATATTGGCAATAAATGCTGGTGATTGATGCTTCTTTCTACTCATACCTACTCCTACACATGAAACCCAACTGTCTGGTATAATCCTGACATAGAAGTATGTGACGTATATGTAAATATATATGTATTTATGTAGTCCTATGACTTATATGATGTCAGATCAATAATAAATTAAAACTTAAGTTTTCTATATTTAGCATTAAGCATAAGCATAATTCCATAGCTATGAATGCATCTAGAATAATAATATATATATAATTTCTAGTTGGAAGCAATCTTAGGGGTCATTTTATTTCTTTTTTTTCTTTCTTTTTTTTTTAAGCAATTGGGGTTAAGTAACTTGCTCAAGGTTACACGGCTAGTCATTATTTATGCGTGGGTGCTCATTTTCTGAGACCGGATCTGATCTCTGGTCATTCAAACTCCGAGGCCGGCGCTCTTACTCACTGCTCCACCTAGTCGCCCCTTTAGGGCAATTGGGGTTAAGTAACTTGCCCAAGGTTACACGGTGTTTTTGTTTGTGCGGATTAAGTGTCGGAGGCTGGCTCCGAACTCAGGTCCTTCTGATTCCAGGGCCGGTGCTCTATTCACTGCGCCACCTAGCCGCCTGGTCATTTTATTTCTAACCTTTTCATCTAGCAACACTGATATGTCTTCTATAGCTTTCTTGGGGGATCGTCATCTACTTAATACATAGAGAATTATGCTAAAGGATCCATGGAGAGATTTCAGGGGACCAGGTGTGCACTGGAATGGAAAAAAAAATATTTAAAAAAAAATAATAAATTTAATGTATAAATAATAAATGATAAATGTAATGTATAAATAATAAATGATGAATATATTTCAATATAATTACTTTGCAAGCCTATATGTTTTTATTTATTTAAAAACATTATTCTGAGGAGTCCATAGGTTTCACGAGACTGTCAAAGGATCCATGGCAGAAAAAGTTTAGAACCCTTGATCTTGATAATTTTTGCATACTTTTCAATGCCAAGGATCTTCTTACTCCCTATCCATTCAATTCCATTGTTAGATAGTTCTGACTGTTAAAAATTTCTTCTGGTGTTGAGTCAGAATGTATTTCCCATTACCTTATCTTTCAACTCACATGGTTTTTCAGGCCAACAATGATGGTTTAGAGTTTTGGCCTATGCTTTATTTTGCAAGGAAATGGAGTCAAGGAAAAGTCAGTAAGAGTCTGCATATCCACTTACTGCCCTCTTTAGCACTCTTAAAATGTTGTTTGCTATGCCCCAGAATATTTTAAATTCCTTACTCCTTAATACTTTTCTTTTGGTAAGTGGAATGAATCTTAACTGGAAATTCTAGAATGATAACAAACTTCCTTGTTTGTTATACTTATATTTGTTATACAAATACTTCCTTTTCCAACCCCATGTATTTTCTCTACTCTATGCTAACTTAAAATTTTTTAAATTAAAAAGCATTATTTTTTCTCCTTCCCACCTTTAACCTCCTCCTCAAAAAATAAAGCTAAAGCAAAACAATAGCTAATATTTATGAAGCACTTCTATGTGCCAGGCACTGAGTTAAACACTTTAACAATTATTGAGCCTCACAACAACCCTGGGAGACAGGTGTTATTATTATCTCGATTTTACAGTTGAGGCAACTAAGGCAGACAAGGGTTAAGTGACTTGCTGGAAGTCACATAGCAAGAAAGTGTCTGAGGCAGGATTTGAACTCAGTTCTTGACTCTAGGCCCAGAGCTCCAACAAGCTACTTAGTTGCCAAAACTCTTGTAAGAAATCTCCATAGTGAAGCAAAACAAATTCCTACATTGGCCATGTCCAAAAATATAGACAGTTAATCCTCAACATTTGTGCATTTAACTTTTGTGACTTCAAGCATTCTCATAATTTTATTAGTAATCTCATTTTCACCTTCATGTTGACAACTATACACATTCAAAGTTATGTGCAGTATAAAAAAAGATGAAAGGCATGATGGGTGCAAGTTTATGGAGTGACTGGTATCCTACTGTGCTTCATTGGCCTTGTCACTCTACTATGATAAAGGCAACCTGTGAATTCATTGCATATTTTCATTGTTTGCTTTTAAAATCAAATTTTATGTTGTAGTTATGCCCCCCCCAAACATAGTGCAAGACCTTTGGACTCTAAGGTCATGTTAATATCTTGCTCGACTCAGTGTCTTCTGACATATATATATATATATATATATATATATATATATATATATATATATATATAATATTCCTAATAATCTCTCCCTTGATTTTCAGTGGGTGGTCAGGGTAGAGAGGTTTATAGCAGTATAGTATATAGTATAAAACCTCCACACTACCGTCTAATATAATGGAAGGTAAGATTTGGGTTAAAAATGTTTTAGTTTTAATAATTTTGTTATACAATATTTATGGTACCATAGCTTTCATCTGCTTTGAAAAATGAATATTGTCTGAATTCAAAGTTTTTTTTATTGAGATGGAAGTACAAAAGGTCACAGAATTCTAGGGAATTACTAGCAAGAAAATGTTTTGCATGTTACCAATTTTATTTTGTATACTGAATTTTATGGGTTATTTCATGATTACTGTATTAGGAAAAGTGCATATTATCAGAATTAATGTTTTGTTATAAGGAATTGTATGCAGAAAAGTGTATTTTTCAGCAATCTCTAGTGAAAGATTAGGTTTTGGTGGTCACTGGAACTTAACTCCCTATTTCCCAAAGGTTCAATATATTAACATTGATGTTTTTGACTTTCATGCCATTTTCTGGGAACATTACCCCCACCAAAGTTGAGGATTATTTATCTCATTCTACATCTCAAGTCCAGTTCTTTTCTATCAAGAGGTGGATTTCATTCTTCATCATGAGTCTTCTGTTTATCTTCAGTAACTTAATGACAGCTTAACTGGACAAAAATATCATACATCACACTCATGCCTTGTTTGTTATGTTCAGCCCAACCTGACTGTCATTAATAGGTTCCATTCTAAATTCATTCTTCATTCATGAATGTGAAAGCTTTCTTATGGGACATCTCTTTAGCTTAGCTCTGATACTCCTTGAAGCTTAAGATTTTCTCTCACAAAAATCTATATAAGTGATAAAAGATTTATCTAGATGGCATTAAATACTGCATTCTGCTCCATTTTATTCCATTCTTTTCCATCATTTCATAGGAACATAGATATAGACCTGAACAGGACCTTAGAGGATACGGAGTCAGCCCAACCTCTTTGTTTTACAGATGAGAAAATGAAGCCAAAGGTTATGTAGCTTTCTCTGGGTATAGAGGTAAAGGGCCTCAGAGGTGGTGCTTGAAATCCAGATCCTCTCACTGCCAGAGTCAGTGTGCTCTTTTCTTTGCACCATGCTATCCCCCACATTGTGCATGTAACACCCATTGTACGTGCAATGGATTCTGGGGCATTATATGTGCCAAATGCTAGGTATACAAATACGAAGAAACAGTTGTTATCCTCAAAGATCTTATAGTCTGTTGGTAAGATAAGGATACAAATCACTGTTGATATAAGTTAAAATGAGGGTAACAGCATGAAATTTTTATAGGACAGAGGGATTGCTTCTAGCTGAGTGAGGCTTCATGCTATAGAATGGGTGGCATCCAAGGGTGTACTGGAGCCAGATGTAATTGGCTTGTAAGCCATTTGTTAGATTTTCAGTGTCAATATTTACACTCCAGAAACCAGCAAATGCTACAAATCAGGGCTTGATTGTTTTGTTGATTATTTAGACTTAAGGAAAGTGATGGAGAAAATGTTAATAAAGCAGATTAAATTTAAGAGTGAATTGTGTATGCTTTTTTTTTTTTGAGAGCTTGTGTTAAACATTTATCAACCTGCCTCTGGTTCACTGGAAATGGGTTTTGAAGGAAGAGAAGGCTTTCAATAGGTAGAATTAAAAGTAGTGTGAATTAAGTCTGGAAAAGGTAGATTGGAGAAGGCAGATTATAGAAAGACTTGACTTGCCTAAGGTCACACAACTAGTGACTGATATGGAACCCTGGACTCCCAGTCCAATGCTGTGTCTATTATATAGTATGATGCCAGACAGAGTTATATGATCAGTGCTTTGGCTATTCTGATGACTTTCCGTAGAGTGAATATCAAGCCTACCCACAAGCCTTGACTTTAGGCCCAGAAGTCTATTGTTTATTCTTTAAACCAGTGGTTTCCAAACTATCTTGATCCTATACTTCTATCAGGAAAAATCTTTTTCTTTTTAAAAAGGATAACCCCTAACTATAGATATAATTTAAACATTTTATATGTACCTTATGAGATTTACACAAAAATAGAAATGTAAAAAGTTGAGATTAAGACAAACTATTTAAAAATATTTTATTTATTAATGGTAAAAATCCTCTTTTGTTCTTGCTAAAATATTATTATAATGATATTATAAAAAGAGCAATTGATTGAATAGGACATATTGCTTTTAAAAATCTTGCTTTAATACTTCGTGATATGGCAATTCAAAAGACTGGTTCAATTTATTTTGATACAAAGTTTTAATAGCTATGTAGCGGAACAAAACGTATCACAAAGATAAACAGATCTAAATGAAGGAAGTATTTGGTTGACTAAAGTTACTAAATCATGATACTCATTTTCCAATCCGCTCTACTAAATATGCTAAGATTTTTGTTGATATTCAGTTAGCAAAATTTTATGTTCCCTGACATAAATCAGTTGTTTTTGTAAACTAATCAGATGGTATTGCATTTTCATATTTTTAACATATTTGTTCAAAATCCACTGAAACTTTGCAAGACTTTTAAACAAGATGGAATATTTTGTTTCCAAGTTTTTCAGTGTGAGAATGAGTGATGCCTCATTTACTTCATTTTTAATAACCCATAAAGCAGAGAATAAGTATCTCGTTGGTCATAAACCGTGTCAAATGTTGCCAAAGAGATTAAGAAAGAGAAATGGTCTCAGATCTGGCAGGTAAGAGGCCATTGTAACTATGGGAAAAGTAGTTTCAATTGAGTGATGAGTCAAGGATGAGTAAGAAGTTGAGAAACTTAGAGACTCTTCCAGAAAGTTAGTTGTATCCTTGATGAAAATAGAAAAATTTGGAAGAGGGGTAGGTTTGGGGAGAAAGACCCTCTAATGATATCTGTAATGCACATCATAGCCCATCCATACTTGCTAATCTTGTGCTAGTCACTCTTGCCAACTTAAAATAGCAAAATTGCAATGGGGAAGAGGATCTTACTTTACTCACCATTGTCCCAGGATACAGAGCCTGCCCATTGAATCAGTCAGCTGATATATGTTCAAACATTTACTAAGCCCTTATTATGTGCCAGGCACTGGTACTAAGTGCAAGGGATACAGAAAAGACAAAAACATGGCCCTTGCCTGGAACTCACATTCTAATGGAGGAGACAACATGCAAAATAATTGTGTATGTACAAGATATATATATAGTGCAATTTCAAGGGGAAAGCACCAGTAGTGGTGGGGGACTAGTAAAAGTCTTAGCAGAAAGTGGGATTTGACCTGAGTCTAGAAGGAAGCCAGGAAGTAGAGATAAAGGAGGGAGAACATGCTAGGAATAGAGAGGGCTAATGCAAAGGCACCAAATCAGGAGATGGAGTGTTGTGTGTAAGGTATAGTAAGAAGGCATGTTACTGGAATGTAAGGAAAGGAAGAGGAAGGGGACAAGCATTTATTAAGTGTCTACTATGTGCCAGGAACTGAGCTAAGTGATTTACAAATATCCCATTTGATTGATTTGTAGAATGTATGGAGAGGAATAAAGTCTAAGAAAACCAGAAAGGTAAGAAGGAGAGAAGTTGCTAAGGTTGGCTGAATGCCAAACAGCATTTTATGTTTGATCTTGGAGGTAATAGGGAGCCATTAGAGTTTATTGAGTTGGTTGGTGTGTGTGTGTGTGTGTGTGTGTGTGTGTGTGTGTGTGTGTGTGTGTGTGTGTGTTTTGAAGAAAATCACCTTGGCAGCTAGGTGGAAGGTGGATTGGAGTGAGAAGAGACTTGCGATGAGGAGAATAGTCAGAAGACTTTCACTATAGTTCAGGCCTGAGGTAATGAGAGCCTATGTAAAGATTATAGCTATGTTAATTTGATAAGGTGCACACACGCATAGGGGCGTTGTAAAGGAAAGAAGAGATTTAACAACAGTTTGGATATCTGGGGCAAGCGTGATGAAATAAGCAAGGATGACACTAAGGTTGTGCAACTGGCTAAATTTGAGAGTGGTGGTGCCCTTAATAATAATAGAAAAGTTAAGGAGAGGAGAGGGAAAGAATGAGATCTGTTTCGATATGATGAATAACAGGACATCCAGTTCAAGATATACAAAGAATCAATTGGGGATTTGAAACTGGGGCTCAAGAGAGAGTTGACGGCTAGATATAGATCTGGGAATCATTTGCATAGGGATGATAACTGAACCCATGGGAACTGATAGGATCACCAAGGGAGATAATATAGAGGAAGAAGAGATCTCAGGACAGAGTATCGTGTGGTACCCACTGAGGGGGACCTGGTAGAAAGTGTATGGTGGTAGTGGGGAGAGAGGATTTTGTCTGCCAGTGTTTTGGATGCCTGAATCTCATTTAGGTTAATAACAACCTTGTAGGGCTTATGGTTAGTATAACAATAAGAAAGAAGTGATGGGAGGGGGTAAGAGAGTATTGAGCTATGACAGGTGAAAAGGATGGTATAGTGTGTTGGAGATAAGACCATGATTGGCTATCATGGGAAGGGTGAGATGTGACCCACTATTCCATTTTCCAATGATTCATCCCACATCCCTTGAGTTTATGCTGTTCCCTATCCTTGCCTCTCCCCTCGCCCCAGACTGTGGTCCCTACCTTTGAGACCACTGTCCTAGGTAATATGGGGTGGGGTGAGCAAATAAGGGACATTAACAGGGGAACAATGTGATTAACCATGTGAATTAGGAAGATCACTGGGGCAATAGGCAAGATAGGCTGGAGTAGGGTTAGATGGGAGAACAGTTAGAAAGCTATAACAATTGTCCAGGTAGTCTGTAATTAAGATCTGCATGAAGTAGTGCCAGTGGGAACAGAGAGAAAGGGCAAGATGTGAGAGATCTCACAGGAGTGGAGAACCTGATACCTCAAGGCCAGGAGTGAGAAACCCATGGCCCTCTAGGTCATCAAATATAGCCCTTTGACTGAATCCAAACTTCACAGAACAAATCCCTTTGACAAAAGGATTTGTTCTATAAAACTTGGACTCAGTCAAAAGGCCACATCTAAGGATCTAGAAGGCCACATGCAGCCTCAAGGCTTCAGGTTCCACATCCCTTTATAGAGTGATAACCAGTAGAATTTGGCAATGGGTTGAATAAATGATGTAAGGATTAAGAAAAATAAAAAAAGCCTGGATGACTGAGAAGCTGATGGTGTCATCAATGAAAATGAGAAAGCTAGGTGGGGCAGACTTTGAGAAGAAGAGATGATTGAGTTCAGTTTGGGTAGCAAATACAAGTGGAGGTGTTGGGAATGCATTTGGAAATGCCAGATTGGAATTCAAAAGGGAAATAGGTTTTGGAGACAGATATTTGGAAGTTATCAGCTAGCCCTACAGTGATAATTTAATTCATGAGAGTGGATTAGATCACCAAGTGATTCAGCTCAAGTCTTTCTTGCTATGAAGCTTTATCTGGTTTCCCAATGTGTAGGGGCTGCAGATCCCCAAACTACTTCCTTACATTATATGTACTCTTGTGTGTGTGAGTGTATACACACATATACATATATATGCACATATATGTATATATACATACACATATGCATGTGCATGGATGCACACATACATATTTGTCTGTGTACATGTTATTTCTCCCATTAGAACATAAGCTCCTTGAGGGTTGGGACTGTTTCAATTTGGTCTTTATATTCTCACCTTAGCAGAGTTCCTGGTACATAGGAAGACCCTAATAAACACTTGTTGATCAAAGTGAGTATAGAGAGAAAAGAGAAGGAAGCTTCAAATAGAACTTTGTGACAAAGATTACATTTAGCAGCCAGGATGAGGAAGAAGTGCCAATAAAAGAGAGTGAAGGAACCATAGGAGGCAGAAGAGCCAGTCTTATGGGCTATTTAGGAATCAATCAATAAGCATTTTTTTTTTTTTACTTTCCAGGCACTATGGTAGGCACTTGCTGTACAAAGACAAAAATGAAAGAGTTCTCGCCTGCAAGTAAGTTTTTAGTGTTTTTTTTTCATTCATTCATTCATATTAATTAATTCATTGGTAAGAAAGATATACAAGATAATTTTTTTTGGAAGTAGAAAGCATAAAAGAAAGAGAAATTTTAAAAAGAGATAAGGTGGTTAAATAGTGTTGATGCTGCTAAAAGGTCTAGGGGACGAGAAGGGTAAGGATGGCACCATTTTCTTGCTCAAGTATCTGGTCCATATAAACTAAACGCCTGAGTTGTTTCTGTGTGTCTCTGGCTGGCTGATTCACTGAGTGGAGAGCTCATCACGGGATGCTGGGTAGCTCACTGTCTCTCTCTGGGCTTCTCTTTCTTTATCTGTAACAGAGAGATTGGAATAGATGATCTGTAAAGTCTTTTCTATTTCAACGCTAACAGCCGTCGGCTTTGTTTTAGGGCGCCAAATACAATAAACAAAACTTATTTTATAGTACATGAAGCAGCCAGGTAAATGGTGTCCTTGGTCCTTCTATGGTACCAGGAACGATTAAAATGTGGCTGCATGTCATTCATTTAAAGTATTCCTCATTTGGTTTGAATTGTGTGGAGTTCAGGGCACTTCTTTCGGGTTCTGGCCATTTTTGTCATTTGACTCAGTCTCCTCTGGTGCCTCATGGTTCACTGCTGCATTGTAACCTTTTGCTGAGCCAAATTTTTCAGCTTGTCCGTGAAACTTTGAATCTCAACCCTGGATTGGGGGGGGGGGGTGTTTGTTTCCTGGGTCACCACTGATTATTTTAAACCAAAGGAGGAATTTTGAATTGGTGATTATACCTTCTCAGACCTAGAAAGGCAATATCTGCTGACACAAAGGAGTTCTAAGTTAATCTACAAGTTATTGAACAACAATGTCCTTTGAACGTTTATTCTGAATTTTTCATTAGATGTGCGTTCTTCAGGAACAAGCATGACTAAGCGAACATTTCTCTCCAATTCAGTACCAGATCTTTTCACTTAGGTGCTGGAATCCAGAAAAGAACTCTAGGTGTGAAAACTCTCTCCACCCATATAGATCACATATCACAGTCCACTCATTATTTATTAGATAAGTTCTAGGCAATTGTTTGAGACAGATTAGAGGTGAAATGACTTGCCCATGGTGATATGACTTATGTTAGAGAAAGATTTGAATGCAAATCTTCCTGACTCTAAACTCAGTACTTCATTAACACATCCTGCTGCTCTGCCTGGAATCAGGAAAGAGCTGTCTGACACTTCTTAGCTGTGTGACCTAAGGCAATTGACTTCATTAAAACTGCTTGGATCAGATCCTGCCCACCAATGTAGTCATGGAGGTCATTTAATCTCCTCGGGTCTCAGTTTCCTTATCTATAAAGCTGGACTAAATGGTTTCTGAAGTCCCTTCTACTTCAAAATCTATCATCCTATGTTCCTTCTAGGTAGTTTGAAGGAGAACATGGTATAGTAGAAAGTTCTATAGAGTCAAATCCTGTTCCTGGGTTCTCTTCTTTCTTCTGATGCTTCTTGCTTGTGTGACCTTAGGAAAGTCCTTCAATTTTCCCACCTGAGCCACAGTTCCCTCCTCTATAAGAAGAAAGGGTTGGACTTGAGATGGTCTCTGAAATCCTTTCAAGATCTATGTCAATGATTCTTTGATAAATATCCTAACTCATCTCAGCGTCTGGTGCAGAGTAAGAGCTTAATCAATGCTTGTTGCCTTGTTTTCCTTACCTATTTTTTTTTCTGTAAGATCTGTCATGTAGAGAATTTCCTCACATAGCATCAGTTTCTTTAACAATTGATCCTTGATCAATCCTGAAATGAAATTGGAGACACCCTTAAAAAAATCTTGTTCAGATTTTAAACCCTGACTCTCCAGCTCTATTTTGCTTAGCTACAGGAACTTTCCTCTATGCACCTATTTCCTCAACTGTGAAAAACAAGACAGACAGATCAGATGACTCTGAGGAACCTTCTAGCTCTGTGGTTATTTCTGAAATTAATTCATGGGACAGTGTCAGTGGGTGTTTGAACTGAGGTTCAAAATATTTAAGTAACTTCTTTAAGGTGATGAAGGGCAGCTAGGTAGCACAGTGAATAGAGGACTGGGCTTGACATCAGGATGACTCATCTTCATGAGCTCAAATCTGGCCTCAGATACTTATTACTTGTGTGACCCTGGGCAAGTCACTTAACCCTATTTACCTCGATTTTCTCATCTGTAAGGTGAGTTGGAGAAGGAAACAAAAACACACTCCAGTATCTTTGCCAGGGAAACACCAAATGGGGTCATGAAACATTGGACATGACTGAAAGTGACTGAACAACAAACATCACTGGGCTGATTCTATGGCTTTTGTCTCTATGGCTTGAAGTTATCTTGTACTTTAGGCTTTAGGCCTTGTCCCTCTCTTTCTTTGGCAATCTCAGTGCTCTGATTCACTGTAAGTCTTTTCTTATCTCTACCTTGATCCACTTACTCCCCTCCCCACTTCCCAGAGTGGCATCATACAAAGACTTATGGTGACCTGAGTTGAAATTCTGGTACTTCCCAGAAGCTGCGTCAACTTCTTGGAGCCTCAGATTCCTTATGTGGAAGATGAGGATGGTAACACCCTACCTCATGGGGTTGTTGTGAAGCTCAGGTGAGATCATACATACAAAAGGCTTTGCAGACTTTGAATTCCATGTAAATGTCAGTTATTGTTAATATTTTCTGGTTCATGGGATTGTAGGATTTGGAGACAGAAGGAACTCTAGAGATCATCCAGTCTAAATTAATTTTGCAGCTGAAAAAAACTGAGGTTCAAAATGTTTAAGTGACTTCTTTAAAGTCACTCAAAGAGCTAGGATTTGAACTCAAGATTTCTTCCATCAAATCTTGAGTCCTTTCTACTATAGTATGAAAATTACATTGAGTACACTTATGAACAATTTGACCCTTGATCACTGGCACTGGCACCAGTTGACCTTGGGCTAAGAGGCTATGTCTCTAGTCTCCTCCTCCCTTCTCCAAGGAGAAAAAAGGAGTGTGCAGTAGTTATGGTAGACATTCATTCTGCAATGTGATACTTCTAAAACTGTGGCACCTCATCTTAGAAATTAATCTAATTCGTTACCTTTTTTTTGACATTCCTGTTCTGACATTCAAAGTGATATGAACCTCACCTGGTTGGCCAGTTTCTTTCTTTTTCTCTTCTGTTTTTTTTCTCCTGTAAGCATAATACAAATGTACTGAATTACCCTTTCAGAGTTGATATTCCAGTAGTTAAACATGCCACAGTTTTCTGCAGAGATGTGACTTTGATCTGAGAACATCTGCAATGGCCTAGAACATGTTTTCCCTGGTACTTGACTCAAAGCCTACTGTGGCTATCAGACAACTACTCTCAGAACTCTACTTTAGCTATAGAATGTCAGAAACGCCAAGAGGGAAAGGGAAAAAACTTAGCTCACTCTCTGGTTGTTTTGTCTGCATATGTGAAGCCAGACATCCAGATGTGTATGTGTGTGTGTACATGTGTATGTGGGTGAGGTGGGAGCAACGTGGAGTCATACACATTCTGAAGACTTCACATTATGAAAAGGTGATAGCAGTTATAAGACGTGTTTGTACATCTTAATGGTTCAGCATTGTTAAGACCAAACTCAAAATGGGAATGGGGACCACTAAAACATACATAAAGATCCTTGCCAGATGCATATTTACTTAGAAAATAAAATATTAACATTATCTATATCATCTTGTATTTTAACCATTTTGCTAAATATTTTCCAATTACATTTTAATCTTGTTCTCAGTGTACTCTGGAGTGCTATTGTCAGCAATATGGCCTGCTGACCATCCTTTTGACACTTCTGGTTAAGAACAATCCAATGTAACAAACATTTTTCAATTATCTCCTATGTACCAGGAACTTGGAATGAAAAGACAGATGGAAAATATTTCCTGCCCTCAAAGAGCTTACATTCTTAGGGTTGTTTGGAGGCAGTACAGTTTAGAGACACAAAAACAGTTAAGTATAAACATGATGAGTTGAGAATAGAGAAATCACATTGAGGGAAATCATGTGGTGGCTGGCACATGAAGTAAGCCTTCAAGAAAGCTAGAAATCCTAACTGCTCTTAAGTCTATGTCCAAGGCAATGTTTATCTGCATTAAAAATGCAGCAGTTTTCTTAAGATGCTCATTAACAAGCTTCTTAATTAAATTTCCACTACAGTCAATAATAGAGACAACTGTTGTTTAAGAATAGAGATGGATATAAGTAGAAGTGAGTACTTCTTTCTCCATTATATCTTTCATCTGCTCATCTTGGGTAAGCCCAAGTCCAAAGTACTCTTGGGTAGAATAGGACATCATCTTATTCCCTAATTAGTCAGAAACTGGGAAGCAGGATACAGCATACTTTCCTAGTACTTTTCCCCTTACTTTTTCAAAGTAGCTCAGTGTCACAGTAGAGAGAATACTGGGTCAGAAGCTAAGAAGATCCGAGTTCAAATCTGGCCTCAGACACTTAGTAGCTGTGTGACCCTGGGCAAGTCACTTGACCTCTGTTGGCCTCAGTTTCCTCAACTGTAAAGTGGGGATGATAATAGCACCTCCCTCCTGGGCTTATTGTGAGGATCAAATGAGATGATATTTATAAAAAGCATTTATAAGAGTTCCTGACACATAGAAGGAGCTTAATAAATGCTTCTTCCCTTCCCCATTTATTACTTTGACATTCTATTGATTAATTGCTCCTTTATTGACATTCCACTTTGACACAAAGTGCTTCAACAATTCAATTTAGCAAACATATATTAAGCACCCACTGTGTATAAGGCATTATGCTAAGCTTTGATGATTCAAGGACAAAAAAATTAAATAGCTGTTGCCCCCAAAGAGCTTATTTATTTCTTATGGGGGCATATGACATTGATGATAATGACAGCAAAGCCAATGATGATGATAGATAGCATTTAGTATATAGCACTCCAGGATTTGCAAAACTCTTTACAAATATTACTTCACTTTATCTTCATAATAACCTTAAGATATGGTTGCTATTATTATCTCCATTTTTCAGATGAAAAAACTGAAGTTAAGTGACTTGTCCAGGGTCACACATCTAAGCATCTGAGACCAGATTTGAACCCAGGACTTCAGGTCCCAAAATTCTATCTACGTGTTCACCAGTAACTACACGATAACTATGAAGTCATATAAAATAACTTTAAGAGGAGGAGAATGTTAAGAACTGGGGAAAAATAAAGAAAGGCCTTGAGTTGTAGGGACTACCTGAGCTGTTCTTTGAAGGAAGCTGGGGATTCCCTTAGGTAGAGGTTCCAGAACTCTCTCCTTAGTGGCCTTTGAAAAGCAGACAAGGATTTCTCTCTTTAGGGAGTTCTGGTTTTGAAACAGGTGGTTAAACAGTGCCACCTCCAAAGAGTCCCAGAATGTGCTATTCTAGAATGTGGGTGTGGAGGCTGGATTTCTTACATTCCTTTGTCCATACCTACACATGCCCCCAGGTTTGCCTGCTTGAAAGAAATGTACTAGATTCGGGTTTTTTACTATGTGCTAAGCATACAATGCAATTCTTCCTTGGAAAATGAATAACCCATGGAAAGGCAACAAATCTTTTATTTTCAGAAAGCTGCATATGATGGTGCTTAAAAATAATTCTAGCTAGTTATTATTCAGTGTTGGAAAAATCCTTAGTACTAGAATAGGGTGGATTTTTACTTGATGGTGAATTATATAATTTTCTATTAGCTTTCATTCCTTGCCTTCCAGAATCCCTCCCTGCACTCCCCCCCACCCCCCCTCCAGATAGTGCAATGAGATTCAATCACCTCTTTGGGCTTCAATTTCTTCATCTGAAAATGAGGAGTTTGGAATAGATGATCTTCAAGGTCCCTTCTAGTTTAGAGGAATGCTTCTCAGTGATATCACTGTCTTGATATTCAGAAAGAAATGTGACCTCTAAAAAATAATGAAAACACTGCCTCCCCCCAACACTATGCCTTGCTCCTTAATGAATCCCAGGGAGCTAATCTTCTGAGTTAGGATCAGCCTTTGGCTGGCCGATTGCAATGTGATTTCATATTTTGTGTTGTTGGAACCTCTCAAGATAAAGTTATTTGTGTCCCTCCTCTTTCTCCCCTCTTCTCCCACCCTCTTCACTAAACTATTGTTGACCTTCCTTGTCATCAGGAGCTTTCCGGGAATCTTGGAAGGAGCAGGGCCCTCTTAAGATAGATTAATGTATGTAATTGGCTGCTGACTTAACTGCTCAACAATGTAAACTGAATATTTGTCTCTTGCCAGGAGTTCTTTTTTTCTTCCCACCAAGATGACTTTTTGTAATAGCAGCGAGAGATTCCAAGAGGAGTATTTATCAAGTGATAATAACCTGGCAGCGGATTATGGCTCATTTGGCCAACAAGCCCCCCCCTGCCCCAGCCTCCCCAGGCTGTACCTTATTATTTAATTGTGATTTGCCAGCAGATTGGTGGATTCCAAGTAAGAGCTGTTAGGACATGAGAATCATTCTCAGGCCACAGAAGAGCCCCACCTCTCAATTTAATTTCATAGACATAAGGGGAAAGTTGACAAGAGGAAGCCTGTAAGGAAAGCCTTGTGGAAAGCTGGGGAGGAAAAGGAGGCATGGGTAATTTCAGGCAGAAAAGTGAACATCCGATAGCTTTTTAGCACTGCATAGTTTTTATTTCAATGTTGTGTCTTATTTTCAGGTGCCTTCAATACCTCCTGAAAATGGTTTATCTGTATTTATGACAATTAGAAAGTTAAAGTTGGCAATATAAGGAGAGATATTTCTTAGATTTGAACCCAACTCAGAATCTAAATCCAATGTCTTTTACTCTAGGTCAGGTTGCTGTTTTCCATTGCTTCTGATTTCCATCTAGAAATGCTTCTGATTTCCACCTAGAATTCCCAAAGAAATAATTCTTTTCCTCTCTGTTGAAGAAATCTTTTGGTGAAATGCAGCATCCAAATCAAACATAGTAATATCATGTAGGTCACAGCAACCCTTATGGATGGGCAGTAGGGGAAGGAGTGCTGGATTTGAAATCAGAGAATCTGGGTTTGAATCCTGGTTCTGCCAACTGTATGACCTTGAGTAAATCACTTAACTCTCTGGGCCTTTACTGAAAAACAACAAAAACAAAAACCTCAGTATTAGATTAGGATTGATTCTTACTTGATGGTAAATGAAATAATTTGCCATTCACTTTAATTCCTTGCCTTTCAGCAATTTTTTTTCAGCAGATGGTGCAATGAGATTCAGTAACCTCTTTGGGTTTCAGCTTCTTTACCTGAATATGAGGAGCTTGGAGTAGATGGTCTCTAAGGTTCCTGCTAGCTTTAAACTCTACAAATAGGTACCTTCCAGCTCTAAATCTACTATCCTATGAAATACCTTTCCTTATGTTTCCAACTTTCACTTGTGTGTTATAAATATACATAAGCCACAGCAATGAGATATTGAAGGCATTGTAAATGAAGGCCAGTGTTGAAATCTCAAATATTCAGTGCTGAAAACTTGCTGGATCTCCCCTCTTCATCCTGAAATTAACCTTACTTACTTTTCCTTATTCTCTACAAGGTTTCCCTAGCAGACATTCTATCACCACCTTTTCCCTTATGTCTGGGGAATAAAATCGGGAGACTGGGTTCTCCCACTTGCTCTCTGTGTAACTTTGGCCAAATTTACTTACCTACTCTGGACTTCCAGATATATTTGTCTGTATATTGGACTGCATGGCCTATAAGGTCTTTTCCACATCTAAAATCTATGATCCTTTGGTCTGCTAAGGTGTGGATGTATTATGCCCTTGAATGTGAAATCATAGGTCTATAAGAATGTGGAAGCCCATTCACCTAATAGTTATCTCCCTATCAGACCTCTACCCTATTATACCCTCGATGAAAGGTTTGAGCTCATTACCATAGAATAATGAACATCATATTGTATAGCACCCCAATGCCTGAAAAAGTCACAAAATCATAAAATTAACACTTCTGTCATTCTTTCTACTATTAAGCCTTTTCTATAGAGCATTTCTCAGTTCCTTAGAGACCCAAGCCATCTTGGCATGGCTATAAATTACAAACATCTAGTAATTTAATGAAAATTTATGAACTTGTCTTTTGGCTCTGCAAACCCAAATTCTTTCCCCCTCCCCTGGCTGGGAGATTAGAAGGTTGTGCTGAGCTTCATTAATTCCAGGGATGATGTCAGCAGGGCTTGTTGAGATAATTTAAGGACCAAACATTGTAGATAACAAATGAAGAAAATTGCTGTTAGAGCAGTGAGGCTATACCTCAGTGCAAATTCTTCTCACCTCACAGCTCAAAAACATATTGGAGGAAGCATTTGCAGAACAAGGGACCTGGTCTAACACAGCCTCAGCCCAAGTCTAAAACCACAGGAGCTCTGGAAATCATACAGAAGACTCTGAAGGGAAAACCTACATTCTTAGCATGGTCCACAGATCCATGAAGGTTGTCAGTCCCATAAAGACTCAGATGCTGTGCAGCATAGGATGCATTTTCTGGGATTCAAATATGGATTTCATGTTGTGGATGGTGTGGTGCCAGTGATTTCCCTTTTTTAATTATGGGCAAATTCGCTCAGTGTTGGGGAATTATGGAAAAGAATCATAAGTGAGAACATTGAACTTAGAGTTAGAAGATGTCATCTTGAATCCTGCCTCAGATCCTTTATTAGTTGCCAGTAAGGGCTAATTATTTAACTTCTCTGAGTCTTAGTTTCTGCATCTATAAAATGGGGTTAATAAGACCTATTAGTACCTACCTTTTAGGAGTATTAAGAAGGCACAATATAACAATATAACTCAAGTGCATTGTCAACCTTAAAATGCTTTGTAAATGCCAGTTGTTATTAATGTTTTATAGTAGAAAGAGCTCTGGACTTGGAATCAGGAGATCCGGGTCTGAATTCTGCCTCTTACCTTGTCTTGTGAAAACCAGAGGGGTCAAACCCATAGCCCACAATACTCTAGAGGCTGGCAAGATTAAAATGGAATTGTGAAATATATGGCAAAGTAAATAAAAATACAATAAAATATAGATAATGTTTATAGGTTTTTTTAAAAAAGCCAATATGTGCCATCAGAGATTCTTATGTGTGATTTAATGACCCTATTTGTATTTGAGTCTGACAACACTGCTGTAAATGATGAACTAATCATTTAAACCTCAGTCTCAGCTTCCTCATCTGTAAAATGGAAATGATGCCCCATAAAAATATATAATTCAAAGGACTGTTGTGAAGATGAGCCATAATAGTGTATATGGAGGACTTTCCAAATCTCAGAATGTCATACATGTCAACTATTATTAGTATTTTATAGTGGAGAGAGCTCTGAACTGAGTCCAGAGGTTGGAATTTTCCCTCATCTACTAACCTGATATGTGATCAGGGCTGATTTGGAGTCAGGGATACTCATCTTCCTGAGTTCCAGTTTGGCCTCAGACACTAACTGTGTGACCCTGGGCAAGTCATTTAAACCTGTTTGCCTCAGTTTCCTCATCTGTAAAATGAGCTGGAGAAGGAAATGGTAAGCCATGCCAGATTGTGAATCTTTGTCATAATCTGTCTCAGTTTTCTTGACTATCACATAAGACTATTATTGTTCTCTTTCCTTCTAGTCTCATAGAAGTGTAGAGGTTTATGTGGAGAATTTTATATGACAAGCTGCTCTAGAAGACTAAGGGATGTCTGGTATGGGAGAGGCAGAATCCATATAAGTGAAAGATCAGAGGAGAGTGAGACTCAGCAACACTTAGTCTCCAAAAGACTTTTGGAATGGCTGGTCAAGATTTTGGAAAAGAAAGTAGAGATGCTATGGCTACAAAGAAAGAATTTATAAGGACTTGTTAAAAGAAAGGGATAGAAAGGGAGTGGGAGACACACATGAAAACATGTTCCAAACAAATAGATATCCATTGATTAGAGAAAAATCAACCCTATGGTATATGAATTTAATGGCATAGTATTAGAACTCAAGAAATGACAAGGAATTCAGAGAAACACAGCAAGGTTAGTATTAACTGATATAAAGTGTAATAGGAGCAAAAGAACAAAATTCACTATTACCATAACAATATAAATGAAATGATCATTACTGTAAAAGGAAGTTGAACTCTAAGAAGAAGACCAATATGAATGCTAAAAAAAAAAAAAAGATCCCTAGTTTCTTCATAGCAGAAAGATGAGGTACTCAGAGTGGCTAGGTGGTGCAGTGAGTAGAGCATTGGCCCTGGAGTCAGGAGGACCTGAGTTCAAATCCAGCCACAGACACTTAACACAAAACTAGCCATGTGACCTTGGGCAAGTCATGTAACTCCAATTGCCCTAACTTTCCCCCTCCAAAGAGCATAAACAAACAAACAAAAAAAGATGAGGTACTACCAGGAGAGTATATTGTATACATTGGCCAAGTTTGCTGTATCAGATGTCATTGTTTAATTACTTTTGTTCTCCAGAAGGAGGGTTCAGGTTAAAGAGACAAGTGAGAAATAGCTAATATAAAGACAAAAGACATTTATAAAATGAATCTAAAAAGGAAAATCAATCCTTGTCCAAGAGAT
The DNA here is from genome assembly GCA_011680675.1 of Gymnobelideus leadbeateri. Classification (NCBI taxonomy): domain Eukaryota; kingdom Metazoa; phylum Chordata; class Mammalia; order Diprotodontia; family Petauridae; genus Gymnobelideus; species Gymnobelideus leadbeateri. The sequence continues at coordinate 119,158 of WOXC01008153.1, read as the reverse complement.
AAAGGAAATATAATGGAATATACCTTCTCCTCCATGGCAGAGATGTGAAAGACTACTTAGAATACAATATGTTGTGCTAGATACAATTACCATATTAGATATTTGTTTTTCTTTGTCAAATGTTGCTTCAAATGTTGGAAATGAAATAATGATATCAAGACAAAAGATATTGATAGGGGTGGCTAGGTGGCGTAGTGAATAGAGTACTGGCCCTGGAGTCAGGAGGACCTGGGTTCAAATCTGGCCACAGACACTTAACACAAAACTAGCCATGTGACTTTGGGCAAGTCATTTAATCCCAATAGCCCTCCAAAAAAGAAAAAAAAATTACGAAAAAAAGATATTGATAAAACTTATTTTAAAAATAAAAGGAAATGGAAGGGGAAAAAAGGAAGAACAAGCAAGTGTGATCTTGAATATAAAAGAGTCTTTGGTCCCACTGAAATGGGGAAGTTGTATGAGTTTTATAATGATCAGGAGAGGAACTCATCTGAAGGGGAAAACCTACCAAGGAAAAGAGCAGAAGGGAAACAAGACTGAGACTTTGAGTCTATTGTGTTTATGAAGAAGTGAAATATGATTAACTGAGTGCTTGTGGGAATTTTGAGTTTATTTGGTGTCAAGAAAATTGTCAAATGGTGTACTCTGTTAAGTAGCTTTACTAGAATAGTCTTGAGAGATGTGAGTATAAGGTATAATAATAAGGTATAATATAATAATAATAATAAGAGGTATAATAATAGCTATATGATGACAGCTAGGTGGCACAGGGGTCAGCCAGGTGGTACAGTGGATAGAGTGGGGGTTTGGAGTCAGGGATACTCATCTTCCTGAGTTCCAGTTTGGCCTCAGACACTAGCTGTGTGACCCTGGGCAAGTCATTTAAACTATTTGCCTCAGTTTCCTGTAGCGGCAAGCACCCCCATATCCTCAGGGTGACTGCCAACACAGGTTCTTAGATCTGCTTTTCAAAAGGAAAGCAACTCAAAATGGGTTAACAAGCTTACTTTAATCAAACAAACACACATTACCTAGTTCAGGGGAAAAAGGTCAGCACCCCAAACTTCAGAGTTACAGAACTTACAGATCAAACAGACAGGCTTCCAAACTGTCCAACCATTATATCAATACCAAATCACAGTTACCAGAGAGGGAAGCATCAACATCTGGGTTTTCAAAGCCGGGGGGCTCTCAACAACGGCTTCCCAGAGTCTCATCTGGTCAAATCACACAACACTTCTCAAAGTGAGCCCCAAAGCAAAGCCTCTCCTCTGGGCTTATATAGCCTTCTCTTGGCTCAGAGAAAGTAACAACCTCCTTGACCCACTGCCCAATCACAAAGTATCAAGGTGTGGGCTTCCCTGAAAAACAAGCCTCCCACCACAGGCTCCAGGTGCACTTAAGCTAGGGGCAGGGAAGATCTTTAAATTTGCATTTCCATTACATTTACTCATCTGTAAAATGAGCTAGAGAAGGAAATGGCAAGCCACCCCAGTATCTTTGCCAAGAAAACCCCAAATAGGGTCACAAAGGGTTGGACATTACTGAAAAAATGAGTGAATGACAACAACAAATATGATGACTTAGTTTTATATATATATATATGTATAGTAATATATATATATAGTAATATATATATAGCAATATATATATAGTAATATATACAATAGCTGATGCTCATATAGCACTTTATAGTTTAGCATTAAACAAAAATTTGCTCATTTGAGTCTCACAATAGCCCTGGAGGTAGGCAGTATATCTGGTCCTCTTCCCCCATTTTACTGATAAAGAAACTAAGGCCCAGAAAGATTGTGAATTATTCAAGGTCACATATCCAGTAAATGGCAGAACTGGGACTCAAACCCAGGTCTTCTAACTCCCAATCCAGTGCTCTTCCAATCATACCATAAATACGAAAAACACTGAAAAATTTTGAAATAAAAAAGGTCCTTCATTCATGAAAGGTGGGAGTATTAGACTTTTATCAGAACTTTGAGCCCTCCTCCTGTGGGGTCAACTGGGGCTGGCTACAAATATTATTTTTGGCACTAGTCCAGAACATGAACACTATGGACAACATTCAGTGAAGTGCCTCTTAATTGTTGCAATTGCTCAGATGGGTTGCCCTTGTTTACTGAGCAATTAGGTTTCTAGAGAATAGAGAATGACTTCATTTGCATTTTATCCCCCACTCTTTTTTTTCTTTCTCACAGAGCCCGATATGTCGTAGGCTCTTGGTAAATATTAAATCAAACCATTAGTAGATTTGTGGAAAGGGAATCCAAGCTGTAAACTGATGGATGATCTTTCCCCATGAGTGTCTGGATAAATAAAAGTGTAGTGTGCTAATGATGGAGGAGAGCAATGTTAATTCTTTTAAAATAAATAACCTAAGCCTATTAAAAATGTTACTGTGGATTGGTTATATATTAAGTGCAAGGCATAACTGTTGGATAGCCCGATCAGCCTGTGTCCTCCATTGGTATGTATCGACAGGAATTCTTTTCATTATTGTGACTTTTTTAAAAAAATGTTTTTACTTATGTCTTTTTTACATCACCATAATTTCTCCCAGCAGCTCTTCCCTCCCTGTCCCTTTCCAGAGAGTCATGCAATATACCAAATATGCTTAAAAAGTCTTCCTGCCCCATAAAGAGAAAAAGAAGAGAAAAAAAGTGAGGAAAATTAACCAATACAAGTACAAAGTGGTTGTCGCATCTTCTATCTCTTCTTTTGAACCATGTTTCTTCTTAGTAATTTTGCAACATTCACTTTAGATGTGTATATGTGTATTCTCGTAATTATTGTACATATTGTTTTCCTGGCTTTGCTTGCCTCACTCTGCATCAGTTCATGTAGATTTCCCCATGCTTCTCTATATTCATCATATTGTTCACAGTATTATACTGTGCACAGTAATATTCCATTACATTTATAAACCACACTTTGGTAAGCCATTCCCCAGTTGATGAGCATCCACTTTGTTTCCAATTCTTTACTATCACATAAAGTACTATTACAGATATTTTATTGTATATGGGGACTTTCTTGTTATCAATGGTCTCCTTGAGGTATAAGCCTAGTAATAGAATCTCTGGGTCAAAGGGTATAGATATTTTAGTTACTTTATTTGCATAATTCCAAATTGCTTTCCAAAATGGTTTTATTGATCCACAGCAATACCAACAATACATTTGTGTGCCTATTTTCCCATACCCCTCCAAAATTGATTATTCCCATCCTTTGTCATCTTTGACAATTTGTAGGGTGTGAGGTCAAATGTCAGAGTTCTTTTGATTTGCATTTCTTTTAGTATAAGTGATTTGGAGCGTTCATTCATATGACTAATAGTTTATAATTTTTCTATTGAGAACTGTTCTTATCCTTTGACAACTTATCTATTGGGGACTTTATATTTCATATATGTCCATTAATGGTTTATATATCTTAGATAACAAAATCTTAGAGAGAAATAAGATACAAAGATTTTTTTTATCCTGTTCAACCACTTCCTTTATGCTAGGTGGGTTAATTTTGTTTCTGTTGAAGTTTTTCCATTTCACATAATCAACATTATCTATTTTATATCCTGTAATTTCTTCCATCCTTTGATTAAGAATATATCTCCCCATGGTTGTGAGAGCTATATGATCTATTCCTCCTCTATATTTTTAATAGTATAATTTTTAATGCTAAGGTCACTTATTCATTTTGAACATATTATACCATGTGGTATAAGGGAGTGGTCTAAGCCTAATTTCTACAGTTTTCCTAGCAATTTTTTAAAAAATCAAATAGAGCAGTGTTTCTGAAATAACTTCTTTTCTGGTTTAGAAAGCACTGGGTTATTGAGTTTCATTGCTTTTGATACTCCTTATCTAGTCTGTTTCATTGAGCTCTCTCTCTTTTTCTTTTTTCTTTTTGGAGGGCAATTGGGGTTAAGTGACTTGCCCAAAGTCACACAGCTAGTAAGTGTGTCAATTGTCTGAGGCCAGATTTGAACTCAGGTCCTCCTGACTCCAGGGCCGGTGCTCTATTCACTGTGCCACCTAGCTGCCCTGAGCTCTCTCTCTTTTAACCAATGCTAAATAGTTTGATGGCTACTGTTTTATAATAAAGTTTGCACTCTAGAAGTTCTATTCACACTTCATCCTTACCTTTTTTTCATTATTCCTCTTGAGATACCAAGGATGCAAAGATGACTTAAAATTAGGAAAACAATAAACATAATTAATCATATTAAAAACGAAAATGTTCAAAAACCATAAAGTTATTTCATTGGATGCAGAAAAAGCCTTTAGTAGGGGAGGCTAGGTGGCACAGTGAGTAGAGCACCAGCCCTGGAGTCAGAAGAACCTGAGTTTGGTTCCGGACTCAGACACTTAACACACACAAACAAAAACCTAGCCATGTGAGTAGTTACTTTGGGCAAGTTACTTTACCCCAATTGCCCTCCAAAAAGCAAAAAAAAAAAAAAAAAAAGTAAAAGAAAAAGCCTTTAGCAAAGTATACCACTTTATTCTAAAATTTGTACAATGTATAGGCATAAAGGGACCTTTCTAATACCATTAAAGTATGTCTTAATGTGAAAATAAGCATCATATGCAATAAGAATACATTAGAACCTTTCCTAATAAACACAGGATGTATTTAATAGGGACTTGGAATGGATTTGGATTATGGTCATATAGAATAGAACAGCCATGGATGTGTTGAGACCTGCATCATTGGAGGGAATACCTATATTGATGGGATCACAGATTTATTGGACTAAGTAAGGATACTTACTTTCCCCACTATTATTTGATAAAGTTATAGAAATGCCAGCAAAAGGAATGACAAGGGAAAAAATTAAAGGTATAAAGTAAAGAGAAGATAAAACTATTTCTTTTTGTTGATAATATGATGGTTCACTTTGAAAATCCCAAGAAATCAGAAAGTATAATAATTGAGACAATTAATAGCTTTAGTTGCAGGCTCCAAAACAAACCCTCAGAAATGTATAGCATTTGTAAGTAAATTATTAGGAAAATTCAAGAGGGAATAAGAGAAAGGGAAATCCCATTCCAGATAACTACACAATATAGAAAATATCTGAGGATCAATCTACCAAAGCACACAAAATACTCGTATGGGTTGATTGCTATGTGTTCCCTAAAGAAATGAAGAACAACTTAAATAGCTAGAGACATTTTTAGTCTTGGGGGCTGGGCTGTGCCAATGTAATAAGAGTGACAATATTGAGGAAGTTAATTCATAATTTTAATGCTGTGCCAATCAAATTATCAAAGGGATATATTACAGAATTCTCTAAAAGAATAACAAAATGTATTTGTTCATTTGGAAACTATAAGATCTAGTCCAGGGTTTCTGTGTGTGTGTGTGTGTGTGTGTGTGTGTGTGTGTGTGTGTGTGTGTGTGTGTGATGGATCTCTCTGTCAGTCTGGTGAAGTCTGTGGACTCCTCTAAGAATAATGTAAGACAACACATAGGACTTGAAAGAAAATGAATTATATTGAAATGCAGTTTTCAAAATAATAAAAAAAAACCCAAAATGATCACAGATAGGAATCCCTAATTTACAGGAAAACCCCTTGTTCTTTTGATGGATCTCCCAGAAAGGATTTATGGGAGGACTTGGATGAGAGTCATGCAGAATAGAGCAGCCCTGGTTGATCATACCTGTATAATTGGGGGGAGTACCTATTTTGATGAGATCATAGATTCAAAGAAATAAATGCCACTGGTGTTTCTTTTTGAATTTTCAGTTTCATCACCCAGCATGCTTGTGTCCCTTTTTGAGTATTCTTAGCCTGCTGACCAAGAAGGTTCTAGAAATGGATTCTCAAAATTTACCAAACACAGATGTTGACTTGGTGGAGATTCTCTGGTTCTTTTTCTTAATTGTGGAATGGGAATAAGTGGTGATAAAACTAGGCCCATTATTAATGGATAAATAAATTATGATAGCAAGCTCTCTATCTGGAAGAATTTGGTTAAAAAACAGATGGTTAGAGCTGGGTGACATTTACTTTTCTGTCTGTCAATATTTGGAAGGTTTTATTACTTTGCAGTGCCAGGTTTTAGAATGAATTAAATGGCTAATGGAAATATTAAAACGGAATTAATTTAACTAACTAAATAAAACTAGGACGGTCCCTACTATATTCTCTGAGAGGTTATTGGATATGCTTTTCAACATAAAACCCTAGGGAAGAAAAAGCTAGGTTGTACACTGTAGTTGGATATTCTTGTTTACTTACCTACTCCCTTTTGTAACTGGGTTCCAGAGAAAAGGAGATAAGAACAGGCAGAGGAGGTGAGCTATGGAGAAAGGCAATTGGAGGCAGCATCAGCTTTATGCATAGACTGAATAGAAGATTGTTTATCTAATGAGACTTAGGAATAGAATAATTCTTCCTCTCAAGAATTCTTCTTCCACTGGACTTTCATGCTGTTTGAAAGTACACCGTTAGAAACTCATCTTTTTGGGTTCAATATTGATTTCCCAAAGTACTATTGTTTAAAAGATAGTAACATTAGAAGATTTCCATTCTGAGTGAAAGAACTCATGAGGATGCTTACAAAGCAAAGTTGTAAGAAACTTGTTTGGAATTAGAAGGCGGAAATTAACAAAGACAAACATTGCCAAATTCTTAATTTAGCATAATACACTACCCAGGTGGGATAGAGTTGGTGTTAGCTTGGGGTGTGGCTTCTGTAATGGAATGGAGGGTCAGTTCAACTAACTCCTCCAGTGTATGAATTTTCCTTTAAAAAACTGGGCATGTCTTTATACTTGCTTCCAGGTCGCATTCCATGTGTGACTTGAACGATGTAGACTTGAACGAGGCAATCCACGGAATTCCAGCTATGCCAAGTTCAGATTGGCCCCCACTGTGAATGCTATGTTCTAACCATTCATCTGTGCTTGGAGAAAAGTTGGTTATTAATACGGAAGGAAAACTGCTGCTGTTCTTCTTGTTTCTTGGTTATTACTAAGGCATTAGGGGTGCTTTGGTTCCTTTAGTTGAGTAATACTTTGGAGATTCTATAAACAAAAATCAGTGAATTTAGGATTTATCTCTTGAGCATATCATATGTATAAAATCCTATCATAGGCACAGCTGGTATTCTGTACCTGCAGCTATGCTTTAATTGGGTGCACCTGTATGGCTCAGCTGGTAGTGAAGAGTGGCATATAGTATGGGTGTTTTTTGTCAGAAACTTTCTCCTGACATGATGGGCCCCTGTACTCTTTGGGGACCTCTCCCTTCTCTGGTTTGTTGTTCTATGCAGATAATTTGGTGTCTGATACATCTATCTAAGGGTACTCTCTATTTCCCCTAAAAATCACATAGCCTTATGAGACAATATGTGATTGGTTTTATTTTCAAGTTAATGGAAAAGGATCGGACTTGTGTCAGACATGTAGAAAATAGAACACCAATGATCAACCCTTTTCCCAGAGATCGGTACACTCTCAATGACTGTGGTGATGTGGGTAGGTGCCCCACATAGGGGGCCAGCTGAGATTTGCTCTGCTGTCTCAGTATTTCCCTATCATTGGTCTGCTGTTGTCCTCTGTAGTGCTGCCTTTTGCAGGTCTCAGCTCCCAGTAGGTGCTTATTCAATACAGACCCCCTCCTCAATTGCTCCAAAGCTCTGCTCAAAGCTCTTGATATTTTCCTTGTCTCCAGAATAGAATACTTGATCTCTTTGAGGTGAGGGGCTGGGGCTGAGGAGGGAAGGCAAGTGACCTATAGAAAAAGAATATCCTGTAGAGTCTCTTGGCAGTTCAGCAATGGCCTCTAGCTCAGAGTACCTTCATTTTTTTTCTGAAGACTTTTGTAAAAACCAGTTCTCATGGCCACATACCTAACAAATAAGAGATTCCAGGGGATTGTAAGCATGATTTCTTCTTGTATGTTGGATGAGCAGGATCCCATCTCCCCAGTTAAATGTACATAGGAGCTTGTAACCATTTGCATCTGCATCAGTATTTCCTACTAGTTTCTGGGGTCTTGTGTGTATGATGGAAATGGGGGGGGGTGAGGGGAGCTGTTCTCTCTTAGACCATCCTCAGTCCCTCATACTTTCCCTTTCCCTTGAGCACTTGGGTATGGTTAAACAAATTACCCCCAGGCTTCTTTTTGAAATATCCTGAAGACAAAGCAAGAAGAAATTATGTATTCCATCTGGTCTCCTTTAGAGAAAGATTGCCAATCCTACTACATGAATCAGAATTGATTTTGATGCAAGGGGGGGTAAAACAGTGTAAAACATCTGCCCTTAGAATAATCTTTAGGAAAACTCTTTGCATTATGTCTTCTCTCTGTTGAAAAGGCTTCAACGGCTAGGTTGAACCAATCTGAGGCAGTGGCAATCAAGGCTCTGAACAATCTGGAATCTATCTTTTCAGGCATGTCTCACCTTATTCCTTTACATTAACTCCTTGTCTGACTGAGTAAGGCTGCTTTCCTCATTGTCTTCTAAACATATTATGATCACTTCTTCCTTTAGGGCAAGGGTTCTTAACCTGGGTACACAGACCCTATGTATAGATTTCAAGAGGATTGTCAATTTGGAAAAGAAAAAAAAATCTTAATTTTCACTCACCTGTAGAGGAAATTTAGCATTTCTTTTAATCATGGATATAGAAACAAACCAATATTCTGAGAAAGGGTCTGGTTTCACCAGAGTGCTTAAGGGGTATATGAGACAATTATGAATTACTAGCCTAGAACATTTTACTTTGCCAGGGATGCTTGGCCTCCTCCTGTCAATCTATTCAGATTCTATGCCTACTTTAGGAGACATTTTGGTATCCTTTTCTCCCTTCTTTTCCGTTCCTGAAAGCGGGTGGGGAGAGAGGGCAGGACACATTATGTCCCAATTTTCTCTCTGGGAGGCAACTATGCTTTCACTTTCTTTCCTTTCTATTCCCCCTCCCCAGTACCTAATCACACTCAGGAACTCATTGCTGAAGGAGGGCAAAGGGAGACAATGATACTGAGGACCACCGTCTAACAACTAGATATTCAAAGTTCCAGCTGCTCTCTACCCTTGGCTCTTCTATGTCTAATGAAGTGGGGATCCTTTATGAAGGAACTCCAGAGGGGAAAGAATGGAGAAGGCCCAAATCCAAGGTCATTGCTGCCTGAGATCACAGGAACAAAGAACTTGAAGTGAATTAAAAGCTTCTGGCAGGAGCCTAAGAGATACGACTCCTTAGACAAGAGTAAGCCAGCTGCTGTTATTTATTTATTTATTTTTGCATAAGGAGCCTGGCTTAGCTGTTTGGTTATCTTCAGAGACTGCCTTTTTCCTTAGCTAGGGATTTATTTACTCTGTGTATTTGATATATTCTTTTGCAGTGGCAGAAAGGGGAGCAGGTACATTCATTATTTAATATTGTAGTGTAGTTGAACAAGAAGTAGAATTGCAGTCAAAGGCTCTAAGACCTGAATTGGAAACCGAGCTTTGGTGCTTACTAACTGTGTGACCTTGGACAAGTTGCTTAACCTCTCTGGGTCTCAATTTCTTCATGGGTAAAATGAGGGGTGTTGAATTAGGTAATCTCTGAGGTCTTTTCTAATTCAAAATCAGATGAGATCATATTCTCTGCATAGCACGTCCCTACCCCAGCTTCCCCACCCCCACATTGAATCCCAGGAATTTTGTGGGCAGCATTCATTCAGAACCATAGCTTACAAATCTTCACTGATGCATTTAATTTTACAAGGCCAGAAGACACATTAGGTTAAGAGTAAAAGACACTTAATCAAATAGCATAGCAAACTTAGTGATAAGAAAAAATCCCCCTCCATGCATGAGTACACTCTTTTAAGGTTGTAATACCAACAGTGGAGGAAGGCACACGTGCCCAGAATAAGCACGACCAGGGGATACCCATAGAAAGCACATGCATAGGGAATGTGGGTAGTCAAGGAACATTCATGAAGGGGGATCTATGTCAGGATGAAGTGTGGCAAGGGTGTATTCAGGAAAGGCACACATGTGGCTGGGGCAACTCATTCCTCAGATGTTACAGAACTGCCAGGGCACCTTACTAATGTTATTGCACTGCTCCCTATATTTCACTGCTGGATTTTGATCCCTGATCTCTTCCAGGGATATTTACTATTCTTATGGTCACTGAGCTGCTCTTCTGTGATCTGATTCTTTTAGTTATTCAAACTCTTCAGGGCCATCTGTTGCTTTTTGCTACCATTTCCTGGGGGTTTACATAGGTTAATAAATCTCTTCCTGGCAATCAATCAACTGACATATATCAAGTGCCTACTTTGTGTCCTGTACTGTGCTAGATTCTAGGAAATACATGATAAAAATGAAACAGCCCCTGCTTTCAATGAGCTTACATTCTATGGGAGGAAGACAAGAGATGGCTAAATCTCTTTTAGAAATACACTAAATAAAGCTATCAACCATCATGCACAACAAGTCAGCCAGCAAAATAAAATCTGAAATGAATATAGTGCTGTAAGGTTTACAAAATGTTTTATAGGAGTTCTTGTTTAATTGCACAACCATGGTGTAAAGTAATTCAAACAGGTATTGTTATCCCCATTTTATAGATGAAGAAATAGAAGTACAATGTGGTCAAGTGATTTATGTATGATTATACAGCTGGAAAATGTTAGAGCTGCTTCCTTTGGCTTTCATTGGCTTCGGAGGATAATACTTGTAACTCTTTTTGAGGTGTATGAAGGGGAGGCAACTAGTCCATAGAAAAAGAATGCTTTTGTAGTTTCCATCTCTGTTCCTTGGAACCCAGATCTCAATAATTTCATTCCTAGCATTCTCTCTGACACATCAGGACTACCTCAAAAGCCAGCAGAAACCCCAGACTTAGTCTATTCTTTTGACTTACTCTTGTCTGGCTACTGCTTGAAGTCCTTGAGAAAAGATTTCCTTTGACCTTCTGTCATGGCCCTGAATACTGATCTGTGTCCACTCAAATCATTTTGGGGACTCTACTCAAAACTTCAAAGAAGTTATGTAGATAAGTAGGGGTGATGAAACTCCTGCCAATGCTCTATAATGGCCCTGGTGACCATGTAAATAAATCTAGGGGCAATGACACAAAGGCTAGGTAAAGCTGGTAGCACTATGAGCCTTTGTCTACAGTCATGCCTTTATTATACATACCTGCCAAGCAACAAAATTGCTGGTCATTCTGGATAGCATCAAAGCCTGTTCTCTCTCCACCTATTCTAAAGTGTTACTTTCTTTAATAGCCCTGGTGATTATTTTTTCCATTATGGGAGTTTGGGTTTAGAGATTTTTTCCCCTTCTTTCTATCCCCCTGCCATTAATTCCTTAACCAGTGTCTCGAGTAAATAAATTTCAAAGTGGAGAATGATAGCAATCTGATTAACTGAGGAAAATTAAGGTGTGAATGATTAATAGGTTTAATCTTCCCTGGAGGGTAGTTGTATTATAACAATAGAATATGTCAAACCAAATGAATCTATGATAGGCTTCCAGTGGGAAAGATATTTCTCATTGAGGAGATTTTCCTTATGTTGCTTGCTTATTTCAGGAGAAACTGTAGTATTTCATACCATTCAGGGGACCACTTACCCTATCCAGGTTCAAAGCTGATCCCGGTTACTTGCTGGGGTTCTTTTCCTGGAGGTACCTACCTACAATCTAATCAGGGAGACAAAGTATAAGTTCTCAGTTCTAATTTATGATCTTTTGACATTGCTACCGTTCTAGGACAGGCCCTCATCACCCCATGCTTAATGGTGGGTCTATCTGCCTCATGTCTCTCCCTGCTCCAATTTAGCCTTCATTCAGCTACAAAAATGATTTTCCTAAAATGCATATCTGATCATGCCACATTGCTTCCCCCAAAACCTTGCTGGTTTCCTATTGCCTCCTGAAGCAAGTACAAAATGCTTTTTTTTTTTTTTTTTGGCATTCAGAGCCTTTCACAACCTAGCCTTTTCCTACTTTTGCAGTCTTCTTACACCTTATGCCCTGATATGTACTCTATGTTCTCATGACACTGGCTTCCTGGCTATTCTATGAACAAGACATTCCATCTCTCAGACCTTGGCATGCTCTCTGGCTGTCCCTTATGCCCAGGATACTCTTCCTTCTCTGCTCTAACTACTGACCCTCCCTGGCTTCCAACTAAAATCTCACTTTCTATGGCAAACCTTCCCCAACCCCTTCTAATTCCAATGGATTCCCTTTGTTGATAATTTCCTCAGTATCCCCTATATAGCTTGATTGTATCTATTTGTTTGCATGTTATCTCTCCCATTAGATGGTAAGCTCCTTGAGGACAGGGGCTATCTTCTGACTCTTGCTATTTGCTATTATGTCCCCAGCATTTAGCACAGTTTCTGGAATGTAGTAGGTGCTTAATAAATGTTTATTGATTGATTGATCTGATATACACATAAAATATACAGCAATATAAGAAAGTGAATAATAAAATGCCCAAATACTTGTCTATGGACAAGTATTCAATCATTTATTCCACAAATATTTGTTAAGTGTTGACTATGTCTAAGATACTGTACTAGGCACTGGAATGCAAAGATAAAAACTATTTCTCTCTTTAATGATCTTATCATCCCAGGATATAAACAGATAAGGATAATTCAAGATCATGAGATCTCATGAAACCAAAAGAGGGATCCATGTAAAGTACTCTGGGAATATTTGATCAGTAATACTTCCTGTTGTGTGTGTGTGGGGGGGGGGTCAGGGATGAGGAAAAGGTTTATGGAACAGGGGGCAGCCAAAGGTTGAGTCTTGAAGGGAAGATGAAGTTTCTGAAAGGAGGTTAGGAGAGAGTGAGTTACAGCAGTAGGTTCCAAATATGGTCCATGTATGCCTAGGGATCCCTGACACTCTTTCAGGGGGTCCTGGACATCAAAATTATTTTCATAATAATACTAATGCATTATTTGCCTATCAAAATATTCCTCCATTTTCCAATTATATATCTGATTTTCTTCATATACTTCAGCTAAAACGATGTATCACAACAAATTGAATGAAAAAACAGATATTTCTACAACTTTCTATTAAGCTAGACATTAAAAAGATATTTAAAAATATGTAAAACTGCCACTCTTCTAATGACTTTTTAAAGAAAATACAATTCTTAATAAAATGTTATTTATTAACATGTAATGACTTTATTATTATTATTTTAAATTAATAAATATTTAAATTTTTTATCAGTTTGAATTTTTCATTCAGTAATTTTAGATATAGATAGATATAGATATACATATTTATTGATAGATATAACCCACATAAACAAAAGCTCTTTGGGGTCCTCAATATTTTTAAGATTATAAAGGGATCCTGAAGCCAAAAATGTTTGAGAATTGCTATGTTACAGGCAAAGGGAAAGGCTGATGAAATAGTATTTATATTGTGCTTTAAAGTTGGTAAAGCACTTTATATATGTTATCTCATTTGATTGCAAAATGCCATCTGTGGGGGTTGGTATCAGAGCTATGAATGTTTCAAGGAATCTTTTCAATTCAATTCAATTCAACAAGCTTTTATTACCTACTGTGTGTCAGATACTGTCACTAGGTGCTGGGGGTACAGAGATACAAATGAAATAATTTCAGTCCTTAAGGATTGTATATTTCATTGGTGAGAGTCATGTATCTGTGAAAGAAAAGCATGACAAAGCAGGCAAAAGAGTTTAGCCTTTATCCTGGAGGGAATGGGAAGCCACTGAAAGTTCTTAAGCTTTGCCCTGGTAATGTGGGATGAAGGATAGTTTGGAGGAGGAGGGGAGACAAGCTGGGAGGCTCTTGCAACAATCCAGGTGACCTGGTCTGTCAGTTACTCTATCTGAAAACAAACAATATATGCACATAAACAGAAGATGAGTCTGATGTGGGAGAGATCTGATGTGTATTGAATATAGGTTATCTGAAAGCATGCTTTAATTAGGATAGATGGGACCCTTAACCTCTTTCTCCTACCTTCCCCATCCCCCATCTTCCCTTACATATGCACACACCTATATATCCTCATTTTAAGGAAATTGGGCAGGAGCTGAGAAAAAACAGTCAAGACTAAACCACATCATATTCCCAATTTCAAATGTCTTGAAACAAAATCATGTTCTGTTTGCAACTGTAAACAAAGTCAGATTTTAAAAACAACATGGCATAGCTTTTAAAGCTGTCAGAGTAGTGAAATCTGAGAGGTGCAGCTGAGTTTCTGAGAAGAAGGGAGATGATGGAACACTTTATGGGAGCCGGCCGCTCACTCTGATTTGTTTCCCTGCCTGTTTATGAATAATGGCATGGCTCCAGCCTTTATTAAATCAAGAGAGGAAAATATTTTAAAAACCAGCTAAATAGAATTTAATTTGCCATGTGGTAGGAATTAACAAGGAATAATTCCTGACTGCCTTTAAAGGGTCTGAGGGGCTGACAAGCCCATCTTTCTGCCTTTCAGCTCCAGCTCTGCTGGAGCTCTTGTAATCAAGGGTTGTGGATAGAGTCTGAACTTGGCCAGAATTGGCTCCAGAGCCAGTAATTCAGCACAACACATTTTGGATAAATATTTGACTTCAGTGGTTGGGCTGAGGGATACAGTAAAATAAGAAACATTTGAAAAGTTTTTTTTTTTTTTTTTACCCCAGCAATTCCAAATGCCCACAAAGATGATTAAAGAATTGGAAGGCAGGACTTGGGAAAAGAGAATAAGAGGAAGTGGGACTGGTTAGATTGGAAAAGTGAAAACTAAGCTGAGAATTTACTAATGGTTTCTTTACCATTCACCAATTAAATTTCAATCCAAACATTAATTAAGCACCTACTATGTGCAGGGCATTGGTGTTAAAAAGGTTAAGGGAAACAATCCCTGTCCTTAAGAGGTTTACATTTTACTGATTAAATTTAATTACACATTACCCCTTCTTTCACCCAAAGCCCAACAAAATTGACCTTATTAGTTCATGCCTCCTATCTCTGTGCATTGGTGCTGGCTGTCCCCTATGTCTAGAATGTACTTCCTCCTCACCTCTGTAATTTGAGAATGACTGAAAAGGCATTTATTAAGACCTTATTTTCTGCCAAGCACTGCACTAAACTCTGGAGATAAAAACACAAAAGGGAGACAGTCCCAGCCCTCAAAGAACATCTTGAATTCTAAAGCAGGAAGACAACATATATAGGGAACTGTTGGCTGGGGGGGTGTCTTTTAGTCTAGGAAATCATAGGGTTAGTGAATGGCTTTAAATGCCCCCAAATCCCCCAAAAGGGGTGTGTATTTTATTCTAGGAAATGGGGAGGAACTGAAGTTCCTTGAGCAGAGAAGTAACATGGTCAGACCTGTGCTTTAGGAATATTAATTTGGCAGTTATATGGAAGCAGGATTAGAGAAGAGAGAAACTAGAGGCTGGGATATCAGAAACCTTTTGCCTTTTACAATAGCATAGATGAGAGGTGATGAGGGTCTGGACTAGATTGGTTGTGGTATGATAAAAGAGAAAGGATAGCAATAAGGAATGATGGACTTGCATGAAATAATAAAGAGCAAAATGAGCAGAACCAGGGTGGCTAGGTGGCACAGTGAATAGAGTGCTGGCCCTGGAGTCAGGAGGACCTGAGTTCAAATGTGGCCTCAGACACTTAACACACACAAAAAACCTAGCCTGTTACCTTGGGCAAGTCACTTAACCCCAATTGCCCTCCAAAAAAAAATGAGCAGAACCAAGAGAACATTGCATAAAGTAATAGCAATATTGTTTTAAGAAAAACTTTCAGTGAATAAGTCATTTTGAGTATTATAAGTACCCAAATTAACTACAAAGGAAGATGCTATCTGAACCCAGAGAAAGAATGTATGTATAGGATTATATATATATATATATATATATATATATATATATATATATATATATTTGCTTTTTGGAGGGGGGAAGGTAGGGCAATTGGGGTTGTGACTTGCCCAAGGTCACATGGATAGTTTTTTGTGTTGTATCTGAACCTGCATTTGAACTCAGGTCCTCCTGACTTCAGGGATGGTGCTCTATTCATTGCACCACCTAGCCACCCCCAATATAGGATGATTTTACAAATGTATATGTGTGTGTGTGTGTGTGTATCTACATATTTGTGTGTAATGGTAGCTATCTCTAGGGCAGAGGGGAGGAAGAAATGAAAATATAAATTTACACAATAACTTTATCATACATTTAAAAGGAATAGCAAATTGTACAGGTTTGCAGTTACATGTGCAGTCATCTTTTTAATTATGCTAGGCTATAGAAATGCTTGTTTTATTCAATAAATAGAAAAGAAATTAAATAAAAAGAAAAATGAGGAAGGAACAGATATGAAAAATATTGCGGAAGAAATATTGAATGATTTGACAATTGATGATATGTGGGAATGTGGCAAATGAGAGTCAAAGGTGAATGATCATTCTTAATTAGCTTTGGAACCCGGAGTCCTAGGAGAATGGTGATGCCCTTCAAAGAAATGCAGAAGTCAGGAGGAAAGGAGGTTTAAGGGGGATGATAAGAGTTCTATTTTAGACATGTTGAATTTGGGAAGCCTATGGGACATTCAGATAGAGATGTCTAGCAGATCATTGTAGATGTGAGACTAGAACTCAGGAGACATTTGAGTGCTGGAAATAGAGAATTTGGAATCAGTTGCATAGAAATGCTATTTGAACCCATGGGGATTGGGGAGATCACCCCAGAATACTAAGGGCAATGCCCTGGGAAACACCACACATAGGAGTGGATATAGATGACGATTCTGCAAAGGGGTCTAAGAAGGACCCAGATTGATTTAAAAAAACATCAGGAGAAAACAATGACATGAAAACTGGAGTTAGTATTCAAAAGGAGGGGGTGGTGGTCAGTAGTGCTAAATGTTTCAGGAAGCTAAAGAATGAGGTCAAAGAAAGGGCCATTGCATTTAGAAATTAAGAAATAGTTGGAAAAAGCTGTTTCATTTGGGCAGTGGGGATAGAAACCATATTGGGAGGGACTGAGAAGTGGTGAGATGTGATAAGTGGAAGCAAAGACTATAGGCATCCTTTCTGTAGGAATTTGGCTTGGAATTGGTGGAGTAAAACAGTACACTAACATGAGGAAATGGTAGGTCAAGAGAAAGGTATTTTTTAAAAATATACTTTACTTATTTTAACATTCAATTTTTAAAATTGTGGGTTCCAAATTCTTTCCATCTCTTCTGCCTCTCCCCTTCCTATTGAGAAAGCAAGCAATATGATATCAATTATACATGTGAAATCATGCTAAATATATTTCCATATTAGTCATGTTACAAAAAAACAAGAAAAATAAAGTGAAAAAATATGCCCCTATCTGCATTCAGAGTTCATCAGCTCTCTGTATAGATGTGAACAGTATTTTCCATTCAAGTTCTTTGGAATTGTCTCTGATCATTGTACTGATTACAGTAGCTAAGTCTTTTACAGTGGACATCAATACAACGTTGCTGTTACTGTGTGCAATGTTCTCTTGGTTCTGCTCACATCACTTTGCATCAGTTCATATAAGTTTTCCCAGGTTTTTTTGAAATCATCCCGCTTATCATTTCTTAGAGCACAATAGAATTCCATCACAATCATGTGGCACAAGTTGTTCAGACATTTCTCAATTGATGGGCATCCCCTCAATTTTCTTTTTTCTTTTTCTTTTTTCTTTTTTTTTTGCTTTTTGGAATGCAGGGCAATTGGGGTTAAGTGACTTGCCCAAGGTCACATGGCTAGTTTTTTGTGTTGTGTCTGAGGCCAGATTTGAACTTAGGTCCTCCTGACTCCAGGGCCAGTGCTCTATTTACTGCACCACCTAGCCACTCTCATACCCTCAATTTTCAATTTTAAGAAAGTTTGTTTTTTAATTGGTGGTAGTGTTCTGGGTATGTCTGAAGATAGTATGTAAGTACAGTAACTGTATAAGGAGAGACTGAAAGTTAGGGAAATAGTGTAGTGATGATGAAAAGGGGAAATTTTCTGGAAGATATAAGAGGGAGTGAGCTCAAATATATAAGTAGAAAGGTTGGACTTAGCAATGAGAAAGGACACTTCACCTTCCAAGATTGAAGCAAAGGGTAAGAGGACTTGAAATCTGAACTGAAGCCCTGTAATGATAGGGAGGGGAAAGGTAGTAAGTACTTGGGAAAAGAAGATAAAGTCTGAAATACCTACTTTGGGACGAAAGAGTCAAGGTTCTGTCAGGCAACAATGAAAGTTCAGTTGAGACTGGATAACATAATTTGTGGTAGACCTGGTCAGCATGGTTCTGTGACTTCTTCCAACTACATTCAATAGTAGATGAACAAAAGTTGAAAAGGTGGAAGGAAAGTCATTTAGGGTTGTGGAGGGGGTTAGCAAAGATATAACAATGTGGTAAGGGATTGAAAGGTTGAATGCAGTATAAGATTTTATTGATTAACTAATAGGTTGAGATTTTATGGATCAGAATAGAGGGATCCTGGGCCAGGCTTATCAACTCCAACAGTTTAGGGCACTAAGAGAGATATGCATTGGGAAATAGAGATGGATCTACTCCTTTTCATCATTCCTTTTAAGGGGAGACTGATCTCTTTGAACTGTCCTGCATACAGCACACACAGTGAACCTGATTTTCTTTCTTTTTAAAAAATATTATTTTAGTTTTTGGAATAAAACAAGCATTTTCATGACAGTACAGTAAAAAGAGTATTATAATGAAACTGCAAATCTACAATGCACAACTTGCTATTCCTTTCAAATATACTACAAAATTATCTTGTAAATTTTTTCTTCTTTTTCTTTCCTCCCACACTTCTGTACCCTAGAGATAGCTACCATTAGATATAAATAGGTATGTGTGTGTGTGTGTGTGTGTGCGTGTGCAAAATTATTCTAGACATACTTTTATTTATCAGTTCTTTCTCTGGATGCAGATAGCATATTTCTTCTTATGTCCTAATTTTCAAAGTACTTCTCCCCTGAACAGTAGTTTCAATAGTGAACCTGATTGGAAGGCACCAAGGTCAACAGCCCCTCATGGTTTATTGCAACATCTCTGATGCCAAGCCTCCTTAGAGTAAAAGTCCCTACTCTCAAAGCCTGGGTCTACCTGTGGAGAATGTGAGATTGCAGGTTTGTTTTCCAGCTTTCCTCTTACAGATTATCCTTCCCCACTGTACTCACAAAATTTCAGCAGAAGACCTGCAAGGTCATCTATTCAACTTCCATCCTGATATGAAAATCCCTCCTTTGTATGGTAGCTTTGTCATTTCTACTAAAACACCTCCAATGAGGGGACTCATTGCTTTCAGGTCGGTTGTGTGGCACCCTGGTCTGTCCCCTTTACAAAAGTTCTCTCTCCCTCTTATCCATACCTACTTCCTCCACAACATAAAATCTCTTCAGAGCCATGTTGCCAAAGTCTCTTGGGGGTTTCTTTTCTTCCTTTGTTCCTTCCTTCATTCCTTTCTTCATTCCTTCCCTCCCTCCCTGCCCCCCACTCTCTCTGTCTCTGTCTCTGTCTCTCTCTCTCTGTCTCTGTCTCTGTCTCTGTCTCTGTCTCTGTCTCTCTCTCTGTCTGTCTGTCTCTGTCTCTCTGTCTCTCTCTCTCTTCAAGGCAATCAGGGTTAAGTGACTTACCAAGGGTTACACAGCTAGTAAGTGTCAAATGTCTGAGACCAAATTTGAACTCAGATTCCAGGGCCAGTGTACTATGTGCTGCATTCTCTAGCTGCCCCTCTCCTAGAGGTTTCAAGAAGAGACTTGTAATATACTAATTCACACTAAAGTCTAAATGATTGATGGATTACCTTGCAGGTTACCTGCTTCAGTCTTTCAATGCTCTGCTTCAATTTTGGTGCCAAGAACTAGGTATGGTGCTTTAGATATGACCTAATCATTAGAACCATGAAACCATATAATACAGTATGATGGTCAC
Source organism: Gymnobelideus leadbeateri (assembly GCA_011680675.1). NCBI lineage: Eukaryota > Metazoa > Chordata > Mammalia > Diprotodontia > Petauridae > Gymnobelideus > Gymnobelideus leadbeateri. Next base: position 99,207 of record WOXC01008153.1, on the reverse strand, counting down.
AATACTCTCCACTTGAGCATCTCAGTTCTTTCCCTACCTTTAGCCTCTCTTGTCTGTGTTCTTAGATGTCTAGTGTCCTCCTTTCTACTCCTTCTTTCAAAACTTATCCCTTAGGAAAAAAATTTGTTATCTGTTTTTTACCTCTCAATGTGAATGTCAGTCCCTAGCTTTCCTTTCTTAAGAATAATTGCCCTTTTCCCCTTCTAACTGTAGGGAACATCTACAATCTATCTCCATTCACGCAGTCTAAGGCTTTGTTAGTTAATAAGTGAATTTGGAGGAAGAATGGTTAAGGGATGAAAGACTAGTAGGTCTTTTTTATCCCTCTTCTCAATTATACCACAGAGACCACTGTTTTCTATGTCTATTTAATTCAGCTGACTTTTACATTACTTCTCCTTGAGAGGCAGGATGGTGTAGTGAAGTCAGAAGGCAGGATTGAATCCTGATTCTGCTACTTACAACCTCCATTTCTCTGGGAAATTCAAAATGGGAGTCTCTTTGGCCATCATTTTTTTCATTTTCAAAAGGAGAAATTTAAGGTCCTTTTCAATTTTAAATGTCCTTTACCATTTAGGGATGAAATGTGTACTAGGTTTCTGTTTGTTTTTGTTGTTAGCTCTGTGTACTTTGACTACAGCAGAAATCATTAGAAACCTGTCTGTTATTGAAGGAGAAAGGCATCTAGCCCCCAGTGTCTTCTGGAAACATAACTTGAGTCACCTGCTTTCTTTCTGCAACAGCTTTCTAAGGGGGCCCATCACATTTCTAATGGGGTCCTGACATCCACGTGCAGTCTGGAAAGGATCAGGGATACTCAGGAAAAAAAAAAGTTTGACTTTTGGAGTTAATTTTAGGTCAGTGCCTCATATTTCTCTGATGAAACTAAGTTGCCTTGGAGTTCTGTTTCTGTCCCAACAATTCAACATTTAACTCCAAGACTCACAATTCCACATTAGGATGATCTTCCGTTCTGGATACTATTGAGAGGGAAAGAGTATTCGGCAATGATTGTTGAAGGCTGAGTCATTTTAAAGCATTTGATTAAACTTCTCCATTTTTATTTTTGTTTTTATAGACTGTTCTAATTGCTTTTGTTTCCATTTGATATTTGGGATTATAGATTTAGAGCTGTAAGAGACCCTATTGATAATCTAGTAATAATAATAACAGTAATAAATGGTTGATAAATATTAACTCATTTGATCCTTACAACAACCTTAGAAGGTAGGTGCTATCATTGTCCCTATTTTTACAGTTGAGGAAATCGAGGTTAAGTGACTCACCCAAGGTAACATAGCTAGTAAATGTCGGAAGTCAAATTTGAACTCAAGTCTTCTTGACCCCAGGTCCAGCACTCTGAGCACGATGGCACCACCTAGCTGCTAGTTCAACCCATTCATTTTAGAGGAGGAAAGTTAGTAAGTACCTGCTTTGGCAGGTAGCAGTGTGATGTACTGAATAGAGAACTGGCCATAGAGTCAGAAAGACCTCAGCTGAACTCTTGCCTCTGAATTATATTGGTTGTGTGACCCTAGGCAAGTCTCTAAATGTCTCTGTGCCCCAGGGAACACTCAAATACTTTAAGTTACAGAAGAGGGCTGACCTTCATTGATAGAGGGAGTTTTTCCACCTGGAGTTCTTTATACCAGTGGAATCACAGATACAGGTCACTATTCCTTTCTTCTTCTCCTCACATGCCATCCAAATGTGTAAAACATTGAACTAGATGCTGGAAATAAATAGACAAAACCAATCAGTCCCTGCCCTCAAGAAACTTATATTCTATACTTGATACACTTTGTCTGAGTTGGATCCAAAATACATTTATGTTTAAGATAAGTGCTTAAGGTATATCAGAGTTTGACACTTTCTCTGTGATCCACCATATTCTGTTGCCTTAGAGAAAAATAGAATGATTCAATAATCAATCTGTAATAAGGAATTGGAGCTTGCATAGAATACTTCTGATTGCATGTCTCCATGTAGAGAGGCTAGTATTCTGGCATAAGCTAGGTGACACAGAGGATAGAATGTTGAACTTGAGTTCAAATCTAGACTCGACACTGCCTAGCTGTGTGACCTTCGAAATAATATTTCAGACTCAGATTAGTGGTAGCTGAGACATGAACTTTTTTTTTTTTTTAAAGCAATTGGGGTTAAGTAACTTGCTCAAGGTTACAGGCTAGTCATTATTTATGCGTGGGTGCTCATTTTCTGAGGCCGGTTTCGATCTCGGGTCATCCCAACTCCGAGGCCGGCGCTCTTACTCACTGCGCCACCTAGCCGCCCCGACATGAACTTTAATAGTAATGACACATTTGGACATGAATTTGGTGGGGCCAATGCTCCAGGTGGAAAAACTCCCTCTACCAATGAAGGTCAGCCCTCTTCTATAACTTTATAAGTATTTGAGTGTTCCCTGGGGCACAGAGACATTTAGAGACTTGCCTAGGGTCACACAACCAATATAAGTCAGAGGCAAGAGTTCAGCTGAGGTCTTTCTGACTCTATGGCCAGTTCTCTATTCAGTATATCACACTGCTACCTGCCAAAGCAGGTACTTACTAACTTTCCTCCTCTAAAATGAATGGGTTGAACTGGGCTAAATTTGAGCTCCCTCTTCTCAGAGATGGTATATAGGCAGAGCATACCTCCAAGGTGTTAAGGGAAGAAATGTTTGTACTTTTATTCTTGCTATATCTTAGAAGTAAATATCCTTTTGTCAAAGGTAAGTCATACTAACTGGTTAAATAGAACTGAAGTACTAGTCACTGACACTTAAACGTGGAGTGAACATAGAATATTAGAAGAGAGAGCCCTCAACCCCCTCAGTATACTTCCAGAGGCCTGAAGGGGCAGATGCAGCCTGCCTGGCTCTGGGAAGATGAGCCAGATCTGCTACAAATCAATCGACAGTTCTGTATTAAAAGTGCTGATCGTTTTTATGAGACAATAAACAAAGGAAAAGATCCACATCAGGCCCTGGAGCTTCTGATGTCTAGCTGGGCAGGCACCTTGGTCTCCCTCTATTTTCTCCTTCTCCACTGTTCCCTAGAAAATATTTATAACTAACACACACCAACTGAAAATAATTTAGGGTATAATTCTACAGGGGCTATTGAAAGTTTTTTTTTTTGGAGGGCAATTGGGGTTAAGAGACTTGCCCAAGGTCACACAGCTAGTTTTTGCAAGTGTCTGAGGCCAGGTTTGAACTCAGGTCCTCCTGACTCCAGGGCTGGTGCTCTATTCACTGTACCACCTAGCCACCCTGGGGGCTATTTAAGTTTTACCATTGTTCAAAGCCTTAAGTAAAAGGACAAAATTTTAATTGTAAGATTTCTACTATCAGCAAGGAGGCAAGGATTTGGTAGAGACCTCAGAAATTGTATCTCATGGACAAGTGACTGCTCATGTGAGCCCTAGTCTTATCTATAATCTTCCTAAGGCACTTTAACCACAGAAATCTCTTCAGTGAACTTGACTGGAAAGTGTGATAAGAGAGAATGATTTTTTAAATCCTTGATTTCTTTTTGAATCAGGAACTCCTCCTCAGGCTACTATTTCAGAACTTTGTGATGGTCAGTGAAATGTGTGAAATGGGGCTACCAAATGATGGACCCAATATTCTAAGAAACAAGCTAGAACTTGGATCTTGTCAGGGTCTTCTGAGTACTACCTCATGAGGTCCTCTGCCCTGATACTGACATGGCCAGGAGAAAAAAAGGAAAGGACTCTGAAGGTTTTGTTCAAGAGGAAAAATGGTCCAGCAGAAAGAATGCTGGGTTTGGAATGAAAGAATATGGGTTCAAATCCTGCACCTGTCACTACCAGTGTGACTGTAGGCAAGTCACTTACCTCAGACTCTTCATATGCAAAAGGGTGCTGTTAGACTAGATTAGTGCTCTCCAGACTGTGACCTCTTTTTTCTATGGCTTGTGAGCTAATATTTTTTTTTTTACATTTTGAAAAGCAATAAAACTTTATTTAAAAATGTAAAAACCATTCTTAGGCCACTGGTGTACAAAAATAGGGGATGAGTCAGATGTGGCCCACAGAATATAGTTTGTCCCCTGGCCTCTAATGTTCTTTTCGGTTCTAAATATATGATCCTATGAAGCCGTTACTGTTGTAGAGTCAACACTGACCGTTTCTTTGATGTACTCTGTGCCTTATATCTTAAGCAGGTTATAGCATAACTCAATGTGCAAGGCTTCCCCTAGGGATGACCACAACACAGAGAGATATCAATGTAGAAAGCCTCATTAGTAAGTAGATTTTTAAAAGTTTTACCATTCTTTCACAAAAAGGTCTCATCTTAACTCTTGTTTGTCCTTTCTTGTTAACAAACACAGCACTATAGTCACCATGTAATAGGTGGCTTATGAATACTAACCAAAGGGTCTAGGTTATCTCTGTTTTTATGTCTGCTCTCTGGCTACAGAGAAGCCACAGGGTAGGAAAGGGGCTGATGTCTTTGTTAAGGCTAATGGCAGTAGTTGCTTCTTCCTGCTTTTGTAGATCAACTTTTTTGTCCTCTCATTTGTAGTATTGGTATCTGTCCTTTCTGGGGGTAACTAGGTGGCACAGTGGTTAGAGTACCAGGCCTGTAGTCAGGAAGACTCATGTTCCCGAGTTCAAATCTGACCTTAGACACATAGTACTGTGTGACCCTGTGACAAGTCACTTAACCCTGTTTGCCTCAGGAAATGGCAAACCACTCCAATATCTTTGCTAAGAAAACCCCAAATGGGGTCACAGAGAGTCAGGCATGAATGAAACAACTAAGCTACAACAGTGCCAGTCCCTTCTAAGATTTCTGCTTCTCCCTTCCCCTCATGGAGGGTGTCTATGTGTGTGACCTGGCTTCTCCATATGTTCTTAAGGGCTGTGGTCGCCATGGACTTAACGTTGTTGTTACTTGGCCATCTATCTCCCCCAATGTCACACCGGTATAGGTCCATGCCAAACATCTCAATACACCTCTATCCAGAACTCTATATACCATCTTCCTTTCCTTCCTCTCTCTTTAAAAGCCAGTTTATGCAAATAACTGCTCTCTCAAAGTTCTGTTTTTGCTCCTCCCCCCCCCCATAGCAGCATGTAATCAAATATAGGTTCTATAAATACCTTCATGCTCCTTAATCTTTTAAGCAAGAACTCCTTGGGTGGCCTTGATTGTTATAGTGGAATCTTAAGGGAGTATAAAGTTGCGTCTGTGGAACAGTCAAGAAAAGTATATCAGACCCAGGCAATCAATTGATTAACAACATTTATTAAGCACTTATTATATGTTAAGCACTGGGAATACAAAAAAGAGACAAAATATAGTCCCTGCCTTCAAGGAGTTTACAATCTAATGGGAGAGACAACCTACAACAAATATATACAAATGAAGCTATATATAGTATAAAGAGGAAATAACCAAAAGAGGGAAAGAACTAGATTTAAGAGGGGTTAGGGAAGGCTTCCTGTAAAAGGTGGGATTTTATTTGGGACTGGAAGTGAGGGAGGTCAGTGGGTGGAGTGGAGGAAGGAGAGCATTCCAGACGTGGAGGACAGAGAGAAAATGCCTGAAGCTGAGAGATGGAGTATCTTGTTCATGGAACACCAGGAGGCTAGTGTCACTGGATAAATGAGTGTTATGTTGGGGAGTAAGGTGTAAGAAGACTGAAAAGGTATGAGGGGGCTAGGTTATGAAAGGCTTTGAATACCAAAAAGAGCATTTTGTATTTGCTTCTGGAGGCAATAGGGAGCCACTGAAGTTTATTGAGTAGGAAGGTGGCATAATCAGACCTGCATTTTAAGAAGATCGCTTTATGGAGGATGGGTTAGAGTGGGGAGACACTGAGGCAGGCAGACCCACCAGCATGCTATTGCAATAATCTAAGTGTGAGGTGATGAGGGTTTGCATTAGAGTAGTGTCGATATCATAAGAGAGAAGGGGATGTATTTGGGAGATGTTGCAAAGGTAAAATTGGTGGGCCTTGGTAGCAGCTTGGGATATAGGGGAGGGTTTTTAGAGATAGTGAGGAATCCAGAATGAGACAGGAGTTTTGCTGCCTGAGCCCATGCAGCCTTAACCCAATTCCTGTAGAGGCCATGTTGACCACTCTGCAAACTGTCTAGTTTGTGTGACTTCTGCCTGGTAGCTTAGAAGAATGGTTTTCTCCCACATAAATTCCCTTTTGACAGATCTCCATTTAGCTCTGATAACTTATTCTGGGATATTCTTTCTCAGAAGGACATGCCCTAACTTACTGCTAAGCTGAGAGCAGGATGATTTCTCATAGTTCTCAAAGTGATTATAGTCTCTGTCAATTTAGTTTGCCTTACTCCCAGGAAAACTTTCCATCGAGTATTACCAGAAGCTTTATGCCCTCAAGACTGTTTTTCCCTGACTCTGGTAGGTCTTCTTTCCCAGATGATGGCTGCCTATATTACTGTGCTCTCCACATCAGAAACACTGGTCCAAGAGAAACAATTAAAGCCATACTATGGGAAATAGTTTTCTGACTAGTTTCACATTGACAAATACTAAAACGCTCTTATCTTCCTGACTGTATCCTTCTGTTGTCCCTATCCCAGACCCATTGGTATTGTTAGGTTAGATTATTAGGAGTACATTACCATCCACACTGCCAGCTAGAGAACTATAATCAAATCAAATGTCATTTTTGGAAAAGGGATACTGATGGACTGCCTTATATCTCCACTTAACATCCCTGTTGATTAACCTAGACCAGGGGTGGAGAATCTGCAGCCTCCATGCCAACATGTGGCACTCTAGGGCCTTAAGTGCAGTCCTTTGAATCCAAACTTCATGGAACAAATCCCCTTAATAAAAGAATTTGTTCTGTAAAATGTGGACTCAGTCAAAAGGCTGTACCCTCGGACCTAGAAGACCGTACTTACCACCCCTCCCCCCCTTGACCTATGCCAAAAGAGCCTTCTCTGGTCCAGATTCCCTTTTATGTGTTATCTCCTACTGGGATGGAGTTTCTTGAGGGCAGGGCAGCTCCCCATCTATATTTGTATCCCAAGTACTTAGCATAGTATCTGGTGCTCAGTAAATCAACACATACTTTTATTTATTGTCACATCTTAAGGGATTTCAGGCTTAAGGGATTTCTGACTCTTAGCTGCATGAGCTTGGTGGGGTTCTTCTAACATTCTAGGATCACTATAATGTCTTCTTGCTCTTGGGTCTGCTCCTTCTTCTTGTCCTCTAGGTGATCTTTCAACTTTCCTGCCATATCAGTTAAGGCCACCAAATCTTTAGGCCTAGGATTCCCTATTAGGTGGCCTTTTAAACTCCTATTCAAGTCCTTTAAAAAATTCTTATCAACACTGTGTCTTTCTGCATTCAGATAATTCTCAGTTGACAGAATTAGTTTATAGACATCCAATTTCATTTTTCTTGTTGGAAAGTAAGAATAACAGTAGCAGTATTCCACATCTAATGAGGGTACCCCCAAATTGCCCAAGCTTGGTCTTATATTGTATATATTGATGAGAAAAGGGGACCCCTCTTTCAGAGGAACTACCTAATATAAAATGCCTCCTCACTTGCCTACAGTTAAAGATACCTCCTTGTCAGATCTGCTGAAAAGCTTTGTGGTTAGCTCTAAAAGACCAGCTTATCCTTGCCTGGTAAAGCCAGTGAGTGTTCCTTTTGTACTTGGAACATATGATTCCAAAGAAAGGTTTGGGTAGCAGGAAGGTTGCTAAAGATGGTAATGTTGGTAGAACCCACCATGTTGGTTGAGATATTCTTGGCATGCCACAAGCTGAGTGACCATCATAGCTGTTTACCAAGCCCATTGTTAATGTCTGACTCTTTGGGTGAAGAGTGGGGGGTGAAGTCCATGCTGCTGGTTTTATTCATCAGGGTTCCATAGTCTCTGATTAAAATGTGTCCAAAATTATAATATAATGGCAAGATTCAAAAGATGTTATCAGGTACATAGCTGTTATTGACTCTGAGACAGAGTCATTATTGCCTGAGACATAAAGCATCTCACAACACAGCCATTGTAGGAATCTTTCCCCAGAGACAAATGTAACACAGGGAAATGCAAATTCAGACAAACAGGTAAAAGTACCCAGGTAATCAAACTTCCAGAGCAGCATTACTTTGCCACAATGAAGTCTCACATTACTCCCTTACTTACTAGCCAGTCAAAAGCACTAGGCAATCCAATCATATTATAATGGCCAGTCCAGAGATCATTGCTTCTGTAAACTACCTACAGCATCCCAGAGAGATCAACTGACACCCTTATTAAAGTTTTTGGCAACATTTGCTGCCTTGTTGTTCTCATGCCTCAAGTTTCTGCCTTTCTATTTGTGATAACACATATCCAAACGAAAGCTGCCTTCTTTAAAGCATTTGCTTTGAAAGCAGATGCATATTCAAAGGATGCTGTCACTGCTTAAAATACTCTTTTCCATCCATTTTGAGAATGACCATCCCCATTCATTTGAACCTCTATAGTCTTAACAACTCACCATTCTTCGAAGGTGGATTTGCTTTTTGAAAATTAAGTATGTGAAGTATGTGAAATAAGTTTTACTTTGAAAATTAAAAAAAGGTATTTGAATCCAAGTCTTGTGGTTAAATTGAATATTCAAGCTGGGTAATACTAATCTTGGCCCCAAACAACCAAAACCAAAAAATTAAAACAGTTATCTTCGAAGACAATGCCAAGAGAGGAGTTGCTTTTTTATGCATTTATAACATCTTTGGAATAAGTTTGTAGCTCCTCAAGGTTACTATTCTGGAAGACAGCTCTCATATGGACTTATAAATTCTGCTGGTGGATATTAACCAACTCATTGGACTACTCTCTGTCTGTATCTTTAGACTATAATGTCCATCAGTTATTAGCAAGTTGGAGCATTGTGTCGATGTTAGTTAGCAGTTCTGTTCCCAACCTAACAGTTTATTTAACAGATGGCTGCTGTCTTTAGCAGGGGCCTTTAGCACAACAAAATTGTGTTTGTTGAGACTGCCAAAGTGATAAATCCTCCTTGTGTTTACTCTTTAGTCCCCAAGGTTAATTGTTGTTTCTCAAACCAACAAAGGGGCTCGGTTGGTGTACTAACAGCCTCTAATGAGTTGAGGTATGTAAACAAACCATTAGATTGACTACAAATATGTCCATACAGGCCCACTCTACCAATTTTGTGCATCCTTGATGGATATTAGCCACATCCTAAGGACAGTCTGGCCTTGGGGAGGCACACTTCACTCCTAGACAACTTCAGCCTTAACTGCTAAGGCAAATACGAAGAAGTGTGTAGGAACTAGCTTGAAATAAAAATTCCCTTAATTTAGGGTTTGTGGGGCCTTGTTTGGGAACTGTGTACTCCAGGAAAGGTGATGCATTTCTTGAGGTTTCTCTAGAAAGAAACTGAAGTACCACAGACACCCATGTTTTGTGGATTTCAATAAATTGGGGAGCTCCTCCCTGTTCTCTAAATGCCCTTGCCAGGTTACCAGATCTGAAAACGGGAAGTCAGATTAATTAATATATCATGTGATTTAAAAATCCCTTGAGGTCAAAAACAGTGAGTTCACGAGGCATTGGAAGCCCTAATTTTCCTCAATGATTTCATCAACAGGGAACCAAGGCAAATCTGGAAGAGAAGAAAGAATTTTAACACAGGGGAAGCCAAGTAAAGCTAATAAGCCTTTATTAAACACTTTATTAAAAACTTGCACACTATGTGTGAGACCCTGTGGGGATACACTGATCCAAGAGGGTTTTATTCTGTGTGATCAGCATAATTTTCCCCAGGGGTGATGTGTCACACCTCCAGAAATTCTGAATGTAGATGGTAAGAAAGTTAGGGTAGTATTTTGTCAAGTGGTTATCATAATTGAGGGTAGGGCTGTTCTTAAGACTGATTTTCTATCCTGGCAGGTATTATGGGAACTGGTCTCTGTAGTGTCCAGAACAATACACTTAGGTGTCAGGAAGACTTGTGTTCAAATCTTAGCCTCTGTAAGTCTCCCTCATTGTTAACCTCATTTACAAATGGGGTTAATAATACCTCTAGTTCTTATCTGAGGGGGTTATTGTGAGGCTCAGCTGAGTCCTATGTGAAAGGTCCTTTTCATGTTGAAAATGTGTCAGGTGTTCTTTTTTATTTGAGGGATCATTGGAATATTCTGGGCCTGAAAGCATCCTTCCCACAACTAAGCTTGTCATAGTACTTGAAGTTAGGCACTTAGTGGAGTGAATGAGCAGTGGTCTCACTATTAGAGGACTCAGGCTAATAGTCTACCTATGTCTTTACCTGTATGAGTTTGGCCAAATCATTGGACTTTTTTTGGCTCAGTTTTCTCTTTTGCAAAATGAAGGGATTGGAGTAGGTGACCCCTCTTGTCTTTTCTAGCTCTGATTGTATAATCAATCCATCAATTGTATAATCAATCCATCAACAAGTACCTACTTAAGTAGGTAATAGGTACCTATTACTGTGTGCCAGGCACTGTGATTGGCCCTTGGGATACAAAGACAAAAATCAAATAATTCCTACCTGCAAGGGACTATGAATATATTGTTACAAGAAAGCCCTGTTAAAAACACACATATATCATGGAGGAGGGATAATGCAATACAGTGGTCTGAATTCAAGCAGCTCAGAACAGGTAAATGAGGTCATGACCAACACAAAATGCCGTGTTCCTGGAGAATTCTTTGGGGTTTTGATGGTTGGGGACAGATTCACCTTGGATATAACCCAGAAGGTCAGATCAGGAACGGAACAGAACTTAACCAGAACACATGAAACCTTGACTTCAACTTCTTCTGTCCTTCCCAAAAAGGGGAGAATTATAGAATCATAGACTTAGATGACGTCTAGTCTAACACTCTCATTTTCAAAGTTGAGGAAACTGAGGCTTAGAGACATTAAGTAAATTGCCCAAAGTTGTGTGGGTGGTATCAGAGACAAGATTTGAACCAAGGTCCTCTGACTTGAGTTAGTTATAAAACATTCATGATTCCTTGCTTCCCAATCCAGGATAAGGAATAGATATCAAATATCCCATATCAAAAAGGTGCATTTTTTTCCAGTCCTGTGCCAAATGTGTCAGTATCATGGGATTTGGATTCAGGTTTTTCTGACTTCAAGTCCACCCCTCTGTTCACTTTGCAACAAGTTAGGACTAGGTAAGACAAGCAAAAGGGTTTTCCCAATTGGATGAAACCACAGATCCTTATACTAATATATATCTGTTAATGTAATCATAGAGAACAGATTATATAATCAGTATTCCTCCCCTCCCTCCTCTCCCCTCCTCTCCCTTCCTCTCCCTTCCTCTCCCCTTCCCACTCTCTTTTTCTCTCTTCTCCTCTCCTTCTCTTCCCTCCCTCACCTTTTTTCCCAACAGAAAAGGAAATTGTGTCTCAGGGTGGTCAAGTGATTGACCAAAGTCAAACAGACAATTGTAGCATCTCCATACTCAGGATCATGCATATTTTGGATCTAAGTTTCCTGATTCCAAATTCAGGACTCTTTCCACCACACTGTCCTGTCTTTCTTAGTGGTAACTGACACAGTTTTGCTTTTTTTCTATTCTAATGTTATGAGGAAGAAATTTCTTTAGCTCTAATAAGGGTTTTCCCCTTGGGTCTATCCTTTTCTTGCTTGACTGTCTGTATGCTTTATAAAAAGAGACCAGACAAAGCTTAAGCACTCATCATTAATACATGAAGAAAAAAATGTTGTTTTGTTGTGAGTTTCTTTTTTAATATATAAGATAAAATCCAGCAAATGTGAGCAAAGACTGCTACCACATCCCTTGATCAATGCAGATAATGGAGGCTATTGTGATTAGCTTCCATAAGTGATTTATACATGCTTCAGATGAGGAACCATTTTTACCTACTGCAGGTAGTCCAATCTCTGTCAGATGATTGGGCCATTTTCCTTCCTTCTTCCTTCCTAAACACTGTACCCAAAGGGAAGGGATACCCAGATTCTCTAAGTTCAGCACTCTATTCACTCCATCAAACTGCTTCATTACTTATGCGGATGTACACACACACACACACACACACACACACACACACACACACAAACACATACACATATATGAGTAAGACAGGATTCCTGTCTTCAAGTGGCTTGCTGTCTAAGTGAAAAGAAAAGACCTAGTCAAATGAACAATTAAAAAAAAAAAGCAATCCATGATAGATACTAAATGCATGGCAGCAATATTAAGTGAGATAAAGAGCTAGGGCAGGGAAACATCCATAGGAATTAGTAAGTGCTTGCTGGTTGATTGATTGGAGCCTAGAGGGTGGTCTGAGAAGTCTTCATGGAGGAGTTAGGACTTCATCTGAACCTGGAGAAATTGGATGGTGAATTTCACTTGATGTAAATAATGTTGGATTTAATGGAAATTCCATTATGCATTGCAGTGGAAATGTTTCTCACCCCCTGCATGTAAATATTACCTTTGCTGTGGATTATAAAATAAGTGAATCTGTTATGTGAATAAGGGATGAGCCCTGACCTGAATGGAAATTTCATGGGAAATGTTGGATATTTATTCTATGACTTTAATAAACATTAATCCCAGAGAGAAATGCCCTTTAATTCCCTGGACTAGTACCCAATAGTGGACTAAAGAGAGGTTGTAAAGGTCAATATTATATCAACAAACAGATTCTCTGAAGTAAACAGAGCTCTGTGGGTGTTTTTGCAGATTATGGGTCTTGTGTTCATTGTGGTGGGGTGAGGAGTGATGGCTTATTGAATAACAGAATCATAGAATCATAGAAAGCAGAGAACATTAGAACTGGAAAGGCCTCTAGAGATCTGGTCCAAGTTCATTTTTATGGAAGAAGAAACTGAGGCCTAGAGAAATGAAGGAATTGCCACAAAGTGAAAGAGTCTGGATTAGAAACCAGATCTCTTGACTCCCAATCCAGAGGAGAAAAATTCTGATTTATTTCCAAGAGATTCAGTTTCATAACCATGATCTTCCCTCCCCTTCCTCTACTGGTCCACCAGAGGAAATTGTAGTGAACCAGAGGACAATTTGATCACAGAGAGAAGGAATGGCCAGGCCCTTCCCTCTTTTTCACTGACTTGTAGCCTCACTCCATCAACCTCTTCTAGGGCAGGACTTACTTTCCCATCCTCACTGGTACACAGACAGGCAGAAGAATTCAAGACAGGAAGCATGGAGATAGCAGACCCCTTGGAGGATTTCAAAGCCCCATACATCCCACCCTATTTATGGCACTGCAAGGTATTTTACCATGTATAAGCTTACATGCTTATACTGCTAAGTTAGCTCAGGAGACACAGAGTGCTCTATTCTCCCTGTATTGCTGACAGTTCCAATGACAGTATGTAGAATGAACTGGAGGCTCCCAGCAGAATGTAAGGTCCTTTGAGGGCAGAAGCTATTTTATTTTTGTCTTCATATAGCCAGGGCTAGTGTGTGTCTTAGTGTGTAGGCTTAGGATGAGGGAAAGGAAGAGCTTGAGGATGAAGAGAGAAGTCTATACCCCAGGGTCAGCATTAGGGAGAGCAAACTTTCCTAATGACATTATATTCTGTAGTGAAAAAGAAAAAATAACCGTGGGGCTGAATATTTGAATCTGGGCTCTCTTTTGAGCCTAATCTCCTCTTCCCTCTCCTTTCCCCCCTATTTCTCTTTTCCTTTACCTCCTGTTCCTTTCTTCCTCTTCCCTTCATTATGAAGCCCCCTCTGATAGCTGGCTGGGCTGGAAGAGACTGCAGCCCAATCAATGGGTCAGATAGGATTAGGCCCCTAAGATTAGCCCATTCTGCTATCCCTTCCAGGGAATTTAGCACCAGCTGTGAGCTGTGGGCCACGACAGTTGTGCTAGTAAAGCACTTGTCATTAACCTGAGAGGTCTGGAGTCAGGCCAGAGTCCTCCCTGTTGCATTCTTTCCAGGTAGTGGAAATTTGGGATTTTGCTTCTCCTATGCTATTCCCTATGCTATTCTTCCTATACTTGTCCATGTTGTTGACACAGAGATCTTGCGGCCATGCACGTAGGTCCACTCATCTAATAACACTTCCATGTATTCCTAGACAGTCTTGTGCTTTCACATGCATTAAGGGCTTTCAGTTATTTTCGCATTTTCTTCCCATACTGGCCATGAGAGTCAGGCAGAGGAGACAAGGGTGTCCTTGGGCAAAATTGGCCAATGTAGACTTTGGAATCCTCCTACCTGACCACTCTGTAGCCTCCTCTTCTTTCCACATCAGTCAATTATACAAACCTGTGTGTGATGTTCACCTACTTAAGTGCTAAGTGCTGAGGATATAGAGAGCCTTGGGTCAGCAGGACAGGGTTCGAGCTCTGGCTCAACTAGCTACAGTTATGTGACCAAGGGAATAATTTCACCTTCAAACCTCAGTTTCTTCATTTGTAAAACAATGATAATATTGACACTGCTTATTTCACAGGACTGTTGGAGAAAGCACTTTTCAAATCTCTATAGAAATGTGAACGATTCTTCTTCTTATTATTATTACAAAACTAGGAGGAAAATCATAGTCCTAACTCCAGCCTTCAAGATACAATCTAGTAGTTGTCTAGCATCAACCAGCAAAGGGTCATACAGCCAGGTCACTGCCAGTCAGGAGAAGCTATTCCTTTCTTGGAGGGAGGAACCAGATATTGGAACCAGGAGCAGGATTGCAAAGCAGCAGTCTGAACATGGGACTGAGAATTCAACCATAGAGTCAGGGGAGAGGGGGTCACCATGTTAACAACGATAACAGAAGTAAGGGAGTTGAGGGGCTAGCAGATAAGGAGAGAAGCTGAGATGAAAATGGGGCACTGGGATGAGCCAAAGCCTTAAAAGAATAAGACAAAACAAATGAAGCCAAGAATAGAGCTATTCACTGAGTGACTGCTTGTACTACTATCTTTCTTAGCAGCTTATCTTTTTGGTGAGTTTGTACCTGCCTGTCATAGCACTCTGATTCTTAATATGTAGAGTTATTGGGAGCTGGAGCCTATGAGTCCTAATCCTTAAGAATTCTCTTGTTCTCAGCTGGCCATCAACTCACTAAAGTATTTGCTGATAATGGCTTAAGGCTTCTTGCATATGCGTTGTCATAGAGAACTCTGGGAGATAAACAAGTCTTAAACACCCAGGGAGAAGTCTCTAACTGAATTTTTGGATGGAGTTTTACTTGACATTTCTTAAAAAACAACAACAAAACTCACGCTTTGTAGGCAATATTCTACTCTACTCATAAGGATGACCTTGAGAATGCCTATTTTTCCCATTGAAAGACAAACAAACTGAGACACAGAGAAGAATGAGTTATTGTTGAGTTAGCTATGGTTAGACAGTGAGTTAGTGGCAGAGGTGGGGATGACCCTGATCCTGGTAGAGTCACATCAAGAAATGTAGCTGTGGCAGGGAGGCAGGGAGAGAGGAATCAATTGATGATTATCTAAACAGAGTAGGGGGTAGGGGCAGATGTACTTGATCAGAGGTGGCACTTATGGGGTCACAATAGTGAACTTGACAACTATAGAATCCATCCCCTGTACCTTCCGGGAGGGATTGAACCTTTTAATGGATGGAGATAGCCTCCTGAACAGTTTGATCTAAGGGTTACCAAAATATTCCCCTGATAAGAATATCTCCCTCACTAGTTTGCCACAATGATAGAAGATCTTCCTTCCTATTCTGGAATTTTCACCATTCAAGTCAGTTAGAAAACAGAATCATGGACACTATGGCTTTGGAAAGTCACTGTGACAATGTATATAGTTTAATAGCAAAAGACAGAGATCTCTCCATTAGCATAGGAGCATGAATCAATTTAGCAGATAACTAAGTGAAACCCTAAATTCTGAGGCCATGAAATACAAGAAGAGGGAGCCTTAAGTTTAGATGGAAGGGCAGAAGGCATTAGTCCAGAAAGTGTGTGTGTGTGTGTGTAGAATGCTAAAGACAAACTTTGCCCACCTTCGAACCAGATCAAAGTACAGTCCTTCTACTTCTGTGTTCGCTTCTGGTACTAAGGACTCCATAAACAATAGTTAAATCTCTGAGAAAGTTTTTTCTTGTTTTCTTCTGGGTTTTAGACAGGAGAGTTGGGATCATAGGACCAGAGACTTTAAATTGAAAGTGACCTTAGAGGTTATCT
This sequence comes from Gymnobelideus leadbeateri, assembly GCA_011680675.1. Taxonomy (NCBI): domain Eukaryota; kingdom Metazoa; phylum Chordata; class Mammalia; order Diprotodontia; family Petauridae; genus Gymnobelideus; species Gymnobelideus leadbeateri. The sequence goes on along the minus strand of WOXC01008153.1, from coordinate 83,036 downwards.
AATCCATCATACTCATTGGAAAAATGAGGAAACTGAGACCTAGAGAAATTAGACTTATCCAAGACTATCTAGGTATTAAATCCAGCTTGCTTTCCATTGTACCATGGAATTTATAAAAATTACTATACAGTGATACAGATTTTGACTCAACATGAGGAAAATTTTCCAATAATTAGAGCTGTAAAAAAAATAGAGTGTGATGCCTTGGAGGGTAGTGAATTCTTTGACATTAGAAGCATATAAGTAGAGGCTAGATTGGGTGTTCTTAACCCCTTTTGTGTCAGGAACCTATTGGGAAGGCTGATGAAACCTATGAACCTCTTCTCAGAATAAACTTTCAAATAACTTAAATGTTTTAGAATAAGATACATAGGATTATAAAAGAAACCAATTATATAAAATATAGTTATCTAATTATTTTTAAAAGTTCATGGACCCCAGAGCTAAGTGATTTCTTGTTGGGGAAGATCTGTGATTTTGATAGAGGTTTGACTTGGATAATTTATACTGGAATGGCTTCTTCCATCACCAAGATTCTATGATTCTACTGATGTGATACCATTTATATTAGCACTTTGCAGTCAGGCAGTACTTTATATAGAATATCTTATTTGATCTTCCTATCGCTTTATGAGGACACCCTGCTGGGACCTTGTCAAATGGCGAGATTCAGATTTAGGTGGGGAGGAATCAATGATGACATGAGACTGTGAACCTGGGTAACTGGAAGGATGGTGGTATCCTTGACAGTAAGGAGGGAGTTTGGAAGAAGGCGGGTTTCAGTAGGTAAGAGAATGAGTTCTGTTTTGGATGTCCAATAGGCATTTGGTGATGTAAGAATGGAGATTGAGAGAAACTAGATATAGACATATAGACCTGGGGCTTATCAACTGGGAGATCATAATTGAAATCATCAAGTGAAATAGTATCAATAGAAAAAAGAAGAGGGCCCAGTCCAGAGCCTTGGGATATCCATACCTTGAGTTAGTGGGTATGACATGAGCCCTAATACTGGACCCCCTAAGGAAAACCTCTTTCTTCACATAGTTCTTTATGGTATTATCATGTTTATTTTACATATGAGGAAACCAAGGCACAAAGAAGAAACTTGTTCAAATTCATACCATTAATGAGTAATTAAGGAAGGCTCTGAACCCAGCTCTATTTGCATCTTGAAAATATTTTAATAGATTAAAAAATTATACATTGCCTTTACTTCAAGATATATCCCTCCCACTTTCCCACCCAGAGAGTCATCCTTTCTAGCAAAGAAAAAGAATAAGAAGTTGAAGAAAGAGAAGGAGGAAGAGGACGAGGAGGAAGAAGATGAGGAGGAGGAGGAGAAGGAGGAGTGTAGCAGCAAGCACCCCAGCATACACAGGGTGGTTGCCAACACAGGTTCTTAGATCTGCAAATGGGTTAACAATCTTGCTCTAATCAAACATATATCATTTACCTAGGTCAGGGGAAAAAGATCAGCACCTCAAACTTCAGAGAATACAAACAAGTTACAAGCAGACAGAGAAACAGATCAGCATGACCATTACATCCATACCTAGTCAGTTACCAGAGAGGGAAGAGTCAATGTGTAAATTGTTTTCCTAGTTCTATTTATTTCACTTTTTAATCAATTCATTGTGGTAAGAATGCTTCTCTGCATGATCCTTTGATAGTTCTTAAACAGGCTGATTTTCTGATATCTCTTAGACTTTATCTTACTACTTGGGGCCCAATTTGTAACTTTCACTTGTGACACAATTTTAATTCACTATGGAAACTTACTAGTTGGCTGCTTAAACCCCTCAAGACTTGGTCCTGCCTCTGTACTCTGAGAGGTTACCATCCTTGGTATAAAGCCAATGTGGCTCTAAAGTTGGAGTATTGGGTAGCCCTTCAGTGTCCTGCATTTGGAGATAAGACCTATAATCACTCAGATATTTAGGCAGAAATGCCCTGTCTTTGTCTTGATGTCAAGGAGAAATATCCCCTTCCTTACCTAGAAGCAAGGAGGAATACCCCATTCCCAACCATATAGTTAAAGAGTCCTGTACCCCCTCCTGGAAACCCTGTCTGATCTGCACTAAGACCACTAGTAGAATAATCACTGACAGTTCCAGCCAGTGCTTCTTAAATTATGGGTCAGGACCCCAGTGGAGTGACAGAAAATTGGGCAGCAGTCAAAGAATGTGCAAAGACCAAAAATTAATTCAAAATCAAATGCATAATGAATTCAAGGTATTTCTGGCAGTACTTGCCCACGTTGCATCACACAACTTTACTGCAGCCTTGGTTCTTCAGAACACTTTGTACTGCTCTTTGTATTACACACTTTGTACTGCACAAGACTTCAGACCATGCAGTGTAAATGAGTGCTGCCAGTAACACCTCAGCTCAGATTCGAGACTATTGTATGTTATGAATTACATTGGGGTTTTTTTTTTTACTGTACATAGAAAGTTTTCTTCTCTTACAGAAACATAATAGTTTATGGAAAATAAAGACTTTTAATATTTTCTTACTGTCATTCCTCAGTATGTATCAAAGTAGTATAGCTTTGGATTGTATTGTGTTAGAATGTTTCATTTTAAAAATGGCTGTTATCTCCTTCTTTTACAGAAACATAAATGTTTAATTGAAGCAAGTAAAGACTAAAGTCCTTTAATAATCATAGCTATATGTGTATGTAAGTGTGAACATTAATTTTTAAAATTAAGCACAAACAAGTAATTTCATAAAATAAAGCTAGTAGTTATTTGGGAGTTATTAGCAGCATTTATTTAAATTTTAGGACAAAAATATTTTTGGTTATAGATAAGTGGCTAAATTTAGACAGAAGAAGATGACAATGTGGCAGAGTCCTCACTACCAGGTTGTAGTACACCTAAATTGACAAGAAAAAGAAAATTTTTGCAATATGGATTTACTTCTAATAATGATGATGTTGTGGAAAAACCTCTTTGCTTAATTTGTGATGAAGTTTTGGTTTCAGAAAGCATGAAAACAGCCAGACTAAAATGATAGCTTTATACCAAGTATGCAGGATACTGCAATAAACCAAAGGAATATTTTGAGTAACTTTAAAAATATTCAAATAAAGAAAAACAATGTTTTGAGAAATTTGTTACTGATGATGTAAATCATTTCCTTGTGTCTTTGCCAAAATTAAAAAATCCTATGGGATAGAAGATCTCCTGTTACCTATTGCTATTAAAATGTCAGAAATAGTTCATGTGAAAAAGTATGGGAATGAAATTCATAAAATTTCTTTATCAAATGATATTGTTTCCAAAAGAATTTCTGAAATTAATAATGACCAATTCTAGCAGCTTATTACCAGGCTTTAGGGGAGCCCAAAGTTTGAAATTCATTTAGATGAAAAACTGATATTTCTAACATGGCACAGTTGTTACTTTATGTAAGACATGTTTATGAAAGAAGTATACATGAGGAATTACTGTGCCCTTTGGAAGGCACACAAGAGGGGAAGACATATGTAACTTAAAGTTGATGAATTTTACACAAATGAAGATTTACAGTAGAAAAAATTGTTTTAGAGTCTGTACAGATGATGCTGGAGCAATGATGGGTGAGAATGTTGGATTTGTAGCAAAAGCTATGGCAACAAACATATCACTTTTGTTTACTGCATGATCCATCAAGAGGCACTCGAAGCAAAAAAAAAAAAAATCACCAGAGTTAGGTGTTGAGCTTCATGATACTATCAAAATCATTAACTTTGTTAAAAATAGTACCCTTGGGGGGCGGAGTCAAGATGGTGGAGTAGAAACAGCACTTCCTTAGAGCTCTTGCCCACACCACTTCAAAATTATGTAAAAGGAGGACTCTGAAAGACCTCTGGAACTCCAGAACCCACAAAATGACGCAGAGAAGCTAACCTTCTGCTGAGGACAGTCTGGCAGTCTGGCAGGGAGCAGCCAGTGCAGTGCTCTTGGAGCCAAGCCTAGGAGCCAAGCCCAAGTACCTGTGAGTCAGAGGTTTTAGCCCCAGGGCGGCCAGACCAGCTGGAGGGGCCCTAGAACACCAGGATCTGTGGCGTTTCCAGAATTATCAACACATGGATGCCTAGGACAAAGTGAAAGGTCAGTGGCCTATGGACTTCAGGACTAGTTGGGAGAATGCATCAGCTTCTTCCCTTGGGGGCAAAAAGCAGCTGAGGAGCTGGTGCAGCTTGTGCCATGTTGCCACATTGCACCTTCAGCTCCTGGCCTATGGACTGTAGGGGGATCCAGCGATCAATCTAGGGGGTAATTGCTCTTGCTTTACCCTTCTTGGATCTGGATTGTGGTCTGGGGTGGAGGTCTTGGGGTGTGTGACCAGCTTGCCAAAGTGTGTGGAGGCTTCAGAGAGGCCACCCAACTAATACCTCCAGCAATTGGGAAAACCCCAGCATTTGGGACAGAAGCTCCCCTGGTCGGTGGCAGAGTCCTACTGTGGCAACAAACCCAAAAGTCAAGTAATTGAGGGTGACATGCCTAGGCAAAGGAAACAAAATAAACAGAAAAATTCAATATTAGACTTCTATTTTGGGGGCAAAGAGGATCAAAGCATGAAATAGGATGAGGACTGTGAGGTCAGAAATCCTGTACCAAAAGCTCCAAATGAAAATACAATCTGATTTCAGGCCATAGAGGACCATAAGAAGCAGCGAAGAGAAGTGGGGGAAAATTGGGTAGAGAAATGAGAAAGATGCAAGAAAAATATGAAATAACAGTCAACAGCCTGACTGAAGAAAAAAATGGCAAAAGAGGCTCAAAAGGGCAATAAGGAGAAGAATGCCTTAAAAAGCCAAATTTGAGAGATGGAAAAAGAATCTTAAAAGCTCACTGAGGAGAATCATTCCTTCAGAATTAGACTGGAAGCTAGTGACTTTATAAGAAATCAAGATGCTATTAAGCAGATCCAAACAAATGAAAGAATAGAAGGCAATGTGAAATATCTCATGGGAAAAACCACTGACCTGGAAAATAGATCCAAGAGAGATAATTTAAAAATTATTGGACTACCTGAAAACCACGATCAAAGAAAGAATCTAGAAATCATCCTTCAAGAAATTCTCAAGGAAAATTGCCCTGATGTTTTAGAACCAGAGGGCAAAATAGAGGTCGAAAGAATCCACTGATCACCTCCTGAAAAAGATCCCCAAAATAAAACTCCTAGGAATATTGTAGCCAGGTTCCAGAATTCCCAGATCAAGGAGAGAATATTACAAGCAGCCAGGAAGAAACAATTTCAATATTGTGGAAACACAATCAGGATAGCACAGGATCTGGCAACTTCTACACTGAGGGATAGAAGGGCATGGAATATGATATTCCACAGGGCAATGGAGCTGGGATTAAAGCCAAGAATCACCTACCCAGCAAAACTGAGTATCATGTTTCAGGGGAAAATATGGTCATTCAGTGGAATAGAGGACTTTCAAGCATTCTTGATGAAAAAACCAGAGTTGAATAGAAAATTTGACATTCAGACACAAGAAACAAGAGATGCTTGAGAAGGTAAACTGGGAAAAGAAATCATTATGAACTTATCAAAGTTGAACTATTTACATTCCTACATGGAAAAACGATAACTGCAAGTGATGAAACTTTTCTCAGTATGAAAATAGTTGAAGAAGGGCATATGAGCATATGAATACATGTGAATGTGTGTATATATGTTTTCAGTTATACATAGATAGTGGGCACAGGTTGAATTTAATAGGAAGGGATGATACTTAAAAGGTGAAATTAAGAGGTGAGAGAGGAATATATTGAGAGGAGATGGGGAGAGACAGAATGGGGTGAACTATCTCATATAGAAGAAGCAAGGGAAAATGGTTACAAGGGAGGGGAAGAACAGGAAAGCAAAAAGGCAAAACCTTATCTTCATTGAATTTGGATCAGGGAGAGAATGACATACATACTAAACAGGGTTTCTCATCCTACAGGAAAGTAGGGGAGAAGGGGATGAGAGGGAGGTCAGTGGAAGGGAGAGCCAGGCTAGAGGGGGGGGAAGTTGGAAGCACCCACTTTTGAAAAGGGACAGGATCAAAGCGGGGAGTGGACCAGGTGGGAGGTAGGATGGGAGGGAGGGAAAGATAGTCTTTTACAATATATCTACTATGGTAATGTTTTGCATAGCTACACATGTACAGTATATACTGAGTTGCTTATCTCCCTTTTAAAACCAATTAAAATATATAAATACTATGATTAATACTATTTTGTATATAATTGGGAGATAAGATGTGACGGCATTGGGGTACGAGGATTCACCTTGTCCTACTGGAAAAGTTGAAGGGGGTATGGGAGAAGAGATGGGAGAGAGCAGATTGGATGAGGGGATATCCTGTGGGACTGCTATTCCGGGGTTGTGGGTAGGGGAAAATGGGGAAAAAATGTAACTCAAAATCTGACAGAAATGAATTATGTAAATCAGAAGTTAATAAAGCATTTGGGGAAAAAAATAGTACCCTTAATAGTTGTTTTTGAACAAACCTTTGGAAAGACATGGATTCCAATTACAAAGACTTATTGGTATAAGCAGATGTAAGGTGGCTCTCAAGAGGGCAAAATTTAAAAAGATTATTGAAACTGAGAGATGAAGTTGTTAAGTTTTTGAATGAGTAGAAATTTTTCAAAATTGTGTTATTTGTTAGATATTTTTGAAAACTTAATGATTTAAACATGTTGCTTCAAGGAAAAAATTGTAAGAATTTGTGTTAAAAGATAAAATTGAAAATTTTATTTAAAAAGTTAACATATGGAAGAATAGGGTGGAAAATGGTTCTTTAAAAATGTTTGCAGCTACAGATGATTTTATAATTGAAAATAATCTTCCCAAAGATTTAATTGTAACAGTTATAATTGATCATCTGAAGTTCCTGGAGACACAGTTTCAGAAATACTTCCCCTAAAATTTTGATTCTAAAAAACCAAGTTGAGTTCATAAACCATACTCAATTGAAATTTAAAAATGTCAATCATCTGGCATTAAAAGTTCAAGAAGAATTTTTTGAATTATCAGGTGACACAGGTTTAAAACTTGTTTCCTAAAAAATCATTAAATGGATTTTGGCTTGGGATTAGGATAAAATTTCCAATAGTTTCTGAAATGGCCCTAACCATTCTCCTGCCATTTTGTTGTAGATATTTATGTGAAGTGGTATTCTCAGCATTGATGATTATAAAATCAAAATATTGATCAGCTCTGAAAAATGTTGAAGATGCTCTATATCCTGCAGTATCAAATATTCTGCCAAGATTTAATTCTTTATGTAAAAATAAAAAAAAACACATCTATCTCATTATGATACAAATTTGCTTTCATCTTTAATAAATGGTAAAATTATTTGTACGCCAAAGAATTATTTTAAAATAAATTTCTTTATGATTTCTTATTAGTAAATGTTTGATTTGTACACCTATTTTCTATACCTATATACCCAGGGTCTCATAAAAATTTCTCAGGTGAAAAGGGGTCACAAGTGGTAAAAAGTTTAAGAAACCCTGACCTAAACCCCTGTATGGGACCTCCCTAGGCTCTGTCTTTCTTTCTCTCTTCTGTTCCCAATTAGGTTATGCTGTTGTTGGCATCATCTTTTTCTGGAACTACTAGCCCACCAACTGCCAGTGGTGAGAAGTGTCAATAATCCACCAATAATGCCTCCTGCAATGACTTGTAGAGTCATCCATTCTTGGCAGAATCTAAATGAAGGAGCCAGTTGGGTGACAGGTCAAACTAGGACCTCTCTTTAGTTCACAAGCTGCTGACAAGACTGTGCCTAAGTCACACCACATCTCCATGGACAGAAAAGGCCAGACTGCCTCCTTGCTGTCTCTTGTCCTTCCTGGAGAAAGAGCCAGGTCGCTGAACTGTGCTCCAGTAGTAGAGATCTCTGCATGAACTATTGTTGCAAAATGGCACCACTCAGTTGGGCAGCTGATTCAATATCCTGTGAGCATGGCACTGGGATTCAGGACTCCAATGCCAGAGCTTGGCTAGAAGACCTTCAGGTTTAATGGGAGAGACTTCTTCATTCTGCTTAGGCAATAACAAGACAAAATAAATTAATTATAAATAGCATCAATAAGAAATGATCGAGAATCAATTTGATCTTTTTGAGATACAAGTATATACAAAATAGTTAAAAGGTCAAGGGGGTGAACATAAGCATCTGGGGGGATTGGAAAAAAGTTTTACATAAGAAGTGACACTTAAACTGGGTCTTGAAGAAAGCTAGAGATTCAAAGAAGAGGAAGTGAGGAGAGTGCAAATTTCACACAGGAGTCCTTGGCTTTAATGTCCCTGTAGTACAAAGACATTGAGAATGGATATAGAAAGGTGTGAATGAAATAGTGAGAGGACAACTTTGATTGGAGGGTGTGAAGAGGGATAATTTATGATGGAGGTTGAGAAGTAGGTTGAGGCCAAGCTTTAAAGGGATTTAAATGCTATATTATTTCTTAGGGGGTGATGAATGGGGGATCATTGGAGTTTATTGAATAAAGGAGTGATGTGGCTAGACTTGTACTTTAGGAATGTCACTTTGGTAGCCATGTTGAAAGCAAATTGGAATAAGGGGAGATTTAAAGTTGGGAAACCAATTGGAGGCCACTGCAATTGAGGTGATGAGGGCCAGAACTAGGGTGAGGGGTGTGTGAGAGAAGAGGATAGATTTTACTGACATTGTGGAAGTAAAAATGACAAAATTTTTCAACTGATTGGATATAAGGGATGGGAAAAGGAGACTTGAGAAGCTGATGATGACACTGAGTTTGTGATCCTTGGGTGACTAAGCAGGACCTTCATTAGAAACAGGGAAGTTAGAAAAGGAAGTAAGTTTTGTGGAAAAGGTTCTTTACTACTATAAAAAGTTCCTTGCTATTACAAAAATGCTGCTATGAATATTTTGGAGGATTTGGGTCTTTATTTCAATCTTTATTCTCCTCTATGCCTAGCAATGGGATCTTTGGGTCAAAGGACAGAGATATTTGATATACTTTCTCAGCATGATTGCTTTTCAGAATAGTTGGACCAATTCACAGAACAACCAATGATGTATTCATAAACCACTCTTTTTCCGGCTCTTCCAACACAGATTATTCCCATCTTTTACCACTTTTTCCAATCTGCTGGATATGAGGTAAAACCTCAGAGTTGTTTTGATTTGGATTATTAGTGATTTTGGAGAAATATTTTATATGTTAGAATTCTTTTTTTGAGAATTAGTTGTTTGTATCCTTTGACCCCTTGTCCCCTGAGAAATGGCCATAGGTCTTATTTATTTGTCTAAGTTCCCTATAACTCTTGTATATCGGGCCTTTGTCAGAGAGTTGAGAAAAAGGTTTTCCTAGTTTACAGCTCCTCTTTTCATCTTAGTTTATTGACTTTGTGCAAAAGCCTTTCAATTTTATGCAACCAAAATTATGTTTTACTTTTTAAATCAATCTTGTCCTACCTGATTAAGAAAGAAGACTTCCTCAAAAATAGCAAGTTATCTCTTCTTAGCTCTAATCTTCCAATGTCATAGCCAGTGTTCTATTACACCATACTGTCCACATAAGCACTTACTGTCTTCCTTACTTATTTTCCAAGTTAATCATGATTGTCCTTGTGAGAGCTCTTCTTCTGGAACTAACATTTTACTTATGTATTGTTATGGAAGTCTTTGTGATTTTATTGCTCCCCAACTACACTATTCTTTTAGAGGGCAAAAACCATGTCCTATATTTCTTTACCCTCCATAGTCTCTACAGCAGGGCTGAGCACATACTGCATTTTCAATATGAAATTGTTGATTTGGTTAAAAAGTAGAGATGGTGAAAGCTCTGGTTTAAACTGTATCTAGGATCTCCAATTCTGCTCATCATTAGTGAGTTCCCTGGAGGTCTCTCTGCTTCCTGATTTGTTTATATAATGCAGAACACTATAGCCACACCATTTCAATCCAATCTGATTCAACAAAAACTAAATACTCCACACAAGACACTATGCACTGGGGATACAAAGACAAAACAAAAACAAAATGTCTCTGTCTTCATGGAGTCATAATCTATTGGGAGATAAAACATGTAAACAGAAAAGTAAGTATAAGGTGATATTTACATTTTATTGATATCTTTTGTTTTTGCATCACTTAATTCCAGAAGATATCCCAGTGTCTTTCCCTCCCCAGCATGCCATTCCAAATAGAAGGTAATTTGAGAAGGAGGGGGATCAAGAAAGGCTTTCTGTGGGAGATAACATCTGAATTGAGCTTGAGGGAAGTTAAGGATTATAAGAGATAGAAAAGGAGGGAGAGTATCTTCCAGACTAGGGGGTGAGAGTGGGGTAACCTGCACAAAACATGAAGATGGGAGATGGCAGTTTGAGTTTGGTCAGCAGCAGGTAAGTCAGTTTAGCTGGCATGAGAGTGGGTGAAAAGGAATAATATGAAATAATTCTGGAAAAGGTGGGTTGGAGTTGGATTCTGAAGAATTTTAAATGCTAAGGTGAAGAGTTTGTATTTTCTCCTACAAACAATAGGAAAACATTGAAGATTTTTGAGCAAGTGATTGATTTATCCTTTAGGATTATTATTTTGGCAGCTATGTAGAAGAAGAATCAGAGAGGAAAGAGAGATTGGAATTAGAGAACAATTAGGAGGCTATTGAAATAGTTCCTATGTAGAGAAATATGCTTTTTGTCAGAATGTTTAATAAAATAGGAAACTGCAACCCTAGAAATTCAACAAACATTCAATGAATTGTTTAATTTAGGAAACCGTTATCAAGTGCTGACTATGTGTTAAGCATTATGCTAGGTGCACACAATGCTTCTGTTCGGTGTTCAACAAACACTTTTTGAATTGAATTGATCTTAATAATTTATCAACTGACTCTTTTCTGACTGCCCAGAGCACCTGTCTACACCATATATCCTGACACTTGATTATATTCAATTTACTGACATTAGGTACTTAATAAATATTTGTTGACTGACTAAAAATATACTGTTGTAATGTCTCTTAGCTCTGACTCCCCTTTGTCCTTCTATGCCCTTTGACTTTGTTTAGGCTCTAGTCACTCCACACTTGGATCCCTGTAATAATTTCTTACTGTATTTCTCTCCCTTTAGTCACTTCTTCTATTATCTGCCAGATTTGATAATGTAATTCTTTGATGGATTTGTTATCTCATCAGTGTGATACTCCCTCCAATGATGCAGATGACACACATGTCCTTTTATCCATTAGATCATTAGCTCCTTGAGGACAAGGACTATCTTTTGTCTCTTTTTATATTCCTAGTCCTTAGCATGGGTACCTAGTACATAGCAGGTGCTTAACGAAAGCTTATTGATTGACTGTGAGTCTTGATATTGTTTTTTCCTAAATCCTTCAAAGTGGGTCCACATAATATTCTAAAGGAGTTGTTCTAGTTCTCTTAAAATGTCATGGCTACCAGTGAATCAAGCAGGCTGCTGATTAGTTATCTGTGCCTCTTGCCACACAACTGGTCCACTGTTTCTGTTCATATATCTGTTGATAGGAGTATGGTCCTGATAACAGACTATATCTACTTTTTGAAGACCAGTTAGTTAAGCATGTGGAAAATCATCATGTGGAGAATTATCATGGCTTCTTGATTATAAATTATTTCACTATAAAGCAAATAAAATGGCTCTCAGTCCAGTGCTGTTCCCTTTCACTTATATTGTCTCAATCTTTTTTTTTTTTTTTTGCTTTTTGGAGGGTAATTAGGGTTAATTTGCCCAAGGTCACACGGGTAGGTTTTTGTTTGTGTGTGCATTAAGTGTTTGAGGCTGGATCCGAACTCAAGTCCTTCTGACTCCAGGGCCAACGCTCTACTCACTGTGCCACCTAGCTGCCCCTATTGTCTCAATCTTAAAGCAACAGAAATGAGGGATAGACAGTAGCAATATTCACCTTCAATCTAGAATTCCAACACTTAGAACACCCATAAGCATGAACTTAGTTGCTAGTTTAATGTACCTAAAATATTGCTTTCATTATATTAGTACATACATGAAAAGTTGTCTGTGGATTTCCATTGCTTAGAGTATAAAGCCCAACCTTGGAGCCTACCATTTGATACTTTCCCCATGTCTCCTTTGTGCTGTTTCAACATCCTCTCCTGCTGGTACTCGATACAAACTGCCTGTCCCATCAGACTGGTCTACTCATTGTCTCTTTGTCACATGAAATCAATAAAAATTTGTTGATTAGTGTAGGTGCTCAACAAATTCTTTTCTTTTTTAAAGCAATTGGGGTTAAGTAACTTGCCCAAGGTGGTCAGTTATTTTTTGTGTGGGTGTTAAGTATCCGAGGCCAGAACAGATCCAGGATCCTCCTGACTCCAGGCCAGTGCTCTTACTCATTGCGCCACCTCGTCGCCCCAAGCTCAACAAATTCTTGTTGACTTCATGTGACAAAGAGACAATAGATTGAGTGGGGACTTGTGTTAAGATTACTGAGTGTAGAAAATTGTCTGTTCTTGTCCTCAAGGAGTTTATAAAAAGTTTATTATTTATAAAAAGGCAATAAATGATTTAAATTCCAATTTAGGGCCACAATAGAAGAGATGTCACAAGGCAGTACATATGATCAATTATCAAATATAGTGTATAGAAAGTAATTATGTGAAAAAGTCAGAAGAAGGAGAGGCAATTGAAGGCCTGGAGGGTCAGGTCACCTGCATGGAAGAGGTGGGGCTTGAATGGTTTAAACAGGGGGAACATTTGGACAGGCAGAAAGAAAAAAATAGGCATTAGTGGTAGTTGGAAAGGTGTAAATAAGATGTGATGGTATATATATTATAAACAAACTAGAGAAGAGCAAAAGGTGACATCTCTCATAACCACAGAGAGGGGAATAGTGTTCTTAGCCCAAAAAGGAAGAGAAGTGATCAACAGGAGATAAAATGAACAATTTCAATCACATCAAACAAATTTTTGCCCCAACAAACTCATAGCAGTTAAAATTTGAAGGGAGATAGTTAACTGGGAAATACCTCTGCAGCAAATTTCTCTAATAAAATCTGATATCCAAGATATTTAGGAAGTGGAAACAAATAAATAAAAAGCCTCTCTTTAATAGATAAATGGTTAAAGGATATCAAACAACAGTTCTAAAAGAAATAAATTCAAGCTGTCAACAAGCATGTGAAAAATGCTCTAAATCACTAATAATAAGAAAAATGAATATTAAAACACATCTAATTGATACCTTCTGAATTGACAAAGAGGACAAAAAGGGAAAATGACAATTATTGGAAGGAGTGTGGGAGGACTGGAACAATCATATGCTTGGTGGAAATGTAAGTCTGTCCAACTATTCTAGAAAGGAGTTTCAAATTATGCCCTGAGTCATTAAAAAAACTATACTTACGTTTTGATTCAGCATGCCATGTCTGGACATATGCTACAAAGAGATCAAAGGAAGAAAAAAGGACCCATTCTTACAAAAATATTTATGGCAGCATTGTTTTGTTGTTGTTATTGTAGGAAAGAAATGGAAACAGATGAGTGCCCCCAGGCACAATATACATACCTTGAAGCTGTGCAGCTACTGAGGAGTCTGAGGCTGACGGATCAATTGAATCTGGGAATTCTGACTTGTAGCAGAACTAATGCTGATCAGGTGTTGGAACTAAATAGAGCAAAATGCTTCCAGCCCCTGGGAGCTGGGCGCCATCAGGCTGCATAAAGAGGGACAAATTGGGCCAGTTCAGAAATGGAGTAGACCAAAATTTTTGTGCCAGTCAGCAATGGGGTTGAATCTGTTAGTGACTGTTGCATTCCTAGCCAGGGCAAAACAAGGAGATCCAGTTAAAAAAAAACAAAACTGGGTCCTTATCAGTTTGACTTAACAAATTATGATATATGAATGTAATGGAATATCGTTGTACTATTCAAAATGACTAAAGAGATAGATATCATAGAAATCTGAAAGGACTTGTGTGAACTGATGCAGAATAGGGTAGGCAGAACCAGGAGAGCAGTTTATAAAATGACTAGCACATTGTAAAGGAAAATAACATCGAAAGATTTAAGATCTATGATCAGTGAAATGATTAAGCATGGCTTGAAAAGACTGATGATGATTCATACTATCTACCTCTTGTTAGAAAAATGAGGGACTAGAGGAGAAGGAGAAATATATTTTCATATATAACCAATATGCAAATTTGATTATGTTTTTTATAAGGAAGGGCTTTTATTTGGGGGGAGGGTGATAGAACTTAGGGAAATGATAGAACTTGAGGGAAGTGATAGAAAACTTAGCATAGTTAACATAGGAAGCTATCAGATAGCCTGGAGTGAGTGTCTTCCCCTCCCTGCTTCTTTATCTCTCCCTGTTTCTTCACTCCTTCCTGTGTAGTGGCTTCTAATCAGTGTTCTAGAATCTCGCAAGCTGGAAAACCAAGAGTGCTTCTGTCTTTCTGCCTAGGATTAGCTTTGTTATCTTTGCCCCAGGTATAGTTTGCAGTTCTCACACCAGCACAAAAATTCTTAGCTGTGTCTGCCCACTGTCTCTAGCATAGGGCTACCTACTCAATCCATATTTACTAACCAAAGCTTTGGGAAGAAAGGTACAATTGCCATTTGGTTGGTGGTATTATTTTCCAGTCTCTTCCATACCCACACCCAAACAGAGTTGGTAGAATGAACTCAACCTTCCCTTCTCATCTAGCTTCTGTGAGGGAACACTGAAATGGCCATCTTGGAAAAGTCAGAGTCAGGAGAAGTTTCCTTCTTCTATCCAGTTCCACTTGTACTTTTATGGGCCTGGTCTTACAAGCAGGACTTGAGCTTTTGGGTGCTGAGTTTATGTTTGGCAAAGCACAATTTCCTGTTTTTTAAGAAAAAGGTCTTATAAAGACTTGTAAAAAGGCAAAAAAAAAATTGTGGCCCTTCATCAAAGTGCTTGCAAAACACATCTTTAATGATTTAAGTGTAAATTAATGAGAAACATGTGGATTGAATTTTCTTTCTCAGATGACAGGAATAGAAACAATTTTTTTTTTTTTAAGTTCCTAGGGAAATGGAGGCTGGGCTTTCTTCTCTAAAGATCTGAAAAAGAGTTAGAAACATTTGTTGACACCATAAACCTGTCAGGTTAGATACCCTTTATCTTTCCTCAAATAGGCTTAGAATCCAGGTTTGACTGGAAGGTGATTTCACTTTGGCCAACTCCTTAAGGAGCTGCATAGAAGCATAACTATAAGGACCTGAGACATCATCTAGACCAGGAAGTCATCTTTGTGGTGTGTCATGGAGCCCTTGGGCAGTCTGAGGGAAGCCTATGATCCCCTTCTCAGGATGATGCTTTACAAAAATTGTAATAGAAGGAAATTTTAATTTTCAGTTAGAGTTGAATCAAAATAAAGATGTAATTTACCCCCCATCAAAATCCACAGATTTCCTGAAATCTGTCTACAGACTATACCCCCACTTCAGGTTAAAAACTCTGGATCTACACTAACCCCCTCACACTAAAGAATATATTCAATTTAATTCAACAAACATATTAAGTAGATAGTATATACCAGAAACTAGATCAGGTGGACACTGAGGATAAAATGACAAAATTATAATCATTCTTGCCCTCAAGCAATTATATTGTATCAGTAGATGCAACATTTGCAAAGATAAATAAAGATAATATAATAGGAGAAAGAGGGTGGTAGAATCTAGAAGGGTGTGGAAATGCATTCCAGGCACAAGATCTAGTCTATGCAAAGCAAAGAGAGTTTGGGGGATAGAATTCAAAGATGGGGAACAAAAAGTCAGTAAAAATGACTGAAATGCTGAGTGTCAGAAAGGAGAGTAATAAGCTGGAAAGGTGGGTTGGAGACAGACACTGGGAGTGTTTACATGCCAGTCTGAGTAATTTGTATATAATTCCAGAGGAAATAGGGATCTGCTAAATATTTTTGAGCAAAGGAGAGTCATAGATCTGTGCAGTTAAGCAGTACAGTGTTTAGAGAACTAGGACTGGAATCCGTAGGACATAAATTCACATCCAGCCACAGATGTGTGACCTTAGGCAAGAACACCTTCTTAGTGGGGTTGTGAGGATATTTATAAAGAAAGTCTTTAGCACAGTGCTTGACATATAGTAAGCACTTAATAAGTGCTTGTTCTCTCTCCCCCACCAACCCCCAACCCCATCCCTTCATCAAATGGATCTCTTATCTCACTGATTTGGATGTTCTCTTCAGGGATGAAGATTTCAACCCATTCCTGCCTTCCTGTGGTATGTTACTCTTGTCCATATCCTTCCACAAATCAGAACCTGATTAGGGTGTAAAACAGAGTTAGAAAGGGGTTCTATCACACCCCAATTTTTCTGGACATAACCAGGAAAAGTTCCTTTCACTGTTTTTCTGTGATTAATTCCTCTGCCCCGTCCTTTAAAGACCATCACAAAAATTCCTCTTGAAATTATAAACTTAGATTTAGAAGAGACCTTGGAGATCAATTTGTACCCAATTCATGTATTCATAGTATCCCAGACAGTGGTCATTCAGATTCTATTTGAAAACCACAGGAAACTCAGTGCTGCCAGGAAAATCCATTCCATTTTTAAGCAACTCTAATTATTAGAAGTCTTGTGTTGAGGCAAAATCTACATCCTTCGGTCTGCTTCCTAGAGCCAAAAAGAAGCATAATCTCTGTTCTACATGGCAGCACTTAAAATAGAAGAAGACAGCTATCATGTTCACCTCTATGAGTTCTATTCACCAGTCTTAGTATTTTCAGTTATTGCCATGGTTTCTCCCTTACCATGTTGATTGTTTTTCTTTGGATACATTCTTGCTTTTCAACATCTCTCATGAAATAACAGTGCCCAGAATTAGACACAATACTTCATATATAGTATGAACAGGGCAGAATTCAGTGCTGCTGTCATTTCCCTCACTCAAAATACTGTACTTTTATTCATTTGGTCTAAGATTATAGCCCAATTTGTTTGTTGTTTGTCCTCCATTCTTTTCTTTTTCTTTAGATTTTTTTTTTATTAATTTGTTTATTTATTTTTAGTTTACAAGATTCAATTCCATAGTTCCTTGAGTTTCAGATTTCCCTTCCCTCCCTCCCCCTACCTTCCATGACGGCATATAGTCCAGTATAGGATCTGCAAATACTTTCACATTAGACATTAGTCAGGTTACAAAGGAGTATTGTACTAGATGGGATGAAAAATTGTAAAGAAGAAATAAAACCAAACAATGAAAAGAAAAAGATCAAGGAGTTTGCTTCCATCAGGATTCAAGCTCAGTTCTTTCTAGTTATTTCTCTGGATGTGGGCAACTCTCTCCTTCATGAGTCTTTTGGGGTTGACTTATATCACTGCATTGCTGAGAAGAGTCCAGTCTGTCATAGTTGGTCATCACACGTATGTTGTGTCTGTGATTGTATACAAATTTCTCCTGCTTCTACTCTTCTTACTCAGCATCAGTTTGTATAATATGAAGCCTGTCTGCAGCTCGTTTCTTATAGCACAATAGTATTCCATTACATGCATATACCACAACTTGTTTAACCATTCCCCAATTGATGGGCACCCCTTTAATTTCCAATTCTTTGCAACTACGAAAAGAGCTGCTATAAATATTTTTGTACATATGGGTCTTCCTCCCACTTCTATGATCTCTTTGGGATATAACCCTAGAAGTGGTATTGCTGGGTCAAAGGGTATGAAATTATTTATAGCCCTTTGGGCATAATTCCAGATTGTTCTCCAGAATGGTTGGATAAGTTCACAACTCCACCAGCAATGCATTAGTGTTCCAATTTGCCCACATCCTCTCCAGCATTTGTCATTTTCCTATTTTGTCACCTTAGCCAACCTGACTGGAGAGATGTGGTACCTCAGAGTTGTTTTGATTTGCATTTCTCTAATCAATAGTGATTTAGAGCATTTCTTCATATGCTTATAGATATCTTTAATTTCTTTCTCTGAAAACTGCCTGTTCATATCCTTTGACCATTTATCATTTGGGGAATGACTTGTATTCTTATAGATTTGACTCAATTTTCTGTATATTTTAGAAATGAGTCCTTTATCAGAGACATAGGTTGTAAAAATTCTTTCCCAATTTCCCACCTCCCTCTTGATCTTGGTTACATTGATTTTGTTTGTACAGAAGCTTTTCAATTTAATGTAATCAAAATTATCCATTTTGCATTTTATAATGCTCTCTAATTCTTGTTTGGTCCTAAAGTCTTTCCCTCTCCACAAATCTGACAGGTAAGCTATTCCTTGCTTTCCCAGATTGCTTACAGTATCATCCTTTATACCTAGATCATGCACCCATTTAGACTTGATTTTGGTATATGGTGTTAGATAATGGTCTATGCCCAGTTTCTGCCATACTATATTCCAGTTTTCCCAGCAGTTTTTGTCAAATAGTGCGTTCTTATCCCCAAAACTGGGGTCTTTGGGTATATCAAACAATAGATTACTATACTCATTAACTGCTGGATCTCTCACACCCAATCTATTCCATTGATCCACTACTCTATTCCTCAGCCAGTACCAAGCAGTTTTGATGACTGCTGCTGTATAATACAGATTAAAATCTGGTATAGCTAGTCCACCTTCCCTAGCATTTCTTTTCATTAATTCCCTTGATATTCTAGACTGTTTGTTCTTCCAAATAAATTTTGTTACTATTTTGTCTAACTCTATAAAGTAGCTTTTTGGTAAATTGATTGGTATGGCACTAAATATATAATTTAGTTTGGGTAAAATTATCATTTTTATTATATTAGCTCAACCCAGCCATGAGCAATTGATATTTTTCCAATTAGTTAGATTTGCCTTTATTTGTGTGAGAAGTGTTTTGTAGTTGTGATCATATAGGTCCTGGGTTTGTTTTGGCAGGTTTGTCCTCCATTCTTGACGAGGACTGATAGAGGTAGCATGGAGTGGTGAACAGGGAGCAACCTCACCAGGGAATTTTTGGGTTCAGTCTTGCCTCTGATGCATACTAGTTTTATGATCATAAGCAAGTCATATAACTGAAGAGGGTCATCATAAAACGAAGAGGTTAGGGTTAGGGGTGTTCGAGACTCCAAAATACTAACATGTTGGGTCCTGCTGAATGAATTCTACTCAAGTCTTCTCTCAGCCAAAGAAAAGCAAAGTTCATTAAAAGTTTGCCATAACGGGTAAATTCTTTTTTTTTTTTTTTTAAGCAATTGGGGTTAAGTAACTTGCTCAAGGTTACACGGCTAGTCATTATTTATGTGTGGGTGCTCATTTTCTGAGGCCAGATTTGATCTCGGGTCATCCCAACTCCGAGGCCGGCGCTCTTACTCACTGCGCCACCTAGCCACCCCTTTTAGGGCAATTGGGGTTAAGTAACTAGCCCAAGGTCACACGGCTAGGTTTTTGTTTGTGTGGGTTAAGTGTCTGAGGCCGGCTCCAACTCAGGTCCTTCTGACTCCAGGGCCGGCGCTCTACTCACTGCACCACCTAGCCGCCCCCATAATGGGTAAATTCTTAAGGACCCCCAGTATCTATAAGAATTGTATTGGAATTCTATAGCGCTCTCACACCACAGGGAGGCAAGATGGGGTCTTATATACTGAAAGGTTGTGGGAAGAATCTAGGGGTGGTCTAGAGGAGGAGTTTGGGGAGGGTCTTCAGGAGGAGTTAATGAGGTCAATGAGTGATTAAGGGTGGGGAGTTGCTGGAGGCTACCTAGAGATGACAAACAATGGTGGGCTAGGCCAGTTCCAGGGTATAACAGTTGATTTGGGTATAGATATTTTGGGAGGATAAAGGGTGGAGGCTAGCTGGATTATGGAGGGCTAGGCTAGTAACCAAGGTTTGGGCCCAGCCACAATGTATGGCCTCAGGCAAATGCCTCATTAAATGGGAAAATTCGATCTGAGTTCTAGGGCATTTCCAATGCCTGTACCTCATCATAACCTCTTGTAATCCCAGATAATGCTCTAAGAATATAAATTTCAGAACAATTGCTGATTTGCATTGTTACAGGGAGTTTTCATGGGGAACTACCTATAACTGATGAAATCTGAGGTATGGACCCCAAACCCTCTGTATTAGCTTTTCTTAGGGCCATATTACATTCCCAATTCAGATTAAGTTTGTAGTCCCCTAGAATTCTGAAATCTTTCACATGAATTGATTTGTAGCCACATCTACCACATTCTCTACTTTTCCAGTTGATTTTTTTAACCTAAGTATTGGACCTAGCAGTCTTATCGATTTTTATGTTGTCAGTTTCAGCTCTCCATTTTAACTTTAATTCAGTTCTCCACCTTTTAAGATCCTGATTTGTCAACCCACATACTAGCTGTCTCAGTTGTTTTTGTCATCTAAAGATAAGCATGTGTGTGCTTGTGGGTACGTGTATGTATATATGTAATATATATGTATATATGTAATATATATTTATTATCATTTATATATATTTATGAAATATTTATATAAAGATAAATTAGATATGTATATATATATAATTTACTTTTATCTCCCTTTATCTAAGATCTATCTATCTATCTATCTATCTATCTATCTATCTATTTTTTTATACAATTTATCTTTATCTCCCTTTATCCAAGATTTGGGCAAGGATGGAACCCTGTGGTATTTTGCCATAACCATCCCCAAGGCTGACTTAGTCTGTTAACCAACAATCTTCATATTTGGTCAGTCAAACATTTCTGAATGTATCTAAATACTCTCGTTTAGTCCATAAGACTACAGTGAGATTTTGACAAATGCCTGGTTGAAAACCAACCACACAATATATATATACCATTTCTCTGACTTACTAGTCATTTCTCTGACCCTGTCCAAAAAGAAAGTGAAGCTAATCTAATATGACTTGTTCTTATTGAAGCCTTTTCTAAATGTTCAGAAACTGTCTTAATGCCCATGGATCCTATTGCTAATTGGTCCAATAAAAAGAGTAATAGATTTAGAGTCAAAAGATCTGGGTTTGAATCTTGAGCATGTCACTAATTACCTGTGTAGTCTTGAGCAAATTACTTTACCTCTTCATATGTAAAAAGAGGAGTTGGATTAGAGGACCTTTAAAGTCCCATTTTAGCTGTAACTCCAGGAAGTTACATCAAATTCACACTTTTCTGCCTCGATTTTAAAACTCTGTAACTTGTCTGTTCTCTCTCTAGCAAACCTTATCTCCTGCCACTCCACAACATAAATCCTCTAGCTCAGTTGAATATATCTTTTTACTGTATCTTCTCAACCCCTTCTAGATTTTTCTGCCAGCCAATCAACAAGTATTAATTAAGCAGTTACTATGTTAGACTCTGTAGTAGGAACAACAGCAGCAATCTTCCATTTTGCATAGCACCTTTGGATTTATAAAGCACGTTCCTCCCAATCTAGGTCCCTGGCCCCATCCCCATTCCTAACCTTGTAGTACAAGTACTTAGTGTTATTATTCCATCCTAACAGATGATGAATCTGAGAGTCAATGATTTAGTGCCTTGTCCAGGGTCTAATAAATGTTGGAGAAAGCCTTTAAATCCAAGTCTTCTGACTTGAAGACTAGTGCTTGAATGTGTGCCTCTCACTAGTCTGACAGTATCTCTATCCTTTAACCCAATTCCTGATAGATTAATGTTGACAGCAACTCAGTGATCAGTATCTTCTGGTTCTTCCAATAACCTAGGATATAATTTTTGTGGGCTGGGTGATTTCAGAAGTTACTTCTTGCTGTCTTAACATACATGATGAGAAGGGACCAGCATTAATTTTTTTTTTTTGGCCTCCATTATAGCGCTTGTGAGAGTTCTCTGTATCTAGTCAGGTATGTTGTTGGCTTGTTGACTTGATGGGGATGAACAATTAATGAGTTGTGACATAGTCACGAGACTAAGACAAGACTTACTGATTATCTTTTTAAGTCTAACCCTTTACATTGTACTATGGAGAAGAAGAAAAAATATAAACACAAACTCTTCCCATCTTTAGGGCAATCTGATGTTGATAATAAACAGCAACAGCAACAACACCACCACAGCAACCATCAAGGTCATGCTATATTAATCAAGGTCATGCTATATTAGTGAGGTAGGACCATAGTTCTAGAACTCGAAGCAACTTCAGAGGCTAACTAGTCAGAGGTTTTTCATTGTATAGATGAAGAAACTGAGGCCCTGGTAAGTTAAGCGACTTGGCCAAGATCACGAAGGTAACAGGTATCAAAGGTGGGATTTGAACATAGAATCCTCTGTCTCTATAGTTAATGTCATCCTTGTAGTCCATTCATTTTTTTTTTCTTTTTGGAGGCAATCAAGATTAAGTGACTTGCCCACAGTCATACAGTTAGTAAGTGTCTGAGGCTGGATTTAAACTCAGGACCTCCTGACTCCAGGGTTGGCATTCTATCCATTGTGTCACCTAGCTGCCCCTCATCCTTTGTTTTTGAAGGGGATCAAAACACATCATGGTGTTGGGGTCAGGGCACAGTGGGTCCAACATTCCATATGAGTTTGTAAGGCTCTACCACAGGTCAGTAGTCTGTTAGAACTCTGGGGATGGAGAGGTCTCTAGATTTGTACAACTCACATTTTATTTGTGTTACTGTGATTCTGCTTTGCTCATAGAGTACCAAGGTCCTGTGTTGGCACCTCAGTGTCTCACAATTGATGCTAATATTCTTCAGAGAGACCTTGAGACTGTCCTTGTACTGCCTCTTCTGACTACAGGGTGAATACTGCCTTGTGTGAGTTTTCTGTAAAATAGTCTTTTAGGTGAGTGTGTATTTGGCATTCAAACCTATCAGAGTTATGCTCTCTGCAGTAGAGTTTGGATACTTGGTGGTTCATCTGGAGAGAAGAACTCAGTGTATGTATGTTAGAATGCTAGGCGATCTTCAGAATCTTCCCAAGATGATTGAAGTGGAAGCAATTCCTGGCATGGTACTGTTATACTGTTCAGGTTTCCTAGGCATTCAACAATGAGGTCAGCACAATGACTCTGTAAATCATCAGTTTGGTAGCCTGATACCTCTTCTCTCCCACACTTTCTTTGGGAGTTTCCCAAAAGCTAAGCTGGCTCTGGCAACCTCATCAACTATGTATATATCCCTGGAAAGTATACTGTCAAGGTAAGTGAACTTATCCACAGAATTCAAAATTTCTCCATTTGCTATAACTAATGGTTCTATTTATGGATGAAGTGGTACTGGCTAGTGGAGAACCTCTGTTTTCTTAGTGTTAATTGCCAGGCCAAAATTAGCACAAGCATTGGAGAATCCATCCATATTCTGTTGCATTTCAGCCTCAGAGGCTGCACTGAATGTACAATCATCTGCAAAGTCATGCACCAACCCTCCCTCTACTTTGGGCTTAGCTTGTAGTCTTTTCAAGTACCAAAGATTGTAGTCTTTTCATGTATCCCCCAGGACCATAAAAAGGAATGGTTCAGTTGGCAAAAGTCAGTAAGTGGCACACATAAAATTTAAGTTTTGTGTCTCCCTCAGCCTCTGACACAGAGCTTCATACATCGTAGGCATTAAATAAATGTTTGATGACTGCATAAATGAATTTGACTGATAACAACACTTTCTGTGTAGTATGTATGTATGGTGAGTATTAGGTTCATTTTACAGATTAGAAAACAGTCTCAGAGGAGTCAGAGGAACACACACTTAGATCTGGAAGGGACCTTAGAGGCTACTGAGTAAGACCTTCTCATTTTGCAGATAAGTAAACTGTGGCTTAGTGAGTTTAAGTGACTTGCCCAGGGTCACATGGTTAGTATCTGAGGCAAGATCCAACTCCAGATTTTCCTGATTTTGAGTGCAGCTCTTTCTGAACTATACAGCTTCCTCATGAAGTGACACTTTCTCAGTGTCCAGATGAGGATAGAGCTCAGGTCTTCCGATAATTAAGTTTTGTCTACTTTCCTTGACTGCCTGCCATGTCTTAATCTGCATTCTGGGATTGGTATACAGCACAGCTGAGAGCAGCAAGGGATGGAGCTAATTAATCAGAGTTCCTCTTCAGCTAAAAAAAAAAGGAAGAGAGTTGTAAGCCACCATAATCCTAAGAAGGCTGGTGCTTTTTGCGTTCTGCTAAGTAGGGAATTCTTTTCTTCTTGCTCAGGCCTCCTTCTTAGAGTGATGAGGGCCTGAAGCCTAGGGAATGGTCCTCTCAGAAAGCTTTAATTCAAATCTAGCTTTAACAGCACTAGCCAGAGTTGAGCTCTGGCTCTCAGGGGACAGATACATTTTCAGGGAATATTTTCCCCCAAGTTGTATAGTTGGTTGGGGCCCCATTATCCTTAATGGCAGAGGTAGAATGCTGGAGGCCAGTCAGGAACTCAGAATTTGATCTGGTGTGTGTGTGTGTGTGTGTGTGTGTGTGTAGTGTTTTAAGAAACATTTCAGTAAATGGAAAGGGGAATTCAATGTGACATTGGGAGACCTGGGGTCTAGTTCCAACTCCGACACTTGTTCAGATTATGACCTTGGACAGTTTACGGACCCAACTGATTGACTTCTTCTGACCCTCAGTCTCCTCAACTGTCAAGTGGGAACAATAATCCCCACATGAGCTCAACTGTTAACACTGGATTATGTCAAGTTGGGCAGGCAAGCATGGGGCAATGTACATTAGAATGAAGGCCTATTGCCAAAGCATGGAGCAAACAAACCAGAGCCTCAGTGGGACCAACTAGTACCTCTTGAAGTCTGCTCAGATGTGTTACTGCTTCTTTGTGTGGGCTGAACTATGACCTCTTTGCATACCCACAACTTGGAGTTTTTTCCCTATCTCTTATCCATTACTGAAGCTCTTGTGTGTAATGACTCCTGGCTGGATTATTTACAATGCTAGACAATCTCTGTTAACTGGGGGGCTCTGACTCAGGTTTGTGGTGAGGATCAAACGAACTCATGTATGTGAAAGCACTTTCTAAAGCATCTCCTTCCATATGCTGATGGTTTGTGCCATCTCCCATGCCTGGAATGCACCTCCCTGTTCTCCTTGGCCTCATAAAATCCTTAAGCTTCCTTCAAAGCTCAGTTCAAGTGCTTCTTTTCCTAGGCAGCCTATGCTGATTCCCCTTTCCTCCTCAACCCCAATACTGGTGGCTTCCCCCAGAATTAACTTTGCATATGAAAGAGAAGGAGGTGAGGCTCCATCCTAATACCTCTGACATCACACATGAGGTTTTAATGTGTAAACAATATGTTTGTTTCTCCTTTGAAGTACAAGTACCACTTTTATTGAGTCAAGAAGGAATCAGCAAATTAAGCGGGAATCTAGGGGCTTTGAATAGTTAAGCCCTAAGGAGATCAAGGTAGTCTAGGCTCCTAACCTCGTGGCTTGAGATCCCAGTGGGGTGGTGAGGTGAAGGAGGGGATTTCTCCTCTCTTCCCAAGTCAACCTTCTAACTTGGAGAGGAACCTACCTTTAAAAGGAGATACTCTATTTAGAAGGGAATAGAGAAAGGCACTCTGCTCAGGGATGTAGTAGAGGCACAGTCATTTGAGTCAGGATGTAGCTTTAAGGAACTAGTCTTGGCAACTGAGAGTTGAGTTGTAATGAGGAATAGGTCCTGGGAACCCAGCTGAATGACCCACACCTGAGGAGAGCTGAGTGAAGACTACAAAGAGGGAAAGCAGGAGTTATGGCCTTTGCCACATGTGTGTCCAACATATGGGTCTCTTATCCATTCCTCCCTCCCATGGTAACTATGTGTATTTATAGAGAGGGTGACTGTTTATGGATGAAGAGGATGGTCTGCAATTACTGTTCTCATGGTGCTATTTGAATAAATGCCTTTGCTAAGAACTAATTGAGTTAGCTATCTGCTAACTATTATTGGGAAGCACACCACTAGGACTCATGAGCTATAGATGCCCAATAAGCCTAACTCTAGAACCCTTTTGGTCCACCTGAGGACCAAAGCCTGTAGTGCAATGGCGGTTCAGGTGCTAGCCTAGAAGGGAATAGCACAACAGCAACTTTCAGAATTATATAGTGCTTTAGAGTGTGCGAAGTGCTTTGTACATTATCTTCTTTAATCCTTGCAGTACTTCTGTCAGCTAGGTGGTGTTACCCCCATTTTACAGATAAGCAAATGGAGGCTGACAGGTTAAATGGCTTGCTTAGTGTCATACAACTAGTAAGATGCTGAAGTAGGATTTGAATTCAGGTCTTCCTGACTTCAAGTCCAACACTCTTTTCCACTGTCCCTTAGCTACCTCTCTATCCTTTGCCTTTGGTTTTCTATGCACGTTTATTTCCATCTTCTCTCTAGAATGTCGGCTCCTCAAGTTTTGGTCTTTCTGTCTCCAGCACCCATCAGAGTGCTTAGCACATGGTAGATTTTTAATAAGCACTTGTTAAATGACACGAATGGATGAATGATCAGAATGAGCTGTGAGCTTATCATTGTGGGTGCTCTCTCCATCTCTCCAAAGATGCAGATGACAAGTCTTCCATGCCTGACCATCCTTTACATCCCTAATTTGAGTAAATCTGTACATTTGCTACAGAATGTCCACCTAAGATATTGGGAATCCTTCCCCTGTAGCTCTTGACCTTGTGCAGATGCAAAGGGAGCACATGGATTGTCCATCCTTTACGTTGCTGCTCTTTGCCTGGTGTTGTGGCCTGCTCCTTTCTCTCTCCATTATCCTTCGTGGGTTGCTCAGCTGTAGCTCTTCAGAGAACAACCATGGGATTCCATGGCTTCCAGTCATGCAGTGTCACCAAAAGAATATTGTTAAAAATGATGCCCTTTCATTCTAGGGAGAAGTGTGGGGTCATTAAAAGTGCTGCTCACTTTTTCAGTGGCAATCCAGTCTGCTGGATTTTAGCTGAAAACTTTTTTATCTGAAAGCATTTTTTCTTTCTTTCATAAAAATCCAATTTGATTAACACTATTTGAAAGAGAAAGGAGAGAACCAACAAATGGATCTTGTGCTACATGAGACATTCTTATGGCTTGGCACTTCCTCTATTATATTCTTCTGACTTTTTTTTTTAAAGGGAACTTTTAGCTGCTTGGATTTCAATTGCAGAAGCATCCAGGGCCCAATGAGCATGTTTTAATTAAATCACATAAATAAATAATCATCCTTCCATGGCTAGAAAACAAACTATTTCTGCTGTGTATCACTGAATAAAGAATGAGGGAGAAAGTGGCTACTGAAGTTTGAATGA
Organism: Gymnobelideus leadbeateri; assembly: GCA_011680675.1. NCBI lineage: Eukaryota > Metazoa > Chordata > Mammalia > Diprotodontia > Petauridae > Gymnobelideus > Gymnobelideus leadbeateri. The sequence goes on along the minus strand of WOXC01008153.1, from coordinate 55,841 downwards.
AACTGAAAAGTCAATAGAATAAATTTAAGTTGAACAAATAATAGCTTAAAAATCTTATTTGTTATTTTTAATGTATAATTTGTTATTTTTAAGTGCTCATAAACCATGCATCATTTTGATCATAAAAACCAAATTACACACTGAAGAGCTCTGAAACAGAGAGAAAGAGAGAGAATGAGAGAGAGAGAGAGAGAGAGAGAGAGAGAGAGAGAATGAATAAATGCAAAGTCTCAATAGCTTGCTTATTGTTTCCACTATTAGACTGTAAACCCTTTGATGGCAGGGACTGTCTTTTGCCTCTTTTTGTATCCCTAGTGCTTAGCACATAGTAGGTGCTTAATAAATATTTGTTAAAGGGAAACCTTGGTTTATATAATAGACTTCCTGAGATATTGGAGTACAAATCTGCCACACAAGTAAAGTTAACAACTCATTAATTTTGGGAAAAATTGAGCCCATGAAATGATGATCTCTGGAAAATGAAGAATCCTTTTGTATTCCTAGTAAAAATCTAACGATTAGATTTGACCCAAGTAGAATGAGCTGACTGAGGAGGTAGTGAGTTCCCTATCACTGTTTAGTTGTTTTCAGTCATTTCTGACTCCTTGTAACCACATTTGGGGTTTTCTTGGCAGAGATACTGGAAAGGCTTGTTGTTTCCTTCTCCAACTCATTTTACAGATTAGGAAACTGAAGCAAACAGGGTAAAGTGACTTGCCCAGGGTCACACCACTAGGAAGTGTCTGAGGTCAGATTTGAACACAGGAAGATGATTCTTCCTGACTCCAGGCCAGGTACCCTATTCACTATGCCACTTACAATGGCATAGTGAAGATGTTGAAGATGAAAGACAACTGCTAAGAACAACTTTTATTCACTTTCACCGTCAAGAGAGAAAGATAAGTACAATGGTCCTGCAAGCTAAGAATGGATGTCAATGTGGACAAGCTGTCATTTCATTGTAGAGGGATTTTGTGCTGCCCTGTGGCTGAGCAAAGAGGTGTGAATAGGAGTGTGACATGAATGAGGGGGTTTCTGAGATTAGATAAGGGGACAAAAGGGTATCTTTTCCAGGTTGGATGAACATCATAAGAAACACCATGCCAGGGAGAGTCCCAGGAGGAATGGAAAAGACGTGGGATGCCCTTTACAAAAAGCTATGCTGCTGCTAAAGCTGCTGATCAACCTTCTACCCCTCATTTTGGTATCCACCTTATTTCCTTTTAAAGCAGGCTTCCCTTCTCCAGCCTTAATGCTGATCACTTAATGCAGTTAGTTCCCAAATGCTCCTAACCTGTTCCTTTGCCCCTTTTATAGCACTGTAAGGCTTGTCCTTGAAACTACAAAGTCCAGGGTCATACATCTAATAGGTCTGAGAGCTAGGATCTAAGTCCAAGTTTCATGACAACAAGTCCTGGTGCTTATTTTGCTACAACAACATGGCTTTCCAACAAAATTTGGTCATCCAGTGCCCTGGTTCCTCTGGCCCTTGTACTCTGCTAGATGGCAGTAGATGGTAATTGATTTTGCTAATCAGATAAGTGAATCCCTGCTGTCATGTCACCCTTTCCAGACCTTCTTAACACATTAATTTTTAAAAAGCAGTGATTATATCAGTGTGAGTATTTCCTCCAGTAAGGCTGGCAACTCCTTGATTCTTGAGTTCATGGTTATGAATTGCTGTGGCCCAAAATAAAACAAACAATACAAAATAAAAAACCAACCAGCTAATAAAATGTGGTCATCTAATAGCCAATCTTCTGGTGACAGACTTCTCAAAATTAATTAGGCCAGTCCTCTGAGGATAGACATTTAAAGCCTTTCTACCTTAGAAAGTTCTGCCAGAGTTGGATCTCCAGTGACAATATATGATGGATATTGTGCTGAATGCAGTCAGAGGACCTTGGCTTCCAATCTAGGCTCTATCATTTACCAGCTTTTTTATTTTTTTGCCTTGGGCAAATCATTTAACCTCACTGGGTCCCTCTTCCCTGATGTATACAATGAGGGTGTTGGACTAGATGTCCTTTAAGGTCCCTTCCAGCTAGAGATGTATGATTCTATAATAATAGCCTTCAGGAAGCCATGGTCATTTCCACACCACCATCCTGAGGCATTAGCATATGATCTGCCCAGAAAGTCTATAGTGAGAGAGACTTCCTTACTACTCACTTCCTTCCCTATTTCCATCCTCATCCTCTTCCTCATCATCAACATATCCCTCCCATGAAAGTAATGATGGCTAGTATTTATATAATGCTTTAAGATTTGCAAAACACTTTACATACTTTATCTCATTTGCTCTACATAGCAATCCCGTGAGATAGGTAGTATCACTACTTCCATTTTATAGATGAGGTAGCTGAAGTGGAGAGAGATTGTGTCTTGCACAGTCACACAGCTAGTAAATGTCAGAGGCAGGATTTGAACTTAGGTTTTCCTGACTCCTAGGCTAGCACTCTATCCATACCACACAGTTGCCATAACATTATATTGATTTTTTATTTCACCCACCACATGGTGAGACCATGTGGGGAAGGAAAATAGCACCACTAGGTGGTGCTGGTGGGGAAGACCATGGGGGATGGAAACAGCATAGGAAAGTCCTAAAGGAGGCTCTGGACTTTCATGGAAAGGGCAAATATTGGGTAGGACTGGTCTCATACATGAGCAGATGCATGATTGCAGGAGAAAGGAGCTCCTGTTCCTCAAAATCCTAACCTAACCCTGCTTGCTGATAGTTGGTTTAGCCCAAGAATCCTTTGATTTCACCATTAGATTAAACAACTACCGCTACTATAGAACAAATGCCAATTTCCCTGGGGAATACAGGGGTTACTTGCACATTCTGAAGCATAAATGGCTAATAACAAAACCTTCTCTAGGCATAGTTTTGTATACAGCAGAGATTTTTAATTCTCAGTGGTCTCTGAACTTAGAAAAATTATAATTGTATTCTAATATAATTGGTTTCCTTTGTAATCATATGTTTTTAAAATTACACATTTAAAAATATTCTTCTGAGATGCCTTGCATAGGCTTTGCCACACTGATGAAATGAGTCCATGTTCCAAAAAAAGGTTAAGAGCTCCTGGTATAAAGGGAGGAAAGACAGAACAATTTATTCTGCCCTCCTTTTGACTCCCCGTCCCTGATCCAGACCTCCTCTCAGTAATAGAAGATCAGCAGAGAGGTAGAATTAAGATTTGGGGGGATAGAAAGTTCTTCCTCCAATAATTTCCAGTTTTTGCATTTGCTTACATGTAAATAAATCTCTGCTAGGAACCTTGTAACCTATATGATTCTGGGCTAGTCACAGCCTCTTTGGGCCTATTTCTTCATCTGTAAGATGAAAGATCCTGGCTAAATGACCTCAAAGGTTTCTTCTGCCCCTAAAACTATGATACCAAGATATCCTGATGCCTCATGGTGCTATGGAGGTGATGGAGGTGACACCAGGTTCTTCAGACAACAGACTACTTCTCTATTTTGCCCCAGGCCCCAGGCCAGGAATATGCTTCAAATGAAGCTTTAAGTTTCAAGTTACAAGTAATTAACTCACTAAGGTCACAGACCTTCAACAATTGTTTCTTGCTCTCTTGGCCCTGCTAATTTGATGATGGAGACTGGTGACAAATGGATTATTTTGAAAACTGAGCTCGGCCTGGGATTTTATCATCAGGGTCAGCTTCCTGACTGGTTGGTGCCTGGCAGGAAGGACTGTCTTTGCCCAAGTAGGTCACATGTTGGCTTTAGCCAGAACTCTGACAGGTTTTTCAGTTGGGAAAAAAGCAGGGGGGGGGGGAGCATAGGGGAGGGGGAGGCGACCATCACCACCTTCTCCTGCCAAGTATTCTTATCATTGTACCTTAAGCACTTCAAGCTTAATAACATTTTACAGGTGGGTATGTTGTTAATTTGCTTAACGAGTAGTCATAGAAGAAAAGACAGGACTCTGCTTGGCATTTAGAACCAAACCCTGGACAGAAGTGGTTCTGAGCAGCCAGGCAGTTGCTGTTTTGAAAGACAATTTTTATATCCAGTCTCATTTGCACTAGAATTTTCATTGCATCCCAACCCATCTACCTCACATTTGTCTAATAAAAATGTTAAAAAGCATTAGCTAATTTGAGTATAAGGGTTTTTTAACAGTATTTATTACCCCCGGACATGCAACACGGTGCCTTATTGTTCATGCAAAGCAAAGAGGAGATTCTGTAGTTTGAAGAAAGATGGATTTCCCCCCAATGTGATTACGGTAATAAAAAGGACTGCTAGGTTCTGTGCACTTTTATTTTCAGAAAGTGTTAGTAGCTGTACTGATAGTGAGAGGGGGAGAGAGGAGGAGGGAGTTTCGGAAGTGTATGCATGCATGATGATTGGTTGTGTATTGCTCTTGCCTAGTGAAGATGTTGGGGAAGATGGAAGTCATATCATTTTATAGCTAGAGGTATTCTAGTCCACCCCTCTCATTTCATAGAGGAGAAAACTGAAGCTAAGGGAAGTAAAGGGATTTGACTCAAGTTCACTCAGCCAGCAGGGTCAAGACTAGAACTCAGGGCTTTTGATTTCCAGCCCAAGGCCTTTTCCATTGCATGAAGCTATTGGATTGCAACAATCTATTTTGGAGATGGAGAGACAGGGAGAAGAATATGAAGTTCTGGATGGCTGAGAAGGGAGGAATGTCCTCAAAAGAACTCAGATCTCCTGACTCACAGCACTTTGTACAACAGCATGATCTCATGAATGAATTTATAGTGAAGGTATTCTACCTTCAGGGTGGGGCCTTTCCTTTGGAATGAAGAAGAAAAGGACCATGGAACGCTGCTCAAGCACCAAGTTCTGGGTTCAAATAGCATCATCTCTGGTATTTGAAGGCGGGGAGTCAGGGGCATGGTGGATCAAGTGCAAGGCCTGGAGTCATGAAGACCTGAGTTCAAATGTGACCTCAGATACTTATTAAGCTATGTGATGCTGGGCAGGTCACTTAACCCCTATCTGCCTTAGTTTCCTCAACTGTAAAATGGAAATCATAGCACTGACCTCCCATAGTTATTGTGAGAGTCAAATGAAATAATATAATTAGCATCATATCTGGGAGTTCAAGAATCTTTGAGTAAGACAAAGAAACTCTGGAGCTGTCCCTGACTGAGGTTTCAAGGGACAGTTTAGCCTAAGGTACAACTTGCAGGTATATGACTGCTGAGGGAGGCACCCTGGCCAAGAGTAGTGAAGGAGGATGATGGGGGAATTTGGATGAAAGCTTTTATGGAAGATGATGGTTTGTAAAGGGTTTAAAGATTATTTTTTCCAATTAATAAAAATCAAATTCTTTCCCTTTACCTTCTTCATTAATTAAAAAAGAAAATCTTTGCAATAAACATAGCAAAGCAAAAACAGATGCTACCATTGACCACGCGTAAAAAATTACATACACACACATTTGTTGTTGCTATTGTTCAGTCATTTCAGTCATATCTGACTCTTTGTGACTCTGAGGACCTCTATCCATGAGGTTTTTCTAGCAAAGATTGAAGTGGTTTGTCATTTCCTTCTCCAGTGGCAAACAGAAATTAGGTAACTTCCTCAAGGTCACACAGCTAGGAAGATTATGAGTCTGGATTTGAACTCTTCTTAACTCTAGCATTCTAACCACTGACCCACCTAGCTGCACCCCCTCCTCCCACGCACATATATGTATACACACATACATACTTATGTACACACATATAAATATACATATACATACATGCATAAATATATTTAATTTTTATCCTGACTTTATCACCTTTGTGTCAAGAGATAGGTAATATGTTTCATCATCAGTTCTCTAGAATCATGGTTGGTTAACATATTGGTCAGAATTCTTAAGACCTTCAAAACTGGTTGTCTTTATGTTTTTATTATTGCATAAATTGTTCTGACTCTGTTCTCTTTACTCAGTTCATACAGGTTTCTCTGAAATTGTCTCTTTTATTATTTCTGAATAGAACAATAATATTCCATTATATTCATATACCATCATTTGTTCAGCCATTCCCCAATTTAGGGGCTACCCTCCAAGTTTCAAGTTCTTTGTTACTACAAAGAGTTGCTATAAATATTTGTATACACATAGGTTTTTTCTTCCTTCTTTGTTCTCTTTGAGTTATAGTCCTACTGGTAATATTGCTTGGTCAAAGGGTACAAACAATTTAGTAATTTTTTGAGCATAGTTCCTAATTGCTTTTCTGCTATGTTCTCAGTTCCACCAACCTGCCTGTTTTCCCATAGCCCCTCTAACATTTGGCACTTTCCTTTTTTGGTCACCTTTGTCAAACTGATGGTTTGAAGTGGATCCCTAGGGTTGCCTTAATTTGCACCTCTCTATTTATCAGTGATTTGTAATATTATTTTTATTTGACTACAGATAGCTTGGACATTCTTCCTTGAGAACTGCCTATTCATGTCTTTTGACTATTCATTGAGGAATGACTCTTTTTCTTATAAATTTGAGTTAGCTATTTATGTCTGGAGAATGGGAGTCTTACTGCAAAGATATTTTTCTAGTGATTTGTTTCCCTCTTAATTTTAGCATGTTTAAAAAAATTTTTTTGTAACAAAAATTGTCCATTTTATGTTCTATAATCTTTTCTATCTCTTGTTCGGTTAGGAATCATTCCCCTATCCATAGAGTCAAAAGGTACCTTCTTTCTTTCTTCCTTCCTTCCTTCCTTCCTTCCTTCCTTCCTTCCTTCCTTCCTTCCTTCCTTCCTTCCTTCCTTTCTTTCTTTCTTTCTTTCTTTCTTTCTTTCTTTCTTTCTTTCTTTCTCTAATATGCTTATGACCCTTTATGACTAAGAAATGAATGATTAAAACTTATAGGATCAGAGGTTTCAAGGTGCAAGGGACCTTAGAGATCATCTAGTTTCCCTTCCTTCATTATAATTTTTCAAACGAGGGAACTGAGACCTCAAGAAGTGACATGATTATATTTGTAAAGAGCTTAGAATAGTGCCTAGCACATAGTAGATACTGAATAAAAACTTATTTCCTCCCTCCTTTCCTCCTTTCCCTCCCTCCTTCCTTCCTTCCTTCCTTCCTTCCTTCCTTCCTTCCTTCCTTCCTTCCTTCCTTCCTTCCTTCCTTCCTTCCTTCCTTCTCAATCTGGCAAAGACAGTTTCCAGCAGATGCAGTCAAATTGGAGTAAACCATTTTATGTTCCTGATGCTTTTCCATTCTGTTGTATTCCTTGTGTATAATCATTTTTTCCTCCTGGTATAGTCAAAAGAACACTGGATTTAGGATCAGAACTAGATATTATTCCCAGTTTCACCACTTTAGCTATTTGGTATTGGATGAATCATTTCTGGTCTAATTATGAGGTCCAAACTGTCCCCCCACCCCAAACTCATATAATACTCTGAAGGTAGTAGGTACGTACGTAAATATTCTTACTTAATTGAATCTTACCTCTTTGACTTTCAATTTCTTTATCTGTAAAATGGTGATAATACTTGTGTTACCTATCTCACAGGGTTGTGAGAGTCAAATTAGAAAATGTCTGTAAAGTACTGTGTGAATGTAACCCACTATTTGGAGCTCTACCAAAAGGCCCGGACATCAAATGAGGTAAATCTAGAGCTGTCTGCTGGTAGGCATTCTTCTTTTCCAATATTTCTTCCAAGAGGGTTTCAGATATTGACTTGGAAGCAGATTACCCAGAGTTCCACTGACTCTGAATTTGGTTTTGCATAACCCCTCTGGAATCAATCAATCAATAAACATTTATTAAGTGGCTACTATGTACTAACACTGGGAGCTTTGTTGTGTCTTCCTGGCTAAAGAGGAAGTAGGACAAGTGATCATTAGATCAGAGTTTTAGAGTTGGAAGGGACAACAGAAGCTAGTTAGTTCAATCTCCTCATTTTATAGATGAGATGCCCAGGGAGGTTAAGATACTTGCCCAGGGCCAAACAACTAGCAAATATCAGAGGTAGGATCAGAACCCAGAGCCTTGATTCTTGAGCCAGTATTCTTTCCACTTCAATTATCTTAACTCTTGTCAGGTTCTTGAATGTACTCTCTCTGGCAGAGAGGGGCAGGTGAATTTTGTTAAGAGTGGGCTGAGTGACCATCATAGACCATAGTGGGCAAGGAATTTGCTTGCAGTTAGGACCTTGGTTGCTCCCAATTTTTTTTTTTTTAAAGCAATTGGGGTTAAGTAACTTGCCCAAGGTTACACGGCTAGGTTTTTTGTTTGTGCGGACTCAGGTCCTTCTGATTCCAGGGCCGGCGCTCTATTCACTGCGCCACCTAGCCGCCCCGGTTGCTCCCAATTTAAAGGAAGGATTTGGAGGTAGGAAAATGGAGAAGGAAGAGAGAGCATATGAGATTTTTTTTTTTTGCCCTCCAAAATACTGATCCAAATGTGAGAAAGATAAAGAACTGCAGTGTTTCAATGAGGTCATTATAGTTAAAGTTTCCGTCTTATCTCTCCCCCAACTTTCACTGGGGACTTTAAATTAAAAAGTACCAAATCAAGGATTTAATTTAAGAAAAAAGGAAGGGAGATTAATTCCTGCTTGAACTACCTGGGTATTTAGAACATTCAGCCTATCTCAGCAGAATGTCAGAAGATTACTAGGAAGAGGAAATGAAGATTATCTAGGATTTTTAAGTTTGCTTTTTTTCCCTCTTTTAATAATAAGTTTTAGGAAGTAGGTAAGGCACCCAAGGTGGGAATTGAGTTAGGCTCAGATGGTTCTTTTTCTTTAAAGAGCACCAGATGACAGTAAGGAGTCCTCGAATTTATACTCATATCTGTCACCAACTCATTATATGACCTTGGGTAAATCATTTGGTATCTCAGGGCCTCAGTTTCTTCATCTGTAAAGTGGGTGGGTTGAGCTAGATGACCTCAAAAGTCCTCAGCATCTCTGACATTCTACATGTCTATGACTGTGTAATGAAATGAATTTGTTGTTTAGTTGTTTTCACTCATGTCTAACTCTTTGTGACCCCATTTGAGGTTTTCTGGGCAGATGCTGCAGTAGTTTGCCATTTCCTTCTCCAACTCATTTACAGATGAGGAAACCAAGGCAAATAAGTTTGCCCAGGGTCATATAACACAACTAATAAATGTCTATGGTCAAATTTGAACTCAGAAAGATGAATCTTCCTGATTCCAAGCCCAGCACTCTATCCACTGCACTGCTTAGCTGCCTAAGGAAATGAATAGATGGGAACAATTACATAGAGAAATAGGTAGGAAGGTAACAAGCATTTATTAAGTACTTGCTGTATTTAAGGCACTGTACTAAGCACTGGATATTCAAAAAGAAAGACTGTCTCTACCCCCAAAGAGCTTGGATTCTAATGGAAGAAGACAATACACAAAGGGAGTTGAAAGGGGTTTGTGTGAAATTGGGGAGAAAGGTATTGACATCTGTAAAATCAGAAGCATAGTGGGAATAAAAGTTGGTTTACCTGTACCCCTTTCCAAAATGGAGATCCTGGGAGGAACTAACTTACCAATGGGAGAAGGAGGCCAGCATGGCAGATGGATATACTGGGTTGATGACACCTCAGTAGCTGAGGGAGACCTTAGGGTGAGGAAGGGCTGTGCTTTCTGGAAAGTGGCCCATGCTCCTGTCCAAAGTTGTCAAAACATGATTTGTTGGAATCTGGCAGGGAAATGGGCCTATTATTATGGCTATATCTTAATTGACAAGCATTTATTAGGCTCCTACTGAGTGCAGGGGTCTGTACCAGGAACTATTGAAGGAATGCATAGAAGAGATGGGGAGCATAGTCCTTCTTTGTGAAAATACATTATTACTAGTCTGAATGACATACTTTTCTAGAGGGGAGGGCTAGGTGGAAATGAGTGGTGTTTGCACAGTAACACCTCTGTAGATAAATATTAATCATCCACAAGATGTTGGCCACTGAGAATAGAGTGAAGGAAATTTCTTAAATTTCTTAGTCAAATGGGACTCTGGCTTCGAGGAATCATTCTCTAACAATGAGACAAGGAAGGGCAAATGAGATTCCTTGTCTTTGCCTACACAGACTATACCATGCTGTCTGGAAAGATGGTATTATGGCTCTAGTCCAGAAAAACCTCTCAGTTTTTGAAACTAATATTTCTTTGGTTACTATATTCACTAGTATATATTCACTATATCCTACCCATTCTGATCTGCCATTTTTATCAAACTTCCCTCTATTTGGAAGTTTTTATGTCTGAAACAATAAAAAAAAATTTCCACTACCTTCTTGTCTATAACTACAGAAGTGGGAGAACAATTAGATTCACCTGAGTGATACCCCGCCCTTCCCTATAAAACACCTGAACTGCCCTTATTCCTGAGTTTTCTTGATGGAGGGAAGCTGGATTTAGAAGTTTCTTGGATAGCTTGGTGTAAACACAAACCTACACTCTGTCAAGAGGCAAGTAGAATTCTTCATTACTGGTCCTCTGGAATCAGTGTTGAATATTATTGATCAGTTTTCAAATCTTTCAAAATTCTTCGTCTCGAAATGTTAATAAATCGTTCTTCTGTTTCTGTTCACTTCTCTCTGTATCAGTTCATATGAGTGAACTTCCAAGTTTCTCTAAAAAGATCCCTTTTATCATTTCTCATGGGGCAATGATGTTACATTACATACCATAATTTGTTCAGCCATTTCTCAGATGATGTACACTCCCCTAGTATATAGTTCTTTACCACTACAAAAGAGCTGCCATATTTATTATTATTTTGTATCTAGGATCTTTCCTTCTTTCTTTGATTTCTTTAGGGACAAATTAAATTATTTTTACATGGAAGAGATTGTGACCTCCCCAGCAGAGAGATGATTTTTATTCTTCTTAGATTTTGAATAGGACTCTGCATATACTTCTTTCAGTTCTTACAAATTAAGCTTCTATACTACCCAATAACCATTTTATTCAAATAGATTTTTGGTTAGCAGGTATAATCCTGGTACATTCTGGAGGCAGATTTCCTCCAAATGTCTCTTTTCTGAGCATTTGAAAAGCATTATGTTCAACTATTCTTATAGGACTACCAAAACACTTTGGAAACAAGAACCTCAAAAGTCTATCCATAAATGTCCATGGCCTAGGCAATAAGTAAGACAAACAATGCATCTTAATATAAGAAGGAACATTTGACTTCATGGATATTGCTGAGACTTGGTGGAATGAGTTCTATGATTGAACTATAACTTGGGATAGGTATATCTTATTTAAAAGAAACAGAATGGGTCAAAGGGATGGGGCGTGGGGCAAAGTGTTGCCCTGTGAGTAAATCCAGGAGGCAGATGGGGAAATCACATTTAGGTGAAGAAAAATGGAGAAAAGTGGTTCTTGCCATCACACTGTACAGGCCACAGAGATCCTTATGTATAATGTAATGGCAGAATTTCTATTTAAATTTGAACAGAAAGAGGACATAGACAAGGCATTTGGAAACAGGTCAAGGGCATGATAATAGGCATTAGATATGATAATAGTATTGATGTGGGGTGTTCAACTATCCAGATATCTGAGTTATTTCTCTGACAAAGCAGAGAAAAAGTAAAAGAAAGCAGAGTAGCTAATTTTTTTTCTTGGCTTGACTAAATGATAATTTTATCCTTTTAAAGTTAGAGAAACCAATAAAAGAAAATTCTATTGGGGAACAGATTTCTACCACCAGGAAGAAAGCAGTTGTTGGGGTGGAAAATATGGGACTCCTAGAAAGAAAGGATTACTTCCTCCTGATAGAGGAAGGGAAACCCAGGCAGAGTCTGACATTCACTTTACATTTTGGGAAAGCTGATTTCAAAAAGTTGAGATGAAAGGAAGATTAGATAGAATGCTGGAGAGCAAAATTCTATGGGAGAAGTCATCTCAGGGTAGAAGGGAAATTATCAAGAAGGAAATCTTGAAAACAAAAAGGGAAACAGTCCTATGATAAGGAAATAAATAGGAGTTGCTTGGAGTTACCAACATAGCTTCACAGAAAGCTTAGATTAATTAATACATTAATCAACTTAGATTTTAGCAATTTTTTTTCATTATATTTTTATATATAATGAATTTATACTAGATGATTTATATAAAATATAACTATATTTTTCAAATAGTTAATGATATTATTTTTTGTTTGTTTTTTTGAGGGGGGGAAGGCTGGGCAATTTGGGGTTAAGTGACTTGCCTAAGGTCACATGGCTAGTAAGTGTTAAGTATCTGAGGTTGGATTTGAACTCAGGTCCTCCTGACTCCAGGGCCAGTGCTCTATTCACTGAGCCACCTAGCCACCCCAGTTCATGATATTCGAATTGGGGAATGGTTAAATAAAATGTGATACATAAATGTAATGGAATATTACTATGCTGTATAAAGCAATGAATATGATCAATAGAGAGAAGCATCTGGAGACTTCTATGAACTGATGCAAAATGTCAAAAGTGGCATCAGAAAAGAATTTACAGAGACTATAGCTGCATAAAGGGAAAGATCACACAGACAAATTAAAAATGAATGTTGTGAACCATAATAAATATTGCTTGAAAGAAGATATTTCAGAGGACATTCTAAGCCTACCCCTTTGCAGAAGTACTTTGCAGAAGTATGATGTCCATTGGTGTTGCCCATTGTTGTAATAGTAATGAAATTTGAAGATCCCTTTGTATTGCTAAGCTGAGAGGTACTTAGCACCTAGTTTCAATTTAAGCTTCTGTTAATGAAACAGAAGATATGAACCCCTGTTGCTGATATAAGTGGAAGGGGCTGAACAAGGAGGAGCTATACCATATATAAGGAAAAGCACAAGCTGGACAGTCAGAACTTCCTGGAACAAGCATCTGGAGGCAGAGCTGCTGTTGCTGGAGAGAGAGAGAGAGAGAGAGAGAGAGAGAGAGAGAGAGAGAGAGAATTTCTCTCAATGAGCATCTGAAGGCTGGCCTGCTGCTGCTGGACTGGAACTTCCATGGAGAAAGTGATTTTGATTTTGAGAATGGAGCTGCTGAAGATTTCTGAGGACCAGCAGGAGCTGCCAGAGGAAGCATGACTGTGGTGTTGGTACTTTGTCTCTGGCTCTGTTCGGTTTTCTCTTTCCAGGAATGGACACTGTGAGCTTCAGTGTGAAGTGGGAACTGCATAGGGAGCAGGACAAGGAGCTGGAAGCTGTGTGTCTTTGAATCAAGGTGACAGTTTATTAGATTCGGGAGGGAGCTGGGACCATGGAAGAGGAAACATGGGAGATGAAAGCCTGCCCCAAGTCAAGATGAAAAAAGCTCTCCATGGATATTGAGCATTGACTGATAAAATTGTAACTTACTTGTGATCTAGGGGTGGATGGCCTGTGCATTTTCCACTACCCCTTAAGAGAGTACTAAGTAGTGACTGATATTGTAACTTAATTTTACCTTCCTGGCCTCCTTAAGGATGAGTGAGTTAAGGATTAAGGAGGCTCTCCTCCTGAAGACTGATTGAATTAAGGATGATTGAATGATTGAGTTACTAAATGATTGTACTTTGTTGAAAACTGTGTGACCACTTTGGTGAAAACTATGTGGCCATTTTAGTGATAAATTGTTGAGTTGTGACATGGTGAATGCTGTATTTTGATTTTGTGTGATAAGTTGTAACACTGTGAATTCTGTACCTTGATTTTCTGTGAATGTTTTGCTCTGATTTGTTATTGAATAAATAGAGAGCTCAATCTACTATGTAATCAGAATCTTGAAAGTTGTTCACAGAAACAATCCTCTGGAAAGCTGCTTGTGCATGGTTTTATAATTGTACATATTTTCAAACTTTTAAGATGTATTGATCCATTGTACTGATTTTTTAAAAAAAGGTGGAGAGATGTGGGTTAGGTGATAGAGATAGATTTAGAACTTGTTAAATGACTAGTATTAAGAAACAGTAATCAATTATTTGAAGTCATCTTGGAAGGAGACCTCCACTGAATCCAAGGGATCTCTGTTTGACTTTCTGCTTAATATCTTTATTAATGACTTACATACCATTATAAATGGCATCTATATGATATTTGTGAATGAATTAATGAGAAAGCATTTTAAAAACTGCTTATGTGCCAAGCACTGTGCTAAGTGCTGGAGAAACAAGTTGAAAAATCAAAGTCTCAGCTCTTAAGGAACTACATTCAAATTGGGGAGTTCCATGGCAAGGTCACTGGAAAGACTTGGTGTTCAATAGGAGGCAGATAGTAAGGCCCAGTGGTCCAGAGGGTCCTGTAGCAAGGCATATGGTAAAACAGTGAGCTCATCCCTTTTTCCACTGTGGAGTACATATTGTTCAGAACCTTGCTGTTGAAGAGGAAAGTGAAGCACTCCTTCACTATGAATCTTCCCTTGCTGGTTGTAGATAGATTGACGATGAAAGGTCATCTACTTTGCTACTCTCCTCCCTCCCTCCTTCCCTTTCTTCCTCTTTTTCTTTCTCCTTTCCTTCTTTTCATAGTAGGAGGCTATCAGGTGATGAAGAAGGAGAGGATAAAGGGGCCATGCCAATCATCATTGAGAAGGGAGAAAAATTCCCAGGTGACAAATCTGGGACAGCTAAAACACAGGAAGATAGATTCAGGACACAAAAAATTCTTTATCCACTAGAATGCAGGGCAGAATCTCATAAGAAGAAATATAATAGTGATAAATGCAAATTGATATCATTAATATTGGGTTAGAAATATTGACTTCCCATGTACAGGATGTGAAAGTCATTGTTAAACAAACGATTGTCTGCAAAAAATATGGAGGTTTTAGTGAATTAAAAGCTATTTGATATAAGGCAACAGTACGATATTGCAGTCAAAAAAATTAATGCCACCATGGCTTACATTTGGATAGGTACAACTTCTGGGAACAACGAGGTGATAGTTCTTTTGTTCAGACCACATCTGGGCTATTATATTCAGTTCCCAGCAGCACCACAGTTTAGGAAAGACATTGATAAATGGTGAACAGTCAATGAACATTTATGAAGATCCTACTGTGTGCCAGGCACTGGGGATACAAAGAAAGGCAAAAGACAGCTGCTGCTCTCAAGGAATTCACAGTGTAATAGGGGAGAGAACATGCAAATATTGTACAGAGAAGCTCTGCAGGGGACATATTGCTAGTAATTGATACATGGAAGGCAACATACAGAAGTGAGCAACAAATGGAAAGGTGGAGGAACTTGAGTCTACGTTATGTAAGAACTGAGTGAAGTAACTGGGAATGTTGAGCCTGGAGAAGAGAAGAGAAGCCTGGGGGAGGGGACATTAGAGAAGGTATGACAGTTGCCATACAGGATGAGAAAAGCTATTAAGTGTAGAAGAGGGATTAGGTTTGTTCTATTAGGAACAATGGTTGGAAATGAAAAGAGGCAAATTTAGACTGATTTCAGGATAACCTTCCTACTAATTAAGGCTATACTAAAGTAGAATGGGGGCAGTTAGGTTGTCATTGTGGATAGAGTGTTGGACCTGGAGTCAAGAATACCTGAGTTCAAATCCAGTCTTAGACATTTACTAGCTACGTGACCCTGGGTAAATCACTTAATCCTGTTTGCCTTAATTATCTCATCTGTAAAGTGAACTGGAGAAGGAAATGGCAAACTGCTCCAGTGTGTTTGCTGAGAAAGGCCCCAAATGGAGTCACAGAGTCAGACATGACTGAACAATGACTGAACAAAAAGGTAGATTAAGTGGCTTCTGGAGGGAATGAAACCTGGTCAAGGGAGTTCTTTATGCAAAGACTGGATAACTGGTCATCAAATGTTTTCTTTTGGGGATTCTTTTTTTTTAAAATATTACTTTTTCCAATTACATGTAAAGATAATTTTAAATTTTCATTTAAAAAAAAGATTTGAGTTTCACATTTTTCTCCCTTCTCCCCTCCTCTTCCCTAAAATGGTAATCAATTTGATATGTGTTATAAATGTACAATCATGTTAAACATATTTCCATATTATGTTGTGAAGGAAGAAACATAGCAAAAGGAAAAAAAACCCACAAAAAATAAAGTGAAAATAGTATGCTTCGATCTGTATTCAAACACCATAGTTCTTTCTCTGGATGTGGATAGCATTTTCCATCATGAATCTTTTGGAATTGTCTTGGATCATTGCATTGTTTCGAAGAGCTAAGTCATTCATAATTGGTCATCATACAATGTTTTTGCTACTTTGTGCAATGTTCTCTTGGTTCTCCTTTTTTTACTTTTTTCAGTTCAGTGAAGTCTTTTCAGGTTTTTTCTGAAATATGCCTGCTCATTATTTCTTATAGCACAATAATATTCCATTACATCCATACACCACAACTTGTTGAGCCATTCTTCAATTGATGGATATTTTGGAGATTCTTTTTAAGGTGAGATCTGAACTAGATTGCCCCTTAGGGTGAACTATGATTAAAAAATTCATAATAGAGATTGTTATCTCTGAAGGTCAGAATGTTGCAATTGATTAGAATTATAATATTATGAACTGTTAGAGCTGGGAAGGACCTTAGAGACCACTGAGTTGTAGCATAATGGCTATAGAGTTGGAAGGGACATGAGAGGCCATTTAATCTAGAACCCTCCTTTCATTTTACAGATTAAGGAAGGTCCCACAGATGATAGATTCCAGTGGTGGAATTTGAGCTCAACTCTTTTCCCTGTAACATGCTGCCTTTAACTCCCCTATTTTTGGAGATAAGGAAACTGAAACCTAGAGAGAGGGAATGACTTGTTAAAATCTGAGATCTGAGACTAGAACTCAGGTCTCTTGATGTTTAATTCAGTGATTTTTGGACCATAAGATCACAGAGCAAGAATTAAAAAGGAGCTCATAGATTCAGCCCTCTCATTTCACAGACAAGGAAGCAGAGGCCTAGAGAGGTTAACCCTCTGATTATTTTAAGTTCAAACACTTACCCAAGGCCTCAAAACCTGTTTGCTTGGGACTCTTCTCTTTGGTGGAGATTGATTAATCAGTGCTTTATGCCTGAGTGAGAGAAGGAGTTGGTGAGAGCTTGAGAGAGAAGAGAGATCTTGGTCTTCTTGGCTTCCAGCTTTGAGAGAGAAGACATATAATTCTAGGTTCTTTTCAGATCTTTGAAGGGAATGAAAGACTTGGAAGAAGCTGACATGTAGAGGAGCCACCACCTTGATCTTGTCCCTATCCCCAGTTTACTGTACTAGAGACCAGGGAATCTTCCCTTGGGTGAGATATGAGATTCTCTTTCTTGGTTGAGCTAAGATAATCTTGCTCCCAGTGGGAGAGCTTATTCACTTTGTATTGTATATTCTCATCTGAATATTTTCTCTATTCCTGTTTATCAGCTGAGATAAATGGGTTTATCTGCCATTTGCTACATATACTCTTTGTGGAATTGGCATTTGGTGGGAAGGTATTCAAGCCTTGGTTATATAATTTAGAGAAATCCTTTCCCATTAAGAGATAGCAATTAGGAGCTGTTTGAATATGAAAGTTATTTCCTTTAAATTAACAACATTTAGGAGGTTTGAAAAATATAATTCTAGCCCAGTACTCTTCTCACTGAAGAGAGCAGTGTGGCCAGCCTTTGGCCCTAACCTCTTGCTCCCCTCCTGGCAAGAGTCTACCTTGAAGAAGGGTGGTGGAGGAGACTCTGGAGATATCTATTCTTGCCTCCTTGTAAGCCACATCTAGACAGATCCATATGGATGTTACATGGGCAAAACATGCATAGTATTGTCTTCTCCTCACATAGGTAATAAATGATAGAGAAACGATTTGAACTCATGTAGTTTGACCCAAGCCAAGATCCATCACTTTGCTTGTTGTTTTTTTTTTTTTCATAGGTTGGCATTTTTTATTTAAGCTGAAGAACAGGTTATGAGCGGGGTGGGGGCAAGGGAGGAGCCAGGGAGCCGAGAGCCTCTCATCTGTGTCTGCTCCAAGACAGGGTTGATCCTGATTTCTGAGCCTTGGTCCAGCGCACACAAGGAAGCACACGCTAAGATGAGGTTCCAGGGGTACAGGCTGAGGAAAACATGGGGGTGGCCAGAGTTACTCATCCAGCCAGAGGTGGGGGCTGGGACTCTCCTTGGATCAGCAGCACCTCTTCCTTTTGGGAACTGAAGCCTACAGAGAAGTCCCATCCCACATATTTCTTATAAAACATTCTTGTAGTTAAAGTCTTTGTGCTAAAGAATTCTTTCATCGCCTCTCTAACTTCTTGTACTTTGCTTCTAGTTTCTTTGAATATGCATCCAACTTGTAAGCTGCCTGTTCAAGAGCGGCTACTTGCTCCTCAGTTAAAGTGATCTGATCCAGATAAGGCTGAAGGGTGGCATATTTCTGGTTTAAGTCCTTTAGGTTTCTACTTATGTTTACTGCAATATCTTTCATTTCTAGATACTTCAAGCTAGTCAGTTTGTTCATATTTTCCAGAAGTTTATAATCTTCACTGGTGGCTGTCAGCTCGACCGTCAGGTACGTGGCCATTTTGGAGAACATGTCCTGGCACAGCCCGGTGATGTCCGCCTCAGCGGGCTCTGTGGCCTCCTCAGCCGTCTCCACCACGGCATCGTCTAGGCAGGGGAAGGGAGAAAGGAGAAAGGATGGAGGGAAAGATGGGTAAGGGAAGGAGGAGGGGGAGGGGGAGGGGGAAGAAGAGGGGTAGAGGGAGAGGGAAGGAAAAGGGGATAAGGAAGGGGGAAAAGGGAAAGGGTGAGCAGTCGGGGAGGGGGCAGCGGACCCACTTTGCTTGTTTTAAGCCAGCTCATCAGTTAGAATCTGAGGCACAGTCTTCTAAGACTAACACTAAGTCCCCCAAGCACTTTATGTTTTATCTTAGAGGGGAAATCAAGCTTACTGAAAATATTTGGTTCCATTCTTGAGTTTGGCTCTGTAAGAAGTAAGGAGAGGAAGGTAGATAGTCTCTGTCCTTCAGACACTAAGAGGGGTATACACTAGTGATTGTTGATAAGAACTAAGAGATATATCAAGGCTCCAAATTGGATATTGTATCATAATTCAATGGGTATTTATTAAATGCCTACTATGCTAGATAGCAGGAGAGACTCAAAGATTGAATTATCTATCTAGTAAATGCCCAGCTCTTAAGTGCCCTTTAATAATAACTGAGAGAGGCAGAATGACATATGGCATAGAAAGGGGAAGGAATTTTTTTTTGCTTTTTGGAGGGCAATTGAGGTTAATTAACTTGCCCAAGGTCACACGGCTAGGTTTTTTTTTTTTTTGTTAGTTTGTTTGTGTGTGTGTTAAATGTCTGAGGTCGGATCCGAACTCAGGTCCTTCTGATTCCAGGGCCAACGCTCTACTCACTGCACCACTTAGCCGCCCCTGGAATTTCTTTTTTAATGTAAATTTTCTTTTTTTAAAATTATGAATTTAAGCTATACCTACAAATATGAACATTTTAATATATTAAGAAGTGTGTCAAGAGTATTTTTTATTTTGGGAGAGCCCATGTCCCTGAATCAAGAAAAACAAATCAATTTCTTGACTATCTCTGAAGAGGTATATCTCATTCTGCACTTCTAGTCAGTCATCTCTCTGCCAAGAGGGGAAGCATGCTTCATCATCAATCTTCTGAAGTCAAGTGGTCATGGAATCAGTCAGATTTCTGAAATTTTTCAAAGTTGTTTTTCTTTACCTTATTTTGATCACTGTGTACATTGTTTTCCTGGTTCTATTCATTCATTCTTTATTAGCTAATGCAGATCTTCCCAGGTTTCTCTGAATCCATCGTGTTTGCAATTTTTTTCAGCATAATAATATTCTATTATATTCCTATGCCATAGCTTATTCAGCTGTGCCCCAGCTGATGGGAATTTACTTTCTTGCCAGTTCTTTGCTAGAACTTCACAAAATAGACTTCCATCTCATACTTTTGAAGTGCAACCTGAACTTTTGACATTCAACGTGCTTGTAAGTTGGGGATTCTTTATGCAAAAATGCCAAATGAGGGCTATAGCCAGAAAGTGCTATAGGAAATCAGAAAGAAAGGGATGAGTGAGGGCAAAGATTGAATAAGGGTAGTAAGTGGTTTTTAATGATGAAATGAAGGCGTTTCAATTTCTCTGAGCTTTGCATTTCTCTGGATTTTAAAAGAGCAGTTAACTGCTTAATAAACCATGGGCTGTTGATCAGAGCAAAGAATGCTCAGTGTTAGGTCATGGGAAATTTAGGGCTCTGAAGGGCTGCCTGTCCCTTCTGATCAAATGCTTTTGCTCTGAATCTGTCTGATTTCCCACCCTGTTTTCTCTCTTCTGCTCCTTAGTATATTAGAGAGAACAGCTATTGAAGGGCAAAATTGAGAAGAGTAGTTTTTTTTTAGTCTCTTTCCACAGGAAGCTTGCCTAAAAATAAGGGGCATGAGCTGAAGTGGAGATTTAATAGCTGCCTGTAATGGGTGGTACTGAATATTGGGAATTAGATTATAAGTAACATGGAAGGGTATGGAATCTCCATTTCTGCTTTCTGGATTTAATTGTAGGAAATTCTGTCCAATTTAAAATTCACTTATCTAATGTTATGTATTATCCACAAGCAAAATATTTTAATGGACCATTATGCATTTTCTGCTGTTTTAAACATGGTTGAATATCCTTCTGAATTTCATGTTAAACCAAGGATATCTAGATTGCTTCCTTCTCAGTTCTTCCTGTCCTGGGATCAGGTTGATCAGCCTGATCCAAAGGCACAGGTGGAACATGAGTATGTTTAAATATCATACACATTCTTTCAAATGGTATTTCTGTGTGGGCAGGCTGGATCTCACTGGAAAATGTGGTAGAAACATTTACCAGTGGTCATAGGAATAGGAAAGAAAGTGAGGCAAAACAAAACAATCAAAACATTGTTGTCCTTTTTGCAAGCCATGAACTCTATTTGAAGCTATTTTTTTCTTTCCCTCCTTTTTTTTGTTATGAACTCAATAATCAATAAGCAAGAACATTTCAATATACAATGAAATATGAAAATGATTTTATTCAGAATTCTGAACTTCTATTACATACATTTTATTTTTGAAAACTACATTAAATTGAACAAAGTACTGACAAAAATTGCCCTATTTGTGTCCCATTCTGAATTTTTATTAATTTCCCTTTGTATTTTAAAAAATATTTTACTGATGCTCTTTTCTTTCTTTTTTTGTATATCTTTCACTCTGCTTCTCCTTTACTTTCCTCCTATACAAGCCCTCCCTTATAATAGATAATTAAACAAAACTAATCAATACATTGGCTTTGTTTGAAAATGTATATCCCATTCTGTACCTGTACTCTCTCACCTTTCTGTCAAGAGGTGGGAGGTATGCTTCATTATCCATTTTCTGAAATTATGAATAGTCCCTGCATTGTACAGGATTTTAAAGTCTTATAAAGTTGTTTTCCATTTCATTATTGTAGTTATTATGTAAATTATTCTTCTGGTTCTGTTCATTTCACTTTGTATAAGTTCATACAAGTCACCATGAAGTTAGATTTTTCTCCTTTCCTATAAACTTTTACAAATCACAGAATATTAGTAAGAAGGGACATAAGACCAATCCTTATGTTTTATGGATGAGTAAACCAGGTACCATAGGATCAAGTAATGGCTAAGGTAACACAGCTAGTTAGTGGCAAAGTTGGGTTTAGAGTCCAGATCCATTGACCTGGGTCCAGTGTTCTATGTCCCAATGCTTCCCTTTACTCAAGACTCCTACAGAGCCAATTCTAGCACTGCATACAGCAGGTGCTCAATAGACAATGAAGTTGATCTTGTTGCCTTCAGGTAATCCTGCCTCCTTAAGAAAATTTAAATTTATAGAGCAGATCAGTTTGGGGAAGATTATGCACATTATAACCATATTCCTTTCATAAGAGGATTAACTAAAGGGGCCCTTAAATGGGAAAACATTTTCAGTATTTATTTCCAGTTGTGTAATTGAGTCTCTGGTATCAGAGTTGAACTGAAAGAATAGAGTAGGCTAGATTGCCTTTGGGAAATTGTGAAGTTCTTTTGATGACTCTAAGCTTCTCCACAAAAGAATGAGCTATTAAAAAAAATATATATATATATATATATATATATATATATATATATATATATATATCTGGTGAGGCTATTTATCTTCAAGTCCTGAGACATTATTGCCTCCTAAGAAAAGAAGTTGAAGATCATCTAAAGGGCAATGAAGAATATGTATAAAAACTTTTCAGTATATCAGAAATATTAATAGCTAGCCTATATATAGCACTTTAAGCTTTGCAAATTGCTTTACATGTATTATTTCATTTAATCCCCACAATGACCCTAGTATCCCCATTTTACACATGAGAAAATGGAGGCTAAGGGAGGTCAAGTGTCTTGCTCAGGGTCACATAGCTAGTAAATATCTGAGGCTGGGTTTGAATTCAGGTCTTCTTGACTCCCGGTGTAGCCCTCTGTCACCAAATCAATGTTTGATCAAAAAAGATGGACTGGTCATGTAATGTGAATTAGAGATAACTGATGGACACTCCACATGTGTCAGTGGTATCATCACAGTGTCAAGAGAACATGAGAAAGGCCCCTTGCATGTTTAAGAGACAATTTTTGGGCAACAAGCATGGCTTGTCATGGACAGGCATGGATGGATTGGCCTGTGTGTTATTTGAGGAAATGCCTACATCTATGGGCTTCTATATCTATTGAAATACAGGAGGTTGAATGATTGATGTTTAGAGATTGAAATGAAGGATTCAGAGACATTCATAACAATTCAACAAACATTTATTAAGCTTCTGTCATGTGCAGAGTAGAGTGCTAGGTCTCAGAGGGTAAAAAGATGAAACCAACACAGTTCTTGATTTGAAGGAGCTGATAATATAGAAGGAGGATAAAACAGGTAGATATATAACAATGATAAGAGTTAGCATTTAATATGCACACAGGAGAGGTTTAATGATGAGGGAAAAAGGATTTGGGGAGGGATCATATCTATCTGGGAGAAGAGACTGAGGAAGAACAGGGACAGACTAGAGAAAGGCAAGTAGTTTCTTTTGGTTGGAACATGGAGTGTACAAAAAAGTAGTGTAAATTCAGATTAATGTAAATTTATTTTAGGAAACTTATTTTGGTACTATGTGGAAGATAGATTAGAAATGGAAAAAGGGACTAGAGGAAAGGAGAAAAATTAGGAAACTTTCAATAGTTGAGGTGAATTAAAACAAGGGTCTGAATGAGGCTGGTGACAATTTGAGTAGACAGCAGGGGATGGCTTTTAGAGGTATTGGGTAGCTAAAATAAGCAAGATTTAGCCATTGATTATACATAAGGGGAAGAGAAAAAGATGATTTCATAGTTAGTGGTTGACTTCATAGGAGGATGGCAGTACCATCAACAGAAATAGGGAAGTTATGAAGAGGGTAAGGCTTCAGGGGAAAGATGAGACCTTTTTTGGATTCAATGAGTTTCAAATGCCTACAGGTCATGCAAAGGATGATTTTATATGGCTAAAGAGTGAGTGGCTAGTCAGTAAGTGGAAGCAGTGGATATAGGCTATTTTTTTCTAAAAATTTGGCAGGAGGAGAGAGATAGTACTTTAGCTTGATGGGGACAGCATGGTCAGAATTTTTATGATGGAAAGACCTGAGCATGTTCACAGAGAAATGCAAAATTGAAATGGTAAGAGTCACTGCCCACTAATGATCAATCATGAATGAAGAGAACACATCTGTGCATTGAGAATGTAAATCACTGGGGAAATGGAATTTGATTTACAAATAATAGTGAATGTACCCAGGCATGCCCAAGGACTGGCAATCTCTTACTTCTTTCTACTATGTCCTTGACAAAGTGTGAACTTATCTTGTCCTTGGAACTTGGTGACATCACATCTATGCAGCTGGTTTGTATGCCTAAGTTCTATCTCTGGAATTAGCCTTTAAAAAGTGGGGGAGGGGGATGGAACCAAGAAGGTAGAGAAAAGGCAGTGTTTGCTTGAGCTCCTCTGAACAACTTTAAATAATGCCACAAAACAATTCCAAAGCAGCAGAACCCACAAAAGCATGGGGTGAAATAATTTTCCAACCAAAGACAAAGGTTGGCAGGAAAGGTCTGTTACACCTAGGTAAGAGTGGAGTATAGCACAGGCCATGCCAGCACAGACCTAGCCCCAGAAAACCAGGGGCAGGCCTTGGGAGCTACTGAATCAGTAGCAGTTGCTTCTGGGACTTTGAGCTCACAGATGGTAATTGGGTAGGACAATTGGTCAAAAAGAGGTCCCTTTGATGGCTCTGAGGCAATACTCTGTTGCTTTGTTTATACCTGGATTTGGGTGGCAGTCCCACAGTGAGGAAAAGTACCAGCATACCAGAGCTTGCACCTACAGTGGATTGTCACAGTTCCAGGGTGGAAAAGAATTGTTTACTCACAGACCAGAACATAGGCCAGGAGAGAAGTAAATATCTCTCTTTAGATCATATCACCTTGGAAGAACTGAAAACTTACAGGTCCCTAGAAGTATCTCTGAAAACAGCTGCACAAAAGCCCTGAAGCTTGGGATAGTGTGCCCTCCACCCTGGAATCAGAGTCCTACTTTAATAAAGAGTTAAAAACAAGACACAAGGGGGGGGTGGAGCCAAGATGGCGGAGTAGAAACAGCTCATCCAAGCCACTCTGCCCCAAGATTCCCCCCAAACTATGTAAAAGGGGACTCTGAACAACTTCTGGAGCCTCAGCAGCCACAGAACGACACAGAGAAGCTAACCTCCCACTGAGGACAGCCCAGCAGCCCTGCAGGAAGGACCAGCACAGCGCTCTGGGAGCCATCAGCGAGCAGCGCGCAGAGAGTGGGGAGCCGAGCCCAGGTCCATGTGAGCCGAGGTTTTAGCCCCAGGGCGGCAGGGCCAGCAGCCGGCTGGAGGAACCCCAGAACACCAGGAACTGTGAATTATCAACATAGACATGCCTAGGACAAAGTAAGAGGTTAGTGTCCTATGGACTTTGGGACCAGTATTTGGGGAATGCTTCAGCTTCCTTCCTTGGGGGCTAGAAGCCACTGAGGAGACACGCCATTTTGTAGTTTTCAGAGGCAGCTCCAGCTCTTGGCCTGCGAATTAATTGTAGGGAGATCCAGCGATCAGTCTTGGGGGGTAATTGCTCTTGCTTTAACCTCCCTGGATCTGGATTGTGATCTAGGGTGGAAGTCGTGGGTGGGTTTACAGCTTGCCAGAAACGGAAGTTGCCCCCCACACGTTCGGGACGAAAATTCCTCTATCTGGCCTTAAAGCCATAGTGTGGCAACAAGCCCAAAAGTCAAGCAATTAAGTGGCAACATGCCAAGGCAAAGGAAACAGAAAAATGCAACCCTAGACTCCTATTTTGGGGGCATAGAGCGGGAAAAGGACTGTGAGGTCAGAAGTCCTGCTCCAAAAGCCCCAGGGGAAAACATGAGCGGGTTGCAGGCCATAGAGGACCTTAAGAAGGACTTTAAAAATCAAATAAGAGAAGTGGAGGAAAAATTGGAAAGAGAAATGAGAAGGATGCAGGAAAAGTATGAAATGAGGGTCAACAGCCTGACTGAAGAAAACAATACCTTAAAAAATAGACTAACTCAAATGGCAAATGAGGCCCAAAAGGGCAATGAGGAGAAGAATGCCTTAAAGAACAAGACATATGAGCAAACAACCAGAAAAAAATTCTGACCATAGAAAGTTACTATGGTGACAGGGAAGATCAAAACACACTCAGAAGAAGATAACAAAGTCAAAGTTCCTCTATCCAAAGCCTTCAAGAAAAATATTAATTTAATCTCAGGTCATGGAAGAGCTCAAAAAGGATTTTGAAAATCAAGTAAGAGTGGGAGAGGGAAAATTGGCAAGAGAAATGAGAGTGATGCAAGAAAATCATGAAAAAATGAGTTGACAGCTTGGTAAAGGAGACACAAAAAAGATATTGAAGAAAAAGCACCTTAAAAACAGACTAGGCCAAATGGTAAAAGAGGTACAAAAAGCCAATGATGGGAAAAATGTCTTGAAAAGCAGAATTGACCAAATGGAAAAGGAGGTACAAAAGCTTACTGAAGAAAAAATCCTTAAATACTTAGAAGGGAACAAACGGTAGCTAATGACTTTCTGAGAAGTAAAAAAACCAAACTAAACCAAGGGCATGAAAAAATAGAAGACAATGTGAAAAATCTCATTGGAAAGACAACTGACTTGGAAATAGATCCAGGAGAGATAATTTTAAAATTATTTGACTACCTTAAAGGCATGATATAAAAAGAGCCTAGATATCATCTTTCAAGAAATTATCAAGGAAGACTGACCTGATATTTTAGAACCAGAGGGCAAAATAGAAATTGAAAGAATCCACCAAATGGCTGGCTAAGTGGCACAGTGAATAGAGTACTGGTCCTGGAGTCAGGAGGACCTGAGTTCAAATCCAGCCTCAGACACTTAACACTTACTAGCCTTGTAACCTTGGGCAAGTCACTTAACCCCAATTGCCCAGCCTTCCCTCCTCCAAAAAGAAAAAAAAAGAATCCACTAAGCACTTTCTGAAAGAGATCCCAAAAGATAAACTCCCAGGAATATTAGGAATATTATAGCCAAATTCCAGAATTATTAGGTCAAGGAGAAAATATTACAAGCAACCAAAAATAATTCAAGTATCATGGAGTCAGAGTCAGGATAACAGAAGATTAATTAGCTTCTACATTAAAGGATCAAAAGGCTTGGAATATGATATTCCAGAGGACAAAACAGCTAGGATTACAACTAAGAACACCTACCCAACAATACTGAGTAAAATCCTTCAGGGGGAATAATGGATATTCAATGAAATAGAGGACTTTCAAGCATTCTTGATGAAAAGACCAGAGTTGAATAGGAAGTTTGACTTTCAAATACAAGACTCAAGAGAAGCATAAAAAGGTAAGCAGGCAAGGGAAATCATAAGGGACTTAACAAGGTTAAACTGTTTACATTCCCACATGGGAAGATGATAATTGTAACTCAGAACTTTCTCATTATTAAGACAGTTAGAAGGAGTACATATAGTCAGAGGGCAAAGGTGTGAATTGAATATGAAGAGAAGCTATCTAGAAAATAAAATTAAGGTGTGAGAGAGAAGTGTATTGGGAGAAAAGGGGGAAAAGGGGTAGAATGGGATAAATTGTCTTACATAAAAGATGCAAGAAAAAGCTTTAACAGTGGAGGAGGAGGGGGGAGGTGAGGGGGTTAAGTGAATTGCCTTAAAGAGAGAATAACATACACACTCAAGGAAAGTAGAAGGGAAAGGGGATAAAAGAAGGGGGGTGGTCATAGAAGGGAGAGCAGATTGGGGGAGGGGATAGTCAGAAACAAAACATGTTAGAGGAGGGACAGAGTGAAAGGAGAGAGAGAATAGAATAAATGGAGGGGGGAATAGTAGATGGAGGGAAATAGAATTAGCAATAGTAACTGTGAAAAGCTCCATCATTGCCAGTCTACCAATTATAAGGGTCAGGAAAACAACCCAGATTTCTTTGTAATCCAAGATGTAATTAATAATCAAAGACAAGCTGAGAGCTTGCTTATATTTGGAAGTATAGCTACTACCCCACTTCAGAATCATTTAAATTGGAAATGCTGACTTTAATTGGACAGTGATCCAGAAGATTTAATGTGTTTTCCCAAGTGCCTAATGTGCTTGGAGGAAAATATGGAAACTGGGGAGAATGTTCTGTATTGTGCTCTTGTAAAACTTTGGTGCTTTATCTATCTGCCCCATCTATTGAACTTCTGATCTTAGAATAGAGTTATTCCTTTACCCTTTCAAATACTAATGTAATCAGTTAACTTGACTAAATACTTTCTAAAACTACCATTCAAAATTTATTTCTGTGTTATTTAAGAACCTGGTAAGTTTTTGGTTGTTGGGTGGATTCACTTGTCTTTGTTCAACCACTGGAACATAAAATTTGAGTTTAGGTTCCTAGTTCTTCTCAAACCAAGTGTCCAATAATTCAGTTTTAGAATTGGAAGTAATACCTTAGCAATGATCTAGTTCAGTGCCTACCCGGATCACAAATATGATCTACAACATTCCACCCCCCAATTTCATCTCTGCAGTGGTCATTTTGACCCCCTTAAAGACATCTAGTGCTGATTGGGCGAGGCAATGACTACTCACTGGCAGAAAGAGAGCTGATGGTCTGCTGATGGACTCAGAATATAGACTGATGCTTCTTTTTCCTTCCTTCCTTCCTTCCTTCCTTCCTTCCTTCCTTCCTTCCTTCCTTCCTTCCTTCCTTCCTTCCTCCCTTCCTTCCTTCCTTCCTTCCTTCCTTCCTTCCTTCCTTCCTTCCTTCCTTATGTTTATTTTGACCATAAATCTTTGAAACAACTTCTTTCATGCCTTTTCAATGGGTGGGGGAGGGGGAGATGGGAGTGAGATAATTTGGAGGTGAAAATAAAATGTGGTTGAATTAAAAAAAAAACAACAAACGCAAGCACAACAACTAAGTAGATATAGTTACCCTGGGCAGGAAAATTTCCTGCAAGGCCTATTTATGTAACTTGACTTTTCCTCTCTTTGCCAATAACTAGGCCTTAATGTAACAGGGTCTAGTAACATAAGATTTTATCTAGATTATATGCCATACGTCAGTATCTAAGCCTTAAAGCAAAAAATTAACCAGAGGTTTTAAAATTTTGAAAAAAAAAGAATATGGGAAGAAATCTAGATAACAAGATTATTTATTTTGACTGAGTTTGTGTCTTGCACCCTTATAAATTCTGTTGAATTTAAATTTCCTAGATATTGGAAGGGCTGAGATAATTTGGAAAAATTAGCTAAGACCATAAACAGGGCTGAAGATATGCTTATGTTTGCTTAAGGAAAGCAAAGGTCACAAATTCTCATGCACTTGTGGCCAATTCCAAATTTCTCTGAGACCTCAGAGATTCCCTGGGTAAATTCCTGGGCTCCTAAAGCTTAAACCTCATCCTTCAGTTAGTATGGTTCAAACAATCCTCCATTCTCCCAGTCTTTGTAATCTTGTCCCAGTTAGCCAGAAGTGTCAGTATTCCTTTAATAAGTAGCCTAGAAGTGGGGGCTTTATGAAGACAAGAAAGGAAATGTTTATTGGTACAATATAAAATGAAGTTCTTATGTGAGTTCTATGTTTTATGTCTACCAAGCAAGTCAACTAGAAAATTAGTGGCCAAAAATCCAGTTCCTACATATATCACCACCCCCTCTTACATTCACTCCTCCTTCCCCAATATGCACGTCTCTACCATGGTCATAACTGGCAGACAAAAAGCAGGAAACCTGAATGAATGGAGGCGATTTGACAGTTTAAAGTTTACTAGGCAAAGGATGTAACAAGGGTTTGTTGTTCCCGTTATTTTTATTCAATTCGATTCAGTAGGGATTTATGGTTACCTTTTATTATATGGACATACATAACTTTTAATGAGGACAGCTAGGTGGCACAATGGATAGAGTACTGGGCTTAGAATCAGGAAGACACATCTTTATGAGTTCAAATCTGGACTCAGACACTTATTAGCTGTGTGACCCTGGGCAAGTCATTTGACCCAGTTTGCCTCATTTCCTCATTTGGAAACTGAGTTGGAAAAGGAAATGTCAAACGACTTCAGTATTACCAAGAAAACCCCAGAATGAGGTCACAGAGGGTTGGACAAGACTGAAAAAACTCAGCAACAATAATAACACAACTTTATTTTTTGCAATGTTCTCTTTATTGTGGTAGTCTGTACTCAAATCCACAATATCTCCAAGATATGCATCTACTTGCAAATAATTTCTTTTCTTTCCCTTAATAGTATTTGATTTTTCCCAATTACATGTACAGATAATTTTCAATATTCATTTTTGTTAAATTTTGAGTTCCAAATTTTTTGCCCTCCCTCCCTTCCCAAGGCAGCAAGTAATCCAATATAGAACAACACCACTTTAGTAAAAAACAAAAACAAAAACAAAAAACTCCAAAAAACTAAAAATTACATTTTGGAATAAGATAATGTGTCTTTTTACCTTTTAGAAACAACATCAATCTAGTACCATTAATAAAATCTGATTTCAAATTTTTAAAATGGGGATAAGAGGGATCAAAATTCACTCTTGGGGGTAGAGATCTGGAAAGAGAGAGATCTGACCAAGCTGAGAAATAAGACACATAGAAACATGAATTAGACTCCCTGGAGGTGGGAACCAGGAAACTAAGAAGCCCCTTTGGGAGAGGAGAAACCAACACCAAAATGATCAATATAATGATAGAGGAAATCTTAAACCTTTAATCAAGTAGTATAGTTTCTAGATCAAAGTAGAGGCTTCAGGAATTGAAGCTAAGGATCTATAAGGCTCAGAAAGAGGAAATCCAGAGCTTCCTCTTTTGGAGAAATATGAATCATAAAGGCTGTGAAGATTTGGGGAGAAGAACCAACTCTCTTGTTGCTATAAGTTCTATCCCTTTTGGGGTAGAGGTGTAGCCCAGGGTAGCTCTATAAGTATAGAGGACTGTTTAAGTCTGTGAGGAAAATAGGCTCATCAGGAGGAAGTGTTGCTTTTGACTATAGCAATCTTCAGGGATTCTTCTTTGTGGGGAAGGAGAGATGTCTAGCATAGTGTTAGCCTGAAGGTTTTTATTGTTCCACAAAGGGAGGAAGGCAGAGGCATCTTGACTGTTTTTGTATTTGGGTGAGAGTTGTTTGCAATTTTGTTGAATCAAATAAAACTGTTCTATGTTCAATGCTGTATTAGCCTGAATGCTTGCAGGAGAGGTAAAGGCTATTTTCCTTTTGTTGTGGAAACCTATGCCAAATCCTGATGTCCTCTAGGGAAGTGCTGGGTAGGCGCACAAATCTTCATGTGTCTTATTAATAAGCCTTCCAATCTTCAATAAAGATTGAACCTCTTTAATGTGAACCTATTGCTTTAATAATGGGCCACAGCTTACACAAATACTGGATTTATGGATAATATTTTCAGGAACACAGGTACTGGCTAACAAAGGAAGTTGCCTACTATTGTTTTACTGAAGAATATCACACATTTGCTGAAAAGGAATCTGGAGAATAAAAAGATTTTGATTTCCTTCAGAATAGTTTTTTAAGGTGAAATATTATGATGACTAGTCAAAAGTGACCTGATTTATAGCTCTGCTAATAACTAGCTTTGTGATCCTGGACAAGTCCCTATTTCTTTCTGGGGATCAATTTCCTCACCTATATAATGAGGGGAGACTAATCAGTTTCACAGGTCCCATCTAGTTCTAGCCCTGTACAACTATACCTTCTTGGGACTAACTTGTATTTTTTTGGTTTGTTTTTGGAGGGCAATTGGGGTTAAGTGAATTGCCCAAAGTCACATGGCTAGTGAGTGTGTCAAGTGTCTGAGGTCAAATTTGAACTCAGGTCCTCCTGACTCCAGGGCCAGTGCTCTATTCATTGCGCCACCTAGCTGCCCCTAACTTGTATTTATTTTCAGGTTGAGGGAGGTGGGATCAGTGGCCTGAGCCCCTGGTCCCTCATTTACACACCTCCAGATACCCCTACTCAGGAAGAGTGGGTGGGGTATTGTTGAGAACATGGTTTATTCCAACCAAGACATTATTTGGTTCCTAAACTGGGACACTTTGCTAGCTTGGATAAGACCAGAAAAAGCAGGGATACTTTAGAACTAGGAAAAATGGGCAGAAACTAGTGTTCACAGTGGGACTGTGGGCTTACATCAGTGACTTTCTTCAATTAGCCTGGGACTTGAAATGCACTGGAGATCAGCAACAAGAGAGCAGTTATCACTTCAGAAGTGTGTGAGCATCTGTTTGTGCCAAAAGCATTTTCTTTATAAGTTGTCTAATGGACTGCTGAGCCATTCCAGGCATTTAGCATTCAACTGAGACCCAAACAAATTGGCCAAGGTTTCCAGAGGGCACTTGGGGTGTGGTGGAATAAGGAGTGGATTTGATGTTTCGATCACAGAATTTGAGTCTCAGAGGTGGAAGTCTTCAGAGGATGGGAATCTTCTACATTTTTAGTGAGTGACCAACTAGCCTTTGCTTGAAGGCCTATAGGGAAGAAGAACTCACTACCCCATTCTCTCAGCTCCCTGCCAATAGCAACTTATGCTAATTTTGCATAGTTCTAAGTGGTAGAAATTTTTTCCTTATTCGAATTTCAGTTTGCCTTTCTGTGCAACTTCTACCCATTACTCCTCATTCTGCCCTCATAGACCAAGCAAAAATCATGCTAATCCTTCTATTACATTTTCAAGTATTTGAAAACAGCTATTATGTTCCTCATTCAATCTTTTCTCTACCACTTACTGGTTGTGTGACCTTGAACAAGTCATTTCTTACATTACTCCACTCCATACATTTTGTGATCCAACGATGCTGGTCTCCTTTCTGCTCCTCACGCAAGATTCACCATCTCCTGACACTGGGCATTTTCCCTGTCTGTCCTCTGTGCCCAGTTTTCTCTCCTTCCTCCTCTCTACCTTCTGGGTTTCCTGGCTTCCTTCTAGTCCCAGCTAATGTCTCACCTTCTATAGGAAGCCTTTTCTGACCCTTCTTCCCCCATCCCCCACCAGTGCTAGGTACTGGCTACCTCTGAGGACTGTCTCCAATTTATCCTGCATACATCTTGTTTCTATGTAGTAGTTTTCATGTTGTTCCCTTATTAAACTCTGAGCTCCTCGAGAGCAGAGACTGTCTTTTGCCTTTCTTTGGATTCCCAGCACTTAGAAGGCCTGGCACATAGAAGACATTTAATAATTCTTGCTTGACTGACATTCCCTTCTATGCCTCTTTGTATGCTCATCTGTAAAATGAGGAGGTTGGACTCAAATCAGGGAGTCCTAAGCTGAGTTCCATGAACTGGTTTAAAAAATATTTTGATAACTTCATTTTAATATAATTGATTTCTTTTGTAATCCTACATATTTTATACATTGAAAAGCATCATTCTGAAAAGGGATCCATAGGCTTCCCCAGAATGCTAAAGGAGCTCATGACACAAAAAAAAAAGATTAAGAATACCTGGAGTAGATAATCTCTGAAGTCCTTTCCAAAAGGAAAATCTGCTAGTTATTACTCTTAGGAAACATTCTTGCCATTGGAAGTGGCTATGTGGCATGGTGAGGGGCTTATTCCCTAGTTGGAAGGACTCAGCAAACTGTTACTGCCCAGGGATCTCTTAGAATGGTTGAAGTCTGAGCCCCACCTTCCCCCAAGAAGGAGATGACTACGTCTAAGTCATCCCCTGTAGCTCTTCCATGGATCATTTAGCACAATATATGATTTCCTTGAATAATCTTGTTTTTCACAGGCCATACAGCTTAGCTTTCAATCAATTATGCACAAATACATTTTAAAAAGTCAACATGTTACATCTCAGCCTGCCAGCATATTTAGTTTCCCTTGTCTAGGAATTCATGAATCAATTGCTTTAACAATACTTTTCCCAAATTGCCTTTGAATGCCTGTGATGTCATCCACAGTTAATGTGTTTCTGATAAATAATGCATCAGGAAGTGGTGATTTTCCCCCCCCCAAGGGACATAATAAAGAAAACAATTTGCTCCCTTGATTAGCAGGCCTAGCCTCCTCATCCAGGCCATGTGTCTGGTTAGAAAGGGAAGTAGAACTGTAGGAAGGGAACACTGTGGCTGAAAGATGTTAGTGCCTAGATCCTCACTGCATTCTTCTTTGGCAGGATGAGGTTCAGAAGCTTAGACACATGTCATCAAGACTTGCTAAGAATAGAACAGAAGACTTTGAAATCTTGCAACTTTCCAGAATGCACCATCTTCAACATGGGGATTAAGGTTGCTCTCAGATGGAAAAACTGATGCTGTTTAGGTTACATGAACAATGCCATAATCGAGCAGCATGGGATTGGGTAGCATTGGATAGCAGATAGAGTAGTAGACTTGGAGGTAGCAAGATCTGGGTTTAAGGCCAATCTCTGACATTTACTAGCTATATAATCATAGACAAAGTCACTTAGCTTTCCTGAGCCTTGGTAGCCTCATCTGTAAAATAAGGAATTTGAACCAGATGGCCTCTAGGGTCCCTTCCAGTATTAACAATGACCCTTTGATCTAATGATGGGCTCTGCTGTCAGGATTCTTTCTTCACAGTTCAGAGCCTTAACTTCTAATAGGCACTTGATAAATTTCTATTGGTTGAAGCTCCTGGTTACCTACTGTGTTCCTTAAGATACCATAACAGAAGCATGTAGTCACACAATGTTGGAACCAGAAGAGACCTCAGAGACCATTTATTTAACCTACCAAAAAAGCAAGCTGTTGCGCAAATCTGGCCTGAGTATTAAAAGCTTTGGGTTGTTGTTCAGTGGTTTCAGTCATGTCTGACTTTTCATGAGCCAATTTGGGGTTTTCCTGGCAAAGATACTAGAGTGGTTTTTTTGTTTCCTTTTCCAGCTCATTGTATAAATGAGGAAACTGAGGCAAATAGGGTTAAGTGACTTGCCCAGGGTCACATAAGTAGTGTCTGAAGTCATATTTGAACTCATGAAGATGAGTCTTCCTAACTCCAGACCCAGCACTCTATCCACCATGCCACCTAATTGCTAAAAAACTCTTGATACCTTAGCCCTTTATGGAGCAGAAGGCAGGCTCCAACTTTAGTAACTACTAGAGCATGCCCTGAGTATTGTAACTAGTTATTCTATAAGTAGTTCTACTCCAGGCTTGATTTGACTTTCTTGGCTGTTCCAGAGTCATAGCATTTGCCTCTATTGTCCAGATTTGACCACTTCCCTTCTCACTTGGTAGTTTGTAAGTAAATAAAAACACTTGTCTGGTAGAATTCTGAGATTTTGCTTGCAAGTGGCACTTAACACTGCAGAAAATTCATCATAATTATTTTAGACTGGCAATCCAAGTGGCCTGGCCCAAGGATTTGGGTCAGCTGCTTTATCATGTCCCCAGGCAGGGTCTACTGAATCCTTCTGTACAAACAAGCTGCCCCCAGATGCCCATCACTGAACAGAACAAATTGCATTTTGTTAAGACTACCCAGCTGCTTCAACCTGTTTGCTCAGCTTCAGGATCCCATTGATGCCCTCTATAAGCTGTGTGATACCTGTTTGGACTTCATTTCTGGCTTATGGCTTCTCTGGCCTCCTGGTTCCCTCCCTCTCCCTCCCTTGCCCCATCCTACCTACCACTAGCCTGTGGTAAGGTGGTGCAGTGGATAGAGCTCCAGGCCTAGAGTCAGGAAGACATGAGTTCAAATCCAGACCAGCTATGTGACCTTAGGCAAGTCACTGAACCTCTGTTTGCTTAGGAAGCCGCTAGGTAGTGTGCTGGGTCTGGAGTCAGGAAGACATCTTCCTGTGTGACCCTAGGCAAGTCACGTAATGTTTTGCCTCAGTTTCCTCATCTGTAAAATGAGCTGAAGAAGGAAATGGTATACCACTCCAGTATCTTTGCCAAGAAAACTTCAAATGGGTTCTCAAAGGGCCAGACATGACTGAAATGACTGAACAACATTTATATAGCATTTTACGGTTGTAAAGCACTTTATATGCGTTATCTTAGTCGATTCTCAAAATAACCCTGTGAGATAGTACTTTTACAAACCCCATTTTACAGATGAGGGAATTGAGGCTTACAGAAATTTAGTGGAGGCCCCGATGATAGAGTGTTGGCCCTAGAGTTAGGAAGAACTGAGCACAGGGACTGCCTCAGACACTCCATAGCGTTATGACCTTGGGTAAGTCACTAACCTCTGCCTCAGTTTTTTTATCTGCAAATGGGGGTAATAGTAGTATCTACCTTCTAGAATTGTTGTGAGGATAAAATGAGAGAGTTTTACATATACTGTATCTATGTAAAGAGTTTTGAAAATCTTAAAGTGCTACACAAAACTACATTGTTGTTGTTAGCATTATTATTTGTCACCACCATCATCATCATTATCATATTTGTCCATGATTGGTCACACAGCTAGTAAGTGTCTGGGGCAAAATTTGCATGTAGGTCTGGACGCCAATTCTCGGGCTCTCTCTCCATGGAGTTTTTTAAGTATTAGTCACAGAAATAATTTTCTCAGAGTAAGCATAGGAAGGAGAGAAAGAGAAAAGCATTTAGACATGCTAGGCTACCAGAACAGTGCTAGTGGCTTGCAGTCATGGTGGTTTTCTTTGGATTTGTTGATCAAGCCTGGTTTTTCAGTTGGAAAGAGGAGATAGTTCTTTGCAGCATGGTGGCTATTCATTTGTCAGGCATCAGAGTCATTCAATTTTAACTAAATCTCTCTGGGAGTCCCTTTCTTGAGTATTATGGCTCCCTAGGGGCCTGTGTTTCTGACCTTAGGGCAAATTTTCTCTTGTGTGTGTATAAATCTAGGTTGGTTGGAATTCCTCTGCTTGAGCACCTATTGGTTGTTTTTTTAATTGGTGGGGGGGAGAGAGAGACAGAGAGAGAGAGACAGAGAGAGACAGAGAGACAGAGACAGAGAGGGAGAGAGAGAGACAGAGACAGAGAGAGAGAGAGAGAGAGAGAGAGAGAGAGAGAGAGAGAGAGAGAGAAAGAAAGCACAGAACCACTAGACCTGGTCATAATCCCATGGAGGAGGTGGGGATGTGATCTCTTTTTTCCACTCAGTAGTCAAGGGAAGAGTAGAGAAGTGGGGGTAAAGCGAGGAAAGAGATTGTATAATCTTGGTGTCCTCTTGGACTTCTTCCCCCATTTCTAGTATATCACCACGTTGCTAATTTTTTGTCATGTGAAGTTCTTTGTCCTTTTCTTGTTTATTACAATAGCTACAACCCTAATCTAGGGAGTTATTACCTTGTGCCTAGATATCTTTGACAATCTTCTTGCCAGACTTCCTGCCTCGAATCTCTTCTCCTATCTATTTTATAGATCCTATATATACTTTTCCTATTCAGTGCTTTAAGGTTTGCAAAGAGTTTTACCTCATTTAATTCTCAGGACAATCCGGTGAGGTAGGTGCTAAACTAAAAGAGGTCAAGTGACTTATCCAGGTTCTCAAAACCAGCGTCTGAATTAGGGTCTGAACTTAAGTCTTCTTGTCTCCAAGTTCACTTTATCCACTAGACTACTTAGCTGCCCCTTTTATCATGCTACTCCTCTGATTGAGGGTGCATAGTGAGTTTTTGCTAGATAATAGGTCAATTCTAGACTTCTGATCCTTGTAATACAAGCCATCCATAAGCAGGACATGTCTCATCTCTCCAGCCTTCCCTTTCTACTTCCATGACTGAACTTTCCCTCCACAAAAGCAAGCAAACAAATAAAAAATCCCCCTAAAAATCAAAACAAAAAAACTCAAACAGATCTTCTCACAAAATCTTGGCATCTCAGAATAGAAAGGGAGCAGAAATTAACTGCTTCCCCTATCCAATTTAAGAATTCTCTTTAGGATATTACATCCAGTTTCTTCTTAACTGCCTCAAATGGAGGGCTCATTACTTCAAGAAATAGTTTTTCTTACAATCAGTCAAGATTAGCCCTCCTGTATCTCCTACTAATTGGTTCTAGTTCTTTCTTTTAAAATAATACAACTCTTGCTCCTTCTAAATAAGACTTTCAGATATTTGAGGAATTTTTTTTCTCTCTCCTCACTATTATTTCCTTCTGCTAAGCATTCCCAGGTGTATCTACTAATTTTCATTTGATATGGTTTCTACAAAGCTAACCATCCTGGTTACTCTCTCAAGGATGTTGTTCAGTTGTCAATGATCCTTTTAAATGTACCCCAAAATGAACCTAATATTCCAAAATGTGGTTTGATTAGCATAGAATACTGTGGGACAATTACTTTCCATGACTGGAACACATGGCATCTATTATGGCAGCCTGACATTGTAACACTTTCCTGTCTTTTAAGCCATATCACTGTTGATTTAGCTGCCAGATTTTTTTAAAAAATCACTCTCTAGGCCAGTTTCTTTCATCTTATTCTGATTCATTTGACTTTTTGAGCCTAACAAGAATTGCATCTTGCTGTGGTTAAATTTTATCTTGTACTTGGTTCATTATTCCAACATAAGGTGATTTTGAATCTTAATTTTGTACCTATATTACTAACTAGCTCTTTAAATTTTATGTCTTCTAAATTTTAGCATATCTATGTCTTTGTTCAAATAATAAGAAATTTGAATTGGATAGAGCAAAGAATAGAGCTC
Source organism: Gymnobelideus leadbeateri (assembly GCA_011680675.1). Classification (NCBI taxonomy): domain Eukaryota; kingdom Metazoa; phylum Chordata; class Mammalia; order Diprotodontia; family Petauridae; genus Gymnobelideus; species Gymnobelideus leadbeateri. The sequence goes on along the minus strand of WOXC01008153.1, from coordinate 17,702 downwards.
CATGGATACATTCCATCAGAGACTATCTCTAGTCCACTAATCAAGTTTTTGTGCAACTTAATTAGGTATACAACTAACTGTGCTTTTATTCAGTTCATATTTCTCTATTTTATCCATACATATATCATGAGAGATTGTGTAAAATGCTTTGTTCAAATAATGATATTTTAGCTATGGTATTTCCCTGATCTTGTAACCATATTAAAAAAAAAAAGAATATGAATTTAACATGCCCTAGAGTTATAGAATGTAGAATACAAGGAAGGGACCTTAGAAAGGATTTAATTTGACCACTTCATTTTAGATTATAAAGAAGCTGAGCTCAAGAGATCTTAAGTGATTTGTTCAACCAAGATCACAGCTAGTTACCAATATAATAGTTGGAGTAAGAACTCAGGTATCTTGATTGTAAATTCCATGTTCTTTATACTAATCCATACTGTTCAGCCCATTTTGGCTTTTTGTCATCATTGCATTGTTTTTCCCCCTCTAATTCTCAGAGAGCATCTGTTTAATAATTTACTCTGCAGTTTTGCCAAGGATCAAGGTAATACTTGCCAGTCTATATTTTCTAGGATCTGTCCTTGAAATTTAGGGCAGTTGTCCATCTCTGTTCTTCTGGTTCATTTCCCATTCTCCATGAGCTTTTGAAAACCATCAGTAATATCTCTGAGTTCTGTGGATTAGGTATGGAATGATTATATATAACATGTTTTCATTATCCAAGCCACAGGAGCAGTCAATGGGTGTAGTCAGATAGATGAGAATGGACAGGGTTATGTGACAGGATGCATTGTGAATTCAGGATTTGAGGGCTTGCTTCAGTCACTGGATCAACAGAGTTTAAGTAATGGCAGAGGAACAGGCAAAAGACTAGTCAAATGGGTGCAAGTGGCTAAAGTTCAAAGCAGACAGGACATGAGGTAAAGACCTGTGGATTGCAACCAAGGGCTGAGAGGTCAGAGGGCAGGGGAATGCAGCTTCTAGGATTCTGATGAGCTCAGCAGAAGCACTTGGAGGTTCTGACAAAGTTTCTCTGATTTTTATCTTCACAGCTACAGATCTCTGCTTGGTCCCATCCCCAGATGGGAGACTAGGGTTTTAAGGACATTATATTTCTCATGATAGGGTGTGTGCACTTAGGGGATGGAGTTCATGCTGATTCGTCTGGGATCCTTTGGTGACTATGTCACATGGGAGTTCTTCAGAGGGATGAAAACCTCCTAAAATTCCTCTAGGGCAGGTCTGCTTAGGTCCTGCATTATTTTGTTACTTTTTCATCTTGTAGTTCTCATCCCTCCCTATTGCTATAAGGTAGGGTCTGTCTTGCCAAGAGAAGGAAAATTCTGAAGCTAATGCAGTAGCATCTATCAGTAAGAAGTATTTCCTCTGAATAGAGTTAAGGAGAAACTGTGTTGAAGAGCAATGTTGACACTACCAAGAACTGTGAAGATCTGACAATTCAATTCAATGCAACAAAACTGAATGCAATTCAATAAGCATTTGTTAAATACTTATTATGCATATGGAACCATGTAAGGCACCAGGGATAAAATGACAAAATGGAAAAAAAATCTTTGTCCTGAATGCACCCATATTGGGTGCCCTACATAAACGGGTGACTAGAAATTACTTAAATTCAGTGCAAGTCTATGAGGAGACAGTTGCTTGTTGGCAAGGATTTTGTTTTCCATGTTATGTCAGGAATTCTATTTTGTTTTCTTGGATTTGCCAATAAAACTTTGCTTTTTTGAGTTTTGCGGACTGTGTGTTAGCAAGGACAATCCCAGTCACAGGGTTGTAGATTAAGAAGGGATCTCAGCAGCCATCTTGTCCGATTTAAACTTGAAAAAGAATCCCCACTTTGACCCATTTGTGGTTGGTCATCAGGCCTTTCCTTGGAGACTTCAATGAGGAAGAGCCCATTACTGTCTGAGGAGTTGTTTTTTACACATTTGGTGATGTGAGTGGTTGGCATGCGCATCTCAGATTTTTAGGGTAGGGTGGACTATAAGACAGAGAGATGAGAAATCCTCCCAAATATATTTGGGTCTTTCACGTACAAAAGCCCCTGAGACAAGAGTTATATGCCTCTGAGATTTCTTTTCTTTTCCTTTTGCTACCACCTACACATAAGATTTCATGACCATGAATGAGACTATTGCAATGGCCTTATAACTGGTCTCCGTAATTTTGGTCTCTGCTTCCTTGAACCCAGTCTTGGTGGACAGCTGCCAGATTCACTTCCTTATGCAGAAGTTTGATCCTGTTAACTGACAGAGGTACTAGACTTCTGCTGTAGCAGTTGCCATAAGATCAGGAATGCCTCAGTTCTGGTGAATTCATGCAAGCAGCTATAGCTGAATATGTGGACAATCTTTACATTGCAGACATTCCTTTAATAAATATTAATGTTTTGCTTCCCAGAACTGAGTGCTTCCATAGCTCTGGATAAAGAAGAAAAGGATTAGTGCATGCTTATAACTCTCTAAAAGGACCACAGAAATAAATAGATTCCTCTTGTTAACCAAAAGTCACAGTTAGTGGGGTTTCATCTCTGAAAAAAGAGGGTAACTCAAGAAAACAAGTTCAAGGGGCCCCTCAACACCCTGAAGACCCAATAAAGCTAACTGAGCTCTCTGGGGAGTCACAGAATATACTTACACAAGGGGTACACTAGATTTTCAGATAAACTATAACAATTTCTATGTATAACAAGAGAATATATCCCTCTTCTCATGTTCAAAAATCACTCAAAGCTATATTCTGCTGCTTCTAGTTTAATGGCCATAGCCTTCAGCAGCTGTATCCTTTATGTATCTAAAAACAATCCTCACTCTCAATGTGAGGGGTTTGCTTTTAGATACATCTTGAACTCTAAATATCAAACCTGGAGTTTTATCTACCCCTCTGAGATATACCAGGCTCACTTGTATCAGGCTGCCTATGCTTTGGACATCTCCCTCCCTTCCCTTTTCTGGAAAATTTCATACCCCATGTATGCTTTTACTATCTGTTTGAATCAGTTGCCCATGCTTAGCATCTGCCCTGCCTATGATATCAGAGATGGGAAACTAACCAGATATACCTGAGCAAGAATTCTCCCTCCCTACAAAACTCATTGATATTAGTGGCTTGAATGAGCTGCCTCATTTCAGAATCAAGAGGATGGGAAAAAGGACAGCTCATACTTTGACTAGAGGGAATGACAGAAACAGTAGAGATGGCTGTGCAAAGTGTGATGGGGGCCTTTCTGTAGGACAATCACCCACCACACACCTTTCTGTGACTATCTCACTCAAGGTCATGATGACAGACCTTCTAGTATGTATGAAAGTGAGATATGATTGTGCATATTTTAATAACTGAGACACAAGAGTGTTCTTTGCCCTTAATCCCTCTTCCTGATTCTTCCCTACTGCTAAGTATTTCACTTTAGGCCTTAAGCCTTCTCTTGTGTGATAGATACAATCTAAATAATGTCTATTGTTTTATGCATCTGATTCTTGTGATGTACCCTCTTCCCTCAGTATCAAGTCCCAGAATTGTAAAAGACTAAGACACCTCAAGACTATTTCATTCTGTGAAGTTTCTGAAATCTATTCTGCATAGAATCAAGTCCACTTTTCGAATTTTGATTTCTAAGTTGTCCCCACCTGGAGCCTTCTTTTCTTTTGAGTCTTATGTCACCATAGTCTCTGCAATGTGCACTATGCTCCAATCAAACTGAATTACTCAGGGAGACTCAGCAACTACATCCCAACTGGTAACTGAATCTCTATACTCATTGTTAGCTAAAGGGTTGATGAGAGCCATGGAAACGAACTCAAAATCATAAGAATGAATGAGAGGACAGAATGGTAGCAGTAGGCTCTACTTTCTGGGGCCTGTTTTTGAGTCCATTTCTTTTGTTCTACAAATGAGGAATTAGCTCCATGAGAAACCATCAGAGATCCTTGTCTACAAGAGAATATTGGAAAGAAAAGCACTGGTCATAGCAGCATCTGTCTGCATCATATCCTGTTTCCATGTCTCCCTACCATGATAAAGAGCTAAGACCCACTTCCAGAGTTTGAAGGTCAACATTCAATGACTGATTCTACTGGCTGCATTTAGTCAAACATTAGTTTGGAATGATGCTTTATTTCCTGATCTCCTTTGCCTGTTCAAAGAAGGGAAGACTAAACAACTGAATGATATTTTTCCTAAAAAATTTTGGGATCAAAATGGTTCTGTTTACTTTATAGGGGAAGCTGGGTTTTGGAGAAACTGAAGATACAGGGCTGAATGATAGGTGTTCTGTTTTGAATTATATAGTTTTTTTAAGTCTATGAAAAAATGGTAAGGTATTTTACATATTATCCAAATACAAATGTTAATTTGGGAAAACAACCCCATTATACCAAGGTAATGAGTAGGATTCAGTGAAATATAGTATAGTCAAGGAGGAGGTTTTCCAGTAGGGCTCAGAGCTGTGTTAATTGGGCACATTTATAGTAACCACAGGACTAATGAGGTTGTGTGGTCAGGCAGAGATACATGGAATTGGTTGCTAAAATACTGAACATCCTCTGAAAATCATGAAGGCTTATTGCTTCCCAATATTCCCTTTGGTGGTTAAACTTAGATTCCCTTTTACATATTCAATGCTCTCCATTTTATTATAATCATTGCTTACACTATTCTCCAGGTCTAGAATATGTTCTCTTAGCTTTACTTTTTGAATTTTTACCCATTGGTCAAGACTCAGTATGAAGATTAACTCTTCCAGATGCCTCCTTTGATTCATTCAGTTAGTGACCATCAACTTCCAATAGTATTTTGTACCTATCTTATGCTCTCTATTGCACTATCGTTATTGCCTAGATGTATTTATTTGACTATGTTTTTTCATCATCCCTAAGAATGTAAGCTCCAGGGGTGGCTAGGTGCCGGCCCTGGAGTCAGAAGGACCTGAGTTCACAGCCGGCCTCCGACACTTAATCCACACAAACAAAAACCTAGCCGTGTAACCTTGGGCAAGTTACTTAACCCCAATTGCCCTAAAGGGGCGGCTAGGTGGCGCAGTGAGTAAGAGTGCTGGCCTCGGAGTTGGGATGACCCGAGATCAGATCCGGCCTCAGAAAATGAGCACCCACGCATAAATAATGACTAGCCATGTAACCTTGAGCAAGTTACTTAACCCCAATTGCTTTTAAAAAAAAAAAGAATGTAAGCTCCTTGTGGGGCAGAAACCATATCTTAAGTATCTTTGCATCTTCTTCTATACTCTATACAGAACATTGAAAATAATGGAAGCCCAATGTATGGTACTTGAGTGACTCCTTATAGTTATTGAATAACTATAATAATAAACTATTATCTTGGCTATTCTTTTCTTTATTTCTAATGTTGAATTTTCAAGTATGGCTTGTTACATTCCCACCATAAAGTCTCTTCTGACCCTGGCTCCTCTAGTCCACACTGATCTCTGATTTCCCTTCTCTGCGTTCCTACAATGCTCATAATTTGCATAATCTATTCTTAGAGGTCAATTATCTCTTATTCCTAACTTCAAAAGACCTCTAATTTCATCATCATGAGTATTTAATTCACTGATGTGGTAGTTCTATGTCCCCAAAATCGCCTGCTTGCCACTTTTTTGGTGGTGTGGCTTGTAACTTAGCTAGGTTGGTCCTTGGTCATAATTTCATTGCTAGATCCATAGAAAAAAGGTTCCCTAGTTTGCTAGGACATGCTAGGACTCATACTTTACTGACATAGCCTATAAGAACTCAAGGCTACTCACATGTCTTGATGACATTTTGGGTGAGGATAAATTGTCTCACATTGTCTTTTAGTTGTTTCACATATGTGAATCATCCCTTCAACTAAATTATAAACTTCTCAAGGGCAGAGAATATATCTATAAGGCCACATACAACTCAAGTGTTAGATTGAATAATGTTGCATAGAGTCAGAGTGGAAAGCATGGAAAGGCGTCTTGTTTTATTGCATAATACATTATAGACCTTTGTAGAAAAGATCAAAGGGGGCACTGCCCTAAATTAAAAAAAAAAATCAATTCAAAAAGCACATTCAAAGCACTGTGCCAGTCACTAGAGATAAAAAGATGAAAAATAGCAGCCCATGAATTACAAAGGGTTAAAGGAGAGAAAACTTGTACAAAACAAGTATGATACAAGATAGAATTGATAAAGGCAAAGGAAAGATTCAATCAGTGCTCCAGGAAAATTTGAGGAGGGAGGCATTACTTTCTTCTGGGAAAACCAAGAAGGCTTTGAGGCAGAGCTGTAGCTGCTTAATCTCAGTCTTGGAGGAAGAGAAGGATTTCAATTGGTGAAGATGAATAGGAAAGCAGTTTCTAAAACTCAGCTATGATTAGGAAAACTTAAAATGTCTCAAGATACTTCAGTAAACCACCTGATGAACTGTGGTGCAGATAAAACTTCCCAAATCAAATCCTATAATGACTAAGTGTATGGCAACAGATTAAGAAGCTTAAAATAAGATTGCTAAATCAATAACCCAATTGTAACTTTGAGATATATACCTTTTTCTAATGCATTGCATTGAATCAGCTAGTCATGTAGCATAAATGCCTGAAATTGGCCCTCAGTAAAATTAGAAGTTGGTCAGATGTGTCTTTGGCCCAACCTATCCTCACTTTTCCTCCTTTCTTAGCACCCCCTACTGGAACCTTGTGCCATCAGGCTGCCCTAGGTCCCTCTTGTAAAGGTGGTATGGAGGGTCAGAGCTGGGAGAGCTGGTTCAGGTTTTTGAAAGAATTCAATCAGATCTTCTCTTTAGCCAAACAGAGGCATTGATATAGGAAAAGGACCAGACTTATATAGACAGAAAGCTATACAGCCTATAGGATGATGAAGTAATTTTAGGGTTTCTAATGGGGGTTGGAGATTTAGGGACTGGGTAAGTGCAAACAAGGTGAGGAAGGTGGTTGCTTGCAAGATAAGGAAAAATTGTCGTGACACAGGACAGGGAAGATGAATGACAGAGGATGAGAAAGATGGGGAGTTCAGGATAAGGGGACAAAAGCAATTCTTTTGGTACAAGTTGCATGGTATTTCAAACTAAGGGGAAGGGGCATTAAGACACCCTCAAGTTACAGGGTGGGCTAAGAATAAGCCTCAAACCCCTTTAGGGGGCCTGGGAAAGTAACCTTTACTACTAACCTTCAGGGTACCTTTGTATCTATATCAGTAGGAAACAGCAGTTGACCTGATTCACACTGAGACCCTACCCCTTCCCAGGTATATCCGTAACTTAAACCAAGAACCTGAAGAGGACATTGTTTAATCCATAGGAAGGCAGATTTAGTGGTGGAATTTTTGGCATCAGTGACAGGTTGGTAAGGGAGATATTCCTGGACAGGGGAACTTCCGCAGTTCCCCTCAAATTATGCCATGTAGGAAACTGCCTACTCTGCTTGGGCACAGGGCCAAGATAAAAGAGCATTAGTGATGGAAATGGTTGGCATCATTCTGGAACCTCCCTTACTCTCCAGTATGCAAATTATATAAGTGTGACCCTGGCAGGATTCCCAGAATGAATTGTTCCCATTTCTGCTTGTGACGCTCATCTGTTAGAGAAATCACTCCTCCTCACCAGACTTTGGCTGTAATTCTATGAGCAAAACATCCAGATGAACTATTCAGTTGTTTATATGGATGTAGACTTTTAATATAGTAATCCTCTCCTTTCTTCTTTCCTTTCTTCTTTCCTCTCTCATCTCTCTTCCCCCTCTCCTCCTATTTAACCATCTGCTATGTATAAGAAACTGCCAGACAATGAGGAAGATAAGATTAATTAAAAATGGGCTCCCACCCTCATTGATGTCACATTTTAGCAAGAGGATATGAAAAAAATGTGTAACTGCTGTACAGTAACTATGAAGCAGAATACAATATGAGTAAAAAAAGGTACAAAATGCTAAGGGAAATGTGAGGAAAGAAACGTTATTTCTTACTGAATTTATGATAACAATAGCTAAAATTTATGCTGTTTTAAGATTTAAGGGGGACAACTAGGGGGTTTAATGGATAGATCGTTTGAGCCTGAAGTCAAGAAGACTTATCTTCCTAAGTTCAAATCTGACCTCAGATACGTACTAGCTGTGTGACCCTGGGCAAGTCATTTAACCCCGTTTGCCTCAGTTTCCGCATTTGTAAAGTGAGCTGGCGAAGGAAATGGCAAACCACTCCAATATTTCTGCCAAGAAAGTCCCAAAGAGGGTCATGAAGGGTTGGACACAACTGAAAAATGACTGGAGAGCAGCAACAATAAAGATTTAAAAAGATAAATATTATCTTTATTTTATACATAGGGAAGCTAAGGTACAGAGATGTTAGGTGTCTGGCCTATGGTCACATAGCTAGCAAGGAGTGGGGTCAGTATTCAAATTCAGGTCTCTTGACTTCAAGTCCAATGCTCTCCTTACAACAGGCTGAACTGGGACTGTGGTGAAGGTTTACTTTTATTACTTCTCTGTGGAAAAAAACTCCTCGTTTGCTAAGCAAATGAGTTGCATAACCAAGATCGTTGAGGGCCTCTCAATCTTCTAGAGGGAAACTTGTTTTCAAGCACTTTAGCAATACCCATTTGTATTCAGGCAGTTGCTGTGCTAATTACAAATAATTTTAATCTCTTCCTTGAGCAAGTCCGCAGGGATAGCTGCTTGCCAACATTTTATTCCTCATTCCAGTTACTCTATATGTGACTGAAAGTAATACAATTACAATTCTCTAAAAAAGGTCAGCCATTCAGGCGCTGCTGACAACTATCCCCTATGGTACCTCCCTCACCAACCCCCACATCAATTAGTCTGAATTGAGTAAGGTTTGATTATACTTGGCCACATCTGGATGACTCACTGATCAGTCAAATTTCTAGCTGGCTGTTGGGCATTTTTGGAACCAAAGATTTTTCAAAGAGATTATGAAATTTTAGAATTAGCCCTCAAGAGAGGCAGAATGGAAACAAACATGTTGACACTATAAAATGAAAGTAATTTAGTGCAATAGAAAGAGTTCCAGCTTTGGTATCAAACAACACTGGCCTGGAGTCTGTTCTGCTGCTTATTATCTGTGTGACCTTGTGGAAGCCAGTTCACCTCTGTGGACTTCACTTTCTACACCTGCAAAATTAGAGGATCCCTAAGTCTCTTTCAGGACAGCTAGGTGGTACAGTGGAGAGCGAGCTGGGCCTGGAGTCACAAAGAACTGAGTTCAAATGTGGCCTCAGACACTAGCTAGATGTGTGACCCTGGACAAGGTCCTTAACCCCATTTGCCTCAATATCCTCATTTGCAAAATGAGCTGGAAGAGGAAATGACAAATCACTCCAGTATCTCTGCCAAAAACCCCCCATATTTTCCCACACACATGATTAAAATGACTGAAAAACAAAGGTCTCTTTCAGAGCTGGTTTCTAGGATTCTAAGTTCAAGTTTTTAGCAGGTTGAAGCGTTATGTGTGCTGTCTTCTTCAGGTAGAATGTGAGCTCCTTGACAACAGAAACTGTCTTGAGTTTATATACTGTATCACCAGTTCTTGGCAAAGAATTTCATACATAATAAAGGCTTAACCTTTCTTCCTTCCTTCCTTCCTTTTCTTTCTTTCTTTCTTTCTTTCTTTCTTTCTTTCTTTCTTTCTTTCTTTCTTTCTTTCTTTCTTTCTTTCTTTCTTTCTTTCTTTCCTTTTCTTTCTCTCTCTCTCTTTCTTTCTTTCTTTCTTTCTTCCTTCCTTTCTTTCCTTCTTTCTTTCTTTCCTTTCTTCCTTCCTCCCTTCCTTCCTTCCTTTCTCTCTTTCTTTCTTCCTCCCTTTCTTTTTCTTTCTTTCCTGCTTCCCTTCTTCCTTCCCTTTCTCTTTCCCTTCCCCCACTTTCCCCTCCCCTCCCCTTCCCTTCCCTTCTTTTTCTTTCATATTTGAATCACTAAAGAGAAGTTATATTGAACCCTGCCTGGCTCTGGGTTAGATTCCTTCTCAGAGACACATGCAGACACTGTCCTCATCCTGTTGTCTGGATACAGCTGCACTGAAGTAGAAAGAACATTAGCCTAGGAATCAGTCAGGAGACCTCTATTCTAGTACTGACTGCTTGCCCCTGGATCAATCATTTCCTTTCTGTGTTGCAGTTTCTACATTTATAAAATGAGGGAATTGGACCAGAGGATCTCAAAGGTCCCTCAGGCTGTCCCATTCTATGACTCCATGGATGGTCAAGTTAGACAACTTAATTTACTTTTCCAGGTTTCAATTTTCTGATTTGTAAAATGTATGGGTTTGGGGTGGCTAGGTGGCACAGGGAGTAGAGCGCCGGCCCTGGAGTCAGAAGGACCTGAGTTCGATCTGGCCTCCGACACTTAACCCACACAAACAAAAACCTAGCCGTGTCACCTTGGGCAAGTTACTTAACCCCAATTGCCCTCCAAAAAGCAAAAAAAAAGAAAAAAAATGTATGGGTTGGACAGAAGTATCAAACTCCACCCCTCAAGGTCCATAACTGCATGTGGCCTACCAAAGTGGGAATGAACCAGATTTAAATGTAGTTGGGAAATGTTTAACAAAATGAATAAAAATGTGATAAAGCAAAGATAATGTTAATTTGGGTTTTTCTAAATCGATATGTGGCCCGTGGGGATCCATTTTCTGTCGAGTTTGATACCACTGGACTAAACTGTAATGTTCTTTCTTGCTCTACCATTCTCAGAATTACTGAATTTGAGAGTAGGAAGGGACCTTAGCAGCCATCTATAATCCAATCTATGAATGAAAGGGATCCTCACTGAAACCTAGCCAACAAGAGATCATTTAGTCTTCTATGAATTTGTGAATTGTTCTCTGAGGCTAACCTACTCTTTTCTTTGCTGTGATTGCCTGTTGTTGTTCAGTTGGTTTTCTGTCATGTCTTATTTTTTGTGACCCCATTGGATTTTTTTTTTTAGCAAAGTTACTGGAGTGGTTTGCCATTTCCTTCTCCAGCTCATTTTGCAGATGAAGAAACTGAGGCAAACAAGGTTAAGTGCCTTGCCCAGGGTAAGGCAGCTCGTAAGTGTCTGAGGCCAGATTTGAACTCAGATTTTATTGACTCCAGGCCTGGTGTTCTATCTACCTGTCTATGATTGCATACCTGCCTGATAAGACTTCATTCCTTTGATTGGTTGATACTCTTTTTGCCTATTTTCATGTCTCCTATCTTCAATCCCAGCTCTTCATGGATTAAATGTTTGTTTCTTCCTCCCTCTATCATGATTTGGTAAGAATTTTCAATAGCATGGGATAATTTGCATGAGGTCCTTGTACATCAGAAAATTCCTTTCATCTTCCTTTTTCTTTCCTTTCCTTCCCTTCTTGGCATAGTTTTGCCTGGTGGCTGACTGACAAGCCCTTATTCCAGCTTCAAGAGACTTCTTAGGGTGCTTATAGTTCCATATACCCAGAAACATGGGGTTGATGGAAAGAAGAGCACAACAGAAGCCAAGAGACCTGTGTTTTCCTCCTGGCTCTTCCCTTTAATTATATGGATATGTATGGGACAAGTCACTTTCCATTTTTAGGTCTCAGGATCCTCATTTATTGGATGTGGATAATAAATCCTGTCCTCTATATCTCATGAATTGGAAAGTCACTATGAAAAGATATAAAGAGCTTTATAAATGTATGGTGTTTGTGGTTACAATGATCACCTCCTTTTCTCTGAGAGTTGAGTTGCCTTTTGACAAGCAGGAACATCTGGCTGCCATAAGATAAAACAGTGAGTTGAGTGCCATGAAAGGAAATCCCTTAAGAGAAAGCACCTTTTGTTTTGGGCTCCACCCTGGCTTACACACCTTAGCTTGCCCATGTCATACATTCCCCTGCAACCAGCATCCTTCCCACCTTTCAAACATGCTTTCTATTTGGTTGATGTGTCTAAACAGGGCCAATTCGGGACAAATGAAAATGGAAATTGTGTTTTGATTTCTCCCATTCAAGACTCTGTTCTCCTCCCCTCCCCCCAACCTCAAGTGTCTAGGCCCTTCATTCTGCCTTATTTTTCTTTTCAGGAAGAAAACACATTTGCTCATTCACACTGTGGTATTGAGGACATAATGCGTTTCCTTTCCCAGGGAGGTTTGGATTTTTAAAAAGGAGCCTAGAAAGGCTGATGCTTTGCTTAAAGTAAAAAATTTGTTAGTGAACATTCAACAAATATGTCCCCCTATGGGATGGGATGGGGGGGGAGGACATACTTTGGGCAATGGGGTATCTCAGTGTCCTTCAAATATGCTGTGTAGGCCAATAACTACTCAGCTTCTATTTAGGGATGACTCTGGACCAAGCATTCATCTATTAGCTGTAGATAGATATGTAGATAGATCCATATAGAGCATTTATTGTTGTGTGCTAAGCACTACTAGGACTCCGGATACAAATATAAGCAATTAAGACTGTTCCTGCTCTCAAGGAACTTATATTCAAATAGGGGAATGATAATAACAATAATAATATAATTATTATAATAGCTAACATTTATATAGTGCTTTAAGGTTTACAAAACACTTTACAAACATCTCTCTTTTTTTTTCTCTTTGGAGGGCAATTGGGGTTAAGTAACTTGCCCAAGGTCACACGGCTAGGTTTTTGTTTGTGTGTGCATTAAGTGTCTGAGGCCGGATCCGAACTCAGGTCCTTCTGACTCCAGGGCCAACGCTCTACTACTGCACCACCTAGCTGCCCCCAAACATCTCTTTTTAATCCTCATAACCCTGAGAGTTGATATTATTGTTCTCACTTTACAGGTGAAGAAACTGAGGCTGAGGGAGACTGGCATGCTCAGTGTCACACAGCTAGTAAATGTCCAAGGGAGGATTTAAATACAAGTCTTCCTGATTCCAAGACTGTTGCTTTATCAAGGTACCTATTATATAAAGGGGAGCTGGAAATGGGAGAGGGGTGGTAACATATATAGTATGTATGTTGTAGCATGTTGTAGAAATTCGTGGTATCTATATTGGGATGTGTCAAGACGAGGCAAAAGACAATGTGTAGAGATAACTAGGAATTGGTATGGATATATAGATGAATATTTATGGTTTGTGTCTATTATTTTTATTCAGAAAAGAGGTACATTTCCTTGGCATATACATTAGGATATTTGGATAATATCCCTTTTCTCATATTCCTAGGTTCAATTTAATTAGGAATAATTTCATAAAAGAAAATTGAAAAACATGAACATTTCCAAAAGACCAGAAAACGTGCATTGTATATGAAGCTATAAATCTATTACACATTTTATTTTTTAAAATGTAAATTCAATTTAATGTGATAGTACCAGTATTACTTTGCTTTTTCCGTGTCCTCTTCTCAACTTTCTTCTGTTTACTTATGGGTATTTTAAAAATGTTTCATTGATGCTTTTTCTTTTATTCTTTTTTGTGCTACTATCCTTACCCTCTTTCTATACCCAGTTCTCTCCTAAAGCCCTGTCTTGTAACAAAAGTATAATTGAATAAAATAAATTTGAGTTGTAACATTTGTCTCTGAAAATGTGTGTCTCATCTAACATCTATAATCCATCACCTTTCCCTAAGAGGTAGGAAGGCACGCTTCATCATCAGTCTTCTGGAGTCATGATTAGTAGTATGTTGATGTCAGAGTTCTTATTTTTTCCCCCCAGTTATTTTCTTTACAATGTTGTACTCATTGTATAAACAGTTCTCCTGGTTCTGCTCACTTCATTCTGCCTTATTTCATATAAATTTTTCCAGGCTTCTCTGAATCCATCCCAGTTATCATTTCTTATAGTAAATAAAATTTCTTTATATTTATATACCATATTTTGTTAAGCCATTCCCTAGTTGATAGGTACCCTCTTTATTTCTAGTCTTTTTCTATGACAAAAAGTGATACTTAAATACTTTTGTATAAATTGTTTTCTTCCCCTTCCTATCTTTGACTTATTTGGGAGTATTTACATAGTAGTAGTATCACTGGGTCAAACTTATGCACAGTTAAATGAGTTTTGGGATTATAGTTCCAAATTTCTTTTCAGAATGGTTGGATCAATTCATATTTCTGCCAATAATACATTACTATGCCTGTGTTCTCACAGTTTCAACAACTGCCATTTTCTTTTTTTGTCATCTTTGCTAATCATATGACTCTAAGAGCTGTTTTAAGTTGTATTTCTTTTATTATTTGTGATTTTTAGCATATTTTTCATATGGTTGTAGAAAGCTTGATTTTCTTCCTTTGACAACTTCCTGTTCATATTCTTCCACTATTTATATGGTAAGAAATGACTCTCAATTTCTTTTATATCTTGGATATTAGACCTTCATAAGATAAATTTGATGCAACAGTTTCCCCCCAGTTTCTGATTCTGACTGCATTTCTCTGCCTAAAAACTTTCCAATTTTATGTAGTTAAAATTACCTACTTTATCTTATATTATTCTCTCCACTCCTTGTTTGGTCAAGAAGTAGTTCCCTCTCCATATTTGTTAAAGATTGATCATCCAATTCTTCTCTAATTTAATTTCGATATAGCCCTTTATATCTAGGTCATATATCTATTTGGAGATTACTATGGTACACGATGTGAGATGTTGTTCTAAGTCTAATTGTATGAAAACTACTTTCTAGTTTTCTCAGTAAGTTATGTTGAATAATGGATCTTTACCCTAGTAGCTTTTGTCTTTTGGTTTATAGAACACTAAGCTATTGTATTCAATTGCTTCTGGATCTTATGTACCTAATCTATTACATTGATCAACTTTTCTATTTTTAATCAGTACCAAATTATTTTGATAATTACTGTTTGCATTATAGTTTGAAATCTGGTATTACTTGCCCCTCTTCCTTCACACTTAAAAAATATTTCCTATAGCTTTCTGACTTTTGTTTCTCTATAAGAGTTAAAAAATAATTTTGTCTAGTTCTATAAAATTGTCTTTTGGTAGTTTGACTGGTATGATACTATCTGTAAATTAATTTGGATAACATTTAATTTTTGTTATATTAGGAAAGCCCAAATGTGAACATTAATTCCTCTCCTTATTGAATTTTTCCGTCACTTTTGTAAAGAGTATTTTATATTCAAATATTTCCTGCATGTGTCTTGGTAAATGTATTTCCTGGTATTTTATACATTCTATATTAATGTTGAATGGGGTTTCTTTTTCTATCTTTATCTGCTGATTTTTGTTGGCAATGTACGCAAAGCCCAGTGATTCTGTGAGTTTATTTTATATCCTGCTACTTTACCAAAGTTATCATATTTATTAATTTTAAATGTAATCTTTACATTGTTCTAAATAAGCTAGCATTATCTTTCAAAATTGATCATTTTCTTCTTTTTTGCCTGTGCTTATGCCCTTGATTTCTATATTTATCTTATTTAACTAATTTTGTGACATTTGAAGATATTAGTATCATGAAGGTATATTTGTCTCTTCTTTCCCTTAATAGGAGAATATAAGTACTTCACCATCATTAATACCTTTCAATTGCTCAAATATATTTACTTTTCTAGGTTCCTCTTGCCTTCTGTTTTTGCATTTCAAAGTATTTACACACCTCTGGTTTTTTTTTATCAGAATGCTTGAAAGTTTATGATTTTTCTAAAACTTCATATTTTTCTACATAAAATAATATTACATCAAGCCTCTCTGCCCCCAGATTCTCCACAAACTATGTAAAAAAGGACTCTGAAAAACTTCTGGAGCCCCAGCACCCACAGAACGACACAGAGAAGCTAACCTTCCGCTGAGGACAGCCCAGCACCCTGCAGGAAGGACCAGCGCAGTGGTCTGGGAGCCGGCAGCGCGCAGGGCGCAGGAGCCGAGCCGAGCCCAGGTCCTCACGTGAGCCGAGGTTTTAGCCCCAGGGCGGCAGGGCCAGCAGCCAGCTGGAGGAACCCCAGAACACCAGGAACTGTGGAGACTCCAGAATTATCAACATAGACTTGCCTAGGACAAAGTAAGAGGTTAGTGTCCTATGGACTTTGGGACCTGTATTTGGGGAATGCGTCAGCTCCCTCCCCTGGGGGCTAGAAGCTGCTGAGGAGACACGCCATTTTGTAGTTTTCAGAGGCATTTCCGGCTCCCAGCCTACAAATCGTGGGGAGATCCAGCGATCAGTCTTGGGGGGTAATCGCTCTTGCTTTAACCTCCCTGGATCTGGATTGTGATCTAGGGTGGAAGTTGTGGGTGGGTTTACAGCTTGCCAGAAACGGAAGTTGCCCCCCACACGTTCGGGACGAAAATTCCTCTATCTGGCCTTAAAGCCATAGTGTGGCAACAAGCCCAAAAGTCAAGCAATTAAGTGGCAACATGCCAAGGCAAAGGAAACAGAAAAATGCAACCCTAGACTCCTATTTTGGGGGCATAGAGCGGGAAAAGGACTGTGAGGTCAGAAGTCCTGCTCCAAAAGCCCCAGGGGAAAACATGAGCGGGTTGCAGGCCATAGAGGACCTTAAGAAGGACTTTAAAAATCAAATAAGAGAAGTGGAGGAAAAATTGGAAAGAGAAATGAGAAGGATGCAGGAAAAGTATGAAATGAGGGTCAACAGCCTGACTGAGGAAAACAACACCTTAAAAAATAGACTAACTCAAATGGCAAAGGAGGCCCAAAAGGGCAATGAGGAGAAGAATGCCTTAAAAAGTCGAATTTGCCAGATGGAAAAAGAATCTCAAAAGTTCACTGAGGAGATTCATTCCTTCAGAGTTAGACTGGAGCAAATGGAAGCTAGTGACTTTATGAGAAATCAAGATGCTGTTAAGCAGATCCAAACAAACGAAAGATTAGAAGGCAATGTGAAATATCTCATGGGAAAAACCACTGACCTGGAAAATAGATCCAGGAGAGACAATTTAAAAAATTATTGGACTACCTGAAAGCCATGATCAAAGAAAGAACCTAGAAATCACCCTTCAAGAAATTCTCAAGGAAAATTGCCCTGATGTTTTAGATCCAGAGGGCAAAATAGAGGTTGAAAGAATCCACGATCACCTCCTGAAAAAGATCCCAAAAAGAAAACTCCCAGGAATATTATAGCCAGGTTCCAGAATCCCCAGATCAAGGAGAAAATACTACAAGCAGCCAGGAAGAAACAATTTCAATATTGTGGAAACACAATCAGAATAGCCCAGGACCTGGCAGCTTCTACACTGAGGGATCAAAGGGCATGGAATATGATATTCCAGAGGGCAAAAGAACTGGGAATGAACCCAAGGGTCACCTACCCAGCAAAACTGAGTATTTTGTTTCAGGGGAAAATATGGTCATTCAGTGGAATAGAGGACTTTCAAGCATTCTTGAGGAAAAAACCAGAATTGAATAGAAAATTTGACATCCAGACACAAGAAGCAAGAGATGCCTGAGAAGGTAATCAGGGAAAAGAAATCAAAAGGAACTTATCAAAGTTGAACTATTTACATTCCTATATGGAAAAGCAATATCTGTGACTGATGATATCTTTCCCACTATGAAAATAATGGAAGAAGGGGGTGTGGTCATATGAATACATATGTGAATGTGTGTGTATATGGTTACAGTTATATATGGATAGAGGGCATAGGTTGATTTTGTTGGGAAGGGAGAGTACTCAAGGGATGAAATTATGAGGTGAGAGAGGAAAGTGGCAAGAGGAGATGGGGAGAGACATGGTAGGGTAAACTATCTCATGTAGGGGAAGTGG